>JANAVB010027598.1:25936654-26536654 GCA_029216955.1 Iris pallida
CACCAGTATGTAAAGGACGTGCGTTAGGGTATAACTGCTAATAGAATTGCATACTTGAAGAATTAACACTTATTAGTTTTACTATATAGGACATTAGGCAGGAGAGAACATAATTAGACGTTGACTACCTCCCTATCTATTGTAGTCTCGCTCGCTATTGAGGAACGATCTATAGACTATATGTTATAGACTCATTAGATGTCGAGGAATGGTATATAGACTATGACTCGTGACTGAGGTACTTTATTTCTTCGACATGACTTGGTGGTCATGCGAACATGCACTGTTCTCGAATGCATCACCACATACAACGGTTAGGAGTCCCTTAGATATATTATTATATTTGGTTGTCTATTTCTATTTTTAGTCCTTTATATAAATCAGTATATCGTGGCATATTTTTTTCTGTATCTTGTTAGTCCCTCTGAGTACCTGGTGATCTTGTTTAGACGGTCAGGACCCGCAAGAGTATGAAATTTGGTCAGCTTCTTCGTTTTTTATCGAGGAGATCTTACCCTTGGATGAAGCTTGATTTTTTGATGGAACTCTTTAATTGCTATTACTTTCTTTTATTTATTTTTAGGAGGTCGAACTTCATTCTCATTCTAGCTTGGTAGTGGATTTGTCTCCACCCGGCTATTATTTCTTTTGACTATTTATTGATTTATGATGGACTATTTCTTTTATTACTATTATGGATGAGTTATATTGCCTGTGACCATGAGATATTGTTATGAGCGCGGGAGTACATATATTAGAGCTTATATGTGTATTTGTAGGTTCCATATATTGGAGTAGATTTTGTTGAATTATTCAATAATATGGGGCCACACATGTAAAAATTATATGTGTTGGGCTATCTAAATAATTAAGCTAAATTAAAGTGGTCTATTTAGAAATTGGCTTAAGGGTATATATAATTGTCATGGAATTAATGTATAGATACCGGAGATAATTCTAATTTGATGAGGGGCCAAATTAGAAATATCAAAACACACATGTATATATATATATATATATATATATATATATATATATATATATATATATATATATATGTGTATTCATTAGGGTTATGGTCCCCAACTTATACGGCCACCAAAAGAGAGGTTTTCTCTTTTTCTCTTCTACATCCCCATCAACAGAAAGAGAGGGATAAAGGATTCGGTTTCTTCTATGTCATTAAGGGTCGTAGCAAGTTTAAAGATCGAACCCCATAAAAGGACGACCGCATCAAGATCCATCAAGCCTAGCATTGGATTCAGGTACGCTTCTGCAATTTAATTTATGTTATTCTTCTCATGAATCGATAGGGTACAATAAATTTCTAACAAGTGGTATCGGAGCCTCATGTTTGATTTATGAGGTCGAAGTTTATAATCTAATTTTTTATTTAGTGTTATTCAAAAATTCTAGATTGTTCGATCTGATTTAATTAGGGTTTTGATTTTTCGATCAGAGTTTTTTTTATGACCCACCAGAAGAAAAATCATATTTTGTTAGGTTTCAATTTTTTTAAATATGTTCCGTTCATCTCACTGCCTTCAGAAGGTGAATTCATAGTTCATCGTTACTACTCCCTTATTATTGTGTTTCGATTATGGACAGAACCATATTTGTTGAATTTTTGTTACCATGTGACCCAATCCATGTCTATCCAACATACAACACTATGCATATCGTAATTTGGTCACTTATAAATATTCTGATGTTATCAGTTTTGATATGCTTTAATAATTTGGTCACTTGCAAATAGGAAAAAGGTGATCCAGAGGCTGGTATTCATTCACAATGGCTTAGCATCTCTATAATTGCATATTAGGCTAGCAATCTAGATACTGATAGAGATAATACTTTCCCACCACTCCTCTTTATTAAGGATTGGTGTATGGTTTGGATGATGATTACATCGATTTTTAGTTCTTGTAATTATTTCATACAATAATAAACCATGTATTGGTTCAGCCTCTTTGCGGGTCTGCTATCGGATATAGAACATGTGTTATAGGTTCGGGAACTTTTCTCAAAAGTTTGATTTGTTTATTTGTCTTTTTTGATTTGGTCGATGTTTCGGTGCATATATAATTCATAGATGCCAAATTTCATGTGGATAAGTAAGGAATTGGCCATTAAGAAAGCCATGAGTTTTTACAAACTCATCTGTTGCTTTAAGCATTCAGATTTTATTGTTGGTTCTAAACATTATTTTGTTACTTTCAAGTTTATCATGAATTAGTAAGGTGATATGCTACAGATATAAGCAGACACCAAAATAATATTTTGCTATTATCTATTGTTTTATGTTGTATAAAACAGATTTAGCACTTTCTTTATGATATTGTTATTGATTTGGATTCAGAAATTTAGTTTTCGATAAATTCATGCAAAAGGATTCGCATACTTATGATTATTTTATTTGATGTAATCCGCTGATGTGTATACCTTTAGTAGATGAATTTTGGTGTAATCTTTATAGATTATTTTATGTAAAACTTTGATGCATATATTCAGTACAATCTAATCTGTTGATTATTGATTATTTAAATTTAAATATGCATGTACATAAAATTTTGGACATGATTCAGTTTTGTAAAATTTAGTCAACATTCAATTTTTTGGTGCCTTTTTTGACTAGCAATAGTTGTCCAATATTCTAAGTAGACTCATTGAAACAAAATGTCGCCAAAGTGACCTCTCTTGCGTAGATAGTCTACGAGGGATGTCGGATGTTTGTGTGTGTATATTCATACGGGTATTAGCCGGCCCAAAGGAAGGTTAATACTTGGCCGAATTGCACACATACTTGTGGTGATAAATGTGTGACAATTATACGGTTTACATGTGAATAATAACCCGATCCAACGATAGGTTTATTATTTGACATGACTTATTGTCAACATTTGATCACTAGACCAAGAGTACCACTTGCAGTTAATATCACTGTCCAAAGACTTGATATTAATGCTGCACTAGGTATTTTGAGATAGGGTTCACCATTATTTGAATTTGTTTGACTATCTTTTATTCTTTGGTTATTAATTAGAGCATATTTTTTTTGTTCTCTTTTCAGCTAGTGTTGCTACAATATCTACTAATCTGAACTCAATTCCAATGCTTAACGGGACAAACTTCAAGGACGGAAAAGAGAACATATACATTATTCTCGGCTGCATGGATCTAGACCTTGCACTTAGGATTGAGCGTCCCATTATTCCTAAGGATGACAGATCATCTGGTGACAGAGCGAACTTCGAGAAGTGGGAATGCTCAAACCGCATGAGTCTAATGATCATAAAGTACGGTATTCTAAAGGCATTCAGTGGTGCAGTATCTGATGAGGTTACTAATGCCAAACAATTCCTTGCTGAAATCGAAAAGCGATTTGTAAAGAATGATAAGGCGGAAATAAGCACACTTTTGTTGCGCATGATTACCATGAAGTATAAAGGCAAAGGTAACATAAGGGAGTACATTATGGAGATGTCTCATATTACTTCAAAAATTAAGGCACTTAAGCTTAACTTGTCAGATGACTTGCTCATTTATTTGGTATTGCTCTCACTTCCTACACAGTACAATCAGTTCAAGGTCAGTTACAACTGTCAAAAGAAAAATGGACTCTAAATGAGCTCATTTCGTACTGTATACAAGAAGAAGAGAGATTGAAGCAAGATAAAACTGAAAGTGCTAATTTGGCTACCACCCCTAAAGACAAGTATAAGGGCACTAAGCGAAAGAATACAGAAGCTACTAAGTGTCCAGTACAAAAGAAACAAAAAACTGAGGCTAATGGTTGTTTCTTTTGTGGCAAGCCAGGACACATAAAGAAGGAATATACAAAGTACCACGCATGGCGTGTAAAAAAGGTACATTTCTTAAATTGTTATGATGTTAATTTAGCTTCAATATCAAGAAACACATGGTGATTAGATTTTGGTGCAACTACTCACATCAGTGTTTCTATGCAGGGTTGCCAGATCTACCAAAAGCCAATTGATGGTGAAAGATACATCTATGTGGGAGACGACAAGTCGGTAGAAGTGGATGCAATAGGACGAATTTTGGATATTAGTTATTATTGGATTTGATAGACAATTTTATCTAAAGCATTTATTGTACCGTCTTTTAGACGAAATTTAGTTTCAGTTTTCTTGTTTGACAATCTTATTTATCATTGTTTATTTGGAAACAATAAAGTTTGATCTATCTTTAAAATGTTTGTATTTTTTAAAAAAATGTTCGTGACATGCTATTATCACTTAAAACTATTGCATCCTATAAAAAAATCTTGCATATGGAACCACGTGGTACTAAACACAAAAGTAAAGAATTTTTTTTTTAGACGAAAAGTGTAATATTTTTTGAGGATGTTTAGTTTAGGGGAGAAATAAAGTCAATGACATTGTCTTTAAGGAGGAATCGATTGCGATTCCTACTATCACTTTTGACGATATGCAAGATTTTGCACCTGTCATTGATCTAGAAGTGAATTCGGAGCCTCAATAAGACAATATCGAATTACCTCTATAAGTCGATGTTGAGCTACCTCAACAAGAAAACATAAAGGCACCCCCCATTCAAGATAAGATAATTGTTTCTGAGGAACAAACTCAACAACGTCAAGAAAAGAGGAAGGGATTATTTTTAAAGAGACTTTCTCTTCGATTTCTTTGAAAGACACTTTTAAACTAATCATAGTACTTGTTGTACATTTTAATATTGAGTTACATCAAATGGATGTCAAAACGGTATTTCTCAATGGTAATATTGATGAAATAATTTATATAGGGCAACCAAAAAACTTTGTGTCAGAAGACCCAAAGAATATGGTTCGCAAACTGCCAAAATTTATTTATGGACTCAAGCAGGCTTCTCGTCAAAGATACTTTAAGTTTTACCAAGTGATTATCTCGTTTGGTTTTGAGATAAACACTATTAAAGATTCTGTGTATCACAAGTTCAGTGGGAGTAGGAATAATTTTCTGGTTTTGTATATCGATTAAAGTATTTAATGCAAATTATGGTGACACATGCCGCTAAAGGAGACAAATTCGGTCTCAATCAAGTGCCCTAAGATTAGCCTTAAAATTAAAAAAATACAATAGATTTTCTATTTATGACCAGTTTTAGGAAGTCTAATGTATGCTCAAGTATGTACGCGTTAGGATATTGCATACATATTCAGATGTTAGGCAGATATTTTAAGCAAATATGGATGGATCATTGGGTAGCGGCCAAACTACTTAAGTAATTAATAGAGAACAAAAAAGTATATGCTCTTTGTAGGAGATTGGATAATCTTGGAGATCATAAGGTATTCCGACTCCGATTTTGCTGGATACCAATACAGCAGGAGATCCACATCAGGTTATGTTGATTGGTGGAGATATATTTTAGATTAGTGTCAAACATGCACTCATAATTTCTTCTACCATTGCAACAAGGTTTATAACATGGTGTTAGGCATATATTCAGGAAATATGGTTGCAAAATTTTGTCACAAGGCTGCGCCTACAGTACGGTGTTGAAAGACCGCATAAATTATAGTGTGACAACAAATCAGCAGTACTGTATTCCAATAACAATAGAAATTTGTATAAGTCAAGGATATTGACATAAAGTTTCTAGTTGTGAGGGAAATAATTCAAAATGGTTAAAATATCCATGTAGCACATTAGGACAAACTCCATGTTAGCGGATCCGCTCACAAAAGTATTATCACCTAAGGTCTTTTATGAGCATACTTCTCATATGGGTGTTAATTAAGAATATGGCAATATAGTGGGAGTTTGTATTTTATGTATTTGGGTGCTATTTTGTTTTGGACACATTTATGTATTAAAGTATTTTGTATATTTATCTGATCATATATATGAAATTCAGTTCATTCTTTTTTTTATTATGTTAAAGTATTGATCTCATTAAAGTTAAGGAGGACCAGTTGGAAATAGACATGTATTGATCATATTGCGTGTAATTTTCATGCTACGCATCCATGATTGATCTATGTCGTTTAGCTATATTGGTATATGTGACCATTGATGGTTTAGTTACACTATATATGACGAATGCCGCTTTGATCCTATGTTGATATGGTTAATAGACGAGATTGTTTAGATATACCCTAAGGATTAAGATAGCAATTTATGAGCTCACTAAGGTTAACATAATTATAAGGTTACATATGTGGTCCAGTGGGAGATTGCTAGATTATTCAATAATATGGGATCACACATGTAAAAATTAATTTTGTTGGGCTATCTAAATAATTAAGCCAAATTAAAGTGGTCTATTTGAAAATTGGCTGAAGGGTATAATTGTCATGGAATTAATGTGTAGATACCGGAGATAATTCTAATTTGATAAGGGGCCAAATTAGAAATATCAAAACACACATGTATATATATGTGTATTCATTAGGGTTATGGTCCCCAACTTATACGGCCACCAAAAGAGAGGTTTTCTCTTTTTCTCTTTTGCATCCCCATCAATAGAAAGAGAGGGACACAGGATTCGGTTTATTCTTTGTCATTAAGGGTCGTAGCAAGTTGGAAGATCGAACCCCATAAAAGGACGATCACATCAAGATCCATCAAGCCTGGCAATAGATTCAGGTACGCTTCTGGAATTTAATTTATGTTGTTCATCTCATGAATCAACAGGGTACAATAAATTTCTAATAGATTTTGTATACATACAGCTTGCATATACATATTCCTAGTCCTACATATTTTGGAACTAAGCACTACAAGGAGCTTGGTCATGGTGGTCTTTGGGCAGAGGAGAAGACAGCTTATGGAGCAGTCGCCTACGACGAAGTCGTCGAAGGGGTTGTGAGCTCGCCTTCTAAAAGTGGAGTGGCTGGTGAGGGTTTGTAGGCGGAATTGGTGTCGACAGTGGACACATCCGGGGAAACATCGGTTGGTGTGCTTGCACAGGACCGAATAAGTGGCAGATCAGGTAGGGCTCTGTGGTTGGTGATCAGGCTGGGAAAGAAGAGATTAGCTTAGTCATGACAAGACGGATCTGTTTGGATATCCATAAAGGTGGCGAGTTGGGGGTAACAGAGCAGTGGTCCTGATGGGGATCGGGTGGCTGATCGGCCAAAGTATGGTGAGGAGGACGGCGGTAGTCGAACATGGTGGTGAGGTGGCTTGGTAGTGTTTTGGGTTGTAGGTGGTGGAGCGGGGTCATACGGAGAAGGCCGACGACGGCTCTGGTTAGGTTCGGTTAGGGTTTGGGTTAGGGTTTTCACTTTATTTGGTGATGATGTTTGTGTATTACTGTCATATATGGGGTTGGTGTCGGATATGGCAGGGAAAGAATCAAGGTTTTTGTGGATACTGGATTTGTATTCGGTGTGGCAGACACAAAGGGGATGTGTATTTGTGGATTTGTATTATAAATGACACAAAAATAATAGATAAACTTTCGGGGTCAGACCCAAGGCCGACACGGTTGACACAAAGATGTTGGTGGTAGACATGTAGATACACATATATAATATGTTTGAACACATAAATAGAGATGTGATGATGGTCGTTTTGTGATTGTCACGACCCGCCCCCATATTTGGGATAAAAGTACGTGGCCAAGTCCAACCTACATTACGGTATCGACGGTAGAATGTTGTCTATATATATAATATGTTTGAACACAAAAAAAATAAAAATAATATATATATATATATATATATATATATATATATATATATATATATATATATATATATATATGTCCAATCACAACACAACTAAAGGAAGATAGTATCATGGAAAGATAAACTAAATAATAAAATCAAATCCCAATATCACAAGTTTGAGTCCAACAAAACTCAAAGTAGTCTATACATCAATGGTCCTAAGGTATTACTGATCCGTGTGTAGCATTCATGCTATCTATTCCTATCATCTCATCCCGTATGCTATAAAAGCTATGGTACAACTCAAAGAAATCATTGTCACCTGAAACGTATCTAGTCAGAAAAGGAGAAAAGTATAACCATATTATAATAATATAACTTAGCACAAAATAAAGCCAGATAAATAGAGATGCAGTAAAATGTAACAATAAGAGAAACATGTATATAAACTGGAAACAGTAAACACATAAAGAAGACTACTAGCAATAACATGTATAAACAAGATAACTAGACAATAAACAGGTACAAGTAAGGCTAATGGGTAATATGAGTGAAATACTATTTCGACATATGAATGGATGGGGTAATACGATACATCATCTTGATGGCTATCTATAATATAAGGTACGACTAACTGATAAATGAGTTGAATGACTTAGCTATCCATAATAATAATAGTTGGGTTTGTTCACATATCTACTTAGTAATTTCCCTCCCGACTCACTAAAGAACAATGACAGAGCATGGTACAACAAGTCATATTGTATCATAATTGTGTCTCAAAATGAATACTAATAATTAACATGGTAAGGAAAGCATTTATTAAGTACTAAGAAAATAAAGTAATAGTGCACTTGCCGAAATTTTTAGGCAAATTAGTTTCACTAGTTGATGACAAGATGAACTCTGGCCTAGAAGTTTTCGAACTATACCATCGTACCATGAATCCCGTGCATGAATAACCCCACGTTAGATATAAAAATCCTACTCTAAAAACTCTAGAAAATGGCTAACCGTGACTAATTCGGTGAATCACTGGCCATCTATGGGTTCTGTGAATTAAATAAAATAGTAATATATTTTATTAAAATTTTGAAAATTAATATGCCTTAGATCTATGTGTCACCTTTCCAAAACATTAAACGGTTCACAAAACAAAGTTCGGGATCTCCAAAATCTTAAAAATAGTGTGACAAGTCAATTTTTGGATAACCTGCACTCAAATAATTTTTTAGAAATTCCCATTCACAATTACAGAAAATAAATTAATGATTTGGAAAGGTAACCTCGATATAGTTCTAAGAAAAAAAATTCGAGGAGAAAAATAGTCCGGAGTTGGTCGCAATGGCTTGTCGAAGTTGCTACAGCTTCTGAAAAGTGAGGCTGGATTTATGACAAATTTTGGGCTATTTTGGACGAAAAATAGCGAAGATTTGGGGAAGGAAAGATGAGAGATGTTCACAAGTTCAATATGTATATATAATGGGTAGCAATTATTTAATTAGGATTAGGTTGGACGGTGTAGAAGCATGGAAAAGAAGGGGATTTTCTATGTGGTTCGAAATCAACATGGAGCCTCATGCGGCTCAAAAAGCCCATAAAGCTTCATGCGGCCAAAAAAGCAACTAAGAGCCTTATGCGGCTCTAAATCAACATAGAGCCTCAGGCGGCTCAAGAAGCCCAAAAAGCTTCACGCGGCCCAAAAGCAACGGAGAGCCTTATGCGTTTCGAAATCAGCATAAGCAATAAATGTCTCCTTATGTAGCTAAGCCATAATTACTCTGACATAAAGGTGACAGCTCTAACGAAGATGACAGCTCTGACACAAAGATAAGGCGTGACGTACTCCTAAAAGGACAAGAAAATCATAATGACATCCGGCACAGTTCAAGAACCAAAGGAGGCTCTTCATGCGGCTCAGCCGTAACACTCTTTATGCGGCTCGGTTATGAGATGTCCTTTATGCGGCTCGGTCATGGGACACTCTTCATGCGGCTCGGTCATGAGACACTCTTCATGCGGCTCGGTTATAAGATGCCCTTCATGCGGCTCGGTCATGAGACGCTCTTCATGCGGCTCGGTTGTGAGACGTCCTTCATGCGGCTCGGTCATATGACACTCTTCATATGGCTCGGTAATGAGACATTCCCTCATGCGGCCCAGCCAGGATACACCCTTCATGCTGTTCGCCACAGAATAGTAGTTGAGACACGTGGCAGAGATTGAACATGTCTTAACAGTTCAGATTTACTGCAACAAACAGATCATGATCAAATCTCAAGCTAACCCCTAGCTGTCCACTATAATACGAGTCTCGAGGCACAGTTACAAGGAGGCGGCCCAAAATTTGCCACGTGGTCGTACATCCTACTCTTTATGAATTCCTATAAATAACAAAGTGCTATTCCCTTGCAAGGCACATATAGAAACAGAGAGTAAAGCACACAAAGCTCAGAAGCAGACTCTTCCCTTCTTGTCTTCAGAGAGCATTTCTTCACCGGAGCCGAAGTTGCGTTCGATCGTCCAAGGAGTAAGGCAGAGTTGATATCACTCTCCCGAGCCTCTACCATCACCCCCAGAATCAAAACTAAACAATTGTACTTAGATTGCTTTTCCTAGGTTTTGTTCCTAGGCTCTCTTTTGTACAAGCGAGTTTGTAATTGTGAGTCAAGTTCAGTCCTCGTATAAAATTGTTCTGTTCTACGACGATCAATGGCAAACAGACAGATTTTAATTTTAGGAGAGAAATAAGTAAAAGACTTTCCTTAATTAGATAGAGATTTCCTAAATATATAAGGAATAAGAATCCAATGAATAAATCTTCTTGTTGATTTATATCAAATCAATCTCAAAACTAGATTGATCAAATCTCAATCCAAAATTGATCATAATAATAATTTAAAACAATATCCAATATTATCGAATAAATCTTAAATCATATTTGCATAGATCTTAAATCTTGTTAAAATAATCTGCCAATCTCTTTGTCATTCAAAAATAGCTATAATTTCCTTTTATAGAAATTCAAATATAAATTTATTTTCCAACACAAAATATTTGCAGAAAATAAATTTTAAAAAAAATTAAAAATTTGGAAACATGGGTTACAAATCTGCCAACCTTAAAAACTTTTGTCCCCTAATTCAATTGATACGACTAGGCACGACTTAGAATAATAACAAGTGAAAAAATGACACGATTAATGATAAAAATCAGTCAGACAAGATTGTGAATATAAATAAAATTTAAGAAAAGATACGATTTGACATAATAAAAAATATAGTCTAAATGGTATAATCATGATAATATCATTGAAGAACGATCAAAATAGAAATCATTTCGGCACGATTTACAAAACCAAAATCATTTAGACATGAACATAGAATCAAAATCTAGGTACGATCATGAATCTAATAGAACGAAATCAAAATCTTGTAATAGGATTTTAATGATTATTAGGAGGAACCAAATAACGATTGAAGAATAAGAAATATAAGAAAGAAAGAAACTATAAGGTTTATTGAGAAGACGTGTAATAAGAATAGGGTACCAAACGAAACTGAAGTGAGTGTGCATGGATTTATGGACCATGAAAAATTAATAATCATATGCCAAAAAGGATATAGTCTCTATAGTATTCAAAAACTATATGAATATCTAAAGTCAGTTTACCAAGAATCAATGCTCCGCCAACGTACACCTTCTATAGTGAATTATTGGTTCCATAACTCAAATGGATAGGTTATATAACGTTTTATCAAATTTATACAATATTGACAGAACAACTCAAAATATAAAAATGGTGAAACTAGGACATGATTTTAATAATATTCGAAAATCTGTGCATACTTAAAATTTCTTCAACTTAGGGTTCATGCCTTGCCAGTACTTGGCTGGCTACAGTGAACTTGCAGTCTCCATAATTCATATAAATGGCTGTTGTGTGTATCTTCCTTGCCATAATAAGTCACCAAATTTTTTCTCAACTTTATCCAGAAGAAATAAAAGGAACATCTGAAAATCTAAGCAAGTTCCAAATTAATTAAGACAGGAAGAGATGTAGTATTTGTCCTTAAGTGTAAGTATCAATTTTTTACGTTAAAGTATTAGCTCTTGAAAATCAAACAATTGATTAGGAAGAAAATGATCGAGGCCATGAGAAGTATAAGTTTCCCAATCCCCTTTTCGCAGATATTCAAGGATTGAGAAAAAAATTATATACCTTGAATTTTATCAAAAACTGACTCCGGATTGCAATATGGATAATTGAATCAGGTTGGGCTCAACTTAATAAATGGAAAAAGTAATATTGAATCTTAGGAAAAATAGATATAGACCTATACTGAAATTATTTTAGGAAAAATAATTCTTTATGGACAATGGGGAATAAATAAGTAATACGAGATTTACGATATGATGATGTTTAGAGAGGACGAAAAATAAAAAAAACTGAACAATAAAGGTAGGTTTACGGTAAAATATAGAGAGTTAGAGATAGAATTCCTATTCTAGATTGGACATTACCTTAAATCCTTATAACTATTATTCAACTGCATGCTCGTAATAAGACTGTAACGCCCTTGTCCCAAAATATATAGGACCAACTATACAAATATATGGCAGCTACGTATCAAGTGGACTCCAGCCAGGTCGAATACGTATAAGCTGTATAGTAACGACCGACTATCTATACTAATCATTAGTATCCCTAATTCTCAATCCACAATAATATAGAATACAAGAATGATCAATATATAACATAGTGTGCGCCCTATGCTATATTTGTCCCAATAGACTTGAAAGAATAACTTGGCTCCACAAATACTAGGCTAACAAGCAGAATGTTAATGAATAGAGATGAATATGTAACTGAAAGAGATACATGAAATAATAAATGGCAACCATTAAGATCACCAAGCAACTCCTCCCAGTCGAATACCGGGATATATCACTAGATCCTCAGGGGACTAACAATGTACATAATATATATGCCAAGGTACAGATATGAAAAATATGATCTAAGACAATCTAATATATCCGTCTACGTGATATGAAAGTGAGAACAATTCCTAGAATATTAGACTTCGCTACTAGGGCTCACAAGCTCCTCCGTAGACTATTGTCCCCAGTACCATGTTATGAGACCAAGGACAATCAATCAACAAACAACGGCCAATACTCTGCTACAGAGATAAAGGCTCATAACAATAATAGGCCACAATATAATAAGTTTGATACTGCAGTCAAGTTCTCCCCATCCTATATCTAGCATCTAGCAATGACAAGTCCATATAGTTATCTCTATAACAATAACAATGAACAATCTAGTAAACTACTATGAAGTCAATACCAAGATAATCATGTAACCTCGTATCATGAACGTGTCGGTGTCCTATGGTCATTCGTGTCAATGGACATAAAAATATGCATGCAATGCCTAATATCACTACTCGAGGTCTTTATCATGACACCGATACGTCTATGAAATGGATACAAAGTATCAACAATCCTACGTCATGCTAATGCAAACAAATAAACAACAAGAAAATAAAAGGAACAATCTGTAACCAAGGCAAGGTACACTTGCTTGTAACCATTGTTTGAGTGTGCATGACTAACTCCAATATCTTCGTTGCTCCCACCAAGTTCACCTATAATAAATATACTATTATTAGTACTCTCTGACTACTTACCATATATAAACTTTCCATATGAACTATATTAATTATCCATACTCTAAAATTGGTCATAAGGTCGATACCACAACCTACCACATATAAAGTACAAACTTTATTATAAAAATAATTTACAACTAATATAATATAACAATTTAATTTTTGAAAATACTTATAAATATTTTTATATTACTATTAATATTTTTTATTAGTGGAAACTCAATCACAATAATCTTATGTTGATATTACATCATTAGTACCACATTTGACCTACTAATAGAGTCCCGAAACTAAATATTAAACTATACAATTTTGGAAGAATTACAAAAATTAGTTAAAATAGTATTTTTATCATCAAACCTTGCACAACAAATATTTTAGTAGAGGTATATGAAGTTTTAAAGCTTTTGATACAAGGAAATCATGATTTTCAGAGTTATGATTTTACAGCAAATGTCAAATTTCTTAGTAAATACTAAAGAAACTCAAAGCTCAGTAAAGTGATATGCATTGGAAATCTCTGGATGTCTAGTTTCTAACCAAAAATATTCAGAAAATTGAATCATCTCAAAAATAGATAAAAATTTACTCGCAACAGATCTGGTTTATTCTATACACCCTATCATAGAATGGACGTCCCGAGCATACCGTTTGGAACTGTGTCGGAGAAAAATTGGATATGAAAATAAACACAGATATATTTCCATTCTTTTTAGTTTAACGAAAAGAAGAGGTCGGGAAGTACACAAAAACCTAGATGCAAAATAGTATACCTGTTGTGGCAAATACAATACAAGTTTGGTCGACTTCGGGTGCCTTCTGTCTATCGTACCGAGCAAATTAGGGAATGATACTCCTCGGGAAGGTGCTGGGGTATTGTGAGGGTATTCTAGGGTCACTATGAAGGTGGTAGGAGGGTTGAAAGAGGTCTGGGTGATGAGCTTCTATTGGGTGGAAAGAAAATTAATAAAATATAAAAGAAATTGGAAGGCTACTAGTTTTTCTAAAAGATAATTATAGAATGCATATAAAATAGGGAAAGGGGCTGGTTAACGCGAGAAAAGAAGATTTTTTGAGATTTTAGATTTGGTTTGGTGAGATTTGGAGGGGATTTTATGTTTTAAATCAAAGATATATCTCAAAGAGATTTGATTGGGTCCAAATTAGGAAAGTAGTTATAGAGTTGATTTCAAAATATATTTAAATCAATATGGCTACCATTAATTCATAAAATTCTATTAAAAATAGTTCTAAGAGGTTAGGGTACCCATGAATAGGATCTATGAACCCTACGAGGACTAGGTTTTGGTCGATGGAAATTTTATGATCGATTTGAGTCCAATATGTCTATAGTTTTGACTTGTGTGTCATTTGAAAATAAATAGCACATGAGAACTCAATTGAGTGGCGCACATTTGGCTTGTATGTAGTAGGCTCAAAATGGTTCAAAACCATATACTGGGTAAAATATTTTTTTATCTTTGTCGAGTCCCGAATTAAAGTTGGAAGTTAGGTCTAGAATTACAGGAAACGGTCAACTGGCCTAAAATGATCCAAAGTTGTGCAAAGTCAAAAGATTAAAAGAATGTTAGGAAAGAAATTTGGATAGGACATGATATATCAAATTGAAGGTGGACTTGTCTAGAATTTGAATATGGAGTTAGATTGGAGAAATCGATGTTATTGTGCTTCAAAAATCAAAGTTACGGGTAAGTACTAATATAGTCATTATTAATTTTAAAATATAATTTAATATTAAATATCCATATAAAATTAAAAATAATAAAAATCAAGGGGCTTACAACCACATTAATCATAATTACTATTACGATATCAAACTATTTGCGAAGAAAGACCTATAAGGGCCACCCAAAAAACTTTGTCACGACCCGCTCCCACTTTTGGGATACAAGTATGTAGGGAAGTCCAGCCTACGCTGCGATATCGTAGTAGAATGCTATTAATATCCCACAATAAATCCTCAATAAATACCAGTGTATATACATATCTAATCACAACATAATTAAATGAAGATAGGACAATGGAAAGATAAATTTAATAATGCATCAATGGTTCTAAGATATTACTGATCCTTGTGCAGCATCCATGTTGTCTTTTCCTATCACCTCGTCTAGTATGCCATAAAGGCTAAGGTTGGAAATCATCGTCACCTACAACGTATCCAGTCATAAAATGAGCAAAGTACAAACCTATTGCAATAGTATAACTTACCTTAAAACAAATATAGATAAATAGAGATGCAGTAAAATGTAACAATAAAGAAAATATGTATATGATTGAAAAATAGTAAACACGTACAAGAAGACTATTGGCAAGAACATGTATGAAGAAGATAACTGGATAATGAACAGGTATAAGTAAGACAAATGGACAATGTGAATGAACTACTATTTCGACATGTGAATAATTGGTAATACGACACATCATCTTGATGGCTGTCCACAATGTAAGGTATGACTAACCCATACTTGAGTTGTATGACTTAGCTATCCATAATAACAATAGTTGAATTTGTTGACATATCTACTCCGTACATCCCCTCCTGACCCACTAAATAATAATAAAAAAGCATGGTACATCCAGTCCTATCGTGTCTCAAATGAATACTAACTATAAGTGTCACGCCCCGCATCTGCATGTTCAGGTACGGGTTGTGAGCACGTCCAGTCTACAGCACAAAGTCGATGGTAATTAGCTGTTTTGACCTCGTTAGTCACCAATTAATCTTAAAATAAATTTTTGCTTAATCATGAGACTAGAAAAGAATTAAAACTAAAACCAAAACCAAGCCACACACAAGATCACAGCATCTACCATCACTTTGAGTACATATACATGTTCCATCCCGGAGACAAATCCAATAATCCATATCCATAATAGTACAACTCATACATATGTCTATTCAAATCATCTGCTACATAATCTAATACAAAATCAATGTCTTCTAGAGCCTTCCTCGAGTTGTCGTCTAATCCAAATCCGTCCTCATGCCTTTGCCTAATATGTTAACGGTCTAGTCAAGAAAGGAGGAAAGTTCATCCATCCAAACAAATGTCGTATGATACAAAATAAAGCAATAAAGTAAATACTGAAAATAAATAAACCAGAACATGTGACACAGAATAATGTCATACGATGCAACCTACAACATGAATAACTATGAGAAACCATGATCAAGAATAAACATGACTAAAAATATGCGCAATTGAAATACCATGTTCAATATCTGGTCAGAATAGGGTAATACGACACATCCAAATATGGCTATTAACGTCGGAAATACGACACAACATACGTGAGGTATATGCGTGATAATTATGATATGTACAATATCAATTGGGTGTGACTGCATACCTATTTGGTATTTTCCCTCCCCGATATATGAACAATATTAATAGAGATAACTCGTGGTCAATATACGATAAACATAACACAAGTCATGATCAAAGTATGATAAACAAGTCATGATCACAACCGTGAACAATAAACATGAATCACGATCAAGAGACACGGTCATGATCAATAGAAAGGATCACGTGTCAAAAATGTGTCACAATATGAATCATGACATGACAAAAAATATTGCATTTATAATGTATTGAGAAACATGAGTAAGAAGTGTACTTGCCTCAAGTCTAATTTATAAAAGTTGCGCTCCTATTCTAAAACCTAAAAATAATACAAGATTTCTAATTCAGGTTCTAAGAAGAAGAAAACCATGTTTTGGTCTCTCAATGGTCTATTAAAAGCTTGGCCCAATTTTACATATACTCTACAACCTCCTTTAAGCCCATTTAAAGAAGTCTTTATATTTTGTTTCAAAAAAGCCAATACACACTTCTAAACATGGAACATAATATTTATTTTAACCTCTTCTAAATCCAAATGTTGAAATCTATATTGGCCCATAAAATAATAGCCCACATCAACCTTATTACCAATATTAGTCTATAGTAAGCCTAATAACAATAACTAACAGTATTATAAAGTCTCATAATCCATAAGGCATTCCTCATATATCCTCTAAAGCCCATCAAATATATTTAGGACCTAACATCCCCACAAGTCTAAGGGCCTATGTAGGTCCAGCCATTCAATATTATAAGCCCAACCTGTAATATAAAATAAAAATCCATAATAATAATAAAAACTAACATGTAGGCCCAATACTCTTCCAACCCACCTTACTCTTTTATTTTGTTTTCTTTTTTATTTCTTACAGACACAACCCAAACCCGAGGCCCCCTAGTTTTGGCCTGCGAGACACGGTCCAATGGCCTATTCTCTAAACCCACTTTCCTAAAGGAGAAAGAAAGCAGTTGCTCCTCTCAATTCTATAAAAGAAAAAACAGTAGAAGAGAAAGGAAAAGAAGAAGAAGGAGAGAGGGAGACTTACTAGTAGGTAGCCATGGTACGGCCTGGTCACGGTGATCATATGGAAGGGACTCGAAAGAGATATTGGACTCGGATGAGGGCGACACTGTCATGATTTGGAGGGACACTCGAGCGGGTGTCGAAAAACTCAACTACAGAGTTAGGTGGAGGACAGGCATTGGAGGCTGATAGGCGAGGTTTAAATCTCAAGGAGATGGTGGCATCGACCCCTGGTGGATCTCCAGCATAGATGAAAGGGAGGTGGGTTGGGAAGGAGGACCGTGCTCAGGGTGGAGCGAGGTAGAATAGCTTGCAGGAGACAGATCTGGAGGTGGCTCCGACGTTGTTCAGGCGATGAAGGGGTTTCAATCATAATGGTGGCACGAGGGCTCTTTTACTGTAGCTACAGGTGGCGATCTGGGCCAATGAGGGTTCAAAACTAGTCGAAGAAGATGAGCTCGAGATGGCAGCACAAGGATCGAGGCTCCACAATATTGGGATCGAGGAGACCGGTCAGGGCTTAGTCGAGAAGGAGCACTCGTCTACTGTTTCAAATCTGATGTACGATGGAGTAAGATGGCAAGGAGCGATTGAGGTCGAAGACGGACAACAATGGTAAATCTGGCAAATATCGACAAGTTTGGAGATGCCGACGGTTGGTGGACACAGATAGAGGTGTCCAGATCTCCAACGACGGCTTTGGATCTACCTGGTGTCTAGTAAGATGGTCGAGATTAGTGATGCTATGACAAGGCGGAGGACCAGGGCTTCCGATGGCAGCGAGAGGCGGTGCTCCGTTGGATATTGGCCGATCGAGGAGCAGAAAATAGGGTTAGGGTTAGGTCTGGTTGTGTGATGGATTCAATGTTTTATGTCAAGGACACGATAGGACACATGTTGTCTTAGAAATGTAAGGGGTTCTGTGTCCTCGGGGTCAGACCCGGGGATACAAGAAAATGAATGTAATTTGTGGATTAGATCGTGTCATGTCGGACAAGGGTTGGGTGTATGCATTATATATGTAATAGCTAGAGAAACTAATGAAATGGGATGACATGTCGACACGGCTAGAGATGAATAAGATAGGTTAGGGTTTTGGCAAGAATGTATTAGGCTAAAAAACAATTTTTGAGTGATTATCATAACCAATAATTAGAGGTATTTTGAGGAGGATTAGGACTAATCTAGAAAGAATATTCCTTTGGAATATACTAGATGCCATGGAATATTCTATAAGAATTAATTAACACTAATGCGAATTAATTAGGGATAATCTAGAAGGTTTCTACTACACCTGGCTAATCATGAGATACAACTTATAAATAAATGCTACTCCACTTCTAGGATTTATAAACTTGCCATTACATCTCCATAATTATAAACTTCAAAATAATTACCAATGATGCCACTCCACCTTAATTATTTATAACTTTGCCATTCCCTTTTTTATAATTGCCAAAATAAATCTCAAATAATATCTAAAAAATAAAACCCAAAATTAGGAATGGGGAATAAATAGAAAATTAGGGAAATCCGAAAAAGGGGGTTGCAATAAACATAGTAAGGAAACCATTTATTAAGTACTAAGAAAATAAAGCAATAGTTTACTTACATGAATTCCTGGGCGAGTTGGTTTCACAAGTTGATGACAAGATGAACTCTAGCCTAGAAGGTATCAAACTATACCATCGTAGCATGAACCCCTTACACGACTAACCACAAGTTAGATATAAAATTACACTTTAAAAACCAAAGAAAGTTGCTAACTGTGACTAACACCGTGAATCATCGACCATCTATGGTTTCTATGCATTAAATAAAATACTAAACTATTATATTAATTTTTATAAAACTAGTGCTGTAGATCTATGTGTCATCTTTTCAAAACATTAAACAGTTCGCAAAACTGATTTTGAGATCTCCCAAAATCTGATCGAACGTGTGACATGTCAATTTTTGGACAACCGGCTCTCAAATAATTTTCCAAAAATTTACATTCATAATTACAGAAATAACTTAATGATATGGAAAGCTAGCCTTGATACGGTTATAACATAAAATCTTGAGGATAAACGGTGTCCGGAGTTGGTCACAATGGCATCGCAAAGTTGCTAAAGCTTCTGGAAACCGAGACTATATTTATGAAAATTTTTGGCCTATTTTGGATGAAAAATAGAAGAGCTTTGGGGAAGAAAAAGATGTGAGATGTTCATAAGTTCAATATGTATATATAATGGGTAGCAATTATTTAATTACGATCATGTTGGAAGGGTTTCGGTTTTGGAAGAAAAATAAGTAAAGGACTTTCCTTAAATTGATGGAGATTTCCTAAATAGATAAGGATTAAGATTCCAATGAATAAATCTTTTCTCTGACTATATCAAATCAATCTCAAAACTAGATTGATCAAATCTCAAACCTAAATTGATCGTAATAATTATTTCAAACAATATCTATATTATCAAATAAATTATAAATCATATTTGCATAAATCTGAAATCTTATCAAAATAATCTATCAAATCACTTTGGCATTCAAAAACACGTATAATTTCCATTTATAGAAATTTAAATAAAAAATTATTTTCTAACACAAAATATTTACAATAAATAAAAGGCTTAATTGTAACTTGATAACCTCAACTATTTCGGTTTTTCAAGTTCATGCCCTAAAATTTTTTACTCAACAACTTAATTCCATTAACTATTTTACATTTTTAACTTCATAACAAGAACTTTTAAAAACTCGAAAATACCCTTATCCTTCCCTCCCCCTCCCCGCCAGCCCCCGCTCTGGCCATCACCCTCTTCCGCCCACAGGGAGGGGAGACGAGATAGAGGGAGCACAGGGCATAAGGGGGGCTGGCCTATAGGGGGGCTGGACAGGAGGGTGTGGTGGCCGAAGGGGGACTGAGCAGGAGGAGGGGGGCTGTACGGAATGGCGGAAGGGGGGCTGTGCGGGAGGGGGGAGGGGTAGCCTAAGGGGGTTAGAAGGGAGCGGGACGGTCATTGGAGCGTGGGAGGGGGTAGTTTTTAGTTCTGAGCATGGACATTATTGTCCAAAAAATTCATGGTATCAAGTTAAAAAAAAAGTTTCGGTTATCAAGTTGAAAAACGAAAATAGTTTAGGGTATCAAGTTGCAATTAAGCCTAAATAAAATAAATAAATAATTTAAAAATTCGGAAACAGGGGTTACTGTGAGGGTTGGGATTTATTTAGTTTTAGGGCATAACAAGGAAAGACTATCCTTAAATAGGTAGATATTGATAAATAAAATACTAGATAGATATTGATCAAGAATCCTAATGGATAAATTTTTCCATTATTTTTAATCAAATAAAAAAATTCAAAGCTACATTAATCTAATCTTAATCTAATAATTGATCACAATAATAATTTAAAATAATATTCAATATCATAGTAATAATTTAAATAATATTTGATGCTATCAGAATAATTTAAAGTATATTTACATAAATTCAAAATTATATTCTAAAAATAATTTATCAAATATTTTAAGTGTCTAAATAAACTAATGATTTTATATTATAAAATTCGAAGTAAATTTATTTTCTATGCACAATATTTAAAATTAAATAAAGGAAATAATATTTTGAAAATTTAGAAAACAAAGGTTATATATACTCACAATAATTATTCTAAATAAATAAATAAAAAATATAACAAATTTTAGGGCGTTACAGAGTTTTGTAGTATGGTTGACCAGTTATTCATATTATGAGTAAAGTTCTACGATGCGGTACAAGGGATTTGGTTACTGTGTATGTTGTTACATTCATAGGAAATCGTACGAGTGTCTGTGATCTCTTATGCTCCAAAGGGAACGGTTAGTCTGGAGTTCGCCAAGAACGGGATGTTGATTGAAGAGAGGCATAGGAAATCTCATTACACGTCATCAACATCCTATTTAGAGATACTTATTTACAGAGCCAAGGTAGGAGTGAAAGCAAGGGGTCCGAACAGTGGCAGGGACAAGAATAGTTGAAAGTTTAGAAGTCTGTACGAGGACGCTAAATGCTACTATTGTGGCAAGTGTTGGCCCATTGGTCATAGTCACACCTGATTTTGATAATCAACGTAAACTGTGGTCGATATGCAAATAATACGCAGCTACAGGTACAAATGCATAACATCTACTTCCACACTTCTATCATTCATCATCTTCATCAAACAAAGATTGCTAATGCTGATCAAAATATTTTTCATAATTTATTCTGTATTTTACAATTTATTAAGTCTAGAAAGTATGTGCGATCATCGAATTGGAAATAGGCTATGCTACTAAAGTCAGCTTTCAAAATAGCCTACCTATCCATAAAGTATCTTAGTCCACATTTCATACAAAAAAGCTCAATATTCAAAGAACCAAAAATCCTAATACTCAAAGAACAAAAAAGCCTATCTTCGTTAAGAACTCAAATTGGTCAGGAAAATAACCATTCGAGTTTAACCCAAATTCGGACCGAAGACAGAACAAATTCGGTTACGTACTTCATGAAGTTTAGTAGTCTTCCTGAAGATCTGCAACCAACGTTCGAATTATGAAATATATGCACCCAAATTCATGCCGAGTTCGGTCCTAAAAAATGCAATAAATAGATGAAAATTCTCATTCCAATTCCTTCCTCTTATCTATCTATTCAGAGCATTCAAAGAGCTCTATATTTTCATATCTAGCCTTTTAGGATTTCTAGCCAAGCTAAGTGCCATTCCAATCCGATCTACAGTTTGGTTCGATTTGTAAAGAAGGCTTTTCGAAAACGTTCCAGTTTTCAAATTTTGCCATGTAGAAGTTGTAAGTCCTTCGGCTAAAAACTTGTGGTTGTAAGAAGTTGCAAGAATTTCAGATTTAAAGCTTGTGTCATAGTAGATTAACTTCAAATAAGAGTACCCGAGACTGGAATAATCCTCTCCGAGGAAAACCAGTATATATCGCTTTGTCATGAATTTGTTTTTCTGATGCTCTTCAAATTACGTATTTAATCTCTTATAGTTTGTTACCATCTGCCTAACACTTATCACCTGTGATACTGCGTATTGTTAACTTGGTGATTTTTATTTTGCTACACACACGCACACACACACATACTCACGTACACACTATATTCACCCCCTCTAGAGGTGCTCAACGTTCCCAGAGCAGGTTATACTTATACATAATACTGTAGAGAGTATATATAGTAGCCGTGAAATCATTGTTCACAGGTGAAGGGCAATCAAGAAATAAACCTCTTCTATTTTATGGTATAAACTATACATATTGGAAAACACGCATGAGTTTATTTTTTAAGTCACTTGACTTTGATCTTTGGTCGATAGTTATGAATGGTTACAAGAAACAGGCCAGAATTTTGATTGATGGTAATCTAGTAGATAAGCCACACCATAGATACATCGACCAAAAAAAAACATAATAGTCTAGATGCACAAGCCATTAATGCTTTATTCTGTGTCATAGACAAGACTGAATTCAATAGAGCATTTACTTATGTCACAACACATGAGATCTAGAAACTTCCTCAGGTATCTCATGAAGAAACATCATAAGTGAAAGAATCTAAGATCAACAAACTGACACAAGAGCATGAGGCTTTTAAAATGAAGCCAAATGAATCAATCACACAAATGTTCACACATCTCTAAGTTATAAGTATTCCTTTATCTTCTCTTGGTAAGGATTACAGTAACCATGAAAAGATCAGAAAGGTGCTTAGGGGACTGACCAAGGATTGTAACCCAATGGCTAACATAACCATTGAAGCAAACAATCTTACCACAGTATCATAGGAGACGATGATGGGCAAAGTCAAAACCCATTAGCTTGACCTACAAGACTTTGAAGAGGCAAACCTAAAGGAAAAATCTATAACCTTCAAAATACAAACTAAAAAGTCTCAAGTGAAGATACTAACGATGAAGATTCAGATGATGATGAAAAATCCCTACTGGCCAAAAACTTCAATGAATTCTTGAGGTTTAAGAAATAAAACCAAAAGAAAGACGTCCAAGAGAGAAATAAAGAAGAAACCATATGCTATGGGTACAAAAAGACATGGCATATCAAGAAAGATTGTCTAATAGTCAAGAAGAGTAATCGATTCGACCGATCAAGCAGGAAGTCAACAACTAGTCAAAAGTATGCAAATACCAGCATCTAAAACAAAAATGAGGCTAGTGAATCAAAAGAAGAGGAAAGATTCAATAACTCAACAAATGTCTGCTTGATAGCATTTGATCAGGCATCAAACAATCCTCTATGTGATGACTTTACTTCTGATGAACTCCATGATGCTTTTAGTGACCTACTTGACGAAAATAAAAATGTGTTAGACAAATTCAAGCAATGTGATTAATGCATACACAACTGAAGTGGCTAGATTGTCTAACTTATTGCAATATATAAAGGAGACATCTAGCGCAGGTAACGCAAAAGAAATAGCTAACATTAAATAAAGTCTTTATGAGGCTCAACACACGATTGAAAGAGAGAGAAGGATTATGCAAAGTACTTGCTCTATGTGATTCTGAGAAGTGATTACACATTGACACTTAACAAAAGCTGAAAGAAATTACTGAGAAATATATAGCATCTTGTTCAATCTCTAAAAAGTTAGAGATAAAGTTAGGAAAATAGGTTGATTCTTTTACACTATCTAAGATCTGTCATACTACACATCATAACACGATAAAAAAAAGCACCAACATGTTCCACATAATCACACATTAACACTTCACAAAAGTGAAATATATGACTGAGATATATATAGCAGCTTGTCTAATCTCTTAAAAGTTTGAATAAAGATAGGTAAACATGTTGATTCTATTACACTGTCTACGATCTGTCATACTACACAGCATATCCCAATATGACACAATCTAAGAAAGTACGCAAGCAATATGTTCCACATAATCATGCTTTCACTTACAAGTATCCACGTAAAACACAAAAGACTCATGTCTGCGATGGTTGGGACTTACTTAGTTTTAGGTCAAAACAAGGAAAGGCTATCCTTAAATAGGTATAGATTGATAAATAAAATACTAGATAGATATTGATCAAGAATCCTAGTGGATAAATCTTTCCATTATTTTTAATCAAATAATGGGGTTACTATGATGGTTGGGACTTATTTAGTTTTAGGGCAAAACAAGGAATGGCTATCCTTAAATAGGTAGAGATTGATAATAAAATACTAGATAGATATTGATCAATAATCATAATGGATAAATCTTCCCATTATTTTTAATCAAATAAAAAATTCAAAGCTAGATTAATCTAATCTTAATCCAATAATTGATCACAATAAAAATTTAAAATAATATTCAATATCATAGTAATAATTTAAATAATATTTGATGCTATCAGAATAATTTAAAGTATATTTACATAAATTCAAAATCGTATTCTAAAAATAATTTATCAAATCTTTTAAGTGTTTAAATATACTAATGATTTTATATTAAAAAATTCAAAGTAAATTTGTTTTTTAAGCACGATATTTAAAATTAAATAAAGGAAATAATATTATGAAAATTCAGAAAACAAAGATTACATATACTCACAATAATTATTCTAATTAAATAAATAAAAAATATATAACAAATTTTAGGGGGTTTACAGAGTTCTGTAGTATAGTTGACCAGTTATTCACATTGTGAGTAAAGTTCTACAATGAGGTACAAGGGATTTGGTTGCTGTGTATGTTATTAGATTCATAGGAAATCGTACGAGTGTCCGTGATCTCTTATGCTCCAAAGGGCACGGTTAGTATGGAGTTCGCCAAGAATGGGAGGTTGATTGAAGAGATGCATAAGAAATCTCATTGCACGTTATCAACATCCTATTCAGAGATACTTATTTCATAGAGCCAAGGTAGGAGTAAAAGAAAGGGGTCCGGACAGTGGCAGGGACAAGAATAGTTGAAAGTTTAGAAGTCTGTACGAGGACTCTAAATTCTACTATTGTGGCAAGTGTTGGCCCATTGGTCATAGTCATACCTGATTTTGATAATCAACGTAAACTGTGGTCGATATGCAAATAATATGCAGCTACAGGTACAAATACATAGTTTCTACTTTCATAATGCTATCATTCATCATCTTCATCAAACAAAGATTGCTGATGCTGATCAAAATATTTTTTCATATTTTTTCAGTATTTTACAATTTATTAAGTCTAGAAATTATGTGCGATCGATCGAATTGGCAATGGGCTATGCTACTAAAGTCAACTATCAAAATAGCCTACCTATCCAGAAAGTATCTTAGTCTACATTTCATACAAAAAAGCTCAATACTCAAAAAACCAAAAGCCTAATACTCAAAGAACAAAAAAGCCTATCTTCTTTAAGAACACAAATTGGTCAGAAAACTAACCATTCGAGTTTGACCAAAATTCGGACCGAAGACGGAACGAATTCAGTTAAGTAATTCCTAAAGTTCAGTGGTCTTCCTGAAGACCTGCAACCAACGTCCGAATTATGAAATATCTCCACCCAAATTCAAGCCGAGTTTGGTCCAAAAAATACAATAAATAGATGAAAATTCCTATTCCAATTCATTTCTCTCATCTATCTATTCGGAACATTCAAAGAGCTATATATTTTCATATCTAGCCTTTTAGGATTTCTAGCCAAGCTAAGTGCCATTCTAGTCCGATCTAGAGTCTGGTTCGATTTGTAAAGAAGGCTTTCCGAAAACGTTACAGTTTTCAAATTTTGCCTTGTAGAAGTTGCGAGTCCTACGGATAAAAACTTGTGGTTCTAAGAAATTGCAAGCACTTCATATTTAAAGCTTGTGTCATAGTGGATTAACTTCAAACAAGAGTACCCGAGACTGGAATAGTCTTCTCTGAGAAAAACCAGTATATATCGCTTCGTCAGAAATTTATTTTTCTGATGCTCTTTAAATTACGTATTTAATATCTATATAGTTTGTTACCATCTTCCTAACACTTATCACTTGTGACACTGTGTATTGTTAACTTGGTGATTTTTATTTTTTTACACACACACACACACACACACACACACACACACACACACACACACACACACACACACACACACACTAACGTACACACTATATCCACCTCGTATAGAGGTGCTCAACATTCCCGGAGCAGGTTATACATAACACTGTAGAGAGTATATATAGTAGCCGTGAAATCATTGTTCACAGGTGAAGGACAATCAAGAAATAAACCTTCTATTTTATGGTATAAACTATACATATTGGAAAACATGCATGAGTTTCTTTTTTAAGTCAGTTGACTTTGATCTTTGGTCAATAGTTATGGATGGTTACAAGAAACCGGCCAGAATTTTGATTGATGGTAATCTAGTAGATAAGCCACACCATAGATACATCGACCAATAAAAAACATGATAGTCTAGATGCACAAGCCATTAACACTTTATTCTGTGTCATAGACAAGACTGAATTCAATAGAGCATTTACTTGTGTTACAACACATGAGATCTAGAAACTTCTTCAGGTAACTCATGAAGAAACTTCGTAAGTAAAAGAATCCAAGATCAGCAAACCGACACAAGAGCATGAGGCTTTTAAAATGAAGCCAAATGAATCAATCACACAGATGTTCACACATTTCTTAGTTATAAGTATTCCTTTATCTTCTCCTGGTAAGGATTACAGTAACCATGAAAAGATCAGAAAGGTGCTTAGGGGACTGACCAAGGATTGGAACTCAATGGCTACCATAACCATTGTAGAAAATAATCTCACCACAGTGTCATAGGAGACGATGATGGGCAAACTCAAAACCCATGAGCTAGACCTACAAAACTTTGAAGAGGCAACCCCAAAGGAAAAATCTATCGCCTTCAAAATCAAGCTAAAAAGTCTCAAGTGAAGATACTAATGATGAAGATTCAGATAATGTTAAAAAATCCCTACTGGCTAAAAACTTCAAGTTGTTCTTGAGGTTTAAGAAATCAAACCAGAAGAAAGACATCCAAGATATAAATAAAGAAAAAACCATATGCTATGGATACAAAAAGACATGGCATATCAAGAAAGTGTCCAATATCCAAGAAGAGCAATCGATACAACCAATCAAGCAGAAAGTCAACAACTGGTCGAAAGTATGCAAATACCAGCATCTGGCACGAATAGTGAATCAGAAAAAGAGGAAAGATTCAATAACTCAACAAATGTCTACTTAATAGCATTTGATCAGGTATCAGACAATCCTCTATGTGATGACTTTACTTCTGATGAACTCTCTGATGCTTTTAGCGACCTACTTGACGAACATAAAAATGTGTTAGACAAATACAAGCAATGTGATTAATGCATACACAACTGAAGTGGCTAGATTGTCTAACTTATTGCAATATATGAAGGAGACATCTATCGCAGGTAATCCGAAAGAAATAGCTAACATTAAGTAAAGTCATCATGAGGCTCAATGCACGATTGAAAAAAGAGAGATAGATTATGCAAAGTACTTGCTCTATGTGATTCTGAAAAGAGATTACACATTGACACTTAACAAAAGCTGAAAGATATAACTGAGAAATATATAACATCTTGTTCAATCTCTAAAAAGTTAGAGATAATGTTAGAAAAATAGGTTAATTCTGTTACACAGTGTAAGATATGTCATACTGCACATCATATTACCAAATATGACACGATCAAAAAAAGCACGCAACATGTTCCACATAATCATACATTAACGCTTCACAAAAGTGAAATATATTACTGAGAAATATATAGCTGCTTGTCTAATCTCTAAAAGTTAGAATAACGTTAGGCAAACAGGTTGATTCTATTACACTGTCTACGATCTGTCATACTACACAACATATGTACGCAAGCAATATGTTCCACATAATCAAGCTTTCACTCACAAGTATCCACGTAAAACACAAAAGACTCTTGTTTGCACTGAAACAAAGGACACTAACTCTAGAATCATATGTACTTACTATAAACCCCCTAAAATTTACTATATATATAATTTTTACTATTTTATTAGATTAATTATGGTAATTATAGAATTTTTTTAAATATGTTTAAGTTTATTTTATGAAGTTTTATTTTCCTATATAGAAATATGTATTAAATATTTTATAAACGCAATACATGGAAAAATTGCATTATATATGTAGAATTTTTTTTATTTATTTCTAATTCTTTGTTATTCTCGTATCAAATAAAAGATTATACATTTAGTATATGCAATATACTATATGTTTTTAGTACATAGTGTTGATTATCTTTTATAATAAATGAGTATATGTGCAAAATATATTAGAAAATATTGTATAAAATATTTTAGATTTTATGATTTTATTTAAATTTATCTTTAGGATTTTAGTATTTTTTTAGAATTTTTATAAAAGATTTGATATAAATAATAATAGAAGGAGAAAAAAACAAATCTGATGAACAAAGCAAATCTTCCCAATAAAAGAGAACCCGACCTGTTATTCTTAAATACATGCTTTTTTCCTTCACTTTTCAAACATTGATCTCAACCGAAATTCATCTAATTTTGATAAAACCAAATCCAATATGGTACCTATTAAATTCTCTCCCGGATTGCATAGAATCACATCCAATTCCTAATTCAGATAAAGATTTTATTTCGATTAGAAACTTGAATATACATAGGCACTAGTTTCCTTTTTGGAAACAAAAAGAATTCATCAAAATCTCGATCCTTCAATACCAAAGCAAATCGTGACGTCCACCACATCTGTCCAGCCTTCGCCACAGCTCGTTGCCGTCGAACGCCGTCGTGCCACCACGGCAACCGCCGTAGCTGGCAGCAGTAGCAGCAAGAGCAAATAGCGGCAGTAGGGCAACCCCCTATATTTTGGGTAAGAGTTCTCTCTCCCCGCTTCACTATTTTTTGATCTAATTAGTATGTCTCTAGACAACCTAACCATCTATAATTTCCTTGAACTAGTTTATTTTAATTTGTGATGTACGCTGTAGAAGTATGACAATATTAAAAATAGGGTGCATAGGTTTTATGCGTTCGAAGCATATGAAGCTCCTGAGTTGGAAACCGCTAGCTTCCAAAGGAAGACTAATGTTCAAAAAATGGGCCAGATAAATGCATAGCCCATTCAGACGCATAGTATGCTTTTGTCTCTTTTATGAAGAGACAATTCTCGAGTAGTGTGCAGTGTTCAGATTACGAGAATGATGGCAGTAATTTTGTCATCCTTATCATTACACTTTGCTATCTGTAAAGGAAACCGTTGTATGCGTCTAATTCCAAATTGATACTTTGCAGTAAGCAACGAGGGAAGCTATACGTTCAAGTATTCAATGATTCATAGTGACTCAAAGAATACTTATTATTTTGCAGTAAGCAATGAGAGAAACTATGCGTTCCAGTATCGAATGATTCATAGTGACTCAAAAAAGTTATTGTAACATCCACTTTTCTAAAATGATGGTAATTTTGAACTTTTGTAAAATTTTATTATTTAATAATAAGATTTATGATTTATGGGAATTTTTAATTAATTTAATACTATTTAAAATTGGTGAATTATAATTTTGATGTGTTAGCTAATGAACCCTAAAACTGTTGAGCCTAGAGACTAACCATGACCATAGGGACCTAACCATGTGATTAGAACGACTATTTATAACTTTTTAGGCTAAGGGTATTTTGGTTATTTTGTGACTTTTAAATTATTTAGGATTTTGATTGATTGGTGAATTTTAGATTATTTTAATAATATTTAAATTGTTTTTTTTGTGATTTTGGTTATTTTTCATATTTTAATATTTTGGGAATTTTTATATTTTAATATTGATTTTACGGGATTTGTTTAGTCGGGTTTGAGTTTCGTTTCGTTTCGACTTGTGTTAGTGACCCAGATAGCTTAGACTCTAGACGAGACCCCAAGATTAGTTAGTCATGGCCCACAAATCTCACTAATTAAGTTAGTAAGTTTAGACTAATCCCACTTGTTAGATTGGTTAAGTTAGAGGCTTAAATTTAACCCTTTTGATCCCAAACTTAAACCTAACTTAAAATTAATCAAAAAGACTAGTTGAGGCCTTATTGGGCTTTCCCCAAGGCCCAAATAGGGTTTCATGGCAGCAACTATAGGTAGGTTAGCCTTCCTTTCTTTTATTTCATTCTATCAAGCCTCCATATTCCTTCACAAGTGTTCTTCCCCAAATTGAGAGCTTCCCTCTTTGATTTGATCTCTAAACCCTTACATCCCTCCACCAAAACTTCCACCCAATCTTCTCATACTACCAAAGGAGGGTGCTAGCAAATATTTGGAGCAAAGTACAAGGAGGAGTGTCCTTTTTGGAAGATCTTCGTGTCAGAGCCGTATCCTTGGGAGTTCTATTGGTATTCCACTCCCAAAAGGTAAAATCAACCCGCTAAATTGATTTTCTATACATATTAGTTAGTTTTGAATCCATAGGATCCACCCCCAAGCATGTACCCCATTTAGATTCAAATTTGAGGCGATTTGGAGCTCTTTTGAGGATTTTAGATGTGTGTCTTGTGTTCTACTTGATAGATCCCAAATTAGGACACCTCATGTGTGTAGAAGCATAGAAAAAGAGAAGGAAAGCCCATACGGCTCAAAATAGAAGGATCCCATGTGGCTCATAAGTCCTTCAGGATCCCATGCGGCTCATAAGTCCTTCAGAATCCCATGCGACTCAAAACAGAAAGATCCCATGCGGCTCAAAACAGAAGGATCCTCATGCTGCTCCAAAAGTCCTTCATGCGGCTCGGATGGATCCACGCCATGTGGCCTCCCACTGTCCGATCCGACAACTGGCCATAAAGCAGCAACATGAATTAATTACTCTGACGGCAGCCCTGACAATGACAACCCTGATAATGACAGCTCTGACAAATGACAGCTCTGACATAAAAAGTCAAAATGATGACTCTGACATATTGGCGTGTTTGTAGGGAAAAGAAGAAAATCTTTTATAGCTGGCATGATCCGTCAAGTCCAAAGCTCCCTCTGCGGCTGACCCCTGTATGCGGCTGCCACTCCTATGCGGCTATCATTCCTATGCGGTTGCACCCTTCATGCAGCTGACCCCTGCATGCGGCTGCCCCCTTCGTGCGGCTGTCACCTTCATGCGACTGCTACCTTCATGCGGCTAGGAGTGTGGGGGCCACCCATATGCGGTTCATTTAGAGACCGCATTCATGCGACTCTGTCAGGATGTCCCACTCACGACAGTTAGGACACGTGGCGGTCCTCATGACAGTTGACACACATAGCGATCCTCATGACAGTTGAGACACGTGGCTGTCTTATCCTCTCAGAGTTATGGCTGCTCGCAAATTATAACAACCAGATTTAGTGCAATCACCATTATTACTCAGATCAAATCAGATTTGTTGTAATTAAGCAAATTGAACACGTGGCGGAAGATCCGAGCTTGTCATGATGAATTATAAAGATTTATTGCGATCAGCATTAATTGCCAGTACGAATTTGGCACAATCAAGAAATTAACTGCCCAGATGTAATGCAATCAAGATTAATGGTCCAGATGATTGGCCGCCGACTTTTCAAGGAGGGAATCATTGTAAATCCTAATGATCACATCCCCACTCCTATAAATAGCAAGGTGCCATTCCCTTGCAAACCCTGGAGAATTCAGGAGAAAAGAGGAGGAGAATTCTAGAGAGAAAGAGACTCTCTCCATCCGGCTGGATACACAGAGAGACAAAGGCATGCGCACAGAGGGTTCTTCCCACACATCTCGAGAGCATTTTTTCCCCGGAGCCGAAGCTGCGTCCGATCATCCAAGGAGTAAGGCAGAGCTGCCGTCGCTTTCCCGAGCCTCTACCGTCACCCCTAGAATCAAAAATAAACAATCGTACTCAGATTGCTGTACCTAGGTTTTTTTTTCTAGGCTTTCTTTGTACGAGCGAGTTTGTATTGTGAGTCTAAGTTCAGTCCTCCTATAAAATTGTTCTGTACTTTTACAATCAATGGCAAACACGATGGCAACTCTGTTGGGAACTAACTTCTCCACGACTGAGTAGTTGGTGATGCAATTAGACGCAGCCAAACTTGGCTCCACTCAATAAATGCTGGTCGCCCGGTTCGACCAGCAAGTGTTTGAAGAAATGCTCTCCGACGGGAGCGCTGGCCCGGTCCAGCGGCGAGCCCGCACGAAGAAGGCCCGTAGGGAGTGGAGGCCCAAATCATTCGCTCCTTTCCAAGCTCTCGAAGAAGTACTCTCTGTTGCTCAAGATGGTGTAGAAGCCTCACAGGCAACCCCACTTCAGACTCTAGAGGACTCTGCTATCCCCAAGTCCGGCAGAAGAAAATACTATAATGCTGGACTTGCAGGGGCAAAGAGGAACTCTATACGGTCCGAGCCGCATAAAGGCGCCAGCCGCATGAAGAAGGCTCATGCGGCCGCAACTGCCAACCGCATGGAGAAAACTCATGCGGCCACAAAAGTCAGCCGCATGCAGAAAGCCCATGTGGCCAAAACTACCAGCCGCATGCAGGCAGCCTGTACGGCCGTGACTTCCAGCCGCATCCCGGAGTTTCATGCGGCCACCGCTTCTAGCCGCATACAGAAGGCTCATGCGGCCACAAAGGATAGCCGCATGCAGACAGCCTGCACGGCCACTGATCTCTACCGCATACCATCTGTCCCATGCGACTCACGGTCACTCTTCGACCGCCTCTCAGGCGATCCTGACCCTAGATGCTCTCATGTGCCAATCTCTGTAGACTCTTTCTACTATGCACTCTCAGGTGCTAGAAGGAAGAAGTCTCGGGCAGCGCGAGCTCGGCGGGCTCAGTCGGCTATCCCAACTTCTGACTACCAGGGCGTCTTGCTGACTATTACGTGGGCCCCTGATAGAAAGTTGTATAAAACTATTCGTGTCCAGCCCCCTGTAGCCAACGAATGGGATAGTTATCAACAGTCTCCTAACAATGATCAGGGACAAGTACTCGTACTACTCCTACATCAGAGAGCAGGCAGGATGCCAACACACTCATGTGCTCAGAACTCCCGGGCCCACAAAATGAGTGACTTGCACAACATAATTCTTCACAAACGCAAGAAAAGAGACGAAGACTCGGTGTGCAGAGAGTCCTTTTGGGGGCATCACTCCACCCAAGTCATTGTCAATTTCTTCTCTGAAGATTCCTGGCAGCGGTAGAGGGAAGAAAACAAATGTCTCCAGTCCGAAAATCTCCACCGACGTAACCAAGAAACTCTCTTCTAAGCGGTTGTCTACCACCGTTACAGGAGGAATTTACCAAGGTACCCGCTCAAAGACGAAATCTGCCACACTTGGAGATTCTTCGTCCACATCTCTGGAAGGCACTGGAGCCGGGGGTAGCACTCCTCCAAATATCCACGATAATCCGGTGTTCCAAGAAGATAATCCAGAGGAAATGATTCACCCAACAGATACAGCAGATCCTGACGTCCCCAGGACGTCCACAACTCTCAAGATGAGGCGAGATCTGAAGCTGGGGGTACCACTCCTTCTGAGTCCGAACCAGAGGAGAATATTCCCATATACCCTGATGATTTCTCTGTACGAGGATATGACCCAGAGGGCACATCCTTCACCGTTCCTTCTATCTCTCCTCACATAAGGACGGTGTTCATGACGGATAGCAACCAAGATGGTTCCAGTGATCACCAACGCATCGACACTCTAGAGGCCATACTGCATGCCTTAGTCAAGTCCGTGGACGAGATCAAAGTGGCCCTTCTAACTCTGCAAGGAAGGATGCCTGGTCAAACAAGCTTAAGTCCCACGGTCAATGTGGACTCGAACTCAGCTGCACCAAACCCGGGTGACAATTCTCCTGAAATGTCGACTCCTACCGCTGCAGACGAGGCCAGGAAGGCAAAAAGAGAGGTCCAGGAGCTCCGAGCCATGTTCTATGCCCAAGAAAACTACCAAGACCTCAAGATACGATAACCGTATCCTGCCGCGTGGAGAGATGTTCCCTTCCCACCAAGATATAAGCCGTTCAACATCAATCCGTATGATGGGAAGACATCTGCAAGCAGGTACATCACCTACTTCGAAGTCATAACCGACCATCTACCTCATGACGATGCCATCCTTACACGATTGTTCATCGAGGCACTAGAGGGGGTCGCCTTCGAATGGTACCACAACTTGCCGGACAACTGCATCTATTCTCTCACCAGCTTCAAACGTATGTTCCTGGAGAGGTTCTACGAGGTAGGATAAGACGTGACAATGTCTACCCTCATGGACGTTGTTCAGGAAGAAAATGAGTTGACAAGGAACTATATCGAGCGGTTTCGCCAAACCGCGATGAAGTTGCCTTCCGGTAACCCGGATTTCTCCTTAATTGAAATTTATCAAAAGAGACTGCTTCCCACGATCAGCCTCTGGATGGGCGAAAGTCAGTTTAAGGATTGGAAGATGTTCATCATTAGTGCCACTAGCGCAGAAGACAAATTGAAGAAAGCTTGCCAATTTGTATTACATGTCTCGGAAGGAGAAGACAAGGGCAAACGCCCTAACACCAACAACAACAATGGTGGTAATCCCTCCAACAATCGAGACAACAAGGGCAAACAGGCTATGGTGGCCGACACATCCCCAAAGCCTGAACCGAAGCCAGTAGAGAAGAGTAGCCTCAGATGACCTATTCCTTCGAAGACGGCCATGTCAAGCCTATCTTGGACATGCTCATACAAGGGGGTCGAATTCAGCTCCTTCCTCCAAGGCATGAACCTCGACCTACAGAAATGGAGAACCCTAAGTACTGCCACTACCATCGCTATTTCCACCATAATACACATGACTGCTACCAACTGAGGAGATACATCCAGCATCTCATCGATTCTAAGGCCCTCGCCATTGATTTCGAAGAGGTGACCATAGCAGCCAACATGGTGTCGGTACAATTCGGCAGCTTCCCTCCGACGAAGACTCAAAATAGAGTAATACCCGTCCCCAGAGCAAGGATGGAGGTCGCTAACCTTCCACCTTCCCGAAACCAGGATGCTGGCCTAGTGCCCCTTACCACATCACGAGGGGAGGTCATGTGGGTCCATCCGGATCTGGTACCTGAAGTGACTCAGTCCGCTCCCTCCATCCCCAGCAAGAAGAAGAATGGGAAGGTCAAATCATGCCGCACAATCTCGGCAGAGGCCGAAGAAGTTACTGCCGTCATTACCCGATCTGGCACACAAACTCAACCTCTACCGGGTAACTCGGCTGAAGACCATCAGCCGACAACTACTGATGCTCCAGGACCTTCGCAGCCTTCGACGATCGACAAGCCTAGGCCGAAGGAGACTCCCTTCGACAAACCGCTTCGAAGAGAAATGCCTCATGGGCTAGAGAGGCCCTACAACTTCGATATCTTGGCATAATTGGCTAACACACCGGCCAAATTGTCGCTATACGAGCTTCTGAGGCTCTCCAAAGATGTTCGTATCGTACTGAGCGAGGCGCTCCAGAACGCCGACGCGTACGTATCTGGCTCAGTCCAATCTCACTGGGGAGAGCCCGCCAACAGATCTCCCGGACAGCGCTTGCATAGACGCAATGTCCAACATTGTCTTCACTTCGCAGGATATAATTATCAAGACCAACCTGCATGATCGCCCTCTGTATTATACTGGGTACATTGGCAATATCAAGGTAGACCGGATGCATATTGATCTCGGTTCTTCCATAAGCATCATCCCGAAGAGCCTACTACACCATCTGCGCATCCCAATACATCACTTGACGCCGACAAGCACCGCCATCAGCGGTTTTAATTCAGGCAGAAGCTATCCGATCGGGAAGATTTGCTTGAAATGCCAAATCGGCGACCTTCAGTCAGAAGTGACCTGTTATGTTATAGATATGGACACTTCCTACAACATTCTCCTGGGGCGTCCTTGGATACAAAATTACATGATCGTGCCCTCCACACTGCACCAGTGCTTCAAGTACGTTGACAAGCACGGCTTCGTGAGGACAGAATTTGCTGACATCGATCCCTTTAAAGGGGTCGGATCCTGCTACTCTGACTCATGCTTGTATGAGAAGTCGAAAAGACATCTTGTCGAAGGAGATATTCAAGATCCGACTGAGGCGGCAACTGGATCAGAAGAAACCCTGACGATACACCTTCAAGCCCACAAACCTGGCAGAACTGCACCACTTACAACCACTCTGCGTAAGGATGCAATCAGCCTCTCTGCACAAGAAGAACAGATGATAATTCGACTGCCAAGTTCTGGCCAAGCGCCACGACCCACAATAGAGATATTGACAATCAGGCTGCCTAAAGCTAGACGGCAACAAATACAGGAGCTCAACCCCTCTGTTAAGCCGATGACGATTTGTCTTCCCAAAATGAATCAGCAGCCAAGCGCTAAGCCGGGGACTGCTAGCCAGCCAACAAATCCCTGCCCAGCAACCAACACCAAACTGGGGGTGGTTGGTACGCCAATGACTCCATGTTCTGCTCCACCTATGGAGCCCCTGATGATTAAGCTGCCCAAGCCATCCTCCCAGTCCTCATTGACACAGGGGTGGTTGAAGAAGAGCCAGAGCTAGCCAAGTATGTGGTTACTCACACCGATGTTCCATCCGCAGATGATGTAATCCCACTGGAAAAGATACCTTATTTCATCAATAAAGGGCTATCTTTGAATTATCTCGAGCTTAATAAGCTTTGTACAATGTATGCTATAGAACACGGTATAGGCACTCACCTGCACACACAGGTAACAAATATCTACACCGTAAACCAACTTACTCCAGTGGAAGACGCTTACCGCATAATCGAGGGAGAGGATCATCCAATCATCTTCGACGGGAATAATGACCCACAACCCTTCAAGGTAGAAGAAGTTGATCTCGAACCCGACATCGGAAGATTGCCCCTTTATCTATATAGTTCCCAATCCAAGTACCTCATGCAAAAACAAGGGTATGATCTGGAAACTACACCAGGCTTAAACTACGGCACTGGATGGCGATTACCCTTACGATTGTCGATCCCAGCCGGTAAACCACAAGACTATTACAACAAAACCAGATGTGGGCTAGGTTATGTTACACCGATAACGACCCCTGAAAGCTCAGACGAGGAATGCGACTGGCACTCACAATCAATCGGATCACCCACTTCCGATTTAGTTGTCAGGATCAGAGACATGCTCAGGCAAGTCTGGTTCATCAATTTGGCATTTGCCGACGCCTACGAAGAAGATGAAGGCATTTCTGAACTTCTTGAGTTAGAGCCGTGGGCACAACAACTAGATGTGCAATGGGAGAAGCGGTTCGAACAAAGAGAGCCTCCCACCGAGGATGAGGTTGTACAAGTCGATCTCGGTGATGAGTCCTCTCCAAAGCCCATCTTCGTCAGCAAGAATCTGACGGACGAAGAGCGAGAATCACTACTACAACTCGTCAAAGAATACATCGACGTGTTCGCTTGGAGCTACGAAGATATGCCAGGACTGAACCCCGAGGTTGCACTTCACAAGCTCAACATCCGTCCGGATGCAAAACCGGTCAAGCAATAGCAACGACGGTTCTGTCCCGACGTCATGAACACCATTGAAGCTGAGGTCAATAAACTGATAACCAGTGGTTTCATCTGCGAGGAACAGCATCCAGACTGGGTCGCCAACATAGTACTAGTCCTCAAGAAGAATGGAAAGATTCGAATCTACATCGACTTTCGTAATCTGAATGAGGCATGTCCTAAGGATGAGTTCCCTCTCCCTATCACAGACATCATGATTGCCAATACCTGCGGCTTTGAGCGTATGTCATTTATGGATGGTTTCTCGGGGTACAACCAGATCAAGATGTTCTCTGATAATGAAAAGCATACATCATTCCGAACACTAATTGGCACATACTGCTACACAGTAATGCCTTTCGGTTTAAATAACGCTGGCGCCACCTATCAAAGAGCTATGAGCATCATCTTTAGAGACCACCTGCACAAGACAGTGGAATGTACATCGATGATATCGCCGTCAAAAGCCACTCTAAGGAAGATCATCTACATGATCTAATGACAGTGTTCGACCTGATGCGAGCGCACAATTTGAAAATAAATCCCATAAAATACTTCTTGGGCGTATCCAGCGGAAAGTTCTTGGGTTTCATCATTACTTCCCAGGGTATCCACATAGACCCTGAGAAGATGAAGGCTATCATGGAGATGGATCCCCCAAGAAATCTCTGCGAACTCCGAGGCCTTCAAGGGAGACTGGCCTACAGCAGAAGGTTTATCTCCAACCTCTCCGGACGATGTCAACCATTCACCCACCTCATGAAGAAGGGCATTTCATTCATATGGGATGAAGAATGCCAGCGCGCCTTCGACAGCATCAAAGAATATCTGACGAACCCTCCAGTCCTGGTAGCCCCGATTGCTGGAAAACTATTCCTGCTTTATGTGCGAGCAATAGAGCATTCTCTCGGTGCTTTACTAGCGCAAAACAACGATGCAGGCCATGAGCAAGCTATATATTACCTCAGCCGAATGATGATGGGGCTGGAACACCGATACACTGCCGTAGAAAAGGAGTGCCTTGCTCTGGTGTTCGCCATTCAGAAGACGCGATACTACGTCATGGGACAAACCATCCATGTCATATCAAGAGTCAATCCCCTCAGGGTCCTCATGAACAAGCCAGGTGCACTCAGCTCTCGCCTCGCTACCTGGGCAATTTTATTGTCTCCCTAGGGTAAAGTGCATTTAAGCCCTCCTTAGATGTCACGAAAATACAAATAATGACTCGTTGATCCGAAAAACCCAAAAGATTACGAAAATGCTCAAATCACCCCCTCCGCTAACTTTTCTGTTAACGGGTGTTAAAATGGGGTTGTTTTGACCATTTTACCCCTGAGTTATCTAATATTAACTTGTTAAAAGTGGTTAGTTCTAAAATTCTTTTGTTAAAAACGGTTACGCAAAAATACTTGTTAAAAAGTGGATACATATTAACAAAGGGAAAAATAGTCTTTGCTTGTAAAATTATTTATTAAAATTATTTTAATTAATATTAACTTGTTAAAAACGGTTAGTTCCGTCAAAAAAGTGGATAAATATTATTTTAAATTATTTTGTCATAAATTATTTTTTATTTAACAAATATATAAATATTTTTGGGAAAAAAAACTGATAAATACAAAAAAATTAATTCTTAAAAAATAGAAATGATGAAAAACTGGAAAAAAATACCAAATAAAAAACAAAAAAATACTATTAAAATATGGAAAAAATAAAAAATAGACAAAATATTCTAAAAAACTAAAAAATGAGGATAAATCTTAAACAATGAAAAAAGAAAAAAAAGAAAAACTATACAAATTTGAAAATAAAAGTCAATCTTAGAAAACTAGAAAAGATTATTAAAAGATGAAAAAACAATTATGAAATAAGAACTAAAAAAATGGAAACAAAAAACAAAATGTTAAAAAGATTAATAAAAATAACCTCCCGTTCTTAAAAAATAGAATTCTCATGCCTGACGTCATTTTCGAAAATAAATGTTCATAATCTAAATAGTAGATTTTCATCTTAATTTTTTTCTGGAAAAAAAAATCTTTTAACAAATGTCCGGTTAGTCCTGAACTATCCAGCCATTTAACTTAGGGCATGTTTGGTAAACCGTATTTGGAGCTAGATAACTGTAACTAATATTATATTATTTAATATTTTATAATAATTATAATCTTAATTAATAATTATAATCTTAGTTAATAATTTATTAATTACAATTTTATTATAATATTAATTAATAATAATTTAATCATAATTATAATTATAGTTAATATTTTATATATTATAATAATTTTAATTAATAATTTAGTAATCATCATTATAGTCTTACTTAATAATTTGTTAGTCATGACTATTATCGTAATTATTTATTTATTAATTCTAACTAAAATTGTAAAACTTAGTACAAATTTATTTTCATCACATGTATTACTTAAACAAATAACTTAAATATTACTAAACGTGTCAAAAATCCAAAAATAAATTGCAAAATATGTATGTCGAAGCATGGTCCGGTTTTTCATCCTTCCATAGTAAAAAATTACAAGAATTTGTTGAAAAATTTGCACTCCCGTAGAATCATCTTCCAGGATTTGTTGGTGTCAATAAAGTTTTCAATGGGCTAATTAATCCACAATAGCAATAAATTGTTCTTCCATAATATCTATTTGGACGTCTTGAGAAAAAAAAGGAATAAGTAAAAAAAGCTTCAAACATTACATGAGAGCAAATAAGTAAAAAAAATGGAAATAAAAAACAATTTGCAGATGGATTTGAGATCTGTAGGTAAAAAAAGCTTCAATACATTAAATGAGAGTAAATAAGTAAAAAAAAGGAATATAAAAAAATTAAATATTATTTTTCCTTCCAACCAACCGGTCAAAAAATAGAAAATATAAAGCTTAAGTTTTATGTTTCAAACAAACATTCTTATATATTGAGAATGAAAGAGAGCCATCAGCAGCCACAATGTAAGCATTAGGGGTATTTTGGGTAGTGCACATTTTTTTCTTCCAAAATATGGGCTCTAACGGCAACTTCTAACGTCATTTTGACGGAAAGGGGCTTTCCGAGCAAAAAGGGTTTTGCGGGAGGTGCAAACTGCTTAAGTTTTCTAAAAGGTCTTATTTTGCGAACGAGGCAACTCTAAGGAGGGTTTAAATGCACTTTACCCGTCTTCCTACTACATGATCTTCGTCCCGCAGAAGGCTGTTAAAGGTCAAGCTCTGGCAGACTTTTTAGCAGCTCATCCAGGATCGGAGTCAACTAGGATAGACGAAGAGATTCCAGATGAGGTCGCCAATTCAAATGTGGCCTCTCATGATGCCGTATGGCGAATGTTCTTCGACGTTGCTTCCAGAACGGGGCCCAAAGGCAACAACGTCGCTGGAGTCAGAGTGGTGCTGATTTTTCCCTCCGGGATGGTGATCAATCGGGCTTACTCCCTCACGGAGTCCTGCTCAAACAATGTGGCCGAGTACAACGCTCTGGTCAATGGCCTCCGACTTGTAAAAGAGCTGGGGGTAGAGTATCATAAAGCATACGGCGATTCGCAGCTAATCGTCAATCAAATCCGGGGCTCGTACAAAGTGTGTCATGAAGACATGATCCCCTATCACCAAATAGCGATTGACATCATCTCATCCTTGGAAGGGTTCTTCATAGAACACGTTCCCAGGCTCCAGAACATTGAAGCCGACGCCCTAGCAGGCCTTGCCTCTTCCTTAGCAGTTCCAAATCATGCTCCCCACTTGGTCGACATCGTAGGCCGTGAGTTGGTCTGTCCCAGGAATAATGTTCAATGTGTTGAGAGTTACTCCGTGCTGACAGTCGATGAAGCACCAGACTGGAGGCAACCATTCATGGACTTCGTAGTCTACGACATCCTGTCAAAGAATCCGAAGGAAGCCACTTCTATCAAAAGACGTTCCCTCAGATTCTTCTACGATACAGAGACGAAAATGCTATATCGGCGATCATACGACGGATTACTGATTCGATGTCTGACAAATACAGAAGCCAAAGAAGCCGTGCCTGAAGCTCATGATGGTATCTGTGGGGCCCATCATCCTGGCCCGAAGCTACAGGATCGCCTTTGCCGAATGGGCTATTACTGGCCCACGATGGTTGCAGATGCAATAGACTATGCACAAAAATACAAATCCTGTCATGTCCACGCAGATTTCATCCACCATCCATCCGAGTTTCTACGTTCGACAGTGGCATCTTGGCCATTCGAAGCATGGAGAATGAACATCATTGGTCCGATCACTCCACCTTCGACCCGAAGACACCGCTTCATACTCGTAATCACAGATTACTTCTCCAAATGGGCGAAGGCTATTCCACTAGCAGAAGTCAAGACTTCAAACGTGATCAGCTCCTCAAACATTACGTCATCTACCGATTCGGACTGCCACGAAGGATCATCTATGATAATGGTCCACAGTTCGCAAGCCACGCTTTTTATCGGTTTTACGACAAATACCGAATCCAGAATATCGCTTCAACACCATACAACCCAACGGCTAATGGTCTGGCTGAAGCATTCAACAAAACAATCATCAAGCTTCTCAAGAAATTTGTGTCATCAAACAAATATGATTAGAATAAAAGCTCGACGAATGCTTATAGGCGTACCGCACTACAGTACGGACGGCCACTGGGAACACGCCATTCTCTCTAGTATATGGAAGTGAGGCGGTTCTCCCATTGGAGACTCAAATCCCCTCACTCCGTGTCGCTATCGCCTACCGACTGGCAACAGATAATAATCACCATCGCCGACTGCAAGAGTTGGAAGCCCTAGACGAGAAGCGCCTATTAGCTCAACAACGAATCGAGCTGTACCAAGCCCGTATCTCCGGAACCTTCAATAAGAAGGTTAAAATCAGAATATTCCAAGTGGGCGATCTCGTTTGGCCAGTTCGGAGGCCGATGGTTATGACTCACAAAACCGCCGACAAGTTCCAGCCAAAGTGGGAAGGCCCGTTCATCATCGATGCTGTATTCTCCAATGGAGCTTACCGCCTCGCAAAATAAAAGAAGACCTGGTCATGTTGCCTATCAACAGCAAGTTCCTGAAGAAGTATTATGTCTGAAAGGACATCCTCCAAATCTTTCAGATTATTGAGTTATGTACCTGCTGGTACAATTGAACTCACATTCCGAATCCAAATTTCCCAGAATGACGAGTTACGTACCCTCTGATACCGCTGGACTCACATTCCGAACCTACATATCCTATATTGATGAGTTACGTACCCTCTGGTACCGCTGAACTCACATGTCGACTCCAAATCTCCCAGATTGTTGAGTTATGTACCTGCAAGTGCCGCTGAACTCACATCCTGGTCACTACAGATAAATCTATATCACATCTTTTAGGTAGTAAGTCATGTATGATCATACCTCTGAACCTTCCTCCTAAACGAGCTCCCTCCTTATGATCCAATATCTGTACTTCCAGTGCACAAAAAAAGGGTAACAGATCCACAAATTCTTTGAAACTACCACGTCGATGTTATCTCTGAGTTGTTTCCCTTTCATAAAAAATAAACCTGCCCCTCACATAGAACTTCTATGTCCTCATTATCCTCTGAGTCATTCTATGTATCCCTTCATGGAGCCCTCTCCTGCCATAGTCCTCATTACCTCTAAGTGGGAAGGCTCCATCGAAGAAACCCTCATATTTACCATGTCCTCACTACCTCTGAGTAAATATGCTGGTTCTCTCTCGACTTGTTATCCGTACCAAAAAAAAACCCCAGGGTACGCCAAGGATAATAGGCCCACAAATGTCCTATGTTGACCACAAATGTCCACTGCTGACCACAAATGCTGTACTAAGTCTCCTAGTACATGCCCCTCATTTCTCATCATGCCCCGGGGGCCCAGCTGCTCCATGGCATTCTTTCACCCGATACCAGGAATGTCCATAGCCACCTTACCGTAGAATTATTCCAAGTATCCCTATCAACTTGTTATCTGTACCTAAAACCAAGGTATACCCAGGGTAACAAGTCCACAAACAGTCCCCCAGTGGGGCCAATACCACACCACTACAAACACAATTAGTAGTACAAACGAAGGGTAGAATAAAGCATACTCTTTTATTTGAAAGGACAAAAGGACTACATGTTCTGGGGACCATGTCCCCCTCAAGAAAGGAAAGCAACGAAACAAAAGAAGGAATAAAGCCGACTATGGTTCGGCGATACACAATGCCCTGAGACGGTCCCTCAACAAGGCAGTCGACCGCTTCAAACCTCTGTTTGGCCCGGCGCTCAGGCCTCCTGAGTCAGTAATACCGCATCTTCCAAGTGCGCGTGAGCCCGCCAGCCATCCTCAAACTTCTTCAGAGCACGCTCCAGGTTAGTAGAAGCTCGGGAAACCCTTTCGGCATCCTAAATAATCCGCTCTTTGTCCGCACGGGAAGCTTCAAGCCAGACTCCAAGAAGGCCAGCTTCTTCTGAAGTTTGAGGATGTGCTCCCTTGTATCGATTACTCCCCGGGAGGCGGCCGCTTCCCGAGCCCTGCAAACCTCACTCCGGCGGCTCAGCTGGTCGTACAAGAGAGATAGGTCACCAAGGTCCTTTATTATAATCGGCTTGGACGTATCTCGCGTAAGCCTTATATTCTCTAGGATAGTGGTAAGGAAGCCCCGCTCCTGATCTATTGCTGCAGACAGATCAGCTTGCCGTAGTACTTGAAACTGGGCCACAAGCTGATCGGCCTCTAACTAGTTTGGGCTCCAGAAGCGCAGCTATCCCTGCCCTGCCAGGAAGGGTTTTAAGAGTCTCAATTTGGCCACGAGCACATTGTCGGGCCAAGACAAAGGGGGTCCCTCGCTCTATAGTAGCTTCTATTCCTCTCTTCAAGTGGCGATAGAAACTATCAACCACATCCTGTGACGCCTCATCCAGAACTTCCGTAGAGGACGGTGTCAAAGAAAGTGTAGCTGGCAGTGTCGAAGAAGACGCAACAGAACTTGTCGCCCCTGCCACAAGGGAAATAAATTCTAAGCGAAAGGACGCTTGAACAGCGGCCAATTCTTCCTCAGCGTCCCGAACAATCTGGATACTGGATAAGGCTGAGAGGTCAACCCCCAAAGCCATACGAGCAGAGGAAGATGCAGGGTCCATTGCTCCCTGTCCAGGCTGTGCCACCATCTGATCTTCCGAGCTCGATCCGACGGGAGGCCCCTCAAGATAAGTCGGAAGAGGAGGGGGCACGCTCCCTTCCACCAAATCCTCGCTGGCAGAGCCTTCTCTGACAGTATCCGTCATGGGCAGTAAAGAGGCGGGACCTGTATGTCCAGAGCAACTATCAATCATATCTTAACCCAAAGGATGTGATGATAGAGCGAATAAACCTCCTTACTGGACAAGATCTGACTTAGCTTACTAGGAGAGGGTTGCGAAGTTGAGGCTCGATCTCAGTGATCGTACCCTCCTCACCAGCGACATCCGAGACGTATGCCATGGGTTCCTCCGCTCCAGCATTCCTGGAGGTAGACACAGTGGGGTCCACATCACCCGGCTGGAATCCAGCACCCTCAGAGATTGGCTCGGTAGGGTCCACATCGCCCTGAATGGAGACCTCTGCGACGGGAGGAGCTTCAGCCATCGCCGGGAGAACCCCGACAGCAGCGATCTCGGTACACATGTCACTAACCAAAGTGGCTATGACCGAATCAGCTTCAGGAACATTAACTGGTTCTGAGAAATCCCTTTCTTTTGACGCCTATAGAGAGAAGAAAAATGATTAAGCAACAGTTCAGGGAAAAGAAGAACTAAAGAAGAAGATAGCAGAAGTTCAATTCACCTCCGAAACGGCATCATTACCTTCACCTCTCTCTTTAATGAACAACACGTGGCATCTTACCGCAGCCCGCTTCCTAGAATAGGTTCTGCCACCATCAGTGGATACGCGCCTGCCCTGCTTGCTCGAAGGACCAGGCACGAAGGGCGGCTGATCCGCCACCATCTCATCAGGTGCGACAGGCGGCTGATTCGCCACCATCTCATCTGGCACAACAGGCGACTGATCCGCCCCAATATCTTCTATAGGAGGGAAAGAGTTATTTGCCTCGTGCTCGTTATTCCGTTTATCTGTGGTTGTGGACTCCGAGTCAGGCACAGAAATCGCATTCGCCCTCCTCTTCCTCGTCTTAGACCCTTTGGGCTTCTCCGCTAATCCAGTACCCACAATAAAGCTGGTACTCGGGTCAGAATTAACGGGAGGCTTGCTCGCCATAACATGGTATAGGGCTACCATATACAAAATCTCTCTTGGCAGCCCACCATTAGGGACTGAAAAGGTGGTTCGGGTATGGAGCGTGTCATAATAATGCCATGTCCTTATACCATCCAAGACGGTACCTTCAAAGCCTAGGCAAGAGCTGGGACTGTCAAAGAACAACTGGCTATACCCGAACTGGCAAAAGAACCTGCTGGGCAAGTAAGGCTCCAGGTAAACAATGTTACGGTTACGATACACTAGGTGCGCTGGACGGATATTATGCATCCAAAGGAGCATTTTTTCAGGTAAGAGGAGAGGAGGTTTGGTACCATCAACATGTACGCTCCTCACTTCTTCAGAAGTAAAACGAGGTACAGACACAAAAAACTTGTATCCGTCCACTCTCGCCAGCGCCCTCTGACTGGCTGGCATGGTGCTGTACTCCCACGGATGATGGTGGAATCAGAAAATGAAAGCGTCATCAGCCGTAACGCCGTCTTCTATTCCAGGTTTCATCAGAGACCGGTAGTGCATTAACAGCCACCCCATCAGATAATGGTATGGCTTCTCTATGCGCTTAAAGTCCATTGCCGTATCACGAGCGATGACCTTTAAAGAAAAGGCACGAAGGCCATGGTGTATGTTGCACTCCATGGCCGGAAGAAGAGCCAGCTTGGCCCCAAAGACCAGCTTTACGGCAGGAAGGATAAAGTGGCGACTGATCCTCTCAATGGAACCTGTCCCTCCGGAGACTACGCAGTTCCGTAGCCACACCATCAGTGTAGGTCCTAAAAAATCAAGTTGCACCCATCAACAAAGTTATAAAAATCAAGAAAAATAGCTTTCAAATGAACTGCGCAGACATCAGATTGCGCATCATCCAGATGGCACAGACTGGACTCTGCATACTTTCAAGTGTGCAGGCTGATGTGGCAATATCATTATTACCTGACACAATCAAATCTTCTGACAATTGACAGCACAAAGAACGATAAGACTGTTCGTTTATTGTGCTACACAGCGCTCGAGGACAGCTGTACATGCAGCGCAACTCAGCGCAGTCCATCCTAGCGCAATCCAAAGTCAACGTAATTTATGTGGCGCACTTCATCATGACAACTGACAAAAGTACACATGGCATTCATGCCATCAATTACTCGTTACGTGGCAACCGTCTGTACACGATCATGCGCATTTCAATTAAATGATGCCATGTGTCCAAGACAGTTAGCTCCCGACCAGATAATTGCCTGTGCAGTCTGATGCTGTACAATCCAATGCCTGCGCAATCCAACTTGTGCCATTCAGAATAACTATAAGTTATTTATTTCCAGAACTCTATAAATAGAGTTTCAAGTCTTCATTCAAAGGGATCAGACATAAAAGTTCAGAAATATCAGAGAGTTCAGGAGTTCTTGCCCAAGTGCTACTGCATTCTTCCGAGGCTTTTGCCTTTAACTTTAGAGGCTACCGTCTTCAAAGTTCACATCGTCCAAGGGATAAAGCAATCGTCTTCTAGATTAGATTCCTATAGTTGTACTTTCCCAGAATTCTTGTAATCTCTTTACACAGTTTGTATTAATAAAGTTCATACCTTTGTTTTTGCAAACAAAATGGCGACTCTGCTGGGGACGACTTTCTACTCTGACAAGGAAGTGACAACTCAATGTGACGTTGCGTCTATCAAAAAGACGCAGAAGACTCTGGTTGTGAAGGTCAACCAGACAGCCTATGAAGCCATGATCAACTCCAGGACCACTCCTCGCACTACAACAACTTATGCCACGAGCAAAGTGCGCCCAGTGTGGGTCCCCAAGACTGCTGTACAGTCTGTTGATTCTGTCCATAAGACTGCTGTGCATTCTAGGGTCTCTGCCACCAAGACTGTTGTACAGTCTAAAGTCTCTGCTGTTACACAATCTGCCTCTGCCACTCATGCGCAGTCTGCTGTGGCCAGTGTACAACCTACATCATATGCTGCTCTGTCAAAATACAAGACTCCTGTTCCTCTGGCGTAGTTGGCTGCTACTTTGCCTGCGCAGTCCACTACTCCAGGAACTAGAATACAACTCAAGCACTCTGGAAACAAGGCTCTTGCTGCACAAACTACTGTGATTGAGGCCAGAAGACATTCTGCCAGAACTCTTCCTGCGCAATCTGCCATTGTGCCATCAACCCATGCGCAAACTGTGTCTGCGCAATCCAAGAGAGACAGCCCTTTGGCTAATCTCTCCTCTTCTCACAACAAGAGAAAAAGCTCTGCTCCTCCTCTCCAACACTCTGCTGCTCCTGCACAATCCACTGGGGGTAGTCTTTTGGCTATTCCTCCTCATCTCCAGAACAAAGGAAAAGGCCCTTTGGTCTTTTCTCAAACTTCCTCGTCCCATGACTTGGAAGACAACAAAGGGAAATGCTCTTTAGCTAACCCTTCTTCTCAAAACAAAGGAAAAGGCCCTTTGGTCTTTTCTCAGTCTTCTTCAGTTTTTACCATTGAAGATCAATCTGAATGTACTCCGGCACCAGTCAGTACAAGAACCCTTTATCACAAGGATTATTCTTCACTTTTTGCCAAAGGAAAGTGTACTGATCAGAGAGGTATTCTGCCTACTCCAATAGCAGAATTCTAAGATCTCCCAACCCTCAAGATCTCCCGCTCAAGATAGAAAAAATTGCTGGTGTCTCAGACAGAAACCCCTGGGGGTGAGTTTGCTGATCTAAGAACTTATCTCAATAGGCCAACTTCGGTGAAACGTAAACAGCCAATGCCGAAGACCAATCAGCATCAGAAGCAAACTTCCAGGATCAAGAATCCGGACACCTATGCCAATGAAATGAGCACTTCCCTGTACACTCAGGGAACAAACATTTAAAGAATTGGAACCATGTTCCGAATGTTATCAAAGAACACATCCCTCGAACTTTTGCTCGTCCTGTTGCTGTTCCCGACCTCCGAGAACACCTCAAGCAAAAACGGAACAACACCTCAACATCCCCAGTATAACCACTTGGACACCATTACAATCACAAAGTGGTCATCAAGTGTTGTTGCCAGACAACAAGACGATCTATCTTCGATCGTTTGAACTTTTCTAACTCTGAACCTATGTCGGAAGATGAAGACGAGGTTCTGTACACCTCCGTCAACATAACCTCTAGAGACACTAGGGGTAGAAAGTGCTCCAAGCACGGAAAGCCTCACAAACCAAGCCAGTGGTATTTGGATTTACTCCAAGAATCCTCTGAAGGAGTATTCCAACATACCCGATCCCAAAGCCGAGACACAATCGGTCAAAGGAATCTTCAAGATCCTTCCGAACGTCTCCTTCCTTCTGACTCAAGAGATGATTCTTTCTCCGACTATGATACATACAGTGAAAGCTCAGAACAAACAGTGTCCTCTACTGTACCCAGAGAAGTGACAGCTTTTGTTGTCAATGAAGATCCCGATGCTTCCAGTTCAGCCAGCCAAAAACAAAGAATAGCTGCACTAGAAGACAAGTTGAAGACCATGGCTGAGATGGTCGCAAGTATGCATTCCATCATTGTGGCCTAGCATACAGTTCCACCGACCGTACCTCCTACAAATCCTGAAATCATAGCATCGTCGGTGCCTGTCAATGCAGGACTGGGGTTAGCATCTACTCAAATACCTCCTGTACAGATCCAACCTACACCCAGTCAATCAAGTGCTAGGGGTAGTACTTATCATGCTGTTCCTCCCCCTAACACCGTGGTTCAGCCTGCTCCTTCTACATCAGTAGAAGATACCAATGAAGCTGTCAAGCTCTTGCGGACTCAGTTCGAAGCTTTCAAGGAGAAGGACAACTTGCAGAGGTTGGGGATCAAGCAACCTTACCCAGTTGAATGGAAGGAAGTTCCGTTTCCTCCGAAGTACAAGATCCCAACCATTTTGCTGTTTGACGGTAGCACATCTCCTAGTCAGTTCTTTAACCACTTTGAGGTTATGACTGTCCAACTTCAACCAAATGACGCTCTTCTTACCAGAGTATTCGTTGGCTGTTTAGCCGACGTAGCATACGATTGGTACAGAAGTTTGCCCGATGGTTGTATCACCTCCTTCTCTGGCTTAAAACAAATCTTCTTGGAATAATTCTATGAGGGAATCAAAGACATGACTATGTCAGCCCTCAATAAAATCAAACAAAGGCATAATAAAATTGCTGAGAGTTTCATTGAAAGGTTTCGCCGAAAAGCTTTAAAAATGCCTCCTGGAACTCCGGCTGCTGTCATCATAGATACCTGCAAGGCAAATTTGTTGCCTATTATCAGCATATGGACAGGGTCAACTCAGTTCCAAGATTGGCCATCCTTCATTGTCAACGCTAAAGCAGCTGAAGTTAGCGCCGATAAATTCAAGCAGTTAGGGGTACAAATGTCTAACCCCGACCGGGATGAACATCAAACATCAGGCGGTAGCAATCGCCAAAACAACCACAAGGGAAAAGAAACTTTGAACATCAATTTGAAAAAGAACAAAAAATCTCTTGCGGTCAATGTAGCTCCTCCTACGTCCACTTCTACTCCTTCAGCACCTCCACAGAGAGAACCTCGTCCTAAATTAGAATATTCCTTTGACGAGAATAACACAGTGAGCATCTTTGATTGCTTAATCAAAAGCAATAAAATCCAGCTTCCAGATCCCAAGAAGCCCGATGAAGTCGGTAAGACTGATCATCCCAAGTACTGTGTCTATCACAGGTTCATCGGACATCCCAGTCGAGCATGTTATGTGCTCAAAAGCAAAATCCAGGAGCTGGTCAACGCTGGCATTGTCACTCTGCAACAAGACGAGAAGTCTGTTACTGCAAATATGGTCTCAGTTCAATTCGGTGACTTTCTGCCGCAGATGGTGCAGTACGGTGTTATTCCTATCCCTAAAGCTACTCTTGAGATTGAAAATCTCCCTCCTCCACGAAGTAAAGGTCTCGTCCCCTTGTCTCTTGACAATGGCGAGATTATGTGGATTTATCCGGATCTTGCTTCAGAGTTCGAACTTTCCTCTTCCTCCAAGAAGAAAGACCGCTCCAAGGACAAGACAAAGACTTGCAATATGGTGTCTTTTGACCCCATAGTTGATGAAGAAATCCTGCTAGGTACCAGATCAGGGAAAGCCTATCTAAAAGATTACCCGGAAGCTCAAGAGAATCCTGCTTCTTTTTCTGAGCCTGCTACAGTACAGCCTGCTTCTACTGAGGATATTTCTACTGCATCCACACCGGTTGTAGAGTCTACTCCTCCCAAGTCGACGGTCGCTGACAAAGGCAAACAACAAGTCCGGTTTGACAAGCCTTTGAAGAAGACATCTCCTTCCGGACTTGAAAAGCCTTACAACTTTGATATCTTGGCTCAATTAGCCAATACACCGGCCCGACTGTCAATCTTCGAGCTCTTGCGCCTATCCAAAGAGACTCGAGAAACTTTGAGCGAGGCTCTTATGCAAGCTGAAACTTGTCTAGCTCTTCTGAAGAAGCCGAAAGCGGAACCTGTCTCTTTCCTTCATTGCCATAGTGTGCTGGAGTTAATTCTAAACATAACTTTCACACAGGATGACATGCTAATAGAAGACAACAGGCACGACCATCCTTTGTACTATACATGATATGTCGACTCGATGAAAGTCGATCGTATTCTGATAGACCCAGGGTCTGCTCTTAGCATCATGCCAAAGACAATGTTAGATGCACTGAAGATCCCTGTACATAGTCTCTCCAGTACAATCACCACCATCCTTGGATTCAATCAGGAAATGAGTGAGCCTCTGGGCAAGATTCGCCTAAAACTCCAAATAGGCAATCTTCGCACAAAGGTAACTTTCTATATCATCGACAATCATGGTTGTTCTTACAATGCTTTATTGGGGAGACCATTCCTACATGAGCATAACATTGTTCCTTCAACTCTTCATCAATGTTTCAAATATGTTGATGACAATGGAGAGGTGCAAAAGGAGGTTGCTGATCTCTATCCTTTCAAAGGTGTCGAAGCATACTACAATGATGCTCGTATGTACAAGGATGAATTTATGAAGGTTGTATTGGCTTTAGACACTGAAGAAGAATTAGAAGCAGTGCCCAAAGATACCCTTATCATACCTGTCAAAGGACGTGTTTCTCATCCTCAGTCTTCCAAACCATTGGCTATTCACTTGCCAGTTCAGAAGCAATCAACAAATAAGGATCAAGATAAAATGGAGCTCACCTCTTCTGAGCCACTTGTTATCGACTTACGTCGTAACAAGGACAAAAAGCAGCTCACTTCTCCTGAGCCTCTTGTTATTTATTTAACTCATAACAAAGATAAAAGGAAGCTCACCTTCTCCGAGCCACTTGTTATCGATCTCCGTCGTAACAAGCCTCCTCCACGTTCTTCTTCTCCCCCTCTTGTAATTAATCTAACCAAGCCTGCTAAGGCTAAAGGTCCTATTGTAAATACGAATGTACAAATTAATGAAAAAGCATCTACTTTCCAGTATACTGATGTCATTTATCATACTAAATGCTATTTGGATGTGTTAGATAGCTTCCAATCATTTACAATGGGAGTTGTACAATCTTTTCAGACAGAAGTCTTATTTGAACACCCAGATGATTCATATCGAATTGTTCCTGCTCGAAAAAAGGCGAAAGTCCAATACTTTTTAGTAAAGGACCGGAACAAAAATTCAGCTATACGGATGATAGCAAAAGTAACGATACAGGACATCTCCAACTCCGTCATTACAGTCAACAATCAAAAGACATCATCCGAAAGATGGGTTATTACTTCAAGAGCGCCCTCAACTATGGCAAGGGTAGACGAACTCCTATCCGTACGACTGTCCCAGAAGGAAAGTCAGAGATGTACTATAGCAGGACCAAAAGAGGTCTTGGATATGCTTCTCCTCCAATGTTATCCCCAACAGTTTCCGAATCTGATAGTGAAGAACGATCTAACTCTCCTGATTCCAGATCATGGGATTCTGATACTAGTGTTGGTCAAGTTCATCGGCTGATCGTATCATCCAATATGGTCTCTGTTGAACTTCTAGAAGGCTATGACGAGGATATTGAAAAAAGTCTTAAAGCAGATCCTTGGGCTCAACGAATGGATACCCAATGGGAACTCAGATTCGAACAAAGAGAACCTCCTACTGAAGATCAATTGGTGCAAATTGATGTAGGAAAAAGCGGGTCACCTCGTCCGATATTCATCAGTAAGAACCTTCCAGAGACAGATAAACAAGAATTAATTTTTCTTATTAAAGAATACATTGATGTCTTTGTCTGGTGTTATGAAGACATGCCAGGACTAGATCCTAAAGTTGCTACTCATAAATTGAACATCTTGCCGAATGCAAAATCGGTCAAACAACAACAACGACGTTTCAAGCCAAAAATGATAGACGCAATCGACGATGAAGTCAAGAAGCTCATAGCTTGTGGCTTTATTCGAGAAGAACAACATCCTGATTGGGTAGCCAATGTCGTCCCAGTTCTAAAGAAAATTGGCAAAGTTCGAGTCTGCATCGACTTTCGGGATCTTAATAAAGCATGTCCAAAAGATGAATTTCCTCTCCCTATTACGGACGCCATGATCGACAATACTTATGGATTCGAAAGAATATCTTTTATGGATGGATTCTTCGGATACAATCAGATTCGGATGAATCCTGAAGATGAAAAATATACATCTTTCCGTACTCCTCGTGGAGTCTACTGCTATACTGTAATGCCATTTGGTCTCAAGAATACTGGTGCAACATACCAACGAATAATGAGTACCATCTTTCGAGATTATCTTCGTAAAATAGTCGAATGCTATGTTGACGATATCGCTGTCAAAAGTCGTCTAAAGGAAGATCACATCCAAGACTTGAGAACTATCTTCAATCTCATGTGCCAACATCAACTCAAAATAAATCCCACCAAGTCATTCTTGGGTGTCTCTAGTGGCAAATTTCTCAGCTTCGTCATTACCTCTAAGGGTATACACGTGGATCCCGAGAAGATTAAAGCCATTCAAGAGATGCGTCCTCCACGCAACCTAAAAGAGCTACGAGGATTCCAAGGTCGACTTGCGTACATCAGGAGATTTATTTCGAATCTGTCTGGTTGCTGTAGACCAATCACTCGACTCATGAAGAAGGGTGTATCTTTCGTTTGGGCTGAAAAATGTCAACGAGCATTTGATGACATCAAGCGGTATCTCATGAATCCACCATTCTTGGTGCCACCAATCTCTGGCATACCATTCTTAATGTATGTTCGTGCTATGGACCATTCATTGGGTGTTTTACTTGCCCAAAAGAACAAAGAGGGTCACGAACAGGCTATTTATTATCTCAGTCGTACTATGATTGGTACCGAACACCGTTATAGTTCGGTCGAAAAAGAATGCCTAGCTCTTATGTTTGCTGTTCAAAAGACTCGACATTACATTATTGGTCAAACCATTCATGTCATCTCACGAGTTAACCCACTTCGGGTACTGATGAAGAAGCCCAGCACACTCAACTCTCGGCTGGCTACATGGGCCATCCTGTTAGCCCAGTATGACATGGTATATGTTCCACAAAAGTCTGTCAAAGGTCAAGCACTGGCGGATTTCTTAGCAGCTCATCCTGTGCCAGAAACATCCAAACTCTATGATGAAATTCCAGACGAGACATTGGAAGCAAATATGGTCTCTGAAGAATTTCCTACTTGGCGTCTATTCTTTGATGGTGCATCCAGGATTGGACCCAATGGTGCCATTGTCGCAGGAGTTGGAGTTGTCCTTGTTTCTCCAGACGGGTCAGCTATCCAAAGAGCATACTCCCTAGATGAGCCTTGCTCCAACAACGTGGCAGAGTATAATGCTCTACTCATCGGTCTTCAATTAGCCAAACAATTTTATGTCGAGTATCTTAAAGTCTATGGCGACTCTAAGTTGGTTGTTAACCAAGTTAGAGGGACCTATGAAGTTCGCCATCAAGATCTAGTTCCTTACCATGAAGCGGCAATCAACATGGCTACATCATTTAAAGCCTTCTTTATCGAATATATACGACGAGCTTGTAATACCGAGGCCGATGCTTTGGCCAATCTTGCAGCAGTCTTAGCCATCCCTATTAAAAGACAACATATGGTGGTCATCTCTAATCGGGAATTGTTCTGCATCGAAAACAATCATAATATTGAGTTCAGTAATCTTACTGAAGTCAATGTTATCAGTGAAGATTGGAGAATTCCTTTCATCGACTTCGTAGTCCATGATATACTACCTGAAGATCCCAAGGAGGCTACGAATATTCGTCGGCGATCTCTACGATTCTACTACAATCAGACCACCAAAACTCTCTACCGGCGGACTTATGACGGTCTTCTTCTACGTTGTCTTGCTGGTGATGAAGCAAAGCAAATATTACGCGAAGCTCACGACGGCGTCTGCGGAGCACATCAACCTGGTCATAAATTATAGAATCGCATCCGACGAATGGGTTACTATTGGCCCTCTATGGTATCAGATGCCATTGAATATGCAAGAAAATATCGAGCTTGTCAAATCCATGCAGATTTCATTCATCAACCTTCAGAATTTCTGCATCCGACGGCTGCTTCATGGTCTTTTGAAGCTTGGGGCATGGACATTATAGGTCCTATCAATCCTTCTTCTTCTAGAGGACATCGGTTCATACTAGCAATAACCGACTACTTTTCTAAATGGGCTGAAGCTATACCTCTGGCTGAAGTCAAGACCAGCAGTGTCATTAACTTCGTCAAACACCATGTCATCTATCGATTTGGTGTACCTCGAAGAATCATCCATGACAATGGACCTCAGTTCATCAGCCAGAAGTTTACGAGATTCTGCGATGATCATAGGATTAATAACGTCGCCTCGACAGCCTACAATCCTGCTACTAATGGCTTAGCTGAAGCTTTCAACAAGACTATCATCAAGCTCCTCAAGAAGTTTGTGTCTACTAACCAACAGAATTGGAGTGAAAAGCTTGGAGAATGTCTTTGGGCCTACCATACTACGGTCCACAATCCCACAGGCTTTACACCCTTCTCTTTGGTGTACGGTTGTGAAGCAGTCCTTCCTCTGGAACTTCAAATTCCTTCTTTAAGGATTGCCATTGCTAATGAACTCACTACAGAGAACAACGATCTTCTTCGACTTCAAGAATTAGAAGCGCTCGATGAAAAGCGGCTATTAGCTCAACAACATATTGAGTTGTACCAAGCCCGCATCTCGAATACTTTTAACCGCAAAGTTAAACTCAGAGCTTTTCAGCAAGGAGAACTTGTTCTAACAGTAAGACGTCCTATGACTATGACTCACTCGAGCAAAGGCAAGTTCGATGCAAAGTGGGAAGGGCCTTATATTGTCAGCAAAGTCTTTTCAAACGGAGCTTATCAACTTTCAGAGTTAGATGGTCGAGTTGCAATGATGCCTATCAATGGAAAATTCCTCAAGAAATACTATGTATAAATGTAACAGAGATTTTATGTAAATAAGATCAGATAATTCATAAATGAAGTTTGATTTTTATTTCATCATAAACGATGTTACATGATATCAAGGAAGGTCACTATCATCCTTTTCGACATTGGGACGTGGACCACTGCCGTCCGTATCAAAGACATAATCAGCAAAAGAACTGAGAACATCCTTGCTCGAGCCTACCAGGAACTTGTAAGCAGCCATCCTCATGGCCTCTTCCTCTTCAGTCTGCCCTGGTTCAAGCAGAAAGTCTAAGATATTCCGCGGTGGTTTGGGTGCAGACGAACCTTCGCCTACTTCTGCCTGCTTTGGCTGGATTGGATCGGCAGGACGTTCTTCAGTACCCACTTCAATCTTTGGAACAATTTCAGCCTTCTTGGATGCATCTCCAGACGACATCTTTATGTTGAAAAGTGGAAATGATCATTCCTTCTAGATTTTTGTTCTATTTATAGGCAAAGATTCTCAAAACAATAAAACGACACATTCATCTGACGGTTCATCCGTTCATCATCATCTGACGGTTCGTTCGTTCATCATCATCTGACGGTTCATCCTTTCATTATCATCTGACGGTTCGTCCATTCATCATCATCTGACGGTTCATCCATTCATCCGTTCATCATCATCTGACGGTTCGTCCGTTCATCATCATCCGACGGTTCATCCGTTCATTCATTTATTTTTGACGATTTATTTCATTCACACCTTTTTGACGATTCATTTTCGTTCATTTAATCATCCATATCAGCAACTTATCGTCCTCGATTAAGTTGTCGATTGAAATAATAATATTCGACAAATTATATTCTACTATGTCCACATTACCTCTGAGCAGATATAATAAATATGATTATTTTCTAAAATCGAGAAATATATCATGTCCTGTACCTCTGAATATACTTTCTATTGCTATCTGAACAAGATATGCAATAAATAATAGAGCCACAGCAAAATGACTTTTTATTTGATCAAAATTTAAGACATTACAAAAACATATATATTGCAAAAACAAGAAGATACAAAGAATCTTTCTATTAAACTGGTGGTGTCATTAAGCCTGTAATCTGTTGCTTCAGGGTCTACAATTGCTCTTTGCGGGATTCTATCACTCTCTTCCTGGCCTCTTCCATCCCAGATTTCTCGTTGAAAGTTGGCGTGGTTACCATTCTGCGAGTGATTTCATCATTATGAGCTGCGACATATTCGTCTCTTTCTTGGGTTAGAGCACCGAGTTGTTGGATTGCAGTTTGATGCTCGATAACCTCATCTTCCAGTTCTTCTTGAAGACGGGCAATCTCCGCTCTCAGTTCAGCAATTCTTCTCTCTTTTCTTTCAGCAGTAGATGTCACCGATTCCACCTTAGAATTGTACTCAGCAGATTTAGTAGCAAAAGCATCCAAGAGAATCTGGAAATTTACTCTCTCAACTGCAGTTTCCTGAGCCATCCGTTCAAATTCCGCTTAAACTAAGGGTTCTACCTCCCCCTTATTGAGCTCTTTGTAGTTCTTTATTGAAGTCTCTAGCTCATTTAATATGTGTTCAAGAAAAGTAGCCTGAGCTCGTTACCTTGCTCGCGAATAGCATGAACTAAGAAAGAGGTTGGACCTCTAACTGTGTAAAAATCAGCATCCTCTTTTTCCATCATCCTATTGATCAATGGCCCCAATGAATCGAAAAAGAATTTGGTAAATGATTGGATGACGAATTGATTGGTCGCCAGAGCACCAGGAGTCGCAGCTACTCCTGCTGATGACGAGGCAGCAGGACGTTCAGTTTCTCGTATTTGGACGGAAGGCTCTTTGAATAAGGGAACTAAAGTGGAGCTGGTCGCTCCTCCTGGTTGTTCCTCTGCAAAATTAAATATTGTCATTTTGTCTGTCATTTGCTATTGTCAAAGAGAATCAAAAGTAAAAACAGTCTTACCATGGTTCGATCCGGCGACTGGCCTAGCATCTATTGGGACAGATTCTAGCTGAGCAGAAGTAGCCTCAGACACTATTGCCTGACTACTTCCTGCTTCGGAACCACAGGATAAATGACGACTGCTACTAGCAATTGTCGTCGCAAGCACTATGTCCATGCATACTGAAGGAGCTGGAGAAGATCCAAGTTCTGTAGGGATAAGAATAAAGATGTTAGCTGTCAATCTATTAAAAGAAAATTGCTAATTTCATTCTATACCTTGGGGATCAACAGCAGGAGTTTCCTCCAGGGCCGCTTCTTTATCTGCTATCTTTTCTGGAGATGCCTGTACCTCAACATCCTTTTCAGGATCCAAGGTATCATCAGCAGCTTCAGGAGATATCTGCACCTCAATATCCTTCTCAGGATCTAAGGTGTCATCAGCAGCCATAGGAGACACATGCTCTTCATCATCCCCTTCAGGATCATGTGTATCCTCAATGTCCTCAGATGATGAACTCTCCTCATTTTCATCTTCCTCCGGTACCTCCCCACTGGCAGTTACAGCGGTTTGATCAATATAATCCTGTAGACCGAAGTCGCAGTCATCTAAAGCCTCGATCATCAAACGATCCTCTTCCTCACGGATTGCTACTGGTGTAGCAGGAGGTTGAGTAGTATCTATCATCGGTAAAGGGATTGCAAAGCTTCATGCTCTGTCTCAACAATATTTTCTCTGTGCTCTACGGCCTCATTTCTCTCTTCTCTCTTCTCGATCTCTTCCCTCCGTTCTGGACTAGGAGTTTGATGCCCAGACTCAGAAACGGGAGTTGGAGATGGCATAGTGAGTCCAGCTGCAGCGTTTGCCACTACCGAAGACAAGACTTGTCTTGGAGGAGAGACCGTTCTTTTTTTTCTGTGGACCAGCTTCTTCTTTCTATGCAGAGGCCTCTCAGGATTCTCTATATTTACTATCTCGACCTGTTTCTGAACAGAGGTCGGTGTAGCTGCTTCATCTCGGGTTGTCTCGACAAGCTGCCGATATTGTGATCTCGTAATGACTTTCTCTGAAGAATGTTCCAAGATCAATTTCTTCTTCACAGCTGGAGAAGAAGGCTCTTCTCTCCTTCTCTTCTTCTCCTTGACCGGAGATTTAACAACCTTTAGAGGAATTCTTAAAGGTTGGTTAACTTCCTCAGGGAAATTGGCTTCTCTGGAAGCTTCCAATGGATCGTCCACTGGCTCATGTTCTTCGTCATTATTGGAAGCTAATGTGTCAGTCGCTCCTTTCTTCAGACGATTTGCTGTTGCAAAACTATCAATGAGGCTATAGTTTTTAGCAAATATATTTGCAGCTGTGTAAAACTGTGAATAAGTATACAGCATTCTAGGACTAGCATCAGTTTTGTTTGGCATCGAGAACACGGTCCTAGTATCTCGAGCATTGTAGTAAGCCCATGCTCTCGCACCGTCAATCAGGTACCATGTCCCTTGTAGGCAAGTTATGGCGTTGCCCACATGGAATTGGTCATAACCAAATTGACGAGCGAAGCGGCTCGGCAGATATGGTTCAAGGAAGCATTCTTCTTCAAATCTGTGTACTAGATGTGATGGTCTAATCGCCTTCAGCCAGTCGAAAGCTGCTCGGCCCAGTGGCTGCCTTCCCAGATCAACCATATTTGTCGCCATAAACTCATAACCAACTGGAGAAGCGAAGCTTTGAAAGTTCCATCCCTTGCTAAGGTTGAGGGCACGTCTGCAGTCTTTCAGACTGACGTACACCCACTTGCTTCAGGAGAATCTACGCAGAAAGCTGCCGCTAACTGCCCCCATGTCGGGGTTCATCTGAGATGGATGATGCAAAAGCAACCACCCGAACAGATAAGTGTAGGGCAACTCCAGTCTTGGGAAGTTCCCTTTCTCACCCTTCCACTTGATCATTACGTCGACATACAGACGAAGACCTGCATTTATTCTGCAGGTCATCGCTGATAACAAATCCATCCGGTAGCCGAAGACTAACCGGACGGCAGCAAAGAGGACGCCGCGGTGGAAGCGATCCACGGCGCTTGCTCCTGGTACAACAAATCGGCGGAGCCAATATGTTAAAAATCCTGCCAGTTGAGCTTCTTTCTGTTGGCCCATTCCATGGTCACACCCGATTTCGATAATCAACATACACTTTAGTCAATACACAAAATATAGAAAATGCTGCTAATCATTTCAGGATTCATGAAATCATATTCAACGGACGATGTACCACAATCAATCAAAGCGTCAACATCATCAAATCTTCTGAAGACTCAGTTCTCATTTTTATTCTGTATTTTATATTTTATTGAGTTTAGGAATTACGTTGTAAAATCAATTTTGGTAATACTGGCTTAGGGTTAAAACTGTCCTTATTTCAAAAGCCTACATTTACCATTCGTATTTTCGTTTACAAATATTTCAAAAACATATTTCAAAAATAGTCTTTTCAAATGATTTTACAAATAACCAAAAACATGTTTGAAAACTGTTTTTGCAAAAGAATTTCAAATATCTCCTGACAGAACTCCTAGCCGAGTTCGGCCCGAGTTCGGTCCGAACTCTGACCGAGTTCGGTCAGTTTGTATTCAAACTTCTGTTGCCTCCAAATCAGCGAGCAACATCTCTTTGCGAGATATTTGCACCCGAACTCTGCCCGAGTTCTGCCCGAGTTCGGTTGGTGAAAACACCTATAAATAGAGAAGAACTTTTCATTTCAAATCATCAATTCATTCTTCATCTTCTCTTCTCTACTACTCAAGTATTTTCAAAACGATCTAAGATTTTCAAATCTCACCTACACATCTCTTAGCCAAAAGCCAGTACTATCAGAGTTGATTTAGAGTCTTTTGGTTACTCAAGAGTTGTAAAGAGGTCGTTCAAGTTTCAACAACTTTTCTGTTGTGGAGCTGGTCGTGCGCTCGTCACCAAGCACGGTGTTGTGAAGCTGGTCGTGCGCTTGTCACCAAGCACGGTGTTGTAAGAGATTACAAGCTCTCAGTTAAAGCTTGTGCCATAGTGGATTAACATCGAGCAAGAGTACTCGAGACTGGATTAGTCCTCTCAGAGGGATACCAGTATACATCGCTGTGTCAACTTAGTTTGAATTCTCTATCTTTATTTACTGTCTCTTACATATCTGCCATAGTTTAATTTTTTAATTGGTAATTATATTCTGCTGCACACACGCACTCTATTCACCCCCCTCTAGAGGTGCTCAACGATCCTACAATTGGTATCAGAGCAGGTTATATTCTTATATAACATACCCTAGAGAGTATATATATGGCAGCCATGAAATCTATATTCAACGGTGAAGGGCAATCCACAAATAGACCTCCCCTATTTGATGGAACAAATTACACATACTGGAAAACACGAATGACTTTCTTTCTAAAATATCTAGATTTTGATCTTTGGTCAATAGTCATTGATGGGTATAAGAAACCACCACCCACAGTGGTTGAAGGTATTCTTATGGAAAAGCCGCATGACAAGTACATCGATACTGAAAAAGCAAAGGCTAGTCTTGATGCTCGAGCCATCAATGCACTATTCTGTGCAATTGACAAAACCGAGTTCAACAGAGTTTCAACCTGCAAGACGTCTCACGAAATTTAGAAACTCCTTGAGGTAACCCATGAAGGGACTTCCCAAGTGAAAGAATCCAAAATTAGTAGACTGACTCAGGAATATGAATTTTTTAAGATGAAACCCGATGAGTCAATTACACAGATGTTTACTCGTTTCCTTGATATAACTAATCCTTTGCAATCTCTTGGTAAGGATTACAGCAATCACGAGAAGATTAAAAAAGTGCTGCGGGCTCTAACAAAGAACTGGAATCCAAAAGCCACAACAATTATTGAAGGAAACGACCTCACCATAATGTCGTTGGAAACTTTGATGGGCAAGCTCATGACCCATGAACTCGACTTGCAAGATTTTGAAGAAGCAACACCAAAGGAGAAAACTATTGCCTTCAAAACTCAAGCAAGAAAACCAACATACAACGATTCCGATGAATAATCATCAAGTGGTGATGAACAAGCCCTACTTGGGAAGAACTTCAGGAAGTACCTAAAGTTTACAAGCAGAAAGAAGAAAGATGTCCAAGAAAGCAATAAAGATGAAACCATATGCTTTGGATGTAAGAAGTCAGGGCACATGAAGAAGGACTGTCCAACCATCATGAAGAGCAGTCCACATGACAGATCAAGATCAAGCAGAAAAGCTACAACTGGTCGAAAGTATGCCAACACAAGTATCTGGCATAAAAGTGATGCCAGTGATTCTGAAGAAGAGGGTAGACCCTACGGCAATGCAAATGTCTGTTTTATGGCATTTGATAAGGTATCTTCAAACCCTCTATATGATGATTTTACTTTCGATGAGTTAGAGAATGCCTTTAGCGATTTACTTGAAGAACACAAAAATGTGCTTGACAAGTATAAGCAATCTCGAAAAGAGATTACGGCATACACAACCGAGTTAGATAGACTGTCCAATCTTATTCAAGATATTAAAGAGACGTCTACTACCGGTAACACGGAAGAGATAGCCAAACTCAAGGTAGACTATCATGAGGCTATCCTCACTATTCAAAAGAAAGAAAGAGATTATGGTAAGATGCAAAAGCTGTATGACACAGAGAAGAAGATGCACTTAGTAACAGAACAGAGACTCTCAGTTATGACTGCTAAATATGAAGAGTCTATTGCGATTTCTAAAAAGTTAGAAATCAAGTTAGGCAAACAGGAAATGCCTGTGACACAGCCTAATTTTAGTCCTAATGCAAAGCATACACCTAAGAGGACTAAAAACAAGAAAGCACAGAAGAAACACGAGTATCATCATGCTTTCACTTATAGGTTCTCTAAGAAACCAAACAAGCATATGAACACAGTTTTAACCGCATCTGGTTCTAAACTGACTTGCACTTATTGTCGTACATACGGACACATATCACAGTATTGTTTAGCAAGAAAGCTTATTGACAATCACACTTTAGTCTGGAGACCTAAAGCTAATCAGTATAGACCCTTCAGAAAATGGGTACCAAAGGATTCATCTACTTATTTTGTAGGTGGACCCTCAACCCTCTCATGCTAGAAGCAAATAGATCCTCGATAGCGGATATTCGCGACACATGACTGGTGATGCATCTTTATTCGCTACGCTATCGATGAAGAAAGAAGGATATGTCTCCTTCGGAAATAACTTGAGAGGTGATATTATAGGTAATGGTACTGTAGGTATTTCTCCTTATCCAATAATAAAGGATGTTTGTCTAGTAACTGAATTGAAACATAACCTATTGAGCATAAGTCATTTGGCAGATAATGGTTATGGTATCAATTTTGTGAAAGATAAATGTACCATATATGATATGTCATCTGGTGATCCCGTATATAAAGGGATTAGAGAAGACAACATTTATGTTTTCTTTTTGAGAATACTAATAATGCAGGAAGGTGCCTAGTAGCCAATCAAGATGAAAGCTGGCTATGGCACATGAGACTAGGACATGCAAACATGGATACTATCTCACGTCTGAATACAAAGAAGTTGGTAAGAGGACTCCCTGAGATTACATTCAAGAGAGATATGGTATGTGCTGACTGTGAAAAGAACAAAGCACATAGGTCTACGTTTAAATCCATCAACGCTGTAAGTACTTCGAGACCTTTGCAGTTGATTCATATGGATTTATTTGGTCCTAGTAGAGTAGCTAGTCTTGGCGGTAAACTCTATACTTTTGTTATTGTTGATGATTTCTCTCGATTTACTTGGGTTTACTTCTTATCAAACAAAAGTGATGCTATTTTTGAATTTCAGATATTTTGTAAAAAGGTACAAAACGAAAAAGGCTTCATGATTACTCGTATCCGAAGTGATCTTGGTGGCGAATTCGAAAATTCTGATTTCAAAAAGTTTTGTGATGATAGTGGATATTACCACGAATTTTTTTGTCCTAGAACTCCCCAACAGAATGGTGTTGTGGAGCGAAAGAACCGTACTCTAAGTGAAATGGCTAGAGTCATGCTTAACCAGCATAATCTTCCTAAATATTTTTGGGCAGAAGCTGTTAGTACAGCCTGTCATATTTTAAATAGGGTGTTAATTCGACCAATCTCGAAGAAAACACCATATGAGCTTTGGTTTGGAAGAATTCCAAACATCTCTTATTTTAAAGTTTTTGGTTATCGCTGTTTCATCCTGAACACCAAGGATAACTTGGGAAAGTTCGACTCCAAAGCAGATGACGGGATATTTCTCGGATATGCTGCTAAGAGTAAGGGATATAGAATTTTTAATAAAAGATCTATGATTGTTGAAGAAAGTATTAATGTTACCTTTGATGAGTTGAATAGTCACAGATCTAGCGACAGTGATGATGAAGATGCACCTAAAAAGACTAAGAAGAGTTCTGAGAAAGATCCTACCCAAGAAGTAAGGACTGATAAAAGTTCCGAAGATGCTGGAACTGAGAAGAGCCTTGTGAAAGATATGGCCCAAAGATTTGAATCATTGAGATTCAAGCCAGATCATCCAAAAACTCTCATTATAGGTGATGTATCCAAAGGTGTAAGTACACGTTCATCCCTTAAAGATTCTGAAGTAGCAGCTAATGTAGCTTTTATTTCACAAATAGAACCTAAAAATGTTGATGAAGCTTTTTCTGATGAATTTTGGATTTCTGCCATGCAAGAGGAACTTAATCAATTTAAGAGAAACTAAGTTTGGGAACTCGTTCCTAAACCTATTGGTCAATCGATAATTGGTACCAAATGGGTATTCCGAAATAAACTCAGGGAAGATGGACAAGTTCTACGCAACAAAGCACGTCTAGTTGCACAAGGTTATAATCAAGAAGAAGGAATTGATTATGATGAGACCTATGCTCCTGTTGCTAGACTAGAAGCCATCCGCATGTTTTGCGCATTTGCATATTTTAATAATTTCAAACTTTTTCAAATGGACGTGAAAAGCGCATTTTTAAATAGATTTTTGAAAGAAGAGGTTTTTGTGAAACAACCCCCTGGTTTTGAAGATTTTCAAAAACCTGATCACGTCTTCAAGCTTAAGAAAGCACTTTATGGACTCAAACAAGCACCTCGTGCTTGGTATGAACGCCTAAGCGCCTTCTTACTTGATAATGGATTTTCAAAAGGCAAGATTGATACTACTTTATTTATTAAATCCATGAATGATGACATTCTTCTAGTGCAAATCTATGTAGATGACATTATATTTGGTTCTACTAATAAACAACTCTGTCAAGATTTTGCCAAGTGTATGCAGAGTGAGTTTGAGATGAGTATGATGGAAGAGCTGAACTTCTTCCTAGGACTGCAAATCAAACAACACTCGAACGGAACATTCATCAACCAAGCCAAGTACACAAAGGACATACTGAAAAAGTACGACTTCGAGAATGTAAAGCCAATCGGGACTCCTATGGCTACATCTACAAATCTTGATGCTGATGAAAGTGGCAAACCTGTCGATCAGCGTAAGTATCGGGGTATGATTGGTAGTTTATTATATTTAACTGCTAGTCGTCCTGATATTATGTTTAGCGTTTGCATATGTGCACGTTATCAGGCAAACCCTAAGGAATCACATCTTAGTGCTGTTAAGCGTATCTTCCGATACCTTAAAGGAACTTCTACAGTTGGCTTATGGTATCCCAAAACCAAATCCTTTGACCTTATAGGTTACTCGGATGCGGATTTTGCTGGATGCAAAGTGGACCGTAAAAGTACCAGTGGCACATGTCATTTCTTAGGAAAGGCCTTAGTCTCTTGGTTTAGCAAGAAACAAAATTTAGTAGCATTATCAACAACTGAGGCTGAGTATATCGCCGCAGGTCGTTGTTGTGCTCAGATTTTGTGGATGAAGCAAACCTTAGAGGACTACAACCTGCACTATACAAATGTTCCTATTTATTGTGATAACACTAGTGCAATTAATCTGACTAAGAACCCTGTTTGTCATTCACGCACAAAACACATAGAAGTTAGACATCATTTTCTTCGTGATCATCAACAACACGAGGATATTTGCTTAGAATTTATTGATACTGTTCATCAACTAGCAGATATATTCACTAAACCATTGGCTGAAGACCGTTTTAACATCTTGAGGCGTGAGTTCGGCATTCTTGAATTCTCAGACTCATAATGCATATGGTAATGAAAACTGTATTTACGACTTGATAATTTATTATTTAACAAAAATTATTTTTGGGGACAAACTTACAAAGGGTATGTCTGTCACCACGGCTACGGTCGAAGCGAAGCGGTATTTAAGAGTTCCCCGGTGAACCTCCGTTAGCTGGGACAACCCCTATAGTTAACCCAAAAATAACAGCAGTTATTTAATAAACCAGTCAAACGTTATTAATTACAACTTTTATTTACCTGACTGCTTTGATTGTCTCGGGAATGCAAGTGGCCGAACTCGGCCCGAACTTTGACCGAGTTCGGACCGAATTCGGACCGAGTTCGGTCGGCGCTGTGGTAACTTCCAGAACCGAACAGCCGGCCCTAGAGGCTATATAATCCAACTTTCCTTCCACTTTTTCTTTACACCAAAACGTGGAAAGCCTTCCTCTTCTACTAGAAGCCTCTCCTCCTCCATCTTGGCAAGGGTTTGACGAGTTCCAGTGGGCGGTCATCTTCCTTCTTCTTCTTTTTTCTTTGAAGGTATTTGCTATCCATCTCCTCATGGCCCCCAAACGTCAAAGAGGAAACTCTTCCCAAGGTGCTTCCTCATCCTCTGACTATACCCCTGCTAGTCTCTTTAGTCCAGCTAGACCTAGAGATCCCGAAGAGTACGATTCTACTTTATTTCCCGACAAAGACTTCTCGGATCTCTGGTTCGATTCTTTCTCTAGTCGTCGTATTTGCTCTGGAGCCTTCGTTAACTTTACTACTTTCTTTGAATATGCTCCAATTTTTGACCAACTTGGATACCGCGATTTCTTCGAGGTCCAAGAGAGCATTTATGACAACGCCGTTCGCATGTTTTACTACAATCTGCAGGTAAAACCTAACGGTAATTTCTATTCTTGCATTGCTGGGCAAGAGTTAGAATTTAGCGCCACTGATATCAGCGAATACTTTCATGTTCCTGATCTTGGTGATGCATTAGTTGACATCTACCACATTCAGTTTCCTGCCGATGTCACTTTGGCTTCCTTTAGGGAATTAATTTGTCACCCGAACCCTCCTCCCCGGAGAATCTTTTCCAAACATCTGAACCAAACATTTTATGAACTTCATCGTATGGTATTTTCTGCTCTTCTTCCGAAGAAAGGATCTACTGATGAAGTTACCTTTTTGGAACTTTCTGCTCTATATCACATCCACTTTGGCATTCCTTTCTCCGTTCCCAAAACAATGATGAACTGGATGCTTAACTGCAAAAATACAGGCAGGAATCTAGTTTATCCGATGTACCTTGCTTCGATCTTTTGACGTTTCGAGATTGATCTTAAGACGTGTGCCATCTCCTCTCCACCTGTTGAGCTGACTCATTCTCGTCGATTTCCTGCACCTTCTGGAGCTGCTCCTGCTCCAGCTGCTGATGCTGAGGCCCCTCCGGCTGATGCTCATCCTGCTCCGGCCCCAGCCCCAAGATTCGATTCGACTTTCTACCAGCGCTTCGATGACTTTGTTGCGGTCTCTACTCAACGTCATCAGGACTCAGAGTTCAGGCACATTTCTCAGGCCCAGGTGCTGAGAAATAGTATTGCTGACCTTCACTATAGCCTGGCTCAGGATCCAGTCCATCCGGTCACCATCCTTCCTCACCCGGCTTTCCCTGGTCCTCGATTTACTGATGAGGTTACTTTTCAGTATTTCGACCCGACCACAACATACTTCCCTCATGATCCTCTAGGTGCGGACGACCCCACGATGTGACGTGGATTCAGCCATGGGATAGTGGATTTTGATTTGATTAGTTGATGTAGTAGTTTTTTTTATGTCTAAACTGTTCAGTTAGACATTATTAGTTGTACTTTTTGGATTTTTAGTGGAAACTTCTATGATATTTCAGTTTATTATGAGATAGTTCATTTTATTCCAGATGTTTCCATATATGTTAATGCTGTGATTATTTCTTTTTGCTTCACTTTGTCTTGTCTTTTCTATTGTTGGCTTTACGATTTACGGGGGAGCCTATTCATTTTACTACTTGACAAAGGGGGAGAAAAAGAGTATACCAAAGCGAGATATCCAAAAACAAAAACAAAATCCAACCAAATTTTTTTTCAGGTATTTTGATATTTTGTTCTATTTGATATAAATATATTTTGGGGATATTTTGTAAAACCTCCCCTAAATAATGGGCTAATTTGCGAAATACCCCCTAAAGATCTCGAATTGGTAAAACCCCCTTTCTGTCAAGACGCTGTTTGATTTTGGGTGACGTGGCAATCCGTGTGTGTTATTAAGTAAAAAAATAAAAGTTAGACGAAAATACCCCTGCGTACGTGGCAGGGGTCCTCCAACGGTCTTCTCTCTCTCTCTCTAACGGTCATCTTCTTCCTTTGCTGAACCTATTTATACCGATCATCTTCTTCCTCTCTCCAACCTATTTATACCGATCATCCTCCTCCTCTTTCACTTGATCCTCTTCCAGCGTGCAACTTGTCTACCGAAGATCAGGTTCCTACAAGTATGGGGGGTACTCCTTCATCTATAGAGAAAGAGGTAATTTCTGCCATTAAAAGAGGAAACACAAATTATTATATTTACAGTAAGGAGGAAACACAAATTATTATATTTACAGTTAGGAGGAAACACTAATTTTTAATTTCCAAATTTGCAGAAATCGAATGATGAAAGTGATGAGATTGATGAAAGTGATCAGATTAAATGCCAAATTTGTGCAAATTAGAGCTGAATGTGTCGACTGGCAACAAATTTGTACAAATTTGGCATTTAATCTGATCACTTTCATCAATCTCATCACTTTCATCACTCGATTTCTGCAAATTTAGAAATTAAAAATTAGTGTTTCCTCCTAACTGTAAATATAATAATTTGTGTTTCCTCCTTACTGTAAATATAATAATTTGTGTTTCCTCCTTTAATGGCGGAAATTACCTCTTTCTCTATAGATGAAGGAGCACCCCCCATACTTGTAGTAACCTGATCTTCGGTAGACAAGTTGCACGCTGGAAGAGGATCAAGTGAAAGAGGAGGAGGATGATCGGTATAAATAGGTTGGAGAGAGGAAGAAGATGATCGGTATAAATAAGTTCAGCAAAAGAAGAAGATGACCGTTAGAGAGAGAGAGAGAAGACCGTTGGAGGACCCCTGCCACGTACGCAGGGGTTTTTTCGTCTAACTTTTATTTTTTTACTTAATAACACACACGGATTGCCACGTCACCCAAAATCAAACAGCGTCTTGACGGAAAGGGGGTTTTACCAATTCGAGATCTTTAGGGGGTATTTCGCAAATTAGTCCATTATTTAGGGGAGGTTTTACAAAATATCCCTATATTTTGGTATAGACTCAAGTTTGTCAATTATCAAAATGGGGAAGATTGTTGGCCCATTCCATGGTCACACCCGATTTCGATAATCAACATACACTTTAGTCAATACACAAAATATAGAAAATGCTGCTAATCATTTCAGGATTCATGAAATCATATTCAACAGACGATGTACCACAATCAATTAAAGCGTCAACATCATCAAATCTTCTGAAGACTTAGTTCTCATTTTTATTCTGTATTTTATATTTTATTGAGTTTAGGAATTACGTTGTAAAATCAATTTTGGTAATACTGGCTTAGGGTTAAAACTGTCCTTATTTCAAAAGCCTACTTTTACCATTCGTATTTTCGTTTACAAATATTTCAAAAACATATTTCGAAAATAGTCTTTTCAAATGATTTTACAAATAACCAAAAACATGTTTGAAAACTGTTTTTGCAAAAGAATTTCAAATATCTCCTGACAGAACTCCTAGCCAAGTTTGGCCCGAGTTCGGTCCGAACTCTGACCGAGTTCGGTCAGTTTGTATTCAAACTTCTGTTGCCTCCAAATCAGCGAGCAACGTCTCTTTGCGAGATATTTGCACCCGAACTCTGCCCGAGTTCTGCCCGAGTTCGGCTGGTGAAAACACCTATAAATAGAGAAGAACTTTTTATTTCAAATCATCAATTCATTCTTCATCTTCTCTTCTCTACTACTCAAGTGTTTTCAAAACGATCTAAGATTTTCAAATCTCACCTACACATCTCTTAGCCAAAAACCAGTACTATCAGAGTTGATTTAGAGTCTTTTGGTTACTCAAGAGTTGTAAAGAGGTCGTTCAAGTTTCAACAACTTTTCTGTTGTGGAGCTGGTCGTGCGCTCATCACCAAGCACGGTGTTGTGAAGCTGGTCGTGCGCTTGTCACCAAGCACGGTACTGTAAGAGATTGCAAGCTCTCAGTTAAAGCTTGTGCCATAGTGGATTAATATCGAGCAAGAGTACTCGAGACTGGATTAGTCCTCTCAGAGGGATACCAGTATACATCGCTGTGTCAACTGAGTTTGAATTCTCTATCTTTATTTACTGTCTCTTACATATCTGCCATAGTTTAATTTTTTAATTGGTAATTATATTCCACTGCACACACGCACTCTATTCACCCCCCCTCTAGAGGTGCTCAACGATCCTACACTTTCAACATGGACCTATAGCCCATTCTTATGAAGCTCTCAACAAAATCCCTGGGCTTGAGCAGAGGATATTGATGTTCATCAGTAACTTCGATATCCATCCTTTTATTCTCTTCCATCAGCCTTATCACTTCACTGTTGCTGAGAGGATGAAAGAAAGATGGGTTGCACGAGTCATGTTCTTTGGTCTTCTTCTCAACAATATGGTTAAGAAAAAGATAAGGCAGTCATTTAGAGGAATAGCATGTGCTGGAAGAACCGCTCTGGTAATGCAGGGAGCATATATTATAATGACACAGAAGTTCATCAAAAACTGCTACCATTTCTGGATTTTCCCGACGCAGTCTCTCTAACTCATCGTTGGTGGGAACATACTCTTCATACGGGGAGTCTCCATTCGGCAGACATGAGATATACTTCATCTCATGGAGAGCCAATCCCATCTCCCCAAGGGGCGTCATAAATGTCCCTGTCCTGTAGTTGTACCTCTCTGCCAGGGCTAGAAACAGATGAGGGTTGGGATGGAAGCCATATACGGTAGCGTATACCGCATTATAAAGATCGATCTCTTTAAGCTGATCTTCAAATTGAGCCAATGCCCAGTTGGCTATACTGTTCCATCTCCTGTTTTCTGGGTTTACCAAACCGGTCAGCCGGATGTCTTGATCCGGATATCTACCCTCCGCCTTGGCATACTCGTTGGCAAAAATCGGTGTCCTTACCGGCAGCAACAAAGACGAGTTCTCAGGGGGGATGCAACCTGGCTTCAACCCTCTTAATAAAGTGCTGTGCCGTTCGGAAGAACTATAGAACATGTCCTTATTGTTCGGACCTTTCTTGATACAGATTTTTCCCGTCCGTGCATGTTAAAGGGGAGTAATGTCCCAAGCCATCCTCCTAGGATAGCTGGCATGAGCATATCTTGCTAGAGGAAGACATCTAGCTATGTCTGGTAACTTGATCAATTTCTCCTTCCATTGGAAAGTTCTCGACTCAACTCTAGGTCTTGGTTGAGAACTTTTATCAATAGCGTCACCAAAGAGGAACATAGGCTTCTTATGGGTGACAGCGTCAGCAGATTACAAAGGCTGTCCATTTATCAGACTTAGCAAAGTTTCATTATCCTGAGTTATCAGGATAGCTTGGCGAGATGATGGAAGGGCATACTGGGGGAAGAGTACATGGGATAAGTCCTCTTTATATTCTGGCTCAGCTAAAGTTCCTGTGAAAATTTCATAATTTGGATCCTCTCTGGTATCAACTGCATCAAACAAAAAAAATCACAAATTTAGTACAAGTCAAGTCAGAGATTCTGTCATCAGATTGCACAAACATCAGATTGCACAAACATCAGATCGCGCAAACATCAGCTTGCGCAAGCATCAGATTGCGCTGACAATCTTGCATAAATCAACCGATTGCGCTGACTTTTGCCAGCCCAATTCAACCGAATGTGCGAGAAGATATTCTTCATAAAAATGAAGAATAAAGGGTTCGTACAACCAAAACCCTAAACAGGGTGGCGCAGTACGATCACATCTCTAAAAAGAGATGGATTTTAAGATTCAGTAAAGTCGAAAAAACCCTAAAAAGGGTTTTCGATCAGGTTGTCAACCTCGCAAAGCAGGGTGCGCAGCTTCGTGACGGGAAGGGCGTGGCGCAACCCAAGCCGAAGACTCTGCGGGGGCTTTGCCCTTGGCGGCGGCGAAGGAACGCTTGAGGCCATGAGATCGACGGGGAAAAAAAGCTGAAATCGGAGTAGGCTCGGGGTTTCTCTCCCTCAAACACAATGAAAGCAAGTAAAAAATAATTTGAAGGATCGAGGGAACTATTTATAGTTTTTCAAAGAACAAACGGCCGCCCCAGATTGCACTAAAAAAGCAGAGGCTGATTCATCCGATTGCGCAGACAGCACAACATATGCGCAACTTGATTTAAAATTCAAAATTCAAAGTATTTTAAAATTTTGAATAAATTTAACTTTCGAAAACTTTGAAGGGGGTCTTGTAGGTCCTAAAAAATCATGTTGCACCCATCAACAAAGTCATGAAAATTAAGAAAAACAGCTTTCAAATGAACTGTATAGACATCAGATTGCGTATCATCCAGATGGTGCAGACTGGACTGTGCACACTTTCATGTGCGCAGGCTGATGTGGCAATGTCATCATTACCTTACACAGTCAAATCTTCTGACAACTGACAGCACAAAGAACGAGGAGACTGTTCATTTATTATGCCGCACAGCGCTCGAGGACAGCTGTACATGCAGCGCAATCCAACTCAGCGCAGTCCATCCTAGCGCAATCCAAAGTCAGCGCAATTCATGTGGCGCACTTCATCATGACAAATGATAAAAGTAAACGTGGCATTCATGCCATCAATTGCTCGTTACATGGCAACCGTCTGCACACGACCATGCGCATTTCAATTAAATGATGCCATGTGTCCAAGACAGTTGGCCCACGACCAGACAATTGCCTGCGCAGTCTGATGCTACGCAATCCAATGCCTGCACAATCGAACTTGCGCCATTCAGAATAACTATAAGTTAGTTATTTCCAGAACTCTATAAATAGAGTTTCAAGTCTTCATTCAAAGGGATCAGACATAAAAGTTTAGAAATATCAGAGAGTTCAGGAGTTCTTGCCCAAGTGCTGCTGCATTCTTCCGAGGCTTTTGCCTTCAACTTTAGAGGCTACCGTCTTCAAAGTTCACATCGTCCAAGGGATAAAGCAATCGTCTTCTAGATTGGATTCCTACAGTTGTACTTTCCCAGAATTCTTGTAATCTCTTTACACAATTTGTATCAATAAAGTTCATACCTTTGTTTTTGCAAACAATCAGGAATCCCTCCAAGAGCCCCTTCTCCGACAGTCGATGAGTACCATGATAAAAATAACTAAAGGAGTCGGTCTTACTCCCGAATGTGTCGCCCGTGGACCTCGATCTCTTGGCAGTTGACACCAGGTTTTGTAACTCCTCATGAGTTTGAGGATCTCGGAAAGAAACCCGGCCTGAGGTGTCCAGTATGAAAAGGTATGAGACCCAGGTGGTGGTGTGAGGAATGCTCCCTTCCGAGCTACCATCCTTCTTGTTAGCCGTCTGATGCCAAGTACTGTGGTGACATAACAATTCCCGATGCACGGCAACAAAGCCCGGGAAATGCCGATCCAAATCTTCGAGCTCTTCGCTCGTAGGGGTGTACACTTCAATGACTTCTTCCCCCCAGGGCAACTTGGAGATAACGTACATCTCGTGGAGAGCGAGTCCCAGCTCCCCTTCCGGTGTGAAGAAGGTTCCGTCCGCCGGTTGTTCATCTCCAGAAGAGCCATGAACAACGGCTTATTTATGGATAGACCATGACAGGTGCCCCGAATGGCGTGGTTGAGGCCGATCTCACGTAGGGGAGTCGCATACTTCCACAGAATCCACGTGGTCAAGTTGGCCCATACAGGGATAGGGTTTATCCAGTTCAGCAATGCCAACCGGTCGACGGGATACGACCCTTTGCGAGCAAGCTGGTTCAAGAAGGTATCAGCCTGAGAGTATATGAAATTGGGACCCGTTACGTTTATAAAGGTACTCGAAGCTAGTCCTACCATATACCGACTGACCAGTTCCCTTTCCGTATATGATGATCCCAAATTTTTGTTGTAATGGATGTTTCCCACAAACATCCCCGACTTATTTGGAGTCAAGGAGTCTACCATCTTTCTGTCTAGCGGTAACATATTAAACCATGACAGAGGAAAATGATGCTCTATCGGAGGGATATGGATCTCCACCCTGTCAAGAGCAAAGTCCCAGCTCTAGGATATATCCAGCACCCGGGTGTTCTTTATAGACAAAGCATCCCCAAAAAGGAACACAGGCTTCAGGTATTCCCCCTCCAATTGCCCCGAGTTCATTATGGCGCAGAGAAAGTGAAATGACTGTTTCTTGATAGCATTCAGCCTCTCCAAAGGATCTTTTGGAAGCTGGTCGTCATATACTTGACTATGTGGTCATATCGATAGCCCATAGCCGATTGGGCACGACCCACCAGAGGCTCTCCTACTGCATTAACTGGCAGATTCACTGAAGAAGAAAATAAATAAATAAATCAAAAGATGGCTAAAACAAAACTACTAAGTGCTTTGGCTTACATGAGCTTATGCGGCTCTATTTAAAGACGAGCTTATGCGGCTCTGTTTAAAGACGAGCTTATGCGGTTCTGTCTTAAAAGAGCTCATGCAGCTCTGTTCGAACATGAGCTTATACGGCACTGATTAACGTAAGCTTATGCGGCTCTGTTTAGCATGGGCTTATGCGGTTCTACTTAGCAGAGCATTGTGCGGCTCATTTCAGAGGAGCTCATGCGGCTCGGTTCAGCAGAGCCTTATGCGGTCCAATCCAGATGAGCTTATGCGGTCCTGTTTAAGGGGGGCTTCATGCGGTTCGATTCAGAGAGACTCATGCAGCTCTGTACGATGGGTCATTATGCGGTTCTGTTTGTGAAGTGCCTGTACGGCTACTAGACAAATCTCTATGCGGCTCGGACATGGGGTATAACCCCATACTGCTCGGACATAGGATATACATGCGGCCCATACAATTTGAACAGTTCGATGAAGACGAGGGACGTATCAAAGGCTTGTGCATAAAGCATGCAACAGAGCCGACTTTGTTAGGGTTTTGAAGTATACGATATTCCCAAACCCTTACCAGCAATGATGGGGTGAACGTCGAGATGGACTTCGGGCGCCGTGGCTGACGAAGAAGCCACTCCCTTACCCTTTGCCGCGTCTTTGGAAGACTTGGGGGCCATTGTTGATTGATGAGCGAAGAAGGAAGACGAGGACAGCAATTTAGGGCAAGAAGAGTTGAAGATGAGAAAAAGTAAAGAAGTCTCTCCGTTCCACAAACCCTCTTATTTATAAGCAGACAAAAGGGGGGCTCATGAACCGACGGACGCTTCGATCTGCATGCTACATAAAAACAAAACTGACTCATCGGTCGTCGTGGAAAACTCGAATATTTAAAACCGACCCTTGGGATCCTGCCCTAAAAATGTGGCTTTAAATCCAAAGCAAATCAAGAGCAATTAATAAGACACGCACATGGCAGGAGACATACACGTGGGAGAGAGTCTATGCGGCCAGACAGTCCATGCGGCTGGATAGCCCATGCGGCTAGGAAGTCCATGCGGCTAGGAAGTCCATGCAGCTAGGAAGTCCATGTGGTTAGAATATCCTCTGTGTCCAGAAGAGCTTATATATAGCCATGCTTCTTATTCAAAGTATTTAAATTTTGCAAATTGAAAACTTTTAAGGGGGTCTTGTAGAAGCATGGAAAAAGACAAGAAAAGCCCATGCGGCTCAAAACAGAAGGATCCCTTGCGGCTCATAAGTCCTTCAGGATCCCATGTGGCTCATAAGTCCTTCAGAATCCTATGCGGCTCAAAACAGAAGGATCCCATGTCGCTCAAAGCAGAAGGATACTCATGCGGCTCCAAAAGTCCTTCATACGGCTCGGATGGCTCCATGCCACGTGGCCTCCCGATGTTCAATCCGACAACTGGCCATAAAGCAGCAGCTTGAATTAATTACTCTGACGGCAGCCTTGACAATGACAGCCCTGACAATGACAGCTCTGACAAATAACAGCTCTGACATAAAAGTCAAAATGATGACTCTGACATGATGGCGTGTTCCTAGGAAAAAGAAAAAAAAATTTATAGCTGGCATGATCCGTCAAGTCCAAAACTCCCTCTGCGGCTGCCACTCCTATGCGGCTATTATTCCTATGTGGTTGCCCCCTTCATGCGGCTGACCCCTGCATACGGCTGCCCCCTTCATGCGGCTGTCACCTTCATGCGGCTGCTACCTTCATGCGGCAAGGATTGTGGAGGCCACGGCGGTCCTCATGATAGTTGATACACGTAGCGATCCTCAAGACAGTTGAGGCACGTGGCTGTCTTATCCTCTCGGAGTTATGGCTGCTCGCAAATCATAACAACCAGATTTAGTACAATCACCATTATTACTCAAATTAAATTAGATTTGTTGTAATTAAGCAAATTAAACATGTGGCGGGAGATCCGAGCTTGTTATGACGAATTATAAAGATTCATTGCAATCAGCATTAATTGCCCGTACGGATTTGGCGCAATCAAGAAATTAACTGCCCAGATGTAATGCAATCAAGATTAATGGTCCAGATGATTGGCCGCCGACTTTTCAAGGGAGAATCATTGCAAACCCTAATGATCATATCTCCACTCCTATAAATAGCAAGGTGCCATTATCTTGCAAACCCTGGACAATTTAGGAGAAAAAGAGAAAAAGAATTCCAGAGAGAAAGAGACTCTCTCCATCCGGCTGGACACACAGAAAGACAAAGGCACGCGCACGGAGGGTTCTTCCCACACATCCTGAGAGCATTTCTTCCCCGGAGCCGAAGCTACGTCCGATCGTCCAAGGAGTAATGCAGAGCTGTCGTCGCTTTCCCGAGCCTCTACCGTCATCCCCCAGAATCAAAAATAAACAATCGTACTCAGATTGCTGTACCTAGGTTTTCATTCCTAGGCTTTCTTTGAACGAGCGAGTTTGTATTGTGAGTCTAAGTTCAGTCCTCCTATAAAATTGTTCTGTACTTTTATAATCAATGGCAAACAATGTGTATGTATGTATGTATGCTAGTAGTTTAAATAGATATTTAAATTCAGTTTTAGAATGGTTAGAGAGTGGATTGATCTTAGTTAGGATGGTTAGAATGAGTTTCATTTGGATACCTATGTTGGCATCCAAGTATCTTGGCCTAGATGTGTTTCTTTTGTCCAAAACAACTCAAATTCGTCATAATATTCATCCACGTTTTTATTAACCAAAGTAACTAAAAAATGTCATAACTTTTAGCTTATAACTCTGATTAATCTTTCATTTTTTAAAAGAACCGTATCGAAGTTAGTTTTCCAAATATATATTAATTGGGAAAATACATTCTAGAACTTTCTGTAAAACTGTTTGAGTGTCAGCTATCCGAAAGACGAATACGTTTCAGTGTTTTCGCAATTCTGGAAGCTTCTGGACACGAAAATGTGATTAGCTTAAAGTTTCATAAAGCTAACACAATGGGCTACGATATACATTAATCCTAGAATTTAGTGAAGGCCCAATTGGTACAGTATTGATTTTAAGTAGAAGAGTGACTATACGACATAGGCATTTTGTGTAACCTATGAGCCTATGTAGTATGGATATTAAATGAATGTAGAGTATGTAATGCATGATATGTCAGATGAATGAAATTATATATATATGATATGTATCCTCTTTACATTAATGTATATATATGGTTGAATGCAAGCAGGTAGAAATACAATCAATGTAATGTATGTAAGCAATGCATAAATGCATGAATGAAAGAATGATATACAATGTATGCATGAAAGTATATAATGAATGCTAGATACGAATGCAAGGTATACATGTAATGATAGATATGAATCCATAATGTATACATAATGTAATGCAATATATAATGATAACAAGTATGGTAATGTAGAATATATGATGCAAGCATGTATATGTCCAATGTTTTTCTTTTTCCTTATATTTTTTCCTTTCCTTCCCTTTCTATTTCAGTTTTCCCCCTTTTTCTCTCTTCTATTTTTATATGTTGTATATAATGTATATAATGTATAGATGCATGTAAGTATGTAATATACATGAATGACATATATGTAATAAAAATAATTATATGTATGCAAATTAATGATATGTGAATGGATATAATGCATGAACTGAAGTATGCATGTATATGGGATATATATATATATATATATATATATATATATATATATATATATATATAAAAAAAATATATGTTAAGTATATAATGTATTCAAATATGTATGTATGCATCTATGTATGTATGTATAGGTGCATGAATGAATACAAGTATGTATATGATATATATGTAGGCATGTATGCAATGTATATATACATGATATGTATGTATGCATCTATGTATGTAAGTATAGGTGTATGAATGAATGCAAGTATGCATATATGATATGTATGTAGGCATGTATGCAATGTATGTATGTATACATGATATGTATGTATGTATACATGATATGTATGTATACAATATAAGTATATATGTATTTCTATAAACTGAGTTAACCTATAACCTTTTCCACATATGCATTCGTACACCCTTTGATACCATGTATCCCATGTCACGTACACCTAGCTATCACTAAATCTGAGAATATTAACACATATCCTTTCACACACATGACACACACACACACACGCACACACACACACACACACACACACACACACACACACACACACACACACAGAGTTACTCTCTTACCTCTCGTTCTCTCTATATATATATGTATGTGCCTATATATATAGCTTTCCTATATATATCTATGTATATGAATATGTGAATCTGAATAATATATATACATTATACGACTAAGTTTGTGTGTCTTGTTAGCTTATGGTTTAGTTTTGTGCTTGGTTTAGCAAGTGACTTAGGCCATGAGTTAGTAGCTATCTTGGATACTTGATTTGCATAGACTTGGTTTGTTTAGACCTAGAATTGACTAACCTGGACTAGTTGACCATTGTTGGCCCAACCCTAGCTAGTTTGACCACAGTTGACTAGAGTTGACCTAGTTTGACTTTATAGTTGACCAGAGTTGACCAAGAGTTGACTTTGACCTAGATTGAATTAGACTCTTGTAGATTGTATTATAATTTCAATTACCATATAAATTAAACTCTTTATAACCTGTGTTGCTCTAACTAGGACTCTGTGACTCCAGTTGGCCATCTTTTTATATCAGCTGTTCAGGGTATCAGGCGAGTACATTCTCTGACCGTTTTATACTTGTTAGGATTTATATTCTGGCTCTAGATTACTATACTTGATGTTGTTACATTGTTAACACGGATTGGTACTATATGGATCCTTTCATAAGATGTTATCCCCATAGGGAGCATCGGGATACGTCATGTCATATGCATTTTACGTACATCATGTATTCATGTGCTTTCATCATTCATGTGCACTCTTGTGATTCATGTACTATCATGTTCACAGAGCCCCTCATGTATACTTCATGTGCACCCATTTATGGGCCGCCATATAAAATCATGTATAATAACATAACTTATCTGGATCTTTGTGTATTGATTGGGGGTACGGGGGAGTATGAATGGTCTTGTGAACAATTCTAATGTAGTGTAATCATGTGCAAACTCTTTAGTGTAATCATGTACAAATTCAAGCTGTTCACATGTCTATCTTGTACTCTACATCACTAGCTACCGATAGTTCTTTACTTATAGAAGATATTTCCTTACAATCATCTCTTTTACTTCATGTATATTCTTCAGCATTTCATGTATCTTACTCTATAGCATGCTTACATTTCCTTTCATGATATGAACTGCGTGAGATGTATTATGCTCATTCCTATCCTGACTAGACCCGCTGAAAATATTACATGTAACTTGGAGATTTACAGCTAGCCTAGAGGACCAGTAGAGCTTGGAGTAGACTACTAGTTTATGGTTTAATCTCTCTTTGATAAATTGTTTTGTAATAAGTGGTGTCTTGAGATTATTAAGATGTTATTATTTTGGGAGTTTATTTAAGTTGTTGTTGTTTTGAGTTTTATATAGTTGTTAGACTCCTGTGTTATCTTATCATGCTTAGATTATGATTGAGTATTATCGTATCTTATGCTTGTCCTCCGTTCGAGGTTGAGGTTGTGCAGGTATATTATATAATTGCGTGAGTTGTTGATTGGATAGTGACCTAGAACAGCGTTCTATCGTCGACACTGTGGCGTAGGCTGGACGTACCCACTTCTCGTGTCCTACACTGGGTGCGGGTCGTGACAGTTATTATTTTGCAGTAAGCAACCAATTGCTATACATCTAAAAAATATTTGACACATGGTTAATCTCCATCAAACAAATCGTGTGTTGACATAGTAGTATTTCGTGCAAAATGTCTCAAGACACGTGGTGAGCTATTCGTGATTCTAGAAAACATTCACTCCCACTAACTCCCAAGTCTCATGCACCTACCCAAATTCATGCATCTCTGAGGCAGAAGACAGTATATTTTCTGCACACGCTCATGGTTATTCCAGTAAAGAAAAGCTATAAATAGAGGACAGTTCCTTCCTTAAGCATAGATACACACACACACAAACAGAGGAAAGACAGAAGGAGAGACAAAGTATACTGCTTCTTTTCTAAGAACTTTCAGAGAGAAAGATAGAGCTTTTATTGATAAAGTTCTTCTTGCTAGAGAGAATTCATCAACAACCAAGCTTCAATAACAACTACATAAAATCGTCAACAGAGTAAAGAAGTCGAAGTAGACTTAATCTCCATCGCCCTAATCCCTAATTTTTTATTGTACTCAAAATTCTTGTTTAAGATTCCTGTTGTATTTATTTTTGTTTTATAATAATATAAAAGATCCCTATATTTTGTGGACTCTTTTTGTGTGAAAACAAAAATAATGACTCTATTGTGGACGAATTTTTCTACCAACGAGAAAGTGGTGGCGCAATCTGATATAAACAAGCTAGGTTCAGTTGAGAAGATATTAGTTATGCTGCTCGACCAACGAGCATATGAAGTAATGCTGTTGGACAAGGACTCTACCCCGACCACCAAGAGGTAGAAGTCGAAGGGTGTTCGTAAGACTTGGATTTTGAAGTCTCTCATTACTCTTCCCAATGTTGCTAACGGCAAAAGGAAAGCTTCGGCTACTGCGGGGTCGATGGACAGTGTGAATGTGCATTGCTCAGTACCAGCTACAATAATATTTAAGGACATTTTTACTGTTTAGACGCACAAGATTCATCATGTGTCCGAAGGGGCTTTACCAATGAGCCATTAACCAAGTCCTGTGCTTCTCATAGGAAGAAGAACACCTAGAAGGCGTATGTTCTTCATACATCTCTGAAGAAAAATAACACTTATAATATAACTATTCACTCCAACGTGCGCAAAAATAATATACAACTTTTGAATTCTGGCCGAGGAAAACACTATGATGCTGAGAATTCAAATGTTGCAACCATTCCGTCACAATTTGTGTATCAAGATGAAAGAGGTTCTGTTTTAATACAGAACTCTGGATACATAAAAGGGAATAGGAAGTCTGTCTTCCACATACTTTCATTTTCCAAATATTATATACATTATAAAGGAGGCTTGATTCATGCATCCATCCGTGTTATGCATGCTAATGATGGCAAACTATACAAGATGAAGTCTATGCACCCTAGCCAGTCATGCACTTCTCTTCCACATACTGTCATGTGCATTGCCTAATGTACCTTAAATGAGTTCACATAATAAAAAACTCAAGATATAGGTATTGGGGTTCCTATGTACGTAAAATAGGTCAACGAGTTGAGAAACCAACTCTCCCATGCATGGACTTTGTCCAGTCGTATAGAAAAGGAAATGAGGTTGTCCACCCTTCTGTTGACTTGCGTGACATGCTTTGACATAAGGTTAAATCAGCAGAGGTGTCAACAAACACAGTTATGTCATGTCAAAGACATTCCTATGCAAAGATTGTTATCAATTGTTGTTGCCCGCCAAATTGCAACCAAACTGCAACTAAACTCTTCAGATTTGTCCTGTCTTGGACAAAAATTCTCGAAAAATGAAGATGAATTACAGGAGGCCTCAATCTATCTGACCTCTAGTCAAGATGATGTCCATGCACCTTCATCCTCTTCATCTAGGGGAGGACAAAAAGCTACTTCACCTGAAGGTGTTTATCAAGGAACTCGTTCCCGGTCTAGGCATTCCTCTAGTGTACTCCAAGCTCAAAAACAAGATAATACTGGGGGTAGCATCCTTCTGGTATATGATCATTCTATATCTCAATCTGATTATAGAGTACCTCACATTTCAGAAGGAGATGATGTGTTTGACAATCGGGGTCAAGCAACATTAGTTCTAGTAATGCTTCGTTGCATACCTCTCCATCTGGCAGCCCATGTAAAACCTCAGTATATGTGAATGGTAATGAAAAGGGGGGCAACAATGGTCGACAGAGAATATATACCCTGGAGAGCATGATATAAAATGTCATGGCGATAACACAACAAATGCAAACAACCATGAACTTGTATACAACTCTACATCAATCTCCTCCATCGATTCTAACTCCTGCCGATTAAGATATAGTGGGGGTATCTTTTAACCCTAATCCATCACCGATAGTCCACCACTACAAACCTATCAATTGATACTCTTGAAGCTATTTAGGGTATCAATGCTCGACTGGATGACATTCCTTCGAAGGAGGAACTAAATCAAATAGGAATGTCACATCCTTATCCTTCAGAGTGGGATGATGTTGTTTGTCCTCCAAAGTAAAACCTCAATCTGTGATTTCTTATGATAGAATAGGTTCTTCGAAGCAACATTTGACATACTTTTACCCCCAGATCATTCATATACCAAAAAATGATGCATTATGGTCTAAATTATTTTTTGGTACTCTGAAATATGTAGCTTTTGAATGGTTCTGTAATCTACCTGATGATTGCATCAAAGCATTGAAAGACTTGGAGAAATTATTCCTTATTAGATTCTATAAAGGAATCAGTGATGTCTTTATGTGAAAACTCATTTCCTCAAAGCAATATAAGAAATAACCGGCTCGAGAATTCATTAAATGGTTCAAAAGATTATCAATGAAGCTACATCCAGGGACTCCCCAATTAGTACTTATTGACACATGTAGTGGTAACTTCTTACCCACAGTCAGGTTTTGCGTCGGCCCTAAAGTTTATAATGATTGGCCATCTTTCATTGCTGCTACCAAAAAAGCTAAAGATTCTGTTTAGGTTCTGTATTTGATTGGACTGAAATCACCTGAAGACAAAGGGACGTGTCCCCAAAGCAACAATACTTCTTGCAAAACCATCAAAAGGAAGGAGTTCTTTACAGTCGATATTTCTGTAGCTGCTTCTCAGCCTAAACAGAAAGCTCCGGTTGCTCCAAGGCTTAAGCCACACTATACCTTCAACGAAGCCCTCACACTAGACATCTTCCAAGTATTGATAAAAGGGAATAAGTTGCAACTTCATCCCCATCGAAGGCCTACAGAAGTAGGGCAAACTAACGATCCGAAGTATTATTTTTATCATCAATATGTTCATCACCCGACTAAGGATTGTTACATTGAAGAAACATGTTTAGCAGTTGATGGATTCAAAGGCTATCACGCTGCACATAGATGAGAAAGAAATTTCTACAATTCATATTTTCTCAAATTTGAGGATCTCTCTTCAATTGAAGTTCAAAATGGTGCTACTCCAATTCCAAAGGCGATAATACAAGTCATCAATTTTCTCTAGTTCAGGATCAGATAGTCGGATTCGTACCACTTGCTACTCAGTGGGGAGATCTTATGGTTCCATCCGGATCTCCTTGAAAATATGGATCTAAAGTCATCCTTATCCATCTCCAAGACTCAGAGCAAGAAAAATAAGAACATATCATGCAATATGGTTAATAAAGCTTTGGTTGGAGAAACCAAATCTAAAAAAACATAATTGTGTGCTTCCAACAAAGATGAAGAGAAAAACCCTTTTACTGTAGCTCATATCCCTAATTCTCCAGCCATTTAGGCTTCGTCAAGATTGAGGCCATCAAAGCATACTTCAAGAGAAATAGGAAACATAAAGAGGTAAGGTTCGACAAGTCCCTGTAGAAGCCTAACTCCCTCAAACTTGATAAGCCTTTCAATTTTGACATATTGGCATAAATGGCCAATACCCTGGCTCGATTATCCTTATTTGAGTTACTTTGTCTCTTCAAAGATATACGGGCAATACTGAGTGAAGTATTGTAGTACGCAGATTCATATTTATCTCAGACAGCAGAACCTGATGATGACTGTATGACCTGCCCTCATTGTCATAATATGTTTGAGGAGATTCTAATATTACCTTCACCTAAGGAGACACGTCTGTGAAAAACGATCGCCATGATAGACCTTTATATTATACATGGTTTGTCGGAGCCTGTAAGGTGGATCGCATTCAAATTGATCTAGGCTCTTCTGTCCGTGTAATTCTCAGAAGTTTGCTTCAAGTATTAGAAATCCCAATGCACAAGTTGCTACCTACTTCTACTACCATTGCTGGCTTATGCTGGACGAAGTCCTCCTCTGGAAAAAAATCTGCCTTAAATGTCAGATTGGAAATCTTCGGATTGAAGTCACATGTTATGTGATTGATGCCAATATCTCCTACAATATTTTGTTAGGCCGGTCGTAGATACATGACAACCTTTTGGTACCATTTACTCTTCATTATTACTTCAAATATGTGAACAAAAAAGGGATAGTATGTAGAGAATTCTCTGATGTTGATCCTTTCAAGGGGTTGAGGTGATGCAAGGTTATACAAATCTCGTAGTCAAAGACCTTCTGATGATAAGTCATTGCATCTGGTTTTGTATAAATAAGTAGAGGCTAAAGGAAAAATAGAAGAAGCTTCTACTGATTAGGCGGTTGAAGAACCTCTAGCCATATACCTGAAAGGTCCTGTGTGGAATGAAACAGTTGAAGAACCTTTGGTGTTCCACATAAAGGGAACTATATGAAAAGAGCCTACTAGAGCTTCACAAGAGGCCCAGTCAGGAGGTAGTACACCTTTTGTTGTTGACCTACGCAAGAGCAAAGCCAACATCAAGGAAGAAAAACCACTGGTCATTTACTTGCGGACCAAGAAAGAAGACCGTTTGTGGTTGATCTTCGTCAAAGCAAGCATCCAGTTCAACCGGATGAGCCCTTTGTGATCGAACTAAGTCGTGTTACCATCACTGCAGAAGCAATATTGTAGATAAACCTCCATGTATTAAACTTCTCGAGGATGTTTTCCCGGAAGAAGAAATCATGTACATACATAATGAAAGAGGTTCTGCTTTTGATTACTTTGATCTTCCTGTGATTAGTTTAAGGACTGTTGAGTTTTTGTGCTCCCTTATCACGGATACAAAGTTATTATTGCCTATGTCTATTTCTTCTAGAGATAGTACTCTATGTCTATCATATGAAGACCCTTATTTTGAAGTATCGACTAGGTCAATTGGTGAAACATCGATTATATTTTGCTGAGCCGAGGTACATAAAGAAGTTTTAGTCAACGAGCCGGAACTAGATTCTGGTAGAATACAATTATACCGATATACACGTCAAGCGAAGAATATCCCCAAAGAATGGGCTATGACTTAAATAGCCAGCAATGCCTAACTTTTGGTAAAGGCCGTCGCTTACCATTGTGTATATCCTCACTTCGAAAGGGAAACCGGAAGACTACTATCATCGTACTCGATATGGATTGGGATATGTAACTCCCTCGACTACTCCAAAAATTTTAGATAAAGAAGACAGTGATACATGTTCTCATTCTTCTGATTCTTTCCTATGGGATTTAGATCATAGCATTGGGGCAGTATCTTAAGATATTTTCTCAGCTTATATGATATCTGGTGATCAAATATATGAAGATGACCTTTTATGGAACCTTTTTGTAAAACCCCTATTTCTATTATTATTTTTATTATTTTATTTGACAAAAAAAATGAATTTATACAATTTATGGTTTATTAATTTTTTTGATGACCAGGTTTGGCCAATTCAGCCCGAACAGGGCCCAAACAAAATTTTAAGCCCAAGTAGACATGTGGTGTGATCAATGACGACCATGGATGCATATTTTATGGGTGTAAAATATTTCTTAATTTATTTTAAGGTTTGAAAGAATATTTTCTAAATATTAATTAGTGTTACAAAAATTTACGTTTTTATTATTTAATAATGTGTTACAAAAATGGTACATTTTTCTGGGCCCAAATGAGGGTGTGTGGTAAAGTTCACACGTTGGAAATTTTTTTTATTATTTTATTATTACTAAAGTTATTTTGTGAAAATTAAATAGACATTTTATTATTGTTGGTAGTATTTGATATTATTTGATATTATGTGATATTATTATCGTTGCCTTTTATGGCAATTTAAATTTGTGTATATATGTAAAAATATATTTTAGATGCATTATGTATATAGTTAGATAATATTAAACTTTTATTTCAAATTGGTGGAAATTTAATAAACATTTAAATATTATTATTATTTGAGTTGATTTATTAAGGTTGAATTTATATATATGTAGATATGCTCAAATATATTAAATAAATTGGATAGTTGACTTTTAAATGGTATTTGGATTTTAAATAGATTTTTGGTATATTTATGGTTATGTACACATATATATATATATATATATATATATATATATATATATATATATATATATATATATGTATATAATAAAGTTATAAGCTATGTTTAAAAAGATTAGAAAAAAAATGAGTTAATGGTTGGTCGGCCCCACCCGACCACCCACACCCACAACTAAAAGCAACAGCAGCCGTAGCATGCATGCCGCCCCCTTGTCCCCACAAGACAATAGGAGTAGCAGCAACATTTGGGCCACTTCCCCCATCCCCTTTATATATATATATATATATATATATATATATATATATATATATATATATATATATATATATATATATGCCTTATATATATAACAACAACAACAGCAACTACTAATTAGCCGCCACCTCAAACCCTAGATTCCGAAATTTTTCTCCATCTTCTTCCTCCTCTATTCTCCATCCTCCTTCCGTTCCTTGGCATGCGTGCCAACCTCGCCGGAGCGACCGCATCTCCGCCTCCCGGTCGTCACGATGACAACAACAACAAGAACATATTCCCACTTTAAGGTATCCCACTTCCCCGATCTATATCTCCCTCGTTTTAAATCCGTTTTTAGATCTGTAAATTCGTGTAGAAAGCCCCCAAGACCCTCTATCAACCCCTTCAAATAGATTTATTTATTCTGCAATAAATTTCAGTTTTAATTAAATTAAAAATCTCAAAAAATCAGCTTTTATAAATCTTAAAAACCCCGTACGAGGTACGTCCCGATAAACCGGGCGACCCCGTCGCAAACCGAGAGTACCGAAAGGTCCGTATCGACTTTGCGGACGTGCGGGCTTTGACGAAATTCAAATTGGTTGCGTGTGCGCGACGAATTTGACCCGTATCCGTCAAATTTTTTCGTATCGAGCTTTTCGGAATTTTTCAACTACTTTGTGCACACTCATCAAATCTCGACGAAACTTGCGCCATTGGACTCAAAATATTTTTCTGGTCCTGTGAGCCAAGTTTGGTTCGATTCTGAGACCGTTGATCGGGACGCTATTTTGGCGGGCCCACAATCCCACTCAACGGGCAATTTTGTACACAGCCCACCGGAATCCAAAATTGGACATACCGTTGGATTCGTCTCATCAAAACAAATCTGTAGACATGTAGTTTGACAACTTTAGAGACCATAGATATTGGCACGCATTTCGGTGCAAAGCGGGTCCAACGGCGGACATCGTTTTGACCCGAAATTACGAAATTGCCCCTGTTCTAGAATTTGACTTTTGGACAGGCATTTTCTAGGCATATCTTTTATTCCAAACTCGTTCGTTATGTTTGTTTCAGCATCCGGAGCTTCTTGTGGATTTTGACTTTCGTGTTGACGATTCTGATTGTTGGATTTTGCTGCTTCTCGCACCACCCGCAGGCAAGATACCTTGCCTTATTTACTGTTTATAATTAGATGCATCTTTATTTACTTATTTACTGCATATTTATTATCTATTTTTAGTTGGATCCATTACTTGCTATTTTTAGTTCATTATATTTTGCTTCAGTTATTTTTCTTCTTGTCTTTTTATATGGATATGGACCTAGTCTTAGCGAACTACCTTTTGTTAGTGTCCTTGGGAGGGAGAAGACAGTTAAATGTTTGGGCTACCCCAAATCCAAAAGCTGTAGTAACTGCGTACTACGGTAGTCGAGTCACGAGGGTCACAAGCCTCGAGCTATGTGGACTGATGGGTCACGTCGGCCGCTAGCCTCGAGTTATGCCGGCTCTGATAGTTCACCTGCCCATACATCGAAATGTCTTCTAAATTGCCAACTAGAAAGGTTAGGAGACCTTAGCAAATTTCATGTTCCAATCATAGCATGGAAAAATGTCACATCGCGGAATAGTAAGTTATCCCTTGTCCTTGTTTGGTTTTAGGGGTAGCCTACTGTTTTGATGATAGAATATTGAGCCGTGTTATGGTTTGGACACTTTTACTTTATCTTTATTTTATGGTGCATTTATATTCAGTTCATATGACATGTTCTTCTTGTATCTTGTTACGTCCCTCTGAGGACCTGGTTACTCTCCAGGTGTGTGCTTCTGTGATTTTGCAGGTGTTCTAGCCAAGGCCGTGATCTTCTCCATTCTTTCGAAGACGATTGCGCTTGGTTCGTCTCGTTATTTTATCGATCACTTTTTGTACATTTTATTTGAGATAGTTGGTAGTGGACTTTGTCTCCGCCCAACGATTGTATACATGACAAATTCAAAGTTGCTTTTATATCATTTATTTATCTAGTGGATGAGATTTAGCTATTATGGTTCTACTGCATTTTATAGCTTATGTATTCATACGAGGTTTCCATATATTGGGTATACTTTGTATGTATACAGCTGATATGTCGATGTAGCTAGTCCTACGTATTTTGGGACTGGGGCGTTACATGTTTTTGTGGTGGCCCATGCAGGTCGAGTTTGTCACTTCGGTTATGTTACTATACCGATGTGAACCTGCAACATAGGATTAGAATTTAGGAATCTCATCCATACAACTTGACCCCTTTCCTTGGCTTTAAATTTTAGATTCTCGTTTGACTTCCTTGAATTGCATCTTGTTTGATTCCTTTCTACCGTTGATTCTTATTATCGTGCTTAGTATCGATTAGGAAGATGACTACACTAGTATATGCTCATAGGTCAAACACATGGCTAGAATGGTTATATTGGCAATTGGAATACAATCAAGACTCTAATTGAGTTAAAACGGCTTTTTGTGTGAATTAATGATTAGTAAATTGTAAAGTAGGATATTGCCACAGAAAGTTTTAACCTTGAGATTTCTAAATAGTAAACACCAGAGGAGTTATAGAATTTCATACTTGGTTTAAGAAATTGATTAATTTTCAAGATTTGATATTTATGATTTATTGGATTATAGTTATACATCCTTGCACAAGTATAAAATTGATTTGCTTTTCGAGTTGTGATATTTATGAGTTTTGGGTGATAGATATACAACTTTGAACAAATATAAAATTTATTTGATTTTTGAGTTTTGATGTTTATGATTTATTGTATTATAGTTATACACCTTTGAACAATTATAAATTTGGTTTGAAAATGATCTTAGCTTTTAAAAAATGGCCATAAGAATTATTTAAATTTGAGTTGTACAACTTGCGATTTTTATGTTTATTAAATTTTGAATTTTAAGTGGAACTAATGACGGTGAATTTTGGTTTAAAATATTTGAAAGTTATGAAGACGATTTTTATGAAATTTTTATTTTTAATGGTGTCATATGATTGAGGATTTACAAATCTATTTAGATTTTTGGTAAAAAAAAAGGATTTTGACTGATAAGATTATTTGAAAATTTAGTTTCATGAGAGATTGCTAATATTAAAAATTTTGGGAGAATTTCGAAGGATGTGATGGAAAGTTATTTTGATTGATTTAGGAAAGTTACCATTTAAAAGTTGTGATTTGTTAGAATAACTTAGCATGAATATAAGTTAAAATTAATGAGAGCATTGAGCTTAATTTTTGAGATTGCTTTTAATATGCTAAGAGTTTTATTATGAATTATTTGAAAATTTTAGAGTGTTAAATTTTTGATTGATTGTGAAATTTTTATGGATTCGTAAATTATGAACTCTTGAGTTAAATAGTTGAATTTAGACGTTAATTTTGGAAAATGTTAGTAGTAACGTGATAAAATTTTGCATTGAGATTTATGAGAGTGATTTAAATTTTTTTTATGATGAATTTGAACGGCTTGGAGTGAATACAAATTTTGGTGGTCTATTTTTGAAAGTTTAATTTTGAAACTTTTGGAGAAAACTTGAGTTAAATTTTTATTGCTGGCTCCAAGATAACCCTACTGAGTATTCCACACTAATTGCCATGTCACCCATGACCTTGATAGTAGTATATACACAAGTGTTGTTAGTCATCTACCCAGCTATGTGACTGTATTTCCACCTCGGCTTATCGATCTTCCTTCAATTCTAGATCTTTTAATTGTGACCTTCTAACCCGCTTGCAATTTGAATAATGATTTAATTGTTCCTTAACTGTATTCATGTATGATACTATCTTCTCTCTAGAACTGTGTCCCTAAATTATTTTTACTAGGATTCCTTAATTAATCTTACCTCATGCTTTAACTTGATCTTCTTTATTTTTGTGTATTAATTATTACCTTGTGAACTCCCACTTTCTATTTTTGATCTTCTGGCATCCCCCTACTGTGACATGTATATTTGGAGTACAACACTATGTTAGAAATTTATTGTACCTTGTTGATTCATGAGATGAAGAACATAATAAAAATTACGGAAGCGTACCTGAATCCATTGCTAGGCTTGATGGATCTTGAAGCGAACGTCTCTTTATTGGGTTTGATCTTCCAACCCGCTACGGCCCTTAAGAACAAAGATGAAATCTTTGTTCCTCTCTTTGTTGATGGGAATACAGAAGAGAATAGAAAAAAATCCTCTCTTGGTGGCCGTATGAGTTGGGGACCATAACCCTAATGAATACACATATTTATATATGTGTTGATATTTCTAATTTGGCCCCTCATCAAATTAGAATTATTTTCGATATCTACACATTAATTCCGTGACAATTATACCCTTAAGCCAATTTCCAAATAGACCACTTTAATTTGGCTTAATTATTTAGATAGCCTAAACACAATTAATTTTACATGTGTGGCCCCTTAATTATTGAAAAATTTCAACAATCTCCCACTGGACCACATATGTAACCTTATAATTTTGTTAACCTTAGTGAGCTCATAAATTGCTATCTTAATCCTTAGGGTATATTCGGACAATCTCGTCCATTAACCATATCAACATAGGATCAAAGCGGCATTCGTCACATATAGCGTAACTAAACCATCAATGGTCACATATACCAATATAGCTAAACGACATATATCAATCATGGATGCGTAGAATGGAAATTACACGCAATGTGATCAATACATGTCTATTTCCAACTGGTCCTCCTTAACTTTTAATGCGATCAATACTTTCACATAATGAAAATAGAATGAACTGAATTTCTATATATCTGATCAGATAAATATCCAAAATACTTTAATACATAAATGTGTCCAAAATCAAATAGCACCTAAATTCATAAAATACAAACTCCCACTATATTGCCATATTCTTAATTAACACCCATATGAGCAGTATGCTCATGAAAGACCCTGGATGATAATGCTTTTGTGAGCGGATCCGCTAACATGGAGTTTGTCCTAATGTGCTATATGGACACTATAACCATTCTGAATTCTTTCCTTCACAACTAGAAACTTTATTTCAATATCCTTTGACTTATACAAGTTTCTGTTGTTATTGGAATACAGTACTGCTGATTTATTGTCACACCATAATTTTATGTGGTCTTTCAACACAGGACTGTAGGTGCAACATTGTGACAATTTCGCAACCATATTCCCTGAATAGATATCCCACAGCATGTTTATAAACCTTGCTTTCATGGTAGAGAAATTATGAGTGCATGTTTGACACTCATCCAAAATATACCAACATTAGTCAACATAACCTGATGTGGATCTCCTGCTGTGTTGGCATCCAGCAAAATCGGAGTCGGAATACCTTATGATCTCCAGAATTATCCGATCTCCTACAAAGAGCATATAATTTCTTGTTCTCTATTAATTACTTAAGTAGTTTGGCTGCTATCCAATGATCCATCCATATTTGCTTAAATATCTGCCTAACATCCTAATATGTATGCAATATTCTGACGCGTACATACTTGAGCATACATTAGACTCCCTACAACTGATCATGAAGGAAAAATCTATTGTATTTTCTTAATTTTAAGGCTAACCTTAGGGCACTTGTTTAAGACCGAATTTGTCTCTCCTTTAACGAGAGGTGTCACCTGATTTGCATTAAATACTTTAATCAATATACAAAATCAGAAAATTATTCCTACTCCCACTGAACTTGTGATACACACAATCTTCAACAGTGTTCATCTCAAAAGCAAACGAGATAATCACTTGAAGTACCTTTGACGAGAAGCTTGCTTGTGTTCATAAATAAATTTTGTTAATTTGCAAACCATATTCTTTTGGTCTTTCGACACAAAATTTTTTGGTTGCACCATATAAACTGTTTTATCAATGTTACCATTGAGAAATATCGTTTTGACATCCATTTATTGTAATTCAAGATCAAAATGTGAAACATGTGCAATGATTGTTTTAAGGGAGTTTTTCAAAGATACCGAAGAGAAAAACTCTTTAAAATCAATCCCAAAATTTTGAGTAAAGTCACTAGCTACAAGACGTACTTTATACCTCTCCACATGACCCTTCGAATCCTTCTTGATTCTAAATGTCCATTTGCAACCAATGGACTTCATAACTTTTGGTAATGGGACAAGTTCTTAAATTTTATTGTCTTGCATGGACTTATACTCCTTATTTATTGTATCAATCCACTTTAAGAACTGGAACTTTCCATGGCCTGACGGAAGTTGATTAGATCATCTTCCAGTATCCACAGTCTTCCTCACGTTCCTAGAGAAATATGACAATATTATCCAAAATTATATTTCTCCTTTCTCTGGTGGACCATCATAATATTACCGGTTCTTGAGGTTGTTGAGTTTGTTCCTTAGGAATAATTACCTTATGTTGAATGGGGTGCCGCTACGTTGTCGTTGTTAAGGTATCTCAACAACGACTTATAGAGGTACGATATTGTCTTATTGAGGCTCCGAATTCACTTCTTGATCATGACAGATATAGAATCCTGCACATCGTCAAAAGTGATAGTAGGAATCGTAATTGATTCCTTCTCAAGGACAATGATCCTGACTTTATTTCTCCCCCAAACTCAACATCCTCAAAAAAAATATTATACTTCTCGTCTAAAAAAAAAATCTCTGTATGGGACCGTATAGTTATTAACCCCTCGATTTGTCAGCATAGTCAACAAAATAGCTGCTTATAATTTAACTTTGGTCTGTATTTCCTTTACACATTAATATAGTCATTAAAGTCTATAAAGTCAATAAAATCCAAATCTCATCAGACACAAATCGTTCAACTCTATTTCTAGAGATGTGACCTAATCGCTTATGTCATAATGAGACTAAAAAAATTTATTGTTAATTTTGTATTTAGTACCACATGAATCCACTTGCAAGGTTTCATCGTAAGATGCAATAGTTTTAAATGAATATAGGTTATCATAAACCCTAAGGAAACTGTTACCAATAATATTTGAATTTAAAGATAGACTAAACTTATTATTTCTAAATGAACAATGATAACCAGATTTGTCCATTAAGGAAACTGAAACTGAATTTCGTCTAAAATACGGTACAATAAAAGTGTCTATCAAAAACAAATAATAATCGGTTCCCAAAAAAAACTTAAAATGTCATATTGCTTTTACTTCTACCGATTTTTCGTCACCCACATAGATGTATCTTTCACCATCAATTGGCTTTGGTAGCTCAGACAACCTTGTCTATAAACACTAATGTAGGTAGTAGCACCAGAATCTAACCATCACGTGTTTTTAGGTACTAAATCTAAATTAACCTCAAAACAGACCAAAATTGAAAATATACTTTTCTTTATACGACATGCGTGGTACTTTGTACATTTCTTCTTTATGTGTCCTGGCATGTCATAAAAGAAATAACCCTTAGTTTTATATTGTTCTTTCTTTTGATCTGGACCCTTAGCAGCTACTGTATTCATTTCTTTTTGCCCTTAAAGTTTATCCCATTAAATATGAAAATTAAAATCTTATTGGCAGATATTTTAACAACATTAACTGTAAAGAGAACAAAAAATAAATAGACAAACATGCTCTAATTTATAACCAAAGAGTAAAATATAGTTAAACAAATTCAAATAATGGTGAACCCCATCTCAAGATACCTAGTACATCATTAATATCAAGTCTTTTTACAGTGATATTAACTGCAAGTGGTACTCTTGGTGTAATGATCAAACGTTGACAATAAGTCATGTCAAATAATAATTCTATCTTTGGATCGGATTATTATTCACATGTAAACCTTACAATTGTCACACATTTATCACCACAAGTATGTGTGCAATTCGGCCAAGTATTAACCTTCCTTTGGGCTGACTAATACCCGCATGAATATACACACACAAACATCCAACATCCCTCATAGACTATCTACACAAGAGGGGTTACTTTGGCGACATCTTGTTTCAATGAGTCTATTTAGAATATTAGACAACTATTGCTAGTCACAAAAGGCACCAAAAAATTTGAATGTTAAATAAATTTTACAAACTGAATCATGTCCAAAACTTTATATACATGCATATTCATAAGATTATTACTCAAATAAAGTAATCAAAAGCATAATCATGAATTTCAATTTGGCAAAATTGGATATTATCACTATAACAAAATTCATGAAATAATCTACGGAGGATATGGATCCAAAGATAATATCAAATAATGCATAAGGATTACTTTAAATAGAATAATCTATAGAAGGACAAATATATGCATTAACAGATTATATCAAATAACCCAAAAAATGGTTACTTCAAATAAAATAATCTACTGAAGATATGCATCCAGAGGAGGACATATAGCAAACAGACCAAATAAATCCAAATAAGAGTGTACATTATGGATAATGGAGCATCATGCAGCTATATAGAAGCAATAACATATTGATTAAAAAAAACTTTAATCCTTAAACTTCAAGTACGTATAACATGTGAATAACTCCAACACCATTTATATATCTTCAACATGAACAACATTTGTCATTCCTAGCCAAAAGTAGCATCCTGAATATGTTTCCAACAACGAATCATCTACTTTACAAAATTAATATTCCTTTTGCTACCAAAATTAAAAGCGATCTCCTAATGATTTTTCTGGCCTGGAAGCTTTTTGGCATGACTTTGGTCCTCCTCATTCATATATTTCCCAAATCAAATAGATCTTCAATTGTAAGCAGTACCAACTACATGACAATGCCATTTGGCACTCAATGCTAAAAGTCCCAAAATCCATCAGGAGAAAACACAATACAGCTTTTGCATGAAAAAGAATCGAATTTTGAACAAACTAAGACCACAAATTTAAGTATATTCCACTGTTAGAAATTTTACATGCCACACAATAACAACACGTACAATGCACCAAGAAAGCACAATGCATCAGACCCAACGACAAAATTTTTACTTTTTTTTAACCGAATCCTAACCGTCCATAAACTGCAGGCATGATCTGAATTTTTAAATCTGAATATAATTTACCAAAAACACAATATCTGAATTAGCATATGCTGACCTAATTTGTTCTTTCTTTGACAGATCATTAAAAAAAACTTTGATCGAATAATCAGAATTCTCAATTAAATTATATTGAACAATCTAGGATTTCAGAACAACAATAAAAATTAGATTCAAAAACTTTGACCTCACAAATCAAACAGAAGGCTCTGATACCACTTGTTAGAAATTTATTATACCCTGTTGATTCATGATATGAAGAACATAATAAAAATTACGGAAGCGTACCTGAATCCATTGCTAGGCTTGATAGATCTTGAAGCGAACGTCTCTTTATTGGGTTTGATCTTCTAACCCGCTACGGCCCTTAATAACAAAAATGAAATCTTTGTTCCTCTCTTTGTTGATGGGGATACAGAAGAGATGTAATACCTATGTTCGTATTATGTATTTTGGGATACGTATACGTATTTTATTCTGTATTACCTGATTCCTTGTTTAGCTCTCGGCTTGGTTTAACTCTCGGTTTGGGTTGGCTTGGTTCGGCCGGCCCAATGCTTGGTTCATCATGGGCCAAGGGTGGAACACCTTAGCCTATGCTTCTCCTTCATTTCTACCACAACCCCCCTCTTTATTATCCCCACCAACCTTCTCTCTCCTCCATAATTCTCATTTACTTCTCCTTCCCCCACCATTACTCTTCTCCACCAACCAAGAACACCATAGGCAAGTGCAACTTGCTTCTACAAGAGAACCCCTTTTGATGGTTTCATTAGCTTCTCCTCATGATTCTAAACCACATTAGAACTTGTCATTTTCTATTTTGAGGCTTTAATTCTTGTAGATCTAGAGTCTTGCTATTTTCGGATTTTTGGTGGTTTTGATCTATCAAACTTCCTTGTTTTCAAGTTTTGATGGTTCCATGTTGTAGAGAATTTCATTCTACCCAATTTTGACCTTTGGAAAGTTGGATTCAGACTTGTTTTGACCAAGATATGGACTGTTGAGGCTTAGATTCAACTTTAGAGTTCTTGTTGTTCTTGCCATTTGGAGAAGACAGTGAACAGTGAGCTAGCTTTTTAGCTTATGCCGCTGACTTGGGTACGCTGCTCTTTAGCGAGCGTAAGCTGACTTGGGTACGCTGCTCTTTAGCGAGCGTACGCTGACTTGGGTATGCTGCTCTTTAGCGAGCATACACTGACTTGGGTACGCTACTCTTTAGCGAGCGTACGCTAACTTGAGTGCACTGCTCTTTAGCGTGCGTACGCTAGCCTTGATACGCTGCCTGTTGGCAGCGTGTCTTTTGCGTACGCTAGCATGAGCGTGCCCTAGACCCTTTCGTACGCTAGCTCAAGCGTACGCAGTCTTGAGCGTACGCTAGCTTGAGCGTACGCTGACCTGTAGCTTAAGCGTGCCCTTGTGTACGCTGACCCTTGCGTACGCTTCCCATTGGAATTGTATGGACCCCTTTCGTACGCTAGCTTGAGTGTACGCTGACCTGTAGCTTGAGCGTACGCGTGCCTTGGTGCGCTAGCTTAAGCGAGCAAGGCGTACGCTGGCCTCAAGCGTACGCTGGCCTGAGCATAGTTTAACTTGAGCATATGGCCTTTGGCTGACTTGGTCTCATGTCAGCGTGTCAGATTTGGTTTTATTTTCCTTAAGCTTGGCTCTTTTATAGCCCTGTATATTGATATTTTATTAGATATTTTACGTCCATTTTATATCCTTACGCCTTTTGTCCTGAACTTGATAATCACGAATTTACTTGATATGTTTGGAATTGACAATTGAGCATGACCCGATAGTGACCCGTAGTGGTGCACTCCTGACATGAGTAACCTGACCTGACCTGATAGTGGCCCGTCGTGGCGCACTCCTGACAAGTACACTTGACCTGATGACCTGACATAATTATCTCGAATAGCTGTTGCGACGGCTACCTAACATGACATGACCTGTATAATAACCTGGACACCGTGGGCGATTGTGCTTGTATAAATAATCCAGTCTTGTCTTGCATCATGTCTAGGAGGGGACTCCTGAGTACCACGGTCAGGAGTACCTTTTGAAATAAACTAAGGACTAACAACTAGATTAATATATTAGTCATGAAGAGATTTCCCAGCTACTGGCAATTCCGTTATCTGGGCATGCTTTGGGATTTGTAGCCTGCCGTCGAGTAGGGCACATTTCCAGCACACTGTCATGTGTTGCACCCTTCAAGCTACCTAAGGGTACATTCATTTCCCGGACGATGTACCCACCTGAATTCAACTCTAATCTTTTAACCCGGGGAACCTGGATGGTCTGCAGGGCTTGTGGCTGTGGAACAATCTCACTGCATTTTGTTAGTAATTAGGCTTGTGACAACCCTAGCTAGTTAAAGTATCAAGCCATAATTCTTGCTTGGCCGTGAAGTGATTGGATGGAGTCTAACCAGTCTAGTCCTGCCCGGATCCTGTTCCAGATCATTGAACGACCAGAATGCTTGTATTTATTTTACCGATAAATGGTGAGAATTCCAAGCTCTGTTCAGACGAAGGATTACAACCCCGGTCCTTTTTTGGTTTACGGGTTGTAACCTAGTTATCTGAATAGTTCCATGGTTATCTCGTCGTATATCATCCTGGTGTATTTTCTTTATTTCCAGTTCTTACTTTATTTATATCTTGTGTTGATTGCTGGTTTTGGTTCTTAAGTGAAGCCTCCTTTGTGGCACTTGCTCTTTCTGGGGTCTGACCCAGCTGGTTTTGTGTGGCCAAATTTCGGAGCAGCTCCAAAGGATCTACCGACCTTCCAGTCAGATGGTGGCTACTAGACGGAACCCTGGCAACGAGTGGGTTATTTTTGGCTCTCCCACTCTATTGTAAAACTATTCTTTTGAGGCGTTTAGCCGACGAGCACCTGTTTAGCTCGATTGTACTTACTTACTGTCTGCCTACGGGCTGTAGCATGATTAACAGATCCTAGGGTTGATCATGTATGACTAAACTCTTGTTAGTCCTAACATTTTGTAACGACTAGCTTCATGATCAGCTGAATATGTAATATTTGGAACGCCTTATTGTTGTATATTTAATGATCATACATCTTGTGACTTTTACTTTCTTGCTTATGATTCAGACACTAGGCTTGTTCATGACCTTAAGAGATAGCTGGCTTGTAGATAAACCCTCATGTATCCTAGACAGCCGTGACCATATAGCGAGGTGGGTTGCACTTCAATATACGTAGCTGGCTATGTCTGCCCCCGCTCTCCAGTATTCTGGTTCTGGGGCGTGGCATGGTTTAAGTGGTGGCCTATGCAGGTCTTGTAAATCAAGATATGTGAGGGTTTACCGAATAGATGTCTCAATCAGTATTCGTCCTTGATCTCTGCTCATATCTTCTGAATCTCTGGATTCTTGTCCTGATCATATGCTTGTATCGTTGATCTGTCCTGGTCCTTCCTTATTGTTCTCTATGTCATCTTCTTCAGCGGCATTGTTCATGGTCCTATCGACTAGCAAGGTGGAGCACCTCCTGCGGACTAGCAGCAACCTGGAGATCAAGCCCAGCATTCCGGAGTAGCCTCCAGAGTCGTGCCTTCTGACGGAGAACCACCAGTCCAGCCAGTTCAGCCTGTCGAGCCTGATGATGGCACTTTGGTAGGTCTCGTCAGGACCTTGATAGCTTCCCAAGACTGGCGTGGAGATGCATTACAACAGGCAGTGGCGGATGCTTTGACCAGAGGCGGTCATCCAGGGAATAGCGCGGCCAACAGCTTCAAGCGCTTGAACCCTCCATTCTTGGACGGTAGTGAAGATGCTATCGCAGCAGATGCATGGCTTCAGGACACAGAGGTGGATCTAGAAGCAGCCAAGACTCCAGAGAATGAGAAGGTAGCCGTGGTGCGCCTGCAGTTGTTAGATCTTGCCCGCAGCTGGTGGGCAGCGCAGGCCGTTGGATTAGCAGCACCCATTGCTTGGGCAGTATTCAGAGAGAGATTCCAGACCAAATATTTCGATGCTGTAGCTTGGTACGATCTGCAGACGAGGTTTACCAATCTGAAGCAAGGAGGCAGGACGGTCGATGGATATGCGGCCGAGTTTTCCAGACTCAGTCGGTTTGCTCCAACCTTGGTGGCAACCGAGTATGATAGAGCCCAGCGGTTCCAGCAGGGACTTCACCTGGAGATCTTGTTGGCAGTTGAGCAGTTTGAGCATCAGACTTTTGATACAGTCTTGAGAGCAGCCCGGAGGCATGAGTATACCTCCCAGAGGATTGTGGATAGGGCCAGAGGTCGGAAAAGATCTCACGGCCAGATGAATCAGTCTTCAGCACGAGCCCCGGCAGCCAGGGCTTTGACTATTGGAGCTCCGAGGCGAGCGGCCTCAATGACGTCGGTTCAGCATTCCACCCCGACGCATCCTCAGCAGCAGCAGCAGAAGCAGAAGCAGTCTTCCGCAGTGGGATGTTCTCATTGTGGGAAGCCAGGCCATGTAGTGGCAGAATGTCGCAGGGCACAGGGATTGTGTCTGGCTTGTGGAGCACCAGACCATAGGGTTGGATCCTGCCCGAATAGGGGTGGTTCATCATCGTCCAACCTTTCTAGCTCTTCGGTGAGAGGACCAGCTCCGGTCCAACAGCAGCAGTATCCATTGACGAGGCCCTTACCGCCTCAGTCCCAGGCGTTTCAGCAGCAGAGCCCCCAGCAGTATGTACAAGCCCAAGCCCAGAGTCAGAGCAGACAGCGAGGAATTCAGCAGAGGGGACCAGCACCCCGAGGGCACGGTCAGGCTATGGTGATAACCGTGGAGGAAGGATTGGCACCAGGAGAGGTAGTGGCAGGTACTATTCTCGTCAACTCCTTTCCAGCTTCAGCTTTATTTAATTCTGGGGCATCGCATTCTTTTATGTCTGTACGATTTACGACACGGGTAGGATTGGAGCCCGAGTCATTATCAGTAAAGCTCAATATACTTACTGGTAACGGACTTGTGGGAGTAGATAGAGTGTTTTCCTCGTGTCAGATCGTAGTTAGCGGTAGAGAGTTTCCCGCTAGATTGATAGAATTCCCGATGGCCGATTATGATGTGGTCTTAGGGATGGATTGGTTGAGGAACCAGTTTGCTAGGATAGACTGCCACCTTGGCAGGATTGTTTTTAGCATTCCAGGCGAGCCATAGTTTTCTTTCTCTCGAGGTGAGGTTGAGTCATCTCCTCCAGTATTGCGGATGGCAGTAGCAACAGTTCAGTTGCCCAGGATAGTGGATGAGTTTCCAGATGTTTTTTCAGAAGAGCTTCCAGGTATGCCTACGGAGCGGGAGATCGAGTTCACTATAGACTTGATTCCCGGAACAGCCCTAGTGTCAGAGAGAGTCTACAGGATGGCACCGTCAGAATTGGAGATATTGTATAAGATGATTGAAGAGCTTAGAACCAAGGGATTCATTCGTGCTAGTGGATCGCCTTGGGGAGCCCCGATGCTTCTTGTGAAAAAGAAGGATGGTACGTCCAGGTTATGTGTTGATTATCGTACCTTGAACTCAGTAACAATCAAGAACAAATACCCTCTTCCGAGGATAGATGACTTGTTTGATCAACTCAAAGGGGCATCAGTATTCTCGAAGATTGATTTGCACTCAGGTTATCATCAGATCAGAGTCAGAGAGCAGGACATCCCGAAGACAGCTTTTAGATCGAGATATGGGCATTGCGAGACAGATACTTGGTCCAGAAATGATTGCCCAGACAGTTGAGGTGGTCAGGAGAGTCCGAGATCATCTTCGAGTTGCCCAAGATCGCCAGCGCCATTGGGCCGATTCTCATCGGCGCCCTCTCGAGTTTTCGGTCGGCGATCATGTATTCCTGAGGATTTCGCCTAACCGTGGCGTCATTCGTTTCGGCGTACGGGGCAAGCTTAGTCCTAGGTATATAGGACCGTTTGACATTCTGGAGCGAGTAGAAGATGTATCCTATCGTCTCGCTCTTCCACCGTCGCTAAGCGAGGTGCTTGACGTGTTCCATGTAACCCAATTACGATGGTATATCCTGGACCCGAGCCACATCCTGTATCATTCGGAATTGGTTGTTGGTACCAACCTTTCGTATGAGGAGAGGCCCGTGTCTATATTGGACCGGAAAGAGAAGATCCTCAAGAACAAGACTATCAAGTTAGTCCGAGTTGCTTGGGGTCATCACTCTTTGGGGGAGTCAACGTGGGAGCGTGAGGATGATATCCGATCGCGATATCCCGACTTGTTTGACTCGTGAGGTATAATGTCCTTTTTATGCCTCCTGCCTTCGATTCCTTGCTTGCATGATTGATTGATTGTCTAGTATAGCTTGCTTGTTATTAATGTAGCTTGTCATTGCTCCTCTAGCCACTTGATTAAATTTCGAGGACGGAATTCTTTTAAGGTGGGTAGAGTAGTAATGCCTGTGTTCGTATTACGTATTTTGGGATACGTATACATATTTTATTCTGTATTGCCTGATTCCTTGTTTAGCTCTCGGCTTGGTTTAACTCTCGGTTTGGGTTGGCTTGGTTCGGCCGGCCCAATGCTTGGTTCATCATGGGCCAAGGGTGGAACACCTTAGCCTATGCTTCTCCTTCATTTCTACCACAACCCCCCTCTTTATTATCCCCACCAACCTTCTCTCTCCTCCATAATTCTCATTTACTTCTCCTTCCCCCACCATTACTCTTCTCCACCAACCAAGAACACCATAGGCAAGTGCAACTTGCTTCCACAAGAGAACCCCTTTTGATGGTTTCATTAGCTTCTCCTCATGATTCTAAACCACATTAGAACTTGTCATTTTCTATTTTGAGGCTTTAATTCTTGTAGATCTAGAGTCTTGCTATTTTTGGATTTTTGGTGGTTTTGATCTATCAAACTTTCTTGTTTTCAAGTTTTGATGGTTCCATGTTGTAGAGAATTTCATTCTACCCAATTTTGACCTTTGGAAAGTTGGATTCGGACTTATTTTGACCAAGATATGGACTGTTGAAGCTTAGATTCAACTTTAGAGTTCTTGCTATTCTTGCCATTTGGAGAAGACAGTGAACAGTGAGCTAGCTTTTTAGCTTACGCCGCTGACTTGGGTACGCTGCTCTTTAGCGAGCGTACGCTGACTTGGGTACGCTGCTCTTTAGCGGGCGTACGCTGACTTGGGTACGCGGCTCTTTAGCGAGCGTACGCTGACTTGGGTACGCTACTCTTTAGCGAGCGTACGCTAACTTGAGTGCGCTGCTCTTTAGCGTGCGTACGCTAGCCTTGATACGCTGCCTGTTGGCAGCGTGTCTTTTGCGTACGCTAGCGTGAGCGTGCCCTAGACCCTTTCGTACGCTAGCTCAAGCGCACGCAGTCTTGAGCGTACGCTAGCTTGAGCATACGCTGACCTGTAGCTTGAGCGTGCCCTTGTGTACGCTGACCCTTGCGTACGCTTCCCATTGGAAGTATATGGACCCCTTTCGTACGCTAGCTTGAGCGTACGCTGACCTGTAGCTTGAGCATATGCGTGCCTTGGTACGCTAGCTTAAGCGAGCAAGGCGTACGCTGGCCTCAAGCGTACGCATGACTCGAGCGTACGCTGGCCTGAGCATAGTTTAACTTGAGCGTATGGCCTTTGGCTGGCTTAATCTCATGTCAGCGTGTCAGATTTGGTTTTATTTTCCTTAAGCTTGGCTCTTTTATAGCCCTGCATATTGATATTTTATTAGATATTTTACGTCCATTTTATATCCTTACGCCTTTTGTCCTGAACTTGATAATCACGAATTTACTTGATATGTTTGGAATTGACAATTGAGCATGACCCGATAGTGACCCGTAGTGGTGCACTCCTGACATGAGTAACCTGACCTGATAGTGGCCCGTCGTGGCATACTCCTGACAAGTACACTTGACCTGATGACCTGACATAATTATCTCGAATAGCTGTTGCGACGGCTACCTAACATGACATGACCTGTATAATAACCTGGACACCGTGGGCGATTGTGCTTGTATAAATAATCCAGTCTTGTCTTGCATCATGTCTAGGAGGGGACTCCTGAGTACCACGGTCAGGAGTACCTATTGAAATAAACTAAGGACTAACAACTAGATTAATACATTAGTCATGAAGAGATTTCCCAGCTACAGGCAATCCCGTTACCTGGGCACGCCTTGGGATTTGTAGCCTGCCGTCGAGTAGGGCACATTTCCAGCACACTGTCATGTGTTGCACCCTTCAAGCTACCTAAGGGTACATTCGTTTCCCGGACGATGTACCCACCTGAATTCAACTCTAATCTTTTAACCCGGGGAACCTGGATGGTCTGCAGGGCTTGTGGCTGTGGAACAATCTCACTGCATTTTGTTAGTAATTAGGCTTGTGACAACCCTAGCTAGTTAAAGTATCAAGCCGTAATTCTTGCTTGGCCGTGAAGTGATTGGATGGAGTCTAACCAGTCTAGTCCTGCCCGGATCATGTTCCAGATCATTGAACGACCAGAATGCTTGTATTTATTTTACCGATAAATTGTGAGAATTCCAAGCTCTGTTCAGACGAAGGGTTACAACCCCGGTCCTTGTTTGGTTTACGGGTTGTAACCTGGTTATCTGAATAGTTCCATAGTTATCTCGTCGTATATCATCCTGGTGTATTTTCTTTATTTCCAGTTCTTACTTTATTTATATCTTGTGCTGATTGCTGGTTTTGGTTCTTAAGTGAAGCCTCCTTTGTGGCACTTGCTCTTTCTGGGGTCTGACCCAGCTGGTTTTGTGTGGCCAGATTTCGGAGCAGCTCTAGAGGATCTACCGACCTTCCAGCCAGATGGTGGCCACTAGACGAAACTCTGGCAACGAGTGGGTTATTTTTGGCTCTCCCACTCTATTGTAAAAATATTCTTTTGAGGCGTTTAGCCGACGAGCACCTGTTTAGCTCGATTGCACTTACTTACTGTCTGCCTACGGGCTGTAGCATGATTAACAGATCCTAGGGTTGATCATGTATGACTAAACTCTTGCTAGTCCTAACATTTTGTAACGACTAGCTTCATGATCAGCTGAATATGTAATATTTGGGACGCCTTATTATTGTATATTTAATGATCATACATCTTGTGACTTTTACTTACTTGCTTATGATTGAGACACTAGGCTTGTTCATGACCTTAAGAGACTGTTGGCTTGTAGATAAACCCTCATGTATCCTAGACAGCCGTGACCGTATAGCGAGGTGGGATGTACTTCAATATACGTAGCTGGCTATGTCTGCCCCCGCTCTCCAGTATTCTGGTTCTGGGGCGTGACAAGAGAATAGAGAAAATCCTCTCTTGGTGGCCGTATGAGTTGGGGACCATAACCCTAATGAATACACATATTTATATATGTGTTGATATTTCTAATTTGTCCCCTCATCAAATTAGAATTATTTTCGGTATCTACACATTAATTCTGTGACAATTATACCCTTAAGTCAATTTCCAAATAGACCACTTTAATTTGGCTTAATTATTTAGATAGCCCAAACACAATTAATTTTACATGTGTGGCCCCTTAATTATTGAATAATTCCAACACACTAAACTTTTCCTTCCAATAAATTTCATATGTAAGACCTAGACGAGCCTACCTTCTTGTAGATATATCATGTCCCACCAAAACCCATCTCCTTGTACTCTATTTCTTGACATGACCTTATGGTCAAAATGGCCAAACTATAATCTTTATCATGATACCGATATATTTTTGACCACGGATAGGGATTCAACCTCGACTCAATTCCTTCGACCCGATATGTGTTTGTGTTCTACTAAATTCCTTAAATGCTTAAAATTGTACTTTATCTTGATTGCTTGACCTATTGTTCCATCACACTACTAGTTTAACTCTTGTAAGTTGGGTAGAATACCTCACCACCTAACAAATCTTTTTCCTTGGGAACCACATTGGTAAGTTCACTTAGACTCTAAATTCAGAGGACCCTACCTTATCTAGTCTACCAAGCCATAAATGAAGAAACACTAGAACAACTGCATAGGCCCAAACTTTGGGCGAGCCTTGATTTTAAAAGATCTGGGACTATTTAAAATTTCTTCATTAGTACCTCCCTTGCTCATATTTTGACTATCCCACGCTGCTAAAGTAGCTTCAGTTTTGCAAGCTTATTCGTTATCAAGCTTGATCATGACATATTTTATTGGGTGCACCCATTAACATATTATCTAATCAGAACCGGTGCATGATGGTCTGATCAACCTATTGCACTTTGGTTCGCTTATCACATATTATTCTACGTGGATGAAGACATAGTAAACTTGCCTTAGAGTTTCATCTGCGACAGCCTTGGCAATTCTCTTTTGATTTATTTTTGCCGTCTATGAACCCCGCAATTCGTACTCAATATATAACACCGTCTTTGAAACCTTTGTTATTTTTGTCTTTTACTTGTTTTGAAAAGACAAGGTATTGTACTTGCTAAGATAGACTCAAGGCATCATCTTTGGTTGCCTAATCGGTTAATTATACACAATTATAGATACCACCGACCGACTCATGTGGCTTAATCCTCGCCTTTAACTACCCCTCATTCTTCAACTCTAAAATTGTTATCGTGCCCTCCCCATTTATTCTTGAGCACACGAGAATGATTCTAATCGTTCACTTAAATCCAACCCTCAATCAAGACGATTAGTATCCAGTTTTCTCGAGGAACCACATCTCCCTAAAAGTTTAAATTATTCTCTTTGGTCTACTCAAATCCTTACTATTTCCAAAACTGGACTATCAAATTTTGTTACCATCACTAGCAACTCTTATTCAATTCCATAACCATGATATATTTTTGTATATATCGACTCCCCAAATTTTCTAATGCATGGTTATGTTGAACGCCGTTTTATCGCCTCCTCCAAAATTTAATTGTATTTTGGTATCGACGAACACTTCCTATCCCTCAACCATATCTACCATATTAATCCTAAATTTCGAGGACGAAATTCTTATAAGTTAGGTAGGATATAAAACCCCTATTTCTATTATTATTTTTATTATTTTATTTGACAAAAAATGAATTTATACAATTTATGGTTTATTTATTTTTTTGATGACCCGGTTTGGCCAATTCAGCCCGAACAGGGCCCAAACAAAATTTTAAGCCCAAGTAGACATGTAGTGTGATCAATAACGACCATGGATGCATATTTTATGGGTGTAAAATATTTCTTAATTTATTTTAAGGTTTGGGAGAATATTTTCTAAATATTAATTAGTGGTACAAAAATTTACGTTTTTATTATTTAATAATGTGTTACAAAAATGGTACATTTTTCTGGGCCCAAATGAGGGTGTGTGGTAAAGTTCACACGTTGGAATTTTTTTATTATTTTATTATTACTAAAGTTATTTTGTGAAAATTAGATGGACATTTTATTATTGTTGATATTATTTGATATTATGTGATATTATTATCGTTGCCTTTTATGGCAATTTAAATTTGTGTATATATATAAAACTATATTTTAGATGCATTAAGTATATAGTTAGATAATATTAAACTTTTATTTCAAATTGGTGGAGATTTAATAAACATTTAAATATTATTATTATTTGAGTTGATTTATTAGGGATTGAATTTATATATATGTAGATATGCTCAAATATATTAAATAAATTGGATAGTTGACTTTTAAATGGTATTTGGATTTTAAATAGATTTTTGGTATATTTATGGTTATATATATATATATATATATATATATATATATATATATATATATATATATATATATATATATATATATATATATATAATAAAGTTATAAGCTAAGTTTAAAAAGATTAGAAAAAAAAAATGAGTTAATGGGTGGTCGGCCCCACCCGACCACCCACACCCACAACTAAAAGCAACAACAGCCGTAGCATGCATGCCACCCCCTTGTCCCCACAAGACAATAGGAGTAGCAGCAACATTTGGGCCACTTCCCCCATCCCCTTTTTATATATATAAAAAAAAAAAAAAATATATATATATATATATATATATATATATATATATATATATATATATGCCTTATATATATAACAACAACAACAGCAACTACGAATTAGCCGCCACCTCAAACCCTAGAATCCGAAATTTTTCTCCATCTTCTTCCTCCTCTCTCCTCCATCCTCCTCCCATTCCTTGGCGTGCGTGCCAACCTCGCCGGAGCGACCGCATCTCTGCCTCCCGGTCGTCACGACGACAAGAACAACAACAACATATTCCCACTTTAAGGTATCCCACTTCCCCGATCTATATCTCCCTCGTTTTAAATCAGTTTTTAGATTTATAAATTCGTATATAAAGCCCTCATGACCCTCTATCATCCCCTTCAAATAGATTTATTTATTCTGCAATAAATTTCAGTTTTAATTAAATTAAAAATCTTGAAAAATCTGTTTTTATAGACCTGAAAAACCCCGTACGAGGTACGTCCAGACAAACCGGGCGATCCCGTCGCAAACTGAGAGTACCGAAAGGTCCGTATCGACTTTGCGGACGTGCGGACTTTGACAAAATTCAAATTGGTTGCGTGTGCGCGACGAATTTGACCCGTATCCGTCAAATTTTTTCGTATCGGGCTTTTCGGAATTTTCCAACTACTTTGTGCACACTCATCAAATCACGACGAAACTTGCGCCATTGGACTCGATATATTTTTCTGGTCCTGTGAGCCAAGTTTGGTCCGATTCTGAGACCGTTGATCGGGACACTATTTTGGCGGGCCCACAATCACACTCAACGGGCGATTTTGTGCACAGCCCACCGAAATCCAAAATTGGACATACCGTTGGATTCGTCTCATCAAAACAAATCTGTAGATATGTAGTTTGACGACTTTAGAGACCATAGATATTGGCACACATTTTTGTGCAAAGCGGGTCCAACGGCGGACATCGTTTTGACCCAAAATTATGAAATTGCCCCTGTTCCAGAATTTGACTTTTGGACCGGCGTTTTCTAGGCATATCTTTTATTCCAAACTCGTTCGTGATGTTTGTTTCAGCATCCAGAGCTTCTTGTGGATTTTGACTTTCGTGTTGACGATTCTGATGGTTGGATTTTGCTGCTTCTCGTACCACCCGCAGGCAAGATACCTTGCCTTATTTACTGTTTATAATTAGATACATCTTTATTTACTTATTTACTGCATATTTATTATTTGTTTTCAGTTGGATCCATTACTTGTCATTTTTACTTCACTATATTTTGCTTCAGTTATTTTTCTTCTTGTCTTTTTATATGCATATGGACCTAGTCTTAGCGAACTACCTTTTATTATTGTCCTTAGGAGGGAGAAGACAGTTAAATGTATGGGCTACCCCAAATCCAAAAGTTGTAGTAACTGCGTACTACGGTAGTCGAGTCGTGAGGGTCACTAGCCTCGAGCTATGTGGACTGATGGGTCACGTGGGCCGCTAGCCTCAAGTTATGCTGGCTGATAGTATTGGTACGTGACGTGTGCGTATTGTGAGTTGTCCTGGGGAGTCATCCTTCACCTGCCCATACATCGAGATGTCTTCTAAATTTTCTACTAGAAAGGTTAGGAGACCTTAGCAAATTTTATGTTCCAATCATGGCATAGAAAAATGTCACATCGCGGAATAGTAAGTTATCCCTTGTCCTTGTTTTGTTGTAGGGGTAGCCTACTGTTTCGATAATGGGATATAGTGCCGTGTTATGGTTTGGACACTTTTACTTTATCTTTATTTTATGGTGCATTTATATTCAGTTCAAATGGTATGTTCTTCATGTATCTTGTTACGACCCTCTGAGCACCTGGTTATCTCTCCAGGTGTGTGCTTCTGTGATTTTGCAGGTATTCTAGCCAAGGCCGTGATCTTCTCCATTCTTTCGAAGACGATTGCGCTTGGTTCGTCTCGTTATTTTATCGATCACTTCTTGTACATTTTATTTGAGATAGTTGGTAGTGGACTTTGTCTCCGCCCAACGATTGTATACATGACAAATTCAAAGTTGCTTTTATATCATTTATTTATCTAGTGGATGAGATTTAGCTATTATGGTTCTACTGCATTTTACAGCTTATGTATTCATACGAGGTTTCCATATATTGGAGTATACTTCGTATGTATAGATGTTATGATAGATAACACTTGCAGCTTTGAACGTATGTCATTCATGGACGATTTCTCCGGTTACAATTAGACTAAAATGTTTCCAGCTAGTGAGAAGCACACATCATTCTGAATACCGTTGGGGGTATACTAATATACGGTGATGCCCTTTGGTTTGAAGAATACAGGAGCTACATATCAACATGCCATGAATATAATTTTTTGCAAACATTTGCAAAAAATGGTGGAATGCTATGTTGACGCCATTGTGGTTAGAAGTCGTTTAAAGGGCGACCACCTTCAAGGCTTGAGAACGGTGTTCGAATTGATGCATCATCACCAACTCAAAATGAATCCTACAAAGTCATTCTTAGGAGTCTCCAGTGGCAAACTTTTTGGATTTGTCATAAGTTTAATGGGAATACATATTGACCCTGACAAACTTACAGCCATCATAGAAATGGAGCCCCTCAAGGAATATTAAAGAACATTATGGTTTACAAGGCAGATTGGCTTATATCCGAAGGTTCATTTCAAATCTGTTCGGGAATTGTTGACCTTTCACCCAGTTAATATAGAAAGGAGTTTCTTTCGTCTGGGATGAAAAATGTCAGCAAGAATTTGATGACATTCAAAGATATCTTACTAATCCTCCAATATTTATGGCTCTACTAGTGGACAAACCATTTTTCCTGTATGTTTGTGCCCTGAACATTCTCTCGATGTATTATTAGCCCAAAAGAACGACGAAGGACATAAACAAGCTATTTATTACTTGAGTCGCATGATGATCGGCGTCGTACATGGATACAATCTTGTTGAGAAGGAATGTCTCGTATTATACTTTACAATCCAAAAGATGCGATATTATGTAATGGGACAAACCATTCATGTTATATCAAGGGTTAACCCTTTCAGGGTTCTCATGACTAAACCAAGTGCACTCAATTCTCATCTTGCTATATAGGCGATTTTATTAGCTCCCTGTGATATGATCTATGTACCTCAAAAGGCGGTTAAACGACAGGCTCAGGCTGATTTCCCAGCTGTGTATCCAATAGAGAAAACTTCTAAGCTATACGATAAAATTTTGGATAAAGTACTGGAGTCTAATACGATGATAGAAGAGTCTGTTTGGAGGTTGTTCTTCAATGGAGCCTCAAGAAAAGGTCAGAAAAGGCAATATTTTAACAAGAGTGGGGGTAGTATTGATATTCCCTGACAAACTGGTCATCCATCGTACTTTTTTCTCTTATGAAACATTCTTTTAATAATGTCGCAGAGTATAATTCTATACTTATTAGACTCCATTTGGATAAACTACTGGAGGTAGATTATCTAGAAGCTGATGGTGATTCCAAATTGATAATCAGTCAAGTACAAGGAGAATACGAGGTTCGTCATGAAAATCTTATTCCATATCATCAAAAAACCCTTCAGATAGCTGCTACTTTCTCTGGGTTCTTCATCAATATATACACCTGTTGGAAAATACAGAAGCAGATGTGCTAGCAGATTTGGCAGTATCAGTAGCTACCCATGCAACACTCAGAAGTCGGTCAAAGTGATTGGTCAAAAACTATTGTACATTAAGGATAATCTGAATCTTTATCAAAGTTATTCAGCGACGACAGAGGTCAACTTTAAAGACAAGAGATTTATATTTATAGAATATGCTGTTTATGGAACCCTCCTTGATGATTCAAAAGAAGCTATTTCAATAAAAAGACGTTCTTTTTACTTTATTTATGTTGCTACCACTAAAATGCTGTATTGAAGATCATATGATAGATATCTTCTACGATGTTTATCTGATGAAGAGGCTAAATAGGCCCTTCGTGAAGCTCATGATAGTACTTGTGGTGCTCATCAATTCAGCCCGAAGTTACATGATTGGTTAAGGCATTTGGGTTACTATTGTCCTACTACGGTAGCTGATGCCATAGATTTTGCAAGGAAATGTAAAGATTGCCAAATACATGCGGATTTCATACATCAACCGTCAAAATTTTTACACCCTACGGTAACGTCCTGGTCCTTCGAAGCATGATATCATTGGAACCATTAACCCTTCTTCCTCTAAAGGACACCAATTTATTCTGGCCATAACAATCTACTTTTCAATATGGAAGGAAGTTATATCACTTGTTGAAGTGAAAACGTCGAATGTTATCATTTCGGACTTCCCCGGAGGATCGTTCATTGTAATTGCCTAGAAGTTGTAAGTAGTAAATTTCATCAGTTATGTGAAAAGAATTGGATCTAAGATATTGCCTCTACATCCTACAATCCTGCAGCTAATGGTTTGGCTAAAGCTTTCAATAAGAATATTATCAAGTTACTCAATAAATTTATTTCATTTAACAAACATAAATAGAATGAGAAACTTGGTGAATGTCTTTGGGCATATCGAACTACAGTACGCACTCCCACGGTACAATCTTATTCTCTTTGGTCTACAGAAGTGAATCAGTTCTTCCACTGGAGATTCAAATCCCATCTCTTCAGATTGCTCTATCTAATGAATTAACGACTGAAGACAACCATCATCTACTGTTACAAGAATTGGAAGCACTCGACGAAAAATGATTAATGTCTCAACAACAAATTGAGTTATTTCAAGCCCTATTTCCAATGCTTTTAATAAAAAAGTAAAGGAACGAGTTTTCCATGTCGGCTACCTAGTTCTTTTAGTATGAAAACCTATGGTTATGACACATAAAAGGAAAGAAAAATTTGTGGCTAAGTAGGAAGGTCCATTTTTTGTTGAATTAGTGTATTCAAATGAAACATACAGAGTAGCAAAGCCCCAATGGAGATCTGCTGATGACGCCCATTAATAGCAAGTCCTTGATAATCTTAAATGGATATTACTTTATCGAATCCAGCAAGTTTTTTACAATGACTACATACTCTTCCTGGAATAATAAATACCTTGCAAGTTAAAATCTACTTCATTTCGAACTATTATTTTTATCCCAATAATTTTTAGATAAGTTATAAATAATGGGTCCTCATAAATTCTCCAGGGAAATTACCTTTAATTCTTACAAAACTTTCTTGTAAGAAAAATCCCCTAAAGAAATTCTCCAAATTATAAAAGTACGTTATTTTTACCAAGTTGTTTTTTATGACATCTTATTTCAAATTCCCCTGTCGGAATTGGAGTAATCCATTTTGTGAAAAGAATAATCATGTCCATATACCTCTGAATTATTCTAGGACATTTATCTTCTGTAGAGATTTATGAATTTGTCATGTCCATATTACCTCTGAACAAATTCATTCCGAAAAAATATTTATATCTTTATTACGTCTGAAATATTCTACGCTAACGACTCTCTCTATAGAATTTTATAAATCTGTTATGTTCATATTACCTCCGAAAAGATTTATTTCAGAAACGGTTATCAAACATCATCTCTGGTAAAGTTTTTCATCATCCCCTATTACTTGCATACAGTCGAGTGCACTAGAAGTCATAGGTCCACATAATAACTATCATGTCCATATTACCTCTGATAGTAATTTTCATATCTTTTTTCTATGCTTGAATTTAGTAGGTTGCAAATAATTGGTCCACATAATATCTATCATGTCTATATTAACTCTGATAGTAAAATATTACTATCTATTGTCTATGCTTGAATTTAGTAGGTTACAGAAAATAGGTCCACACAATATCTTACAATCCATATTACCTCTGATAGTAATTTCCATATCTATTTTCTATGCTTGAATTTAGAAGGTTACAGATAATAGGTTCGCATAATATCTATTATGTCCATATTACCTCTGATAGTAATTTTTACATCTATTATCTATGCTTGAATTTTGCAGTTACATATAAGAGGCCCATATAATATCTGTCATGTCCATATTATCTCTGATAGTAGTTTTCATATTTATTATCTATGCTTAAATTAAGCATGTTAAAGATAATAGGTCCACATAATTAAGATATCTTTCTTTGTCCATAATACCTCTAGAAAAATATCAAAGCTCCAGTGCCCCCAGCAACATGAAAAGTGTTCTCCACTTTCAAAATTAGTGAAGTTAGATATTACTTTTATCTTCAGTCTTGAAGAAAAGAAAGAAGAAAGAATTATAATAATTCTTTCTGGTGCGCTGTCTACAAACATGATGCATAAAATCCCAAGAGTGACCTTTATCTAATGAGGTATATGATCTAGATAATGAGTATGCATATCAAAGTCAAGATACTAAATTAATCTTCTTCTAGAAAATATTATGCATTCATTCTTTTTTTCGAGTCACCGAAGACGCATAAGAAGACGTTATATGATCATTTCTTCTTTAAGATATGGAAAACATGTAAAGGAACTGGTTTCTCCTTAGTCTCATGAATCTTTAAGGCAATAAGTTTTTTTTATCTTTTCGAACAATAGTGAGATGCTCTACTCTATGCATCAAGTTATCAGGATTGTTTCTGAGGTGTTCTAAGATTGTTCTTATGTATAGATCAAAAAAAAAGATAAGAAGTTTTATTACTAGTGGTCAAAAGAAAAAAGATAATAAGTTTTACTACTAGTTTTATTACTACTACTAGCTGTAGGTCCTAAAAAATCAAGTTGCATCAATCAACAAAATCAAGAAATCAAAATATACATCATCTTGTTGAATTGCGCAGACAACAGATTGTGCAGCCAACCGATTGCGCATTCTAATTTGCGCACACAACCGATTGCGCAAGCTGACATGGCAGAAGTCATCATTACTAAATCAAATCAAATCTTTTCTGACAACTGACAGCGCGGATAACAAGGAGTCTGTTCGTTTCCTGCGCCGCACAGTGCTCGAGGGCGGCTGACAGCTGGCAGCGCAAACCAATCCTGCGCAGTTTGAGTTTGCGCAAACCATGTATGCGCAATTCAACTCTGCGCACTCCATCAAACGTAACTGTTAAGTTACACGTGGCATTCATGCCATCGATTGGTCATTACATAGCAACTGTTTATGCACGATCATGCGCATTTCTATCAAATCATGCCATGTGTCCATGATAGTCGGCCCACGATCCAGTAACTATCTGCGCAAATCAATGTTGCGTAAACCAATGCTGCGCAAATCATCATGCGCAGTCCAAAATAACTGAAATTTAGTTATTTCCAGAACTCTATAAATAGAGTTTCAAGTCTTCATTCAAGGGGCAGAGATCAGAGATCAGATATCAAGATCAGAAATCAGAAATCAGAGAGTCCAGGAGTTCTTGCCAAAGTGCTGCTGCATTCTTCCGAGACTTTTGTCTTCAACTTCAGAGGCTTTTGCCTTCAGTTTCCAGAGTTGTTTTCAACTTCAAAGGCTTCGTCTTTACAGTTCACATCGTCCAAGGGAAAAAGCAATCGTCATCGAGATTGGATTCCTACAGTTGTAATTTTCCCAGAATTCTTGTAATCTTTATTACAGTTTGTATCAATAAAGTTCTATACTTTTGTTTTTGCAAACAAAATGGCGACTCTGCTGGGGACAACTTTCTCCTCCGACGAGGAAGTAGCAACTCAATGTGACGTAGCGTCTATCGGGAAGACGCAGAAGACCCTGGTTGTCAAGGTCAACCAGACAGCCTACGAGGCAATGCTCAACTCCAAGACCATTCCCCGTACTGCAGCCACTTCTGCCAAGAGCAAAGTGCGCTCAGTTTGGGTCTCCAAGACTGCTGCACAATCTGGCAGTTTTGCCACCAAAGGTGCTGCACACTCTGTTGCACAATCTGCTGGCCAGTCTGCTGCACAAACTGCTGTGTCAATTGCTGCACAGTCTGTCTTAGCAACTGCTGCACAATCTGTTGCAGTCAATGCTGCGCAATCTGTTGCAAAAGTTGCACAAGCTACTTCATATGCTGCCTTGTCAAAACAGAAGACTCCTATGACTCTGGCGCAATTGGCAGTAGCTTTTCCTGCACAAAACAGCATTCCAGCAACCAAAGTGCATCCTAAGCACTCTAAAGCAAGGACTCCTACTTCTGTGGCCAGAACCAATGTACCCTCCACTCATGCGCAAATCACTTCTGCGCAAACCAAGAGAAACAGCCCTTTGGCTAGACTCTCTCCTTCTCATAATCAAGAGAAAATATCTGATTCTCCTCTTAAACATCCTGCTGTTCTAGCACAATCTACTGGGGGTAGTCCTTTGGCTATTCCTCCTCCTTCTCAGATCAAAGGAAAAGGCCCGTTGGTCTTTTCTCAAACTTCCTTGTCTGATGACTTGGAAGACAACAGAGAAAAATGCTCTTTAGTTATCCCTTCTTCTCAGAACAAAGGAAAAGGCCCTTTGGTCTTTTCTCAGTCTTCTTCGGTCTTTACTGAAGCAGATCAAATTGAACGTGTTTCAACACCCGTCAGCACAAGATCTCCTACAAACAAAGATTCTTCTTACCTTTATAACAAAGGAACTTGCACTGATCAAAAAGGTATTCTGCCTACCCCAGTAGCAGAATTCCAAGACCTCCCAACTTCCAAAATATCCCGTTCCAAACAAGGAAAACTGTTGGTGTCTCAAACAGAAACCCCTGGGGGTGAATTTGCAGACCTACGAACATATCTTAACAGGCCAACTTCAGCAAAACGTAAACAGCCAATGCCGAAGGTTAAGCCTCAAAGACAAATCTCCAGGAACATAAATTCTGATACTTATGCCAATGAAATGAGTACTTCCTTGTATACACAGGGGACAAAACATTTGAAGAATCGGAACCATGTTCCAAATATTGTTAAAGAACACATTCCTCAAACTTTTCCCCGTCCCGGCATGATTTCTGATCTTCGAGAACATCTAAGACAAAAACGGGATAATGTCTCAACTCCTTCAAATCAACCATCTGATCATCATTGCAATCATAAAGTCATCATTCAATGTTGTTGTCCAACAACAAAGCGATCTGTCTTCGATCGTCTGACTTTTGCTAAAACTGAACCAATGTCAGAAGAAGACGAAGTGTTGTACGCTTCTGTCAATATGGCTTCCCGAGACACTGGGGGTAAAAAGTGTTCTAAATACGGTAAGCCTCACAGACTGAACCAACGATATTTGGATTTACTCCAAGAATCCTCTGAAGGAGTATTTCGACATACTCGTTCCCACAGTCGAAACACAATCGGTCAAAGGAATCTTCCCCAAGATCCTTCAGTTTATCTTCCTACTTTTCAGTCAGGAGACGAATCTTTCTCTGATTATGATGCATATAGTGAAAGCTCTGAACAAACAGTTTCGTCTACTGTACCTAGAGAAGTGACAGCATATGTTGTCACTGATGATCCAGATGCTTCAACTTCCGTAAACCAAGAACAGCGAATTGTTGTATTGGAAGACAAACTGAAGACCATGGCTGAGATGGTCGCCAGTATGCATTCTATCATTATGGCACAACATGCTACCCCACCAACTGTACCGGCTGCTATAAACCCTGAAATCATAGCTTCATCGGTGTCTATCAATACTGGGTTGGGGGTAGTACCTCCTCAGATGCCTCCTGTGCAAGTACAAGTTCAAACTACACCTAGTCAATCAGGTGCTGGGGGTAGTGCGTATAATGCTGTCCCTCCTCCTACCATGGCTCCTTCCTCTTCATCTGAAGATGCTAATGAAGCAGTCAAGCTTTTACGAACTCAGTTTGAAGCTTTCATAGAGAAAGACAACCTGCAAAGGTTGGGAATCAAACAGCCATATCCGGTTGAATGGAAGGATGTCCCGTTTCCCCCAAAGTACAAAATCCCTACAATCTCTCTGTTCGATGGCAGTACTTCCCCAAGTCAATTCATCAATCATTTTGAGGTAATGACTGTTCAACTTCAGCCAAATGACGCTCTTCTTACCAGAGTGTTCGTCGGTTGTTTAGCCGGCGTAGCATACGACTGGTACAGAAGTTTGCTCGATGGTTGCATTACTTCTTTTTTAGGTCTCAAACAAATCTTTCTGGAACGGTTCTATGAGGGATTTAATGATATGACAATGTCAGCTCTCAACAAAATCAAACAAAAACATAATGAAACTGCTGAGAGCTTTATTGAACGATTCCGCCGTGAAGCTTTGAAAATGCCTCCAGGGACTCCAGCTGCTGTCACTATTGATACTTGTAAGGCGAATCTTTTACCTATTATCAGTATGTGGACGGGATCTACTCAATTTCAAGATTGGCCCTCATTCATCGTCAACGCCAAAGCCGCTGAAGTAAGTGCCGACAAGTTTAAACAATTGGGGGTACAAATGTCTAATCCTGATCGCGATGAGCATCAGAATTCAGGTGGTGGCAATCGCCAGAACAATCGCAAAGCGAAAGAGACTTTAAACATTAACTTGAACAAAAGCAAAGAGTCTTTGGCTGTCAACGTAGCTCAGCCTACGTCCACTTCCACTCCTTCTGCACCACAACCAAGAGAACCTCGTCCTAAGGTAGAGTATTCTTTTGACGAGAATGACACGGCAAGTATCTTCGATTGTTTACTCAAAAGCAATAAGATCCAGCTCCCAGACCCGAAGAAACCTGATGAAGTCGGTAAGACCGATCATCCTAAGTACTGTGTTTACCACCGATTCATTGGACATCCTACTAGAGCATGTTATGTGCTCAAGGGCAAGATTCAAGAGCTTGTTAATGCTGGAGTTGTTACTCTGCAACAAGATGAAAAGACTGTCACCGCCAATATGGTTTCAGTTCAGTTCGGTAACTTTCCCCCGCAGATGATACAGCATGGTGTCATTCCTATTCCGAAGACTACTCTTGAGATTGAAAATATTCCTTCTCCACCAAATGAAGGTCTCGTTCCTTTGTCTCTAGACAATGGCGAGGTTATGTGGATTCATCCCGATCTTACTTCAGAGTTCGAGGATTCTTCTTCTTCCAAGAAGAAAGGTCGCTCCAAAGGCAAGACGAAGATTTGCAACATGGTATCTTTTGATCCCATTATTGACGAAGAAATTCTATTAGGCACCAGATCAGGAAAGCCCTATTTGAAGGATTACCCTGAAACTCAAGAGAATCCTGCTTCTTCTCCTGAACCTACCTCAGCACAACCTGCTCTAGCTGAAGAGAATCCTGCTGCACCTTCACCAGTTGTGATTCCTATTCCTCCTAAGCCAGTGACTGCTGATAAAGGCAAACAACAAATCCGCTTTGACAAACCTTTGAAGAAATCGTCTCCTACAGGACTCGAGAAGCCTTACAACTTCGATATATTGGCTCAACTAGCCAATACCCCAGCAAAGTTGTCTATCTTTGAACTCTTGCGTCTTTCCAAAGAGACTCGAGAAACCCTCAGCGAAGCTCTTATGCAAGCAGAAGCTTGTCTAACCTTTCTCAAAAAGCTCGAAGCAGAATCAGTCTCTTGTAATAGTGTTCAGGAATTCATTCCGAACATAACTTTTACGCAAGATGACATGCTGATGGAAGACAACAGGCATGACCGTCCTCTTTACTATACAGGATATGTCGATTCGATGAAAGTCGATCGTATTCTGATAGATCCAGGGTCTGCTTTTAGTATCATGCCGAAGACAATGCTCGATGCTTTGAAAATTCCTGTGCATAGTCTCTCCACTACAATCACTACCATCCTTGGATTCAATCAAGGAAAGAGTGAACCTTTGGGCAAGATTCGCCTAAAACTTCAAATTGGCAATCTTCGCACAAAAGTTACATTCTACATTATTGATAATTTTGGTTGTTCTTACAACGCTCTATTGGGGAGACCATTCTTACACGAGCACAATGTTGTTCCATCAACCCTTCATCAATGTTTCAAATATGTTGATGACAAAGGCGTAGTTCGTAAGGAGGTTGCGGATCTTTATCCCTTCAAAGGTGTTGAAGCATACTGCAACGACGCTCGGATGTATAAGGATGAATTCATGAAAATCGTGTTAGCATTAGACACTGAAGAAGAACAAGAAGCGACGCCTAAAGACACTCTAATCATACCCGTCAAAGGGCGAGTTTCTCATCCTCAATCTTCCAAGCCACTGGCTATTCACTTATCAGCCCAAAAGAAGTTAATTGATGCTGATCAAGATCAAAGGGAGCTCACCTCTTCTGAGCCACTTGTTATCGATTTACGTCGTAACAAGGACAAAAAGCAGCTCACTTCTTCTAAGCCAATTGTTGTTGATCTCATTCGCAACAAAGAAAAAAAGGAGCTCACTTCCTCTGAGCCACTTGTTATCGACCTCCGTCGTAACAAACCGCCTCCACGTTCTTCTTCTCCCCCTCTTGTAATTAATCTGACTAAGCCTGCTAAGGCCAAAGGTCCTGTTATAAATACTGATGTACAAATCAATGAAAAAGCACCTACTTTCCAGTATACTGATGTTATTTATCATACTAAATACTATTTAGATATGTTAGATAGCTTCCAATCAATTACAATGGGAGTTGTGCAATCTCTTCATACAGAGGTCTTACTCGAACACTCAGATGATTTATACTTTGTTGTCTCTTCTCGAAAGAGAGGCGAAAGTCCAATAATTTTTATTAAAGGACCAGAACAAAAATTTAGTTATACGGATGACAGTAAACTTAACGACACGGGGCGTATCCAACTCCATCGTTATAGTCAACAATCAAGAGACATCATTCGGAAAATGGGTTATGATTTCAAAAGTGGCTTCAATTACGGTAAGGGTAGACGAACTCCTATTCGTACAACTGTTCCGAAAGGAAAGTCAGACATGTACTATAGCAGGACTAAGAGAGGTCTCGGATATGCTTCTCCTCCATTGTTATCCCCAGCAGTCTCCGACTCCGACAGTGAAGAACGCTCTAACTCATCTGATTCCAGATCTTGGAATTCTGATACTAGTATTGGTGAAGTCCATAGGTTGGTCGTATCATCTAACATGGTCTCCGTTGAACTTCCAGAAGACTATGACGAGAATGTGGAAGAAAATCCTGAAACAGATCCTTGGGCTCAGCATATGGACAATCAATGGGTACTTCGCTTTGAACAACGTGAACCCCCTACTGAAGATCAACTACTTCAAATTAATGTAGGAGAAAGAGATTCACCTCGGCCAATTTTTATTAGCAAAAATCTTCCAGAAACAGACAAGGAAGAGTTAATTCTTCTTATTAAAGAATATATTGATGTCTTTGCTTGGAGTTATGAAGACATGCCGGGTTTAGATCCCAAGATTGCTACACATAAATTGAACATTTTGCCTAATGCAAAACCTGTTAAGCAACAACAGCAACGCTTCAAACCAGAAATGATGGACGCGATCGATGATGAAGTCAAAAAGCTCATTGCTTGTGGCTTCATTCGAGAAGAACAACATCCTGATTGGGTAGCCAATGTCGTTCCAGTTCTGAAGAAAACTGGCAAAGTTCGAGTCTGTATTGACTTCCGGGATCTTAATGAAGCATGTCCAAAAGATGAATTTCCTCTTCCTATTACGGACGTCATGATCGACAATACTTGTGGGTTCGAACGAATATCTTTTATGGATGGATTCTCTGGATACAATCAAATCAAGATGCATCCTGAAGATGAAAAGCATACTTCTTTCCGCACTCCTCGTGGTGTTTATTGCTATACGGTGATGCCATTTGGTCTTAAGAATGCTGGTGCAACTTACCAACGTGCTATGAGTACTATTTTTAAAGATCATCTTCGCAAAACTGTTGAATGCTATGTTGACGATATTGCTGTCAAAAGTCGTCTAAAGGAAGATCACCTCCAAGACCTGAGAACTATCTTCAATCTCATGCGCCAACATCAACTCAAAATGAATCCCACCAAGTCGTTCTTGGGTGTCTCTAGTGGCAAATTTCTCGGCTTCGTCATTACCTCTAAGGGTATACACGTAGATCCCGAGAAGATCAAAGCCATTCAAGAGATGCGTCCTCCACGCAACTTAAAAGAGCTACGAGGATTCCAAGGTCGACTTGCATACATCAGGCGATTCATTTTGAACTTGTCTGGACGTTGCAGACCATTCACTCAACTAATGAAGAAAGGTGTATCTTTCGTTTGGACTGAAGAATGTCAACAAGCATTCGATGATATCAAGCGATATCTCATGAACCCACCAGTCTTGGTGCCACCTATTTCTGGTATTCCGTTCTTAATGTATGTCCGTGCTATGGATCATTCATTGGGTGCTTTATTTGCCCAAAAGAACAAAGAAGGTCACGAACAGGCCATTTATTATCTTAGCCGTACTATGATTGGTGCTGAACACCGTTATAGTCCAGTTGAAAAAGAATGCTTGGCTCTCATGTTTGCTGTACAAAAGACGAGGCATTATATCATTGGTCAAACTATTCATGTTATATCTCGAGTTAACCCTCTCCGGGTACTTATGAAGAAACCAAGTACACTTAATTCTCGGTTGGCTACATGGACAATCCTGCTAGCTCAATATGACATGGTGTATGTTCCACAAAAGTCTGTCAAAGGTCAAGCGCTGGCGGACTTTTTAGCGGCTCATCCTGTACCTGAGACATCTAAGCTCTATGACGAAATTCCAGACGAAACATTGGAAGTCAACATGATCTCCGAAGAATTTCCAACCTGGCATTTATTCTTTGATGGTGCATCAAGGATTGGACCAAATGGTGCTGTTGTGGCAGGTGTTGGAGTGGTCCTCGTTTCTCCAGACGGATCAACTATCCAAAGAGCCTACTCTTTAGATGAACCTTGTTCTAACAATGTAGCAGAGTATAATGCTCTACTTATTGGCCTTCAGTTAGCTAAACAACTGAACGTTGAATATCTTGAAGTATACGGTGATTCTAAACTGGTTGTTAATCAGGTTAGAGGAACCTATGAAGTCCGTCATCAAGACCTAGTACCTTATCATGAGGTGGCAATCAACTTAGCTATATCATTCAAAGCTTTCTTCATTGACTATGTGCGGCGGGCTTGCAATACTGAAGCAGACGCTTTAGCCAATCTTGCAGCTGTCTTAGCTATCCCTATTAAAAGACAGCAGGTGGTGGTTATCTCCAACCGAGAACTGTTCTGTATTGAAAATAATCGTGATATTGAATTCAGCAATTTTGCTGAAGTTAATGTTATCGATGATGACTGGAGAACTCCTTTTATCGACTTCGTGGTACATGACATACTCCCCGAAGATCCTAAGGAGGCTACAAGCGTTCGTCGACGATCTCTCCGATTCTATTATAATCAAACTACTAAAACTCTCTATCGGCGAACTTATGACGGTCTTCTTTTACGCTGTCTCGCTGGTGATGAAGCTAAGCAAGTACTGCGTGAAGCTCATGACGGTGTATGTGGAGCACATCAGCCTGGTCCTAAGCTACAGGACCGCATTAGACGCATGGGTTACTACTGGCCCTCTATGGTATCGGATGCCATTGAGTATGCAAGGAAATGTCGAGCCTGTCAAATCCATGCAGACTTCATTCATCAACCATCAGAATTTTTACACCCGACGGCTGCTTCTTGGCCTTTTGAAGCTTGGGGTATGGATATCATAGGGCCCATTAATCCTCCTTCTTCTAGAGGACATCGGTTCATATTGGCGATAACGGACTATTTCTCCAAGTGGGCTGAAGCTATACCACTGACTGAGGTTAAGACTAGCAGTGTCATCAACTTCGTTAAACACCACGTCATCTATAGATTTGGTGTACCCCGAAGAATCATTCATGACAATGGACCTCAGTTTATCAGTCAGAAGTTCACTAGATTCTGCGATGATCATCGGATTGATAATGTTGCTTCAACAGCATACAATCCTGCCGCTAATGGTTTAGCTGAAGCTTTTAACAAAACCATCATTAAACTCCTCAAGAAGTTTGTTTCCACTAACAAACGGAACTGGAGCGAGAAACTTGGCGAATGTCTTTGGGCCTATCGAACTACAGTCCGTAATCCAACAGGCTTTACACCTTTCTCTTTAGTGTATGGCTGTGAAGCCGTTCTTCCTTTAGAGCTGCAAATTCCTTCATTAAGGATTGCCGTCGCTAACGAGCTTACTACAGAGAACAACGATCTTCTTCGACTTCAAGAGTTAGAAGCATTAGATGAGAAGCGATTAATGGCTCAACAGCATATTGAGCTATATCAAGCCCGCATCTCAAAGACTTTCAATCGCAAAGTTAAAGTCAGAGCATTTCAGCAAGAAGAACTTGTTCTAGCAGTCAGACGTCCTATGACTATGACTCATATGAGCAAAGAGAAATTCGATGCGAAATGGGAAGGTCCCTATGTTGTAAGCAAAGTCTTCTCAAATGGAGCCTATCAACTTTCAGAGCTCGATGGTCGAATTGCCATGATGCCTATCAATGGCAAATTTCTCAAGAAGTATTATGTATAAATGTAAATGCTTGTAAAATTGTCAAACAGAATCAAGTTCATAAATAAAATGCAAATTTTATTTCATTAGATGATAGTACATAATGTTAAAGGTCACTATCATCTTTCTCTACATTGGGATGAGGCCCACTGCCGTCCTTCTCGAAGACATGATCAGCAAAAGAGCTAAGAACCTCCTTGCTGGAACCCACGAGGAATTTGCAGGCGTCCATCCTCATGGCTTCTTCTTCTTCAGTCCTTCCTGGTTCGAGCAGGAAGTCCAAGATATCCCGTGGCGGCTGGGGTGCAGACGGACCTTCGCCCACTTTTGCCTCCTTCGGTTGGATTGGATCGGCATGGCGCTCTTCAGTGCCCTTCTCAACCTTCGGGGCGACCTCGGCTTTCTTAGATACTTCTCCGGACGACATTTTTATGTTGAAGAGCAGAAGTGTTCATTCCTGTCAGATTTCTGCTATATTTATAGGCAGAAGTTCCTCAAATAAGGAAGCGACGGTTCATCCGTTAATTTATCACATTCATCAGACGGTTCATTCGTTCATTAAAGCCCGACGGTTCATCCGTTCATTTATCATATTCGTTTGACGGTTCATCCGTTCATTTATCACATTCATCAGACGGTTCATCCGTTCATTAAGGCCCGACGGTTCATCCGTTCATTTATCATATTCATTTGACGGTTTACCCGTTCATTGTCATCCATCATTTGACAGTTTACCTGTTCATTTATTTCACATACATTGACGATTCATCATCGTTTATTATCTATATCAGCAACTGGTTGTTTTCGACTAAGTTGTCAAGTCGAAATAATAATATTCAATATATTCTGCCACGTCCATATTACCTCTGAGCAGATATAATGAATATAATTATTTTCTTTAAAATCATCAGGAAATATATCATGTCTTGCACCTCTGAATATATTTTCTATATCTAAATAAGATATGCAATAAATAATGGAGCCACAACAAAATGTCTTTTATATCAAAATACGGGACATTACAAAAGTGTAGCTATAGCAATAAAACACAATAAAAATCAAGAAGGAGGGACAATCAGATTGTCAATCTGCTGCTTCAATGTCCGCAGCTCTTCTTCATGTGTTGATTCTACTATCTTTCTTGCTTCCTCCATCCCATTTTCTTCATCAAAGATGGGCATATCCACTGTCCTGCGGGTAATTTCAGCACTATGAGTCTCGTCATACTCATTTTTCTTCTGAATTAGGACATTGAGTTGTTCAATCATAAGTCGTTGATTGGCAGTTTCTTCTTCAAATTCCTTCTGAAGGCGAATAATTTCCGCTTTCAATCCAGCAAGCCTCTGTCCTTTGTTCTCAGCTGCCAAAGTAACTGATTCTATCTTTGAGTTGAATTCAGCTGACTTTACAGAATGAGCTTCTAAAAGGTTCTGAAGGTTTATTCTTTCTATATCAGCTTCTTGGGCTAGTCGCTCATATTCAGCTTGCACCAGAGAGTCTATATTCTTCTTCTTGAGTTCTTTATATTTCCTTATGGATACTTCCAACTCATCTAATATATGTTCAAGAAGAATGGCTTGGGCTTCATCTCCTTGGCCTCTTATGGCTTTTATCAAGAAAGAAGTGGGCTTCCTGACCATAATGAAGTCAGCTCCTTCTTTCTCTATCATTTTACGGACAAGAGATCCCAATGACTCAAAGAAACATCTGGTAAATGATTGTACAACTTGCTGATTGATGGCTATGGTTCCAGGAGTCGAAGCTACCCCTGTTGAGGATGGAGTAGTCGGTTGCTCAAACCTTTGCTGCTGAATGATGGGTTCTTTAAATAAGGGAGCCAAAGTAGAGCTGGTTGCTCCTCCTGCTTGTTCTTCTGCAAAAAGTAAAATTATTATTTTACTAATTTGCCAATAAACAAAAAGATCAAATAAAAAAACAGTCTTACCTTGATTTGATCTAACAACAACTGCATCTCCTGCCGGAATAGACTCCCGTTGAACGGAAGTAGCTTCAATTGCGACAGCTTGGCTACTACCTGCTTCAGAACCGCAAGATAAGTGATGGCTACTACTAACAACCACCATCGGGATAGGCACCATGGTGAGGTCCATTGGAGGTGTTGGTAGAGTATCAAGATCTGCAAGAACTACAAATGAAGATATTATATATCAATCTATTTTAAAGAAAGAAGATTGCTAAATCTCGTTTTATACCTTGGGGTTCGGTGGTGGGATTCTCTTTCGGAACGTCTTCACCGGCCGCTTCTTCAGGAGATATTTCTATCTTGACGTCTTCATCAGGATTAACAACCTTTTCTGCGAGCGCCTCCACTTCAATATCCTTTTTAGGATTTGAAGCATCATCGGCGGTATCAAGAGATATGTGTTCTTCGTTGTTCCCTTCAGGATCCTGTATATACTCATCAACATTTCCAGATGACGAGCTTTCTTCATCCTCTTCTTCTTCCTCTTGTGCTGCATTCCCACTGTCGGTTGCAGTCTGATCTTCTTGCAAGCTATAACTGCAATCGGCCAAAGCTGCTATCATTTCATGCTCTTCTTCTTCACGAAGAGTCTTAGGAGTAGGAGGAAGCTGAGTTGTTTCCGCGACGGGTGAAAGAGGTCGTGTAATATTTTGCTCATCCTCAATGATGTTTTCTCTGAATGTTTCAACTTCAGTTCTGGGGTCGAGATCTCCCCTCTGTTCAGTTTCTTCAAGGGTTTTACTCCCTGATTCAGAAATAGGTGTAGGAGATGACATTATAAATCCTGCTGCAGCATCTACTGAAGTCAGGAGTTGCTTAGAAGAAGAGGTTTCTAAATTTCTTCTGGTGACCAATTTCTTCTTTCTGTGTAGAGGTCTGTCGGGACTCTCTACATTTATTGGTGCTATTTGCTTCTGTACAGAAGTTGGTGTAGTAGCAACTTCTTGATTTGTCTCGGCTAGCTGCCGAGATTGGGATCTTGTAGTCACTTTATCAGAAGAATGCTCCAAGACCAATTTCTTCTTTGCTGCAGGAGCAGGAGGCTCCTCTCTTCTTCTTTTCTTGGCAGGAGATTTTCCCACTCTTAGAGAGATCCGCATTGCTGCGTTTATCTCTTGTTGGAACATCATTTCTCTTGAAGTTTCTAGGGGTTCATCCGCCGGCTCGTTTGCCTCATCATTGGCAGGGATTGATAAAGCTATCCTCCCTTTCCTCAATCTTATCGCAGAAGCAAAACTATCGACGAGATTAAAGTTCTCGGCAAAAGTATTTGCAGATGTGTAAAATACCGAGTATGTAAAGAGCATCCGAGGCCCTTGAGGAGTGCTCTTTGGTGGCATCGAGAAGGTAGCCTTTGTGTCACGGGCATTGTAGTAGGCCCAAGCTCGGGCCCCGTCAATCAAGAAACCCTTGCCCTGAAGGCAGGTGATTGCATTCCCTACGTGGAACTGATTATACCCAAATTGTCTAGCAAAACGGCTAGGGAGGTATGGTTCCAAAAAGCATTCTTCTTCAAAGCGGTATACTAAGTGAGATGGTCGAATTGTCTTCAACCATTCAAAGGCCATACGGTTTAAGGGCTGCAGTTTTGAATCTACCATGTTGGGTGGCATCTGGTCATGACCGGCCGGGAGAGGGGCGCAACAGAAGTTCCATCCTCTGTTCAAATTTAAAACAAATCTGCACTCACTCAGAGAGGTGTACTTCCATTTACCCTGAGAATATCTGCGCAAGAAGCTGCCATCTACTGGTCCCATACCAGGGTCCATTAAAGTTGGATAGTGGAGGAGTAACCATCCAAAGAGATAAGTGTACGGCATTTCGAGACGGGGGAATTCTTTCTCTCCCTTTGCCTTCAGCATCGAGTCAACATACAAGCGAAGACTCGCATTCAATCTGCAGGTCATTGCCGATAACAAGTCAACCTTATAACCGAAGACTAGCTTGACGGCAGCAAAAAGTACACCGCGATGAAAACGGTCCACTGCACTAGATCCCGGGACCACGAATCGTCTGAGCCAGTGTTTCAGAAACCCTGCTAACTGGGCTTCTTTGGACATGGGTCTGTAACCCATTCTCAAAAAACTCTCCAAAATGTCACCTTTCTTTAAAGGTGGATATTGATAATCATCCTTCATTTCCTTATCATAATGTTTACTTTCTTCCATCATCTTCATGACTTCCGTGTTAATTAAGGGTTTGAAAAAATGAGGGTAACATTTGTCATTTTCCTTGGTTTTCTTCTCTTCAATATGATTTAAGAACAAATATGGCAACCACTTCGAAGAATAGCAAGTGTTGGCCGTAGCACTCTTATAGTACAAAGAGCAAATTTTGTAATGGCATAGCAGTTCTTCAAACACTGCTACCATTTCTGTATTTTCTTTTCTGAGTTTCTCTAACTCGTCATTTGTGGGAACAAACTCCTCATATAGAGCATCCGCCATGGGCAAGTATGAGATGTACTTCATCTCGTGGAGTGCAAACCCCATCTCTCCACCCGGGGTCATGAAGGTTCCTGTTCTGTAATTGTATCGCTCAGCCAAGGCCAAAAACATTTGAGGGTTAGGAGCAAACCCGTATACAGTGGCATGTACTGCTTGAAACAGGTTAATTTGTTGAAGTTTATCTTGGAAGGTTGTCAGAACCCAATTTGCAATGCAATTCCATCGTTTGTAATCTGGATTCACTAATCCAGTCATTCTGATATCCTGTTCAGGGTATCTTCCTTATTCCTTCGCAAATTCATTTGCGAATATAGAGGTTCTGATGGGCATCAGCATAGAGGAGTTTTCCGGTGGGATGCAGCTGGGTCTTAAACCTCTCAACATAACACTGTATCTGTCAGAAGAGCTGTAAAACATATCTTTCCCGTTAACCTTCTTTACAAAGATCTTCCCTGCACGAGCATCCTGGAGAAGGGCGATGTTCCAATCCATTTTCCTTGGGTAGCTCGTATGAGCATACCGTGACAAAGGAAGGCATCGAGCAATTTTAGGAATGAAGAATGATCTGTCTTCCCGGTGGACTACCATCTCCTCCATCATTGGCCTAGGCTGGGAGATTTTTTCAAAGGCGTCACCAAACAAGAATAAGGGTTTCTTGTGGATAACAGCATCTGCTGATTCCAGAGGCTGTCCATTCATTAGACACATTAAAGTTTCATTGTCCTGAGAAATCAATATTGCCTGATGAGAAGTCGGCAGATCGTACTGAGGATAATGGACGTGAGACAAATCTTCTTTATATTCAGATTCAGACAAAGTTCCCACAAAATGTTCATAGTTTGGATCTTCATTGGTTTCAACTGCATCAAAAACAGATGAAGATCAGTACAAGTCAAAAACTCTATTTTTCAGACAAGCAAAACAGAAGAGTATACAATCCTCAGATTGCGCTAATATGGATTGCGCAACATTAGTTTGCGCATCATAATAGGGTGCGCAAACCAATCGATTGTGCTGACATTCAGCGCAAATCAATCGATTGTGCTGACTTTCTGTCAGCACAATTCGATAGATTGTGCAGGATTACAATCTTCATAAAAATGAAGACTGACTGTTTATGCAACCAAAAACCCTAAAAAGGGTGGCGCAAGTTGAACTCATCTCTAAAAAGAAATGAGTTTCGAAGATCGAAGGAAGTCAAAACACCCTAAAAAGGGGTTTCGATCGGTTTTACTACCTATCAGAGCAGGGTGCGCAGACTCATGTCGAGATGCTCGCCGAGCAACTCTGTCAGAGGATTCGGCCGGAGCTTTTCCCTTCGCAGCGGCGGTGGCGGCAACATTAGATCGTCGGGGCGCCATAGAAGTCGTCGGAGAAAGAAGACAGAAAGGGTTCGGGAATTTTTCTCTCAAAAGCACGAAAAAGGCAAAGTAAAAAAAATGAAATGAAGAAGTGGGCTATTTATAGCCTTTGAAATACGAAACGGCTGCCTTGGATTGCGCCTAAGATCGGGGAATACTTCGCTTTGCGCAGACAGCTCATCATCATGCGCAACTTGATTCAAAAATTCAAAAATTCAAAGTATTTCGAAACTTTGAATCAAATCAACTTTCGAAAACTTTGAAGGGGGTCTTGTAGGTCCTAAAAAATCAAGTTGCATCAATCAACAAAATCAAGAAATCAAAATATACATCATCTTGTTGAATTGCGCAGACAACAGATTGCGCAGCCAACCGATTGCGCATTCTAATTTGCGCAAACAACCGATTGCGCAAGCTGACGTGGCAGAAGTCATCATTACTAAATCAAATCAAATCTTTTCTGATAACTGACAGCGCGGATAACAAGGAGTCTGTTCGTTTCCTGCGCCGCACAGTGCTCGAGGGCGGCTGACAGCTGGCAGCGCAAACCAATCCTGCGCAGTTTGAGTTTGCGCAAACCATGTATGCGCAATTCAACTCTGCGCACTCCATCAAACGTAACTGTTAAGTTACACGTGGCATTCATGCCATCGATTGGTCATTACATAGCAACTGTTTATGCACGATCATGCGCATTTCTATCAAATCATGCCATGTGTCCATGATAGTCGGCCCACGATCCAGTAACTATCTGCGCAAATCAATGTTGCGCAAACCAATGCTGCGCAAATCATCATGCGCAGTCCAAAATAACTGAAAGTTAGTTATTTTCAGAACTCTATAAATAGAGTTTCAAGTCTTCATTCAAGGGGCAGAGATCAGAGATCAGATATCAAGATCAGAAATCAGAAATCAGAGAGTCCAGGAGTTCTTGCCAAAGTGCTGCTGCATTCTTCCGAGACTTTTGTCTTCAACTTCAGAGGCTTTTGCCTTCAGTTTCCAGAGTTGTTTTCAACTTCAAAGGCTTCGTCTTTACAGTTCACATCGTCCAAGGGATAAAGCAATCGTCATCGAGATTGGATTCCTACAGTTGTAATTTTCCCAGAATTCTTGTAATCTTTATTACAGTTTGTATCAATAAAGTTCTATACTTTTGTTTTTGCAAACACTAGCCATATTCTATCTAAAAAAGGGATTTCATTGCCTTTACCTCTTCACGTAAACAAGCTATTATGTGCACGTGGATATCGTCACTATTGATCGGACTGGAAGGGGCACTGGCTTCATTCCTATCCCTGAGTCAAGGTCCAGGGCACGGTCGCCTTCGGTCGCCTTGCCTTTGATCTTTGATGCCCTCCCAAACAGAAGAAATGCTGCTTCTCCGAGACATGGCTTCACAGACATGTCTATTTCAACCAAATAGTTATTGTCAGAGCTTTGACCTGGACCGCGAGGCACTTATTCGAAAGCTGAAGATCCCGAAGCAACTTCTCTTCGGGTTTACGTTTACTATGACTATCAGAATGATCATTGAAAATGATCTGATCAACCAGAGCCTCCGTGGAGGGAAGACCATCCGCGTTAACCAGGCCCATTTCCCTGATCTGATATTGACGTAAGTCGTAAACTTGATTAGTAATCCGCTGATACAGGTCCATACAATGAATTCTGTGTCCGTCTCCCGATCCTGGCGATACCGTTATTCATACGTTCCAAGAGCAGGCGCACGCATAAGGCGACCCCCTAATATAGTAGTAGTAGTTCAACAGTGGGAGAGACATTATCCACTTATTCATTTTTCTACTCCTGAATTTGTTTGAGCAAGCGTTCCGTAGCTCTTCGGGGGGGGGGGGGTTTACCTTTCTGGCTCGGGTCATTTTCTATCTCTTGCATGAGCTGGTGGAAGGACTGGCGGCAGTGAGAGCATCATAGTTGACATGGTCGGAGCATCAGTCCCAATATCCTTTCCTACTCTTTCTCTAATTGACTCCCTCCCGCTCCCGACTCCGCTTCTCCCTCCGATGCCAGTAGATTAATTCGAAGACCAAAGCCATTGATTCTATTGGTCAAAAAATAGCTGATGCGAACTCGGTAGTACTACTGAAAGTACTGGTCTTGCTTGTACATCTTCTGTTGCCAGAAAAGGACGAGATATTGGGTCCGTCAGGCACGTTACGCTTGCATCTACGGCCCGGCTGCCCTATATATAGTTTGATCGATTGACCAAATTAACATATGCATTTTCTAGATGGACAAGCTCACCTTATGTGCGCATCGATCGACCGACGTCGGGATTTGCATGGAGCATTGCACGTCGTATTGGAGATTGTCTACAGCTTCTTTCTTATGTATTGTCCCACCTTTCATTTCTGATTTTGATTTATGGTCTTCCAAGATACAAGTACTCCTTTGCGTTATATATCATTTTGAGCTGTTCTCAACATTCATATTGAGAATGGTATGTGTATCAAAGGTATATGATCCGATCATGGGGAAATATATCTAAGACGTCCTATCCTATAACTGTCTTTGGTTCCTTCCTTAACCTAGATGATGGCAGATTCACTGTGACAGAAGGAGTAGCTTTATTTAATAAGGAAAAAAGCCTCTACTAGATCTTGACATTGTCCTATTTAGCTGTATATAAAGCTTCTGTCCTATCTTAATCTGCTGATCCGTCTACCTATTATGGTCTAAATGATCATCAAAGAAAATCCTTTCTTTTCAATTTCTTATTGCCATGCCAGTTCACTCTTTTGATTTGACTAATGCTATTTTTTATCCTTTTTTTTCGATCGCATCTACATACTTTCATCCTCTTTATCTGGCTTGCTAATTGCTAACTCAACGATGGATTCGCTTTTGAGGTTTTTTTTTCATTAAGTAGTATAGCTATGATCTTTGACACATTTAGATCAAAAAAGAAATTCGTCCACAGGGACTGTTTGTAGACTTTAGAAGACTACGGTTGATCCTTAAAGGTCAATAAAAGGGCATGTCATCTTAATTAAGAACTGTTAAAATACTTTTTATACCCGACCAAATTGTGAAAGAAAGAATATGGTGTGGAAGGGTACAAGATACTACAGTATACGTGTAGACTCCCACCAGGAATGGGTTAATCTTACCTCGTCGAGGGAGCCGAGTAGGTCGGATCATCCTGTCATGCAGAAAGGAAGCTCAAGCTCACCGAAGATCATGCTTGGAGTGTCGACCTGGGGCATAGTCAGTCGAACAGAAGGATCAAGCTAGTCAAGCACAAGAAGATAGGAAGACCCACTTTCAGGTTTTACTTCATCGACACCCAATAAATCTTTTGAAAGAGGAGCGTGTATTGCATCGGTTCATTCGCTTTCATCAAGCACTTGAGAATCAGAGATCCATCCCAGGACTCTATAATTTCACTCTATGAGATTGCGACGAAGCGAAAGCGGTGTTCTATTATATTCTAAATAGAAAATTTGAGTGACACTACACCAAAACAAGGTTTTCCTAACACATGTTTTTTTAAAATCCTAACAGTTTTTTACCGTTACAATTTTATGACGGTAAAAAACCGTTAGGAACTAAAAAAAACTGTTACTATAAAGACCAAAAAATAACTTTTAAAATTTATAACATATTATATTTTTTCTGCAACGGTTAAAACTGTTACTAAAATTATTAAAAATAAAAAAATAGTAAAAGTTTCTTTCACGTGAGTTTCACACGGGATATGGAAGTGTTAGGAAGGGAGAGGATTCAAAATCCTCGGTTCCTAAACCCCGAGCCTTAGGCGACTGGAGCCATTTCTCCTCTCTTTCTTTCTCTCTCCCCTCTCTCTCTCTCCATTTCTCCTACTTCAATCGGAACCCTAGGCGGCTAGAGCCATCAGAGGCAACAGAGAAAAGTCGGGAGGGACTTTGGTCGAGGTCAGACGCCGACGCTCGTCATCGAACAGCGTGGAGTTGTGGCAAGAGATCGGGAAGTGGCCTTCAGTTGCGATGAGATACCAGAGTTCGAAGATCCATGGGGTGCGATGACGGCATTCGCTTGAAACGAGACCTCGATTGGTCGGCAGTGGGACTCAAGCATGAGATATAAAGAGGATGGAAGGGGGTTCATAAACAAAGTCATCTCAAAATTATTTTCATTGATTGCAAATCAAAATTTTCTGAGCCTTTAAAATTCTTCATCATCTCTTCCATTGGCAAAGGTATATTTTCTTCCAAAATTAGGGTTTTCTTAATAGCAATCACAAACTTCATAATTTTGGGGGTTTATTTTTTATTACTGATGTAGAATTGTTATCATTATCAATTTTAGGGTTTATTGGTTTCCGTAATCTTATTTTATCGAAGCACAGGTAGCATGAAAAGAGTTCTTTTGTCGATTGAAATTAGGGTTTACTCTTATGATTGCGTCTATGATAATTTTTGTACCAAAGTCTTAATGATTTAGATATTTCAATGTCTTAATTATAATATACCAACTACATCGATCGAGCATTTTTAATTATAATGTAATATGGAAATATCCAATCCTTCAGGGTTGTCAAGGGATTGAATTGCTTCCGCAGGAAAGTTCACGACGTCAAGGAGTTTCATGTGTCCTATAGTATGTACATGGTTATCTACATCCGCAGGCATCCTGATAGTGCTATCGCAGATTCCTAGCTTCCATAAGATCAGTGGCTCTCCATCACGGCAGTATAAGTCATGTCGTTGCTTACTCTTTGATTGGCCTCGGCCAATCCATTGCGAAGATTGCAGGTGAGCCACATAAATACTTGGGAGAAATATTTGTTTTATAAATTTTATGAATGGTATCAAAGCGTGACATATATATTTATATTTGTTTTAATTTTTTGAGGTACAAACCATCCTGAGACGAGGACCATATTAATAGGGGTCTCAGTGCAGGTGGATGTATCCGGGAGCGAGAAGGTGTGGAGGACATTTTAGGCTCTTGGAGAAGGTGTGGAGGACATATTTGTTTTAAGAGGACTATGTTGGGTGAGTAACTAGCTGTCCGGTACCTTGAAGATGGCGTGTTCTCTTGTACCATGGTTGGGTATTATGTTCTTGTTATGTTGTGTTTCGACCGGAGAAGCAAAGTATCTCAAGTACAAAGATCCAAAACAGCCATTGAATGCACGGATCAAGGACTTGATGTTGAGGATGACCCTTGCTAAAAAGATTGGTCAGATGACTCAGATCGAACGTGAGGTTGCGACTTCTCAAGTAATGAAAGACTACTTCATAGGTAATACCGAAAGGGAAGTGGAATTTTGGCTGATTAGGGATCAGTGGTCATTTAGTTATATATATTCCTTACTAGGTAGGAAATCATGTTGTGAATAATTAATACTGAATTTTGGAATTATTGATCCCTTATCGGCCAAAATTCTGTGAATTTCTTTTACAACATGCTGTTTTATTAGTTATTTTATTGACCATTAACACTCTACTAGTCAGCGAGAATGACCTCCTTACTCTTATTAGCACTCTACTAGTAAAAAAAAGGTTTTTTAAAACCTATAGGAATTGATAAGTTCACTGAAAGTTAGATATTGTTTACCGGTTGATAAACACAATCTGCTAGCATGAGATACAATTTCGAGTTCCCGTTTGCGTTTGCTATTTCCTATGGTTGCACATTTTTCTTATCAATTATTTTCCTTTCTGACATGCATTTTATAAGTTAACTCATTTAATTATAGTCAGGTTTCCCTATAATTAGTAAGATTAGCAGACATAAGAAAGTCGCTTTGAATTTACTATTTTAGTAGTTATAGAATCTGCGAGCAAAGATGATTTGCACCACAAAGCTTACTTTCTTTGATATCAGTGAGAGAATAAAAGCGTACAACTAATGTCAAAAATTAGAAGTCCTCCAAAACCCACTCTTACAATAATTATTTGAACTGAATTGTAAAAGGGTATCATAATCCACCTCCTCCAAATGCATGGTTTGGACAAGCTCAAGTGTACCCTGTGGAAGTTAACGACAGACTTGAGCTTGCATCCCCCAGGAGGCTAGCCCCAAGGGCCAAGCAATACTTTCTATAAGAGCTAAAATTATATGTGCAATTGAAGTTTTTCTTCATCTAAGGTTACCAGTGTGTTCATGTTATTTTTCTTTGTGGCCATATGTTATTTTTCTTTGATTGTGCTATCTGGATATTGTTGCACTGCTTATATTAATGTAGAGTTTCAGTGTCTATCTACATATATACTTGTAGTTTCTGCCCTCTTCCAGGCATTGTAGGTTTTTTTGGCAATATTTAAGATGTTCCTGTTGGATATGAAGTTGAGCCTCCCTATGTTACTAAATTTACTTGAATGTTTTTTTTTCTTTAGGGACCTGAACTAGTGAAGCGGATTAGTGCTGCAACTGCTCTTGAAGTCAGAGCCACAAGCATTCAGTATGCTTTTGCTCCATGTATCGTGGTAGGCTAACAGTCGCTAACATATGGCTTTGCTACTTAGTAATCTCCATGATTACACCATTCTTTGACCTGGCCACACAGTTCTGTATAAACAATTATTTCCTTGAACCAATTCAGGTTTGTAGAGATCCAAGGTGGGGCCGATGCTACGAAAGCTACAGTGAAGAACCCAAGATTGTTCAGGAAATGACAGAGCTTATCCCAGGATTGCAAGGAGATATTCAGTCGAATGTTTCCATAGGTGTTACATATGTTGCTGGGAAGTAAGGTTTCTAAATCTAGTAGCTTTTAATATAAAAAAACCCTGTACTTTGTTATATGTTGTTAGACAGTCTGTTAATTCTTTTTAGTTACATTTCTAATATGTGCATAAAATCACATTATAGATGAACCGTGGGGGGATGTAATCTATCTCAAAAAAGATTCACATATTGCTTACAAACTTATGCAGTTTATAAAGTTCTAGCCTTACTTCTTCCATATTTTATGTTTCTAGCTGTATATCATACATAATTTATAGCTCTCTTTCTGTGTCAGTGAGGATCAATATAATTGTGGAAATATGTTCGATTCACAAAACCAGCTAGAATGCATAGATGTGGCCTTTGCGAAGATGATCAAAATATTGTGACTTTAGCTTTCATCATTAACTTTCTAGGTTTGTCGACAGTTGAATCCTGGAGGAAAGGGTATTTAACCTGTGTTAGTGTTGCGATGCCAGTCACAACCTCATCACTGGTTTATAGTAGTGTTTGAAATTGTCATGGTGTCTTACTCAAGTTGGAATGGAGTGAAAATGCATGCCAATCGCAACCTCATTACTGGTTTGCTCAAGAATAAACTCCGTTTTAGGGTGGGTAACAATACGCAAAATCTTGATCGGAAAGCTGACCATGCAATTTCTGTTTCTAGAAGTGCTTGAAAAGAAAAAAAACTAATGAGTGTTCATTTTCAGGGCTTTGTGATATCAGATTGGCAGGGAATCGACAGAATCACCAGTACACCTGCCGCAAACTATACTTGGAAATCTTGCAAATCTTCCTTGGAAAGAAAATGAACCAACCCAAGCTTCTGAGGGGATAACACGCCAGGGAAGTGGAATTATTGGCACATTTGGACAGTCCGAGGAATTGTGTTGTGTTATAGTTATGCGAAGAGCTGGAAACTAAGTAATATATTGTAATATTGTTCAATTGAAAAAATTGTGTAAGATCTGGTTGAATGGAATAATGTTGATGCTAATTTTGTTTGTATGTTTGATATGATCCAGATTTTGTTTGGCTCTATGTGAATGAAGCAAATGAATTTGATTCTCAGGTTCAATAGAGGCACAACGGGTTTTGGCATTATAATTTATTTTAATTGTAATGGAATCTATACTTGAATTTCCATTTTCATTGTAATGGAATCTATACTTGAATGAAGAAAATGAATTTGATTCTCTGGTTATGGCATTATAATTTATTTTAATTGTAGTGGAATCTATTTTTCTAATAGTTTTCATTATTATTCCAACGCTTATAGTTGTTACTAGATTTATTTTTCCAACAGTTTGCTACTGTTAGGGAAGCGACCTTCCCAACGGGTTTTCACCGTTAGAAGTTTTAGTTTCCCAACAGCTACATACCGTTAGCAAATTTAACGTTCCAACGGTTTTTTACCGTTAGTAAACGAAATTTACCAATGGTTTTTTACCGTTAGTAAATAAAATTTACCAACGGTTTTTCACCGTTAGTAAAAATTCCCAACACCCTACTTCTAACGGTAAAAAACCGTTAGCAATAATTTTCCTAACACTTATATTCGTTGGGAAATGACTGTTTTGGTGTTGTGTGATGAAGCTCCTGATAGCTTTCCTTCTGATGATGTGGCTTCATTACTTCCCGGCACGGTCATCTCACTTTGTTTGCCTTCTTTCGTCCTTACTTCGGTCGCCTTTGGGCCGAAGTCATTCACACCAACTGATGCCAGAATCAGTCTCATGCTCCTATAAAGACTCCACCTATTGTGATGAGCAGCCTACTCATCACGTTCAAGCTTTCAAGCCCTTAGTTATTCATCTCTTTTCAGTCAGAATTGCGTATAAAAAGCTCATTTTCATTCTCAAGGACATGCGAAGAGGGTAGCCAAGATAACAAAGTAGATCTCGCTCAAAGGTGCCTATTCTTAGGCCGGTCATAAGGGTTGAAGAAATTTCCTACTTCTAACGCATGAAACTCGGTCGTTTGAGTTTGAGAGAGTGATCAGTAAAGTCTTCGAGGAATGGTTTGGTCCTCTTCTTTCTCGAACCGAAATATCCATGAATCGGGATTCATTTTTCAAATATGTGAGATACCGGTTCTTCCTTTAACATGGGATTCTGGGCATGAATGTGCAGTCAATTGAGAACATCATAATAGATACGATAAGGGTAGCACCCGTGGCTGATGAAATCACAATAGGATTACAGTAACAGTCTCAGTCCCTCCTTACTTCCTTATTCCTACTCTTAATAGTGAACTCACTCCCTTTAGAGTTGCCTAAGAGTTCCTGCTTCATACCATTCTTACTTCTCTTATCAAATTGCATCCGACTTTGATTATATTCAATTGTGAGTTACCCGGTAATGCCACATCAACTATTCTATGCTCGTGGGTATCTTAACCATTGATTCAATTCACAAACCTACCGAATTGTGTCATTTCCTTCAGATTCACATGCAAAAACCTAATAAGAGACTAATCCACAAGGGACTAAGCGTGAGGTTCCCCTTTCTTAAAATGAATACCCCGAACAGCCTATTCGATAGTGGCCTAAGAGAGCATTCGTGCAAACAGAACTGCGTATTCTAAAACAAGGGATTCGTCAAAAAGACTAGCAGCCCCCACCCATACCCTAGTTTCGAATGACATCTCGGCATCAAGTGAAGATCGACCGTTTCAAAGGCCGTATTCTTTCTAAAAGAAAGCGATTTCATCGCCTTTACCTCTTCATGTGAACAAGCTATTCTGTGCACGTGGATATCGTCACTATTGATTAGACTAGAAGAGACAATGGCTTCATTTCTATCCCTGAATCAAGAACCAAGGCATGGTCACCTTCAGTCGCCTTGCCTTTGATCTTTGATGCCCTCCCCAACTGAAGAAATGTTGCTGCTCCGAGATATGGCTTCACAGACATGTTTATTTCAAACAAAGAAAAGGAAATGGCTTAACAGGGCCTTGTAATTAGCCTTTTTATTGACACTAGCTCTTTATCTAGTAGCTGTATGATATTTGGAAGGAGTCGAGTATTGGTAGGTACAGATCATTGGTATTGGATGTATCGTTAGGTTGTGTTGAGTCAAATCTGCTCCATTTTTTTCCGTTGCAGAAAAGATATCCCTTACCCCCACTTTCAAAAATGTTGAATATGAAGTCCGGGAGGCTGTAGGCACTATGGATCCTCTGACTCCCAATAGGGTTTCCTTTTCGGGTCTCGTCGGTATTGCCTGTAGGTCGTGATGTGCCTCGAGATGGATGTCTCCTGTCCCCTGCTGGTGGAGAATCCGCCCCCGGGTTGTCGCTCTACTATGTCTGGCCCGTCCTCTAGGCATCTTTGAAAGGCAGGGAGTGTGACAATGTACACGCTTCTCCAGTCCTTCTCAGCAGTTGAAGGGTTTGGTGGCATGAAATTGACTTGGCTTTGCCAAAAAAAGGTCTTATCTCCAAATCCTGGCTCGTGAGGTATCCCCCTCGCTGTAGGGAATTCTACCCCTCGCCTCGCTCTTGTGACATGCTTTGTTTCCCTTCTCCATTCCCAAGTCAAGGGTGAGTACCATGCTTTTGTGGATCACGGTCTCACGCAGTAATCCCTACCGGTTCCTATAGTCGGCCGGTCGCCCTACCTAAACCAATCATAATATTGGTCCCTAGGCCCCATTGCAGGAAAGGCTCGACTTTAAAATCGTACGTAGAGCTTCTGCCTTATACGGCTCCTCTAGGGATGGGGTAGGCCCAGCTGTCACGACCCGCTACCCAAATTATTGGGCCGGGCCGAGTCATGTACAGCCTACGCTTGAGATAAAGCGCAGTAAGCTGTTCTAGAGATAACAAGATAAGAATAAATGTGCTAACAGTTCTATAAGTAAAGAAGAGTCATAAATGCTCCAAACACAAAAGTCATCTCATATAATAAAAAGTCCAAGTACAAGTCTGAAATATAAAATTGGATAAAGGTCCAGTTACAAAATACATAGTCTAATACATGACTACTCTCAAAAGTCTAAAGCAAATAGACAACTAGACGAGGTTCCCCGCGGGTACATCCTCGAACGGCAAAGCCTGGTCCTCGGCAGTAACTCCATAATATGAATCACAGAGCAACTCCTCCTCAGTAAGAATACCTACAACGTTATCTTGTCAGGTGGGAGCAAGTGCTGTTTCTAGCAAACTAATATACGAAACATGAAATGAACATAAGAGGAATAAACTGGAATCATGGCATCTCATAATCTATCATGGCAAGGACACATATGTTATATAGATAGATGTATATGTAATGTTTAAAACTGTAGCAGTTACGTGATCGTCAATAGGTGTACAATGTAATGTGGCATAATGTAAATAAAATGTACATATGTACAAGTGTACAGGCATAGGTGTACCTTCGTACAGAAATGCTGGATAATGGCCTACGGCGCAGTATCATATAGAATGAAACTTTGCTCGGTACGAATAAGGGAGCATGATCACGTACGCTACTAACAGTTTTCCTATAACCCAGATTCTAATCATGTGAGAGATATAAAACTGTTCTAAACATGGTAGGGATAAGAAAGTAATACAACATATGAAGATTTAACTTGCTACCCCAAGGATCAGCATTTAACATAGTTGGTTTCGCAGTTCATTGATGTAACGGTATGTAAAGTTTGTAGAAAGTACTTGCCTTTAGCAAAGCAAAGCAGCGATAAAAATGCTATAGATGCCTAGTGACTCATCACTGTAGAAATTAATACATAAACTTAGTTTTTACACTAAGTTAAACACTAAACACTAGTGGTACTACACGACTTTCTAACTGGACACCTAGCCAAATGGTAACTTTAGCATAGGAGACCAATGTGGGGTGACACAATACTCTAACTAACTTTCTAGGGCCTTTACACTAGTGCGGGGTGAGGTCCATAACTCTAAAACGCAAAACAACACAAAAAGTTGCAAGTCGTAATTATCCAATAATTAAATCAAATGTACACTATGTTTCAACAATTTTTGAGATAGATAAATGCTCTATTTTACATAAAATGATGTACCATAATGATCCTTGTTAATTATAAAAATTTATACTAATTTTTATGGAATTTATAAACCCTTATAAATATTTATTTAAAATCAGCAAACATAAATATATAGAAAATGAGTTCTGTTTTCCTATTTTTATAAAATACCAACAACACTTAATAAATGCTAGAAAAATTATAGCAAATTGTCTAAATTAATAGAGTATTTTAATATAGTTTTTTCCAGATTTTTACAGCACATAAAATATATATAAAAATTCAAAAATAGCAAGCAACAATTTCTAGAAAATAATTAATTAATTATTTACTATTTTTGTCCATGTATTCGAATTGAACCGAAGTCCAGATACAGGACCCAGAGCCATGAATCAAGTCCAATATGACTTGTACAGACTCTGAATGTATTAGAATCAATTGGGCCCAAAAATCCATGCCAGGTTTGGACAGCAATTGGCCACAACAAATAAAACACAGGAATTAAAATAATAATATATTTTTAAAGTGATAAAAATATACAAGTCACAAAATATATAATAAAATAACTTGTGAAATTTTTCATAACAATATTTGTACAAGGTAGAATTTCAAATACATATATAAATATATAACTACAATATTTATATATTTATATATATACATATAAATATATAGATATTTATATATATATGTATATAATGGATATATATATACATATAATAAATATACATATATATAAAATAGCATATATTATATATATATATATATAAAAATATATATATATATATATATATATATATATATATATATATATATATATATATATATATATATATACCTACATATATAGTAAAATACTAATTATAAAATATATACAATTACTGTATATACACATATAACAGTATATATATATATATATATATATATATATATATATATATATATATATATATATATATATATATATATATATATATATATATATATTTTTAATATATATATATATATATATATATATATATATATATATATACAGAAATACATATATATACATATATACATATAATAATATATATATATGTAATAACTAATAAATATAATAATAACATATAATAATATAAATTATATATATATAAATATATATATATATATATATATATATATATATATATATATATATATATATATATATATATATATATATATATATATATAAAATAAAAAAAAACATATATACATATATATACATATATACATATAATAATAACTAATAAAAACAAAAAAATAATAATAAAACAAACAAACAGGGGGGGTTCGAACTCGGCCTAGAGGGGGGTCGAGTTCTTAGGCTCAATCGGGCTGGCCAGGGGGTCAGCCCACGCTGTGTGTTAGGGGTAGGGTTTGGTTTAGTATTATTTAGGTTTTAGGTTATGTGTTTTAAACCCGATAAAACAAATCTGAACCCGTTATTTAATTCGAATTTTATACTCGTATCCTCGTGTCCTGACAGTTAGGGACACGAGTCTTGTATCAGTGCCAAGCATGACACGCACGAGTCCTAAAATGCGTGTCCGAGCACAAGGTTGGGGTTGTCGTGTCCGGGCGAACCACGTGTGTGAGTTCGAGACACGTACGACACAGTTTCTTGAGTGTTACTCACGTGTCCGGCGAACTGGAGGGTTGTCGAGCGTGCTGACGGGGGCTAGGGGCATCGTGGTTGTGGCGCTTAGGTGGCGCTGGGTCCAGCTCGGCGTGGCACGTCGAGTGGTGGTGGTTGGTGACGGTGATAGTTGCTGTGGAGGCTGAACGGGGGATGGTCGGAGCTAGGGTTCCGACGAAGTTTAAATGGGAAAGAAGGGGACGGAGCTTGGCCGAGATGGGTCGTTGTGGTGGTCGTGGGTCGAGGGGACTGAGGGGGGTCAAATTATAGGGTTAGGAGGTCGGCTAGGGTCGAAGTCAGCCGGAAATGGCGGGGGATTAGGTCGGTGGTCATCGAGGGGAGGGGGATGGGCAGCTGGCCAGTCGTCGGGGGTGGGTAGGCAGGTTTTCAGTTAGGTCCCTGTAGTTTAGGATTTTACAAATAAGTCCCTTCCCTATGCTAAATGCAAAAGTAAATTTGCATAACATAATTAAAATAATTCACAATTTGCAAACTGCTAAAAAATAATTTAAAATATTACAAAACAATATTAAAATATTTTAATTAATTACAAATTGATATATTTTAACTTAAAAACTATTTAAAAATTATTTAAAAAATCTAAAAAAATTTCCTAAAATCATAATAAATAATTTTAAAGCTAAATTTGCCATTAGCAATTAATTAACACTAATTAAATTAAATTTTGAAAAATAGGGGCTGACAAGTCTTTCTTCCTTGAAAAATTTCGTCATCGAAATTCACAACGATTGAAGACCCGACAATATTCTAACATAGCAAGCAATGCAACAAATGACTAAGGCTATGATCGAAACTAACCTCTAAGGTATCAAGCGGGAACGGGTGGTTCTCTTGTAGCGGTTGGGTCGAACAAGTAAGGATATCCCTCCCTCATGTCCGACTCCCTCTCCCAAGTAGATTCATCCAGAGAGTGACGGCTCCAAGCTACTCGTACTAAGGGTATAGCCTTGTTCCTCAGCCTCTTCTCCCTCCTGTCTAATATCTCCACTGGCTGCTCAGTAACTGCAAGGCTCGGTCCGATCTCCAACTCTGAATAATCTAGCACATGGCTGGGTCCGAAACATATCTCTACAGCTGGGATACGTGAAAGACATCGTAAACTCCTGTTAGGTTGGGTAGAAGTGCAACCCTGTAAGCTACCTCTCCTATCCTGCCAAGTATCTCGAACGGCCCGATGTATCTAGGGCTCAACTTGCCTCCTCGTCCGAACCGGATTGTCCCTCTAGTAGGTGATATCTTTACTAGTACCATATCACCGTCAGCGAACTCCATCGTTCTGCGACTAGCATCGGCCTAGTGTTTCTGTCTATCCTGAGCTACTCTGAGCCTGTCTCTGATCATCCCGACCTTCTCTGCTGTATCTGTGATCATCTCTGGCCCAAGCATAACTCTCTCCCCAACATCGTCCAAAAAGAGCGGTGTACGGTATCGTCATCCATATAGTGTCTCGAAAGGAGACATACCGATGCTGGCTTGGTAGCTGTTGTTGTATGAAAACTCTATCAAGTGTAGATGGCTCTCTCATGATCCACCAAAGTCCAGCACACAAGTCCTCAGCATGTCCTCCAGCGTCTGTATCGTCCTCTCGGACTGCCCATCTGTCTGTGGGTGGTACGTCGTGCTGAACTTGAGCCGACTGCCCAACTCCTCCTACAAGCTCCTCTAGTAGTGGGACATGAATCTACTTTCTCTGTTTGATACAATGCTCACTGGTACTTCGTGCAAGCGAACTATCTGCTGCATGTATATCTCTGCCAACTTCTCGGTGGAAAGCCCCACCTTGAAGGGTATGAAGTGTGGACACTTCGTCAGCCTGTCCACGATGACCTAAATGGCATCCTTCCCTCATTAGGAACGAGGAAGCCCTGAGATGAAGTCCATCGTAATGTGTTCCCATTTCCACTAGAAAATGGGTAACGGCTGCAACAGACCAGCTGGCCTCTGACGCTCCGCCTTGACCTGCTGACAAACTAGGCATCTCGAAATGAAACGTGATACATCCCTCTTCATCCCGAGCCACCAAAGATGTTCCTGCAAGTCACGATACATCTTGTTAGCACCAGGGTGAATAGAATATCTCAATCGGTGCGCCTCCTGCAAGACTGCCTCTATCAGCTCTCTATTCGGCACGCACAATCGGCTGCCATGCCTCAAGCATCCATCCTCTGCTACGGTGAAACCATCCAGCAATCCAGCTAAAGCCTAGGCTCAAAGTCTGCAAAGGCTCTTATCTGTAGACTGTGCCTCCCTGATCTGCTCCATCAAACCTAACTGAATGTTAAGCGCCATCATCTGTATCACTGATCCTGGCCGAACTATCTCGATACCGAGCTTCTCCAGATCTTCCCGCAAATGCCGATCTATCATCAGATACCATGCCATCGGATGCCTGCTCAGCGCATCCGCCACCATATTTGCCTTCCCGGGGTGATACTATAAATCGATGTCGAAGTCCTTCATCAACTCCAACCATCATCTTTGCCTCATATTCAGCTCTTTCTGCGTGAACACATACTTCAAGCTCTTGTGTTCAGTAAAGATTTCCACACGCTCTCCGTATAAGTAATTTTTCTATAACTTGAGTACAAAGATCACCGCAGCTAACTCTAGTTCATGGTAGGATAATTTCGCTCATGAGTCCATAATTGCCTAGATACATAAGCAATCACTTTCCCATGCTGCTGTAAGACACATCCTAGCCCCTTTCCCGAAGCATCACAGTATATGGTGAAACCTCCAGATCCTGAAGGTAATGTCAGAACTGGAGCGATCGTCAGCCTTCTCTTCAGCTCCTCAAATGCTGCCTGGCAGTCCTCTGACCAAATGTACTCTGCGTCCTTTCGCATCAGTTTCGTCATGGGTTCAGCTATTCTAGCAAAGTCCTGGACGAACTTCCTATAATAGCCGGCTAACCCCAAAAAGCTCTTGATCTCTTAAACTGACGTTGGAGCCTTTCATGTCTCAACTGCAGCAATCTTCCTGGGATCTACCGAGATTTCCTCTCCAGTAACTACATGGCCGAGAAACTCCACTCGGTCTAGAAAGAACACGCACTTCGACAATTTTGCATACAATCTCTCCTGCCTTAGAATTCCCAAAACTGTCCGCAAGTGCTCTGCATGCTCCTCCGGCGTCTTCGAGTATATCAGGATGTCGTCGATGAATACTATGACGAACTTATCCAAATACTGGTGAAATATCTTATTCATCAAATTCATAAAGGTAGCTGGCGCATTTGTGAGATCAAATGGCATCACAAGAAACTCGTACTGCCCGTACTTCGTGTTGAACACCATCTTCTGGATGTCTGCTGCCCTGACTTTTACCTGGTGGTAACCCGATCTCAAGTCTATCCTGGAAAACACTTTTACCCCACTCAACTGGTCGAACAAATCATCTATCCTGGGCAGAGGATATTTGTTCTTAATGGTGATGGCATTCAATGCCCGGTAGTCAATACACAACCGAACTGTACCATCCATCTTAGGCACAAAGAGCACTGACGCTCCTCATGGAGAAGCACTAGATCGAATGACACCCTTTTTCAACAGGTCATCAATCTGCTCTTTCCTCTCTACGGCCTCATTCAGATTCACTCTATAACAAGCCCGGGATACTGGTGATGAATCCAGTACTAAATCTATAGTGAACTCTGTCACGCCCTGACCCGGAATCACCTGAATCATCGTCCTTACAGGGGGCATGATGCTACGATAGGCCTGAAGTTTGCTCGTGCAAGGCAAGGTGACAAGTTCTCAAATGGTTATCTTTTGATTCGATATTAACAACGATAAGAAAAACAGAGTATACGAAATAATTCTCTTTATTGATATCCGAAACTGAGATTACAATGGCTTTCGATAGCCTAACAATATATGCCAGATTGGCTACAACACTCAGGTTCTCTCTTGTCCATAAAGGATTTCACCGTTCCATACATCATGCCTTCTATATCTCGGCCGCATCAATCCAGCTGCGTAGTCCGAGCGTCAATGCGATAGCACGCTTCAATGCGCTTCGGCATTCCAAGTCTCAACACGTTCAAGCAACGCTTTATCGCGAGCAATCTATTTTCTGTACCCTGCATGAAGCTGGTGGAGGATCAGTACGTTCGTCCTCGCATGTACTGAAGAAAAGATCTTCTTTCCAAACCAACATTTTAATATTTATGTTGAATCATGCAACTTAGCTTATGATCTTGCTATGTTCTTCTTACGGTCAATTTTATGGCATATTCGAAAGCGTAAAGCATGTTATCATAGCAGCATGTTTATCGAATTGAATAGGCAAGCAAACAAGCAATCTCGTGTTTGATTCGTGGCGCGACTTCTTACCATGTCACCGTACTCGCCCTTGTACCGACCGAAAGGTGAATACGCCGCATTCCTTCCCTGTCATGTTATATGTGCATCTCTAAGCAGGATCTCTATGCGGGACGCATACGCGCCTACACTTTCAACCCATCATTCTTTAATTATATGAGGGTCGTTGGCGTATCCGTGCCGGAATGGACTAAAGGAGTTCCTTTCTTTTCTTTCCTTCTTTTCTCAATATTTGTCGGGCTGCCCGGCATTTCACGGGTGGGTTGCTGGCCCAACAACCGAAACGTTCCTGCTGCATGCCATCATTTGCGGCTTTTTCCATCTATAAGACGAGCGCTACTCGTTTAAGGATGTGCGCCTACAAAGATTATTCGATTCCTTCCACGGCCAAGCGGTTCCGGGGCGCTCTGGTATTTAACCGTTTGGGGGAAACAACCGTGCATGGGCAATTATCACATTTAATCTCAAGTCCATCCCATTCGACCATGCAATGCCCTATCATTCAAGCAATCAAATTCAAACAACCAAACATAGTCTTGAGTCCGAGACTCAGACTTATCGTCTCGCATCTCTTTCGTTAACTTTCTGTGTTCTTACATTTCATACTACGTTTCAATGATTCAATGGCATCGTGCCTCAACTCAATGCTCGTCAACCGAACGACCCGAAGATCTCGAACATCTTTCGAGGCACCATGTCATATCCGACAGTTTTGCCACATTCATGCCACAACTATATTCTTTCGCAATGAAGCCATCTTTTATTATCCCGTACGCGTAGGCACGTTTCGATCGTATTCCCATGTTCTATAACTTAGCATTCAATGTTCGGGACTTGCGCGCTAGGGCGCTCGCCTATTGTCTTTCAATATTCTAGTCGTCTAACTCGTACAACAAGGCACGGTATGGTTCCTGCACTAAAGCACTCGCCGAGTACTGTTATCCCATGTTCTTACAGCTTGCGCATCGAGGCGCTCGCCTTTGCGATATCCAATGTTCCATAGCGACTCGTACATACGATGCACGTTTCATTTCAATTGTTCTAACTTAGTGTTCGACACACACTATGATTTATCTCCGATCGGACCACGCTCGTTGTGCCGATAGGTTAACTTAGCATACAATGATATATTTGACTTATCGAATGAAGGAGTAAAAAGAAGTCAATCCTCCGACCTTGAGTCGATACGCCTTCGTCGTTTCGTCGAGCCGATACGGCTCGATTTTATAACTTTTTTGCACGGCCACTCTCCTGACTTAGCCATTCGAGCACTTCGTGCTTTATTGAGTTATACGTCCGATTTTGCCTTAGCGTGCCCAAGTCTCGGCCCGTCGCAAGGCGACGATTTGATTTCGCGGACCCCTTACTAAATATGTCAAAAGATCGACCTCTAATATTTTCTCGTTAAAGTATAACCTACACACGAAACCAACTAAAATCAATACTTGCTTCGATTCGGACTTGCGCCTTGGTCGATTCGATTTTTTAGAATCTTCGAGTTGATTCAATGCACTCATCCTTCAGGGCAACGCGGCGCTTCGAATCGATTCAACTCGATGCATTCTTTCGGGGCAAGACAACTCTTCGCATCAACTTAGTTTGATGCATTGCTCGGGACAACTTAACTCTCGCATCATTTTGCATCGATACATTTCCTTGCATCAATGTGACTCGTTGAGTCAACGCTTTAGCGTAATGCGCCGTGCGAAGCGGGGCATTACATATACCACTCAAAACAAGGTTCGTCCTCGAACCAAAACCAACACTCCGACTAAGTGTTTTGTAGATCGTTTAACGATCTCGTCCAACCAATATTGTTCAGTTTCACACTATCTCGCAAGCTTTTCATTAACATTTCAAAGTCATCCCTGCAGCTCGATTTGAATTTTGTATACAACTCGATTTGGATCCATACCTATATTCAAGGCATCCCGAAGATATATGTATTTTGACCAATTCCAGTGGTAGCAAATTAGAACAAAGCTGACAGGTAAATTTCAATCCTATGCGTGCCATCTCGTACTCTCCTTCGGACTTATCCTTAGCACTTGTTCTCGTAATTTCATTGCATATGCATATTGTTATATACGTGATTCATTCAATAAAGTCACTGCACGCAACGCGATTCAAAATCGCCTTTCTCATTTCGTATGTTTCATCGGGACTATCAATTCGATGCGTCGCATCGAGCCGTCGTGGATCCGATCGCAACGATCCTTCGCAACACCTTGCGTTCGAAGTTTCCACTCAACTACTTCCGAAGTCTGGCTATGCAACTTATCTCAATACAATTTCTTTATCACCACTCGGGATTACGCCCGCTAGGTTACTTACCTAGACCCGTGCTTAACTTCTCCCGACACAACTTTAAATTGATATTGCACAAAAGTCACAATCTATTCGACATAAAAGTTTACGTCAAGGCGACGGTGCTCAAGGCAACGATCGCCTTAGCACGAAGGTCTTTACGACGCATCTTACATTCAATTTCCTAACGAATAGGAATTCACTAGCCAAATTCCCAACTTATCCATCTTGCAACATCGAATATAAATTTCGATTCACGCATGCTCAATTGCAAGGTGAATCCGAATCTAACGACATGACTCGTAAGTCATTCCCTTATCATTCCCTCTCATGCATAGTACGTTTCTCGCAATCGCCTATCCGAATCACCAAGTTCGTTGGTGAATTCTAGTTTGACCGTCGACCAACATAACCATTCGAGCATTCATCCGACGAATACTTAAAATCTAACTTATCATTCTCAATCAAAAGCTGTTCCAACAATTCTCGATCGCCTAGACTTATCGTCAACATGCACCGTGTTATATTCGTTATCAGTACAATCTTATATGCAATATCGCATGGGTCGTCTTACGGTCTGCAGCAATCAATTTGATTTGGCAGTCAAGTCTTCTAGGGTCAGCTGCCCCGAAGCTACGCTCGATAACGGTGGATCATTACGGAAGGACAGTTTATTACGAACCATGCTATATCTTATTTCGGAGCCAAATCACGTTCCGACAATTCTATGCGACTACCCAATTTTGGACAAAATTGTTTCTATCGATGCAACTGATGCGCAATTATCCTTCGAGTTAAGTCATGCACTACCGTCGATGATTCCGTAATTTATGAAACATCTACTCGTATCGAGTTTGAGTCTATCTTATTCGTGGGTCGACACACGAGATGCTATACGCATCGAGCAATCGTCGATGACTTATAGTCTCGTCTTGATTAATCGTAAAATTTACAAACAACCAAGTTCGTTCATTCTCGTATCGTTACTTACAAAAATTATGATAGCGCAAGGCGCACTATATTTTGTATTCTCACATCGTGCTTACGTTTTCTTGCGTATCGATCTTGATAGTTCATATCAATTTCGACAGCAAGTGGGTCGACTTCGAATCCGTTTCAACGTCGACTTAACTCGTATCGCATACATCCAAGTTCGCAATGAACTTTTCCATATGCATCCACTCGTTCTCTGATTCGCCGCATCCCGCTATACTTTGATCGCGTAACTGAGTTACCGATTATCCAACATCGAGCCCTCAAGTTATACGATCTCGCTCTCTCAGTTTTACGTGTTTTCCAGTCGTACTCAAATGAGTTTCGTCGTAATGTAACCAACTATTTCTTAGGCACGATTGCTCACGTCAACCAACTCTTCATCGAAGTCGCACATCGTGCGGTTCGATTACAACTTGTATCGCCCAACATTTCTATCGAAATCGTAAGTCGTGCGATTCGATTCGCCTAGCCGAACATTCCTATCGAGATCGCAAGTCATGCGATTCGATTCGCCTCGCCCAATATTTCTATCGAGATCGTAATTCGTGTGACTCATTCGTAAGCTCGAGTTTTCCCTTTCCAGTCGATCCGATTATTGCATCAAGGCATAATCGTTTCGCTAGTCTCGGTCGTCTAACCAACTTATAACTTCCGTCCGACGTATCGTTCATCGATACGAGTCTCGCCTTATCTTTCCAACCGATTTTTCGAAGAACACTTGCATCAACATACCGTCATACAAATTTCCAATCGAGCCTCGGTACTCTCCCATCCGTTGCGGACAAACCTTCCGCAATTCTCACAACGCGTCGATGCAATTCATCGCACAAGTGGTATACCATATACCACTCGGAATCGAGTCATTCATCGCCTACGTGGTATGGCATATACCACTCGAAAATTAAGCCATTTCCCTCGCAATATAATTAGTATAATTTTACTGCCACTTTTCTAGCTTGAGGGTATTTTGGTCATTTTCAAAATTTTAGAATTAAATTAGGATTATTATTATTAATTATAATTAATGAGATTTTTAGATGATTTTTAGTATAATTGTTTGGTGCTTGTTTTAGATTTTGACTCATATTGACTAGAAGACTGTCCTATTGGCTAACCTAGGTCAAGATATCTTGGTTAGGTTAAGAAACCCTAGTGTGACCTAAGTTAGTGATTTCAAGTTCATTAGAATTGGTTTGGGGCAAATTGGAATTAGTTTGGTCTAAGAATGGCTTGTGAAGTCACAAGTCATAATCATGACTTAAACCATTAGGGACTCAACCAACTAGGCAAAACCCTAAGTATAGGCCCTATGGCCGGCCACAAGACAGCCCCCCCTCTATAAATACTCTCCTAGAATTTAGGGCTAGCCTCTCTCTTAGGGTTTATCCAAAGTTTAAGAAAGAGGTGAGTTCCATCTTCAAAAATTCCTATTAAATCCAAATTAAATCCTTTTTCCCTCTAATAAATTGCAACAGGACCTAAATCCCTTGTTCTTGCTGTTTGAAATAAGTTTTGACAGGAAGGAATCAATTTGAAGGACTTTGGGTGGTTTGAGGAATCATTCCTTTGAGGCTTTTTGGGAGCTTGTGCACATAGAGGTATAATCCTATCTATTGCTCCTAAAATCTGTTAAAAATCATTTTAGGGAAGCCCTAGCCCTCATCTAACAGTAGGATAGGCTAACCCTAGGTTTTGGACCCATTTCGTGTCCGTATCGGACACGTATCAGGGAGTAGTCTAGGTGTTCGACGAAATGTCTCAAAGGACATTCCAGTCGAGATTTTGGTTTATATTTGAACAGAAAATTAGCCCTAGGTGTCGTCTAAGGATTCCCAGTGTCGTGTGGTATTTTGTGTGTCGTGTCGAGTCGTGGGGACACGGGAACACGCGGGTGCGGGTGCGTACGCGCGGCACTGTAGCTCCCCTGCTACTCGGGGGCTACTGCGCGCTCAATACTCCACCTCGGCACGAGATTTTTGGCATGGTGATAGGGGCAGTGACTGACACGAGGCTCGTAAAGTTTCACGAGTCCTCGTTGTTTTCCATAAATAAATTCACTTTATTTATTTTGTATCTGAGAAAATTACAACTGTAGGAATCTAATCTAGAAGACGATTACTTTATCCCTTGGACGATGCGATGAAGAAAACTCGAACTTCGAAGAACTTGGACAGCAACTTGGCAATCTCTCTGTTCTCTCTGAAAATGACTTGTCGTCTCTGATGAATGTGAAGAAACTCTTTTTTATAGAGTTCAGGATAACTGTCCTTAAGCATACGCTCAGGTAGTTACTTGACGTGTGCATAACTGCAGGGACGCGTGGCAAATTCTGATGGGGACACATTAGCGTGCAGTTGAAAGTAGTGGAGCATGTTCAGGAGAGATTGATGGCCTGGATGCCACGTTGCATAACTTCTAGAGAAGTGGATAACTGGTACAGGACACGTGAGAACGTGTGTAGACTGTAATCCTGGTTATGGTTGCTGTAATACGCTGCCTCGTTGAAGAAGAGTTTATACGCTGACTTGGACAGCGTAGTGCCATAGGAAATCCATACGCTCACTTTGTGGACAAGGAGTCATGTGAGGTCATACGCTCGCTTATTTAGCAAGGAATCATGTGAGGTCCATACGCTCACTTGACTATGTGAAGAAGGAGTCATGTGAGGTTGATACGCTCACTGGAGAAGTGGCCACGTGGCTATCATCAATATTCTTTGGTACACCATATCTTCCCATAACTGACAAAATCTTCTCGAGCGTCGTGACTGCAGATTTGACGGCTGACAGACTGTCAAAACTGACAGGAATGATGGCTTTTGCATTTATGAAGGCTGCTGAGTTGTCCTCGTAAAAGACAAAACCGACTTTTCGAAAACTTATACGACGGTTACTTTTCTCGTGACAGCTGTCTTTGCACGAAAGATGAAGTGTCAGATTCATTCCTCATTTAAACATATGCTGTGCTGTCACTTCAGTAAATAATAAAATATTTACTGAGCGTATGGCTTTTGAATGAGCGTATGGCTTCAACTGACATCTGTCTTTAAGCGTATGGATAAAAATGACGGCGTGTCATAATTTTCCACATCCTACAAGACCCCCTTCAAAGTTTTCGAACTTTATGAGTTTCAAAAGTTCGAAATTACTTTGAACAGAAAGTGGGAATGAGTCCTGACACGCTGGCATGAGTTCATTAAATGTCATGATGACTCTTCATTTTTCGAGATTGATTGAATCTAATAGAAGAATATGAACAGCCAGCAAGCTCTATTATATAAACCGAGAGAATTCAATTTTTGACTTTCATCTTTTGCAACCATGACTCCAAAGGAAGCTGCTGAAGAAGAAGCACGTAAGTTGGGATTCTGTTCCCATGGTGACCCCACTTTTGGGGGCCAAAAACCCGAACCTGTCGTCATCGAGCTCAAGGACGACCCTATGCATTTAGCCAAGAATTTCTTGGGCTACTTTGGTCTGGACGGCTCCTCTTCTTCTGATGGGCAGAGCCTCGCAGAGAAGCGCAAAATATTCGTTGCTCTGTTACACCGCATGGGGGTCCAAAGCGTAGAAGAGTTAGGCGTCAAGCTTAGTCGCTCTGGAAAATAGAGCGTGACTTTGTTGCACCCTTTTCTTTCCCTCTTTTTTTTGTTCTTGTTTTGTAAGGCCATCAGTGCCTTTAATGAAAATGAATATTCAAGAATTCTCTGTTTAGTATAATTTTGTGTTGAAAACCAACATGCACTGATGAATAACTGTAGAATACGCCGTCTTCCAAGTTGTAAGTTACGCTAGATAGCGTATGCCACTGAATAGCGTATATCAGCGTATGTTACGCTATAAATTACGCTGTCCTTTAACATTGTGATTTACGTTAAATAACGTATACCAATGAATAGCGTGCACCAATAAATAGCCCGTAAGTTACGCTATCTTCCAACGTTTTGGAATGCACTCTTTGAATATTTCCAAGGCTGTGCTGGTTTCCAAAGTACACGTGTCATTCATTCCACGTTTACGAGCGCTATTCATGCGGATCCTTTCCAAGAATAGGTTCATGCTCCATACTTTAAATAGATGGATGAACTCCACGCAAACTCATCTTCCCATTCTTCTTGCTCTCTTCTGAGAATGAATTTTCTATGAGAATGAAATAGGAAAGCCATGTCGTCTGATGTCAAATCTCTGTGCACGCTACCAGACATGGATCTGTCAATCCTTAGCAGCAAACTCAGCGGTAAGTTCAATATACATGCATCGAAATTTTTGTTTGCTAAGGACAAATTCATCTTCCTGAAATGAACAGAATGCATCTGTCTTTGCTTGGCCAGTTTCTGTTAACTGATTTTTCTTTACTGTTTCTTGCAGAGTTTTGGCTGAAAACCTTCTTCAGAACTGGCATTGGTGATATGGATGCTGTGGACAATGTTCTTCTGACATCTACATCAGGGAGCTCATACGCTTTTGACGCGTATATCAGACAACTCAGAACTCTTCGTGAGATAGAAGGGTCTTCCTCAGATGGTAGGAAGAGCCTTTATACACGAGAGTTGGATAGTGGAGTCAACTCTACCCTGAGAAATCGGGTAGTAGAGTTCCTTTCACGGCAGAACTAGGAATTGTATCCCAAGGTTTGGATACATTCCTATCTGCTTGAGGTGCCGCCGTTCCTCCACGCGCTGTATTGGCAGCAACACGCCATCGTGTTGCCATACTCTGTGGTTCTCCTCTCGTCTGAGAGATAAGACCAGAGTTTGATTCCTGCTGGACACCCAGGAATTGCCACAAATAACGAGATTGCCAGGGAAGATCCAAGAAGAAATAGATCTCAGTTGTACATAGAATGAAAATCTAAGATTTGTAATAGATTTCCATTATGATTTGTAGGAAAGTCTAAGAAATGTAATAGACTTTTTATGAAAATGGGAATGGAAATGACAATTCTTCTATGCTCAATGATTTGTATTTGTGGGTGAATTGTGGACATGATAGATAATAAAATCATCTTTTCTGTTTTAGAGTATATGATATTATCAGAGGTATTATGGACATGATAATATATAGGAACTCGAAAGAAAATAGATTGATGTCTATGCAGAGGTCAAAACATGACAAATGAGTAAGTAGATTCGGAATTGATTCAGAGGTTATGAAAATGTGATCAATAACGAATCCCCACTTAATGAACTGATAGAAGATTATGAACGGATGAACCGTCAGGAAATGAAGAACAGATGAACTGTCGAGTGAATGTAATAAATAAACGGACGAACCGTCAAGTATTAATGAACATGTGAAACGTCGGATGAATGTGAGAAATGAATGGATGAACTGAATATCGGGAAAGAATACGTCCCTTCGATCCTGGCAAATATATGCCTATAAATAGAGCATCTCTTTGAGTAGAAGGATCACACATTATTCTCTTTTATTCAAAAATGTCTTCCGAAGAGAACACGAAGAAAGGCGAAGTCGTCTCCAAAGTTGATGAAAATGCTAAAGAGCATTCGACTTCACAAAAGAAAGAGACGGGCGAAAGCTCGTCTGCTCCCAAGCTGCCGAAAGATATCTTGTATTTCTTGGTCGAACAAGGAGAAACCGAAGAAGAAGAAGCAATGAGGCTGACTGCCTATCAGTTCTTGATGCGGTCAGGAAATGATGTATTCAATTCTTTTGCTAATTATGTATGTGGTCCTCGTCCCAAGTATGAAAGGGATACTAGTGATCTTCCATGATGATGTACTTCTTGAAGAATTTGTCTCAAATAAACTTTGTTTAAGGAAACTTTGTTTATGATGTATCCTTCCTGCTGTATATTATTTTGCCTTTATTCACTGATCTTTTAGACTCAGAAATCAAAAGGACGAGATATCATTTTCTGAGATAGAAAATTCAGCGGTGATATGGACATGATTTTCTATACAAGATCTTTATTAAATCCACTGGGAATCTAATAAGACAAAATATCAAATTCTCTGGGAAAATGATACATGGTAGAATATCAGTTTCCACTGGGGAAAATGACATCGAAATAGCTTTTGTAGAGAGAAATAAATTTTTGATTTTACACTTGCCGGGGAGTAATGAAAATATTATTTATACATAATATTTCTTTAAGAATTTGCCATTGATAGGCATCATTGTGACTTTCCCGTCCATAGAGGCAAGCTGATATGCTCCATTAGAGAAGACTTTGTTTACTACGAATGGGCCTTCCTATTTCGCGTCAAATTTGCCTTTGCTCATATGTGTCATGGTCATCGGACGTCTGACAGTAAGGACCAATTCTCCCTTTTGATATGTTCTGACTTTGACTTTCCGATTAAAAGCTTTTGAGATTCGGGCTTGATACAGCTCGATATTTTGTTGCGCATACAATCGTTTTTCATCTAGAGCTTCCAACTCTTGAAGTCGAAGACGATCATTGTTCTCTGCAGTGAGTTCATTAGCGATTGCTATCCTTAAAGAAGGAATTTGAATCTCTAAGGGAAGAACAGCTTCACACCCATATACCAAAGAGAAAGGTGTACATCCGGTCGTATTGCGAACTGTGGTACGATAAGCCCATAAACATTCACCAAGCTTTTCACTCCAGTTACGTTTGTTGGAAGAAACGAACTTTTTCAAGAGTTTGATGATTGTTTTGTTGAAAGCCTCTGCTAGTACATTGGCTGCTGGATTATATGTTGTAGAAGCCAGATTATTAATCCGATGATCATCACAGAATCGAGTAAATTTCTGGCTGACGAATTGTGGTCCATTATCATGGATAATGCGCCGAGGAACACCAAATCGATAGATGACATGATGTTTGACAAAGTTGATAACATTAGAAGTTTTGACTTCAGATAACGGGATTGCTTCAGCCCATTTAGAAAAGTAATCAGTTATTGCTAGAATAAACCGATGTCCTTTTGATGATGGTGGATTGATAGGACCGATGACGTCCATGCCCTAAGCTTCAAAGGGCCATGATGCCGCTGTTGGGTGTAAGAACTCTGATGGTTGATGGATAAAGTCTGCATGAATTTGACAGGCTTTACATTTCCGAGCATATTGAATGGTATCAGCTACCATCGTGGGCCAATAATAACCCATACGTCGGATACGATCTTGAAGTTTTGGACCTGGCTGGTGAGCTCCGCAGACGCCATCATGTGCTTCACGGATTATCTGTTGTGCTTCTTCACCAGCGATACATCGAAGGAGAAGGCCATCATAGGCTCGACGATATAGTGTCTTCGTAGTATAATTATAATAGAACCTGAGAGACCGGCGCCGGATAGATGCTGCTTCACTCGGGTTATCAGGAAGTATGTCATACAACACAAAGTCTAGAAACGGACGTCTCCAGTCTTCAGTTACGGTGTCTATTTTGTTGGAAAAGACATATTCCATAGTAGAATCGGAAGAAGACAAGGACACTTTGTCAAATTTTAATTCAGCATCAAAGTTGAGAGAATCTTCATCTGGATTATGGGGAAAAGCAAAAGCCAGATTATTTTCGACGCAGAATAGTTCTCGGTTATAAACCACTATCACTTGCTGACGTCTGATTGGTATGGCTAATACAGCAGCAAGATTAGCCAAAGCATCAGCTTCTGCATTATAGGCTCGTCGAACATGTTCAATAAAGAAACCTTCAAAGGAGGAGGCCATAGAGAGTGCTGTTCGATGATAAGGTATCAAATCTTGATGACGAACTTCATACGTTCCTCTGATCTGATTAATGATAAGCTTAGAGTCTCCATAAACTTTTAAATATTGAACATCCAGATGTTTAGCGAGTTGAAGACCAATGAGCAACGCATTGTATTCTGCAACATTATTTGAACATGATTGATCCAGAGAATAAGCCCTCTGAATAGTTAATCCCTCTGGGGATACAAGAACAATTCCAACTCCGGCGACAATATCGTCGTTAGGACCTATTCTAGATGCTCCATCAAAGAATAGACGCCAGGTAGGAACTTCTTCAGAAACCAGATTTGAATCCAGAACTTCATCGGGAATCTCATCATATAATTTAGAATCTTCTGGGACTGCATGAGCTGCTAGAAAATCAGCAAGAGCCTGTCCTTTAACTGACTTCTGAGGAATATAATGCATGTCATATTGGGCTAACAAGATTCCCCAATTAGCTAGTCTGGAGTTGAGAATACCAGGTTTCTTCATCATAATCCTGATGGGATTCACTCTGGAAATGACATGAATTGTTTGACCGATAATATAATGTCGCGTTTTCTGAACAACAAACATTAATGCTAGGTATTCTTTCTCGATTGGAGAATAACGCGGTTCAGCGCCTGTCATTGTGCGACTGAGATAATAAATGGCCTGTTCATGACCATCTTTATTTTTCTAGGCGAGTAATGCACCAAGAGAATGATCCATAGCTCGAACATATAGAAGAAATAGTATTCCCGAGACGGGAGGTACCAAAACTGGAGGGTTCAGGAGGTACTGTTTGATGTCATCAAATGCTTTTTGACATTCTTCGTTCCAGATGAAAGATACACCTTTCTTCAGAAGTTTGTTGAATGGTCTACAGCGTCCTGATAAGTTGGAAATGAATCTCCTGATATAAGCAACTCTTCCTTGAAATCCTCGTAGCTCTTTTAAGGTGCGTGGAGGACGCATCTCTTGGATGGCTTTGATCTTCTCGGGATCCACGTGTATACCTTTAGCGGTAATGACGAAGCCGAGAAATTTATCACTAGAGACGCCCAGGAAGGACTTAGTAGGGTTCATTTTAAGTTGATGCTGACGCATTAAATCAAAGATAGTCTTCAAATCTTGGATATAATCCTCCTTTCGTCGACTTTTGACTGCAATATCATCAACATAGCATTCGACTATTTTTCGGAGATGTTCGCGAAATATAGTGCTCATTGCTCGCTGATATGTTGCTCCTGCATTCTTGAGACCAAACGGCATCACCGTATAACAGTATGTACCGATCGACGTTCTGAAGGAAGTGTGTTTTTCATCATCTGGAAACATTTTGATCTGGTTGTATCCCGAATACCCATCCATAAATGACATTCGTTCGAAACCACATGTATTGTCGATCATGTCATCAGTAATTGGAAGAAGAAACTCGTCTTTAGGACAAGCTGCATCGAGATCGCGAAAGTCTATACAGACTCAGATCTTGCCAGTCTTTTTAAGGACAGAAACAATGTTAGCCACCCATTCAGGATATTGTTCCTCTCTAATAAATCCAGAAGCCATAAGCTTGTTGACTTCAGCTTCAATTACATCCATAATGTCTGGACGAAATCGTCGCTGTTGTTGTTTGACCGGTTTAGCATTTGGCATGATATTGAGTTTGTGCATTGCGATCTTCGGATCTAGTCCTGGCATATCCTCGTAGCTCCAGGCGAAGACATCGATATAATCACGAATAAGCTTGATCATGTCTTGCTTATCTATTTCTGAAAGACTCTCACTGATGAATATTGGTTTAGGGGAACCTTCTTCACCAATATCAATTTGGATCAGTTTATCTTCGGTAGGAGGTTCCCTCTGCTCGAACCTGAATTCCCATTGATCATATAATCTTTGAGCCCATTGTTCTGATTCAGGTGATATTTCAAAATCATCCTCATCTTCATCATTTTCTTGTGGGCCATCAACAGAGACCATATTGATGGATAGAATAGAGCGATGAAGATCGTCAACACTCGTGTCAGAATCCCAAGAGAGAGAATCAGAAGACTCAGATCGTTCATCTTCAGATTGTTCGTCTTTATTGAATTTTGACTCTTCATGGATTATATTGATAAAAGAAGTAGGAGCAATATAACCTAAACCACATTTTGTCCTTCCGTATTTTAATGGAGGAATTCGAACAGGCATTCTTCTTCCTTTTCCATTATTGAGACTGGTTCTAAAGTCATAACCCATATTTTTGATGATATTTTTGGATTGTTGACTGTAGCGACGCAATTGTAACCTTCCAGTATCATCGTTTATCTCATCTTCTTCCAAGTTAGGAGGATTCTGAGGTCCTTTATAGAAAAATATTAGATTTTCTCCCTTCTTTCGACTGGGGACCACAAAGTATGATTTCTGTATAGAGTCTAATGATACGTCTGTATGAAGAGCTTGAACAACCTCTATAGTTAGTGGCTCTAAGCTATTTAGCAATTGTAAATAACTTTGTACATAACCACAAACATCAATATACTGCAAAGGAGATGCTTCATTAATACTAGATGCTGTATTTACAATAGAAGGCTGAGCCTTATCAGACTTAGTCAAATTAATGACAAAGGGGGAGGAAGAAGAACAGTTAGAATTTTTGTTTCAATTAAGATCGATAACAAAAGGCTCAGGAGAGGTGAGCTCCCTTGATGAAGACGGTGGATAAGTAATGCGTCCACTGACTGGAATGACTAGAGTATCTGATCTAGCCTGAGAAGATGGAGGGGGAGTGATGAGTCCACTGACAGGAATGATCAGCAAATTTTGTGAAGCTTGGGAAGATGGTGCAGTAGTGCGTCCACTGACAGGAATTATCAGTGAGCCTTCTTCGGATGATCTAACAGACTGTGGAGGAGTGATACGTCCTTTTACAGGAATAACAAAAGTGTCAACTTTGGATATCTCATCTTCATTATCCATAGCTTGCAAGACTTTCGAGTATTCATCTTTGTACATGCGAGCGTCATTGAAGTAAGCTTCGACTCCTTTGAATGGGTAAAGATCTGCCACTTCTTTTTGAACCTCTCCATTATCATCAACATATTTGAAGCACTGATGAAGGGTTGAAGGAACGACATTATGTTCATGCAAGAAAGGTCTCCCCAATAGAGCATTGTATGAGCAACCATGATTGTCGATGATGTAAAAAGTAACCTTAGTACGAAGATCGTCTATTTGAAATTTAAGGCAAATCTTGCCTAAAGGCTCACTATTTCCTTGATTGAATCCCAAGATGGTAGTGATAGTGCTGGAGAGACTATGCACAGGTATCTTCAATGCATCTAACATAGCCTTTGGCATATTACTGAGAGCGGATCCTGGATCAATCAATAAACGATCAACCTTCATAGAATCAATATATCCTGTATGATATAAAGGACGATCATGTCGATTATCCTCTAGCAGCATATCGTCCTGCGTAAAAGTAATGTTTGGAATAAATTCCAATACATTATGGCAATGAGAAACAGGTCCTGTTTCCAACTTCTTGAGAAGAGTTAAGCAGGTTTCTGCTTGCAGCAGTGCTTCACTTAAAGTTTCTCGAGTCTCTTTAGAGAGGCGTAAGAGCTCGAAGATTGATAATTTAGCTGGGGTATTGGCTAGTTGAGCCAATATATCAAAATTATAAGGCTTTTCAAGTCCTGTAGGAGATGACTTCTTCAATGGTTTGTCGAAGCGGACTTGTTGTTTGCCTTTGTCAGCTGCTGTTGGTTTAGAAGGAACTGTCTCAACAGGAACATTTAAAGGTTCTTCAGTAGAGACTGGAGTTGAAGCTGTAACCGGAGGAACGTCAGAAATTTCTTCAGGAACTTCAGCATAATCTTTCAAATATACTTTTCCTGAGCGAGTTCCAGCATGAACTTCAACTTCAGATTCTGGTTCAAGGTCTATGGAAACCATGCTGCAATTCTTTATTTTGCTCTTGGTTCTTTTATGTTTGATGAAAGCTTCATTCCAAAAACCAAGGACAACACGAGATTGATTATGTCTCATGGTGATGGCCAAAGGTGCTCGGAGTCCCTTGCCTGAGTTCAAACCTGGGGCAGTGGCTAGATCATAACCCATTTTCGCCATCAATTCACGAGATTGTGAACTGTATAAATGGAAAGCAGGTTTGTACCTATCTTCAATTTGAGGTACAGATTTTATCTTCGTAGAAAGTGAATTTCCTACTGAGATGAAAGTAGAGGTTAGATAAAAATCGGGTGTAAAACTAGAAGTCACATTGCATGACTTAGTCTTCCCGAACTTCTTTTTAGATGAGGAAATCTTCCGAGGAGAAGAGGAAGACGTCTCAAACTCTGTTTTTAAGTCTGGGTGAATCCATATGATTTCTTCCTTCTTAGTTGTGACAGGAACAAGTCCGTCATTCTGTGCTGGTGGGATGTTTATAACTTCGAGAGTTGCTTTGGGGATAGGAACAATCCCACTTTCCACCATTAAAGGAGGGAAGTCACCGAACTGCATTGAAATTACATTTGCTGTGACTGTTTTGTCTTTGGGTGTTAATGTCACAGCCCCTGATTTAATCATCTTTTGAATCTTCCCTTTTAATACATAGCAAGACCGGATTGTATGACCCAGCATTCTATGATATGGACAGTATTTTGGATGATCTATTTTATTGGCTTCATCAGGCTTTTTAATTTCTGGCAATTGAATCTTATTACCTTTGAGTAAGCATTCAAAGATAACCTGAACATCGTCATCATCGAAAGAATATTTTTCTTTCGGCCGAGGAGATCTCTGTTGTTGATTTGTTGGAGCTGAAGTAGCTTGGGTAGTCTTTACCTCTTGACTACTGTTTTGGAGATTGACTTCAAGAGCTTCTTTCTCTTTGCGATTATTGGGTCGAGTACTATTGCTAGCACTCTGATTTGATTCTTTGGGAGCCATTTGTACCCCCAGACCCTTGAAAGTCTCAGCACTGACCTCGGCAGCCTTGGCACTGACAATGAAAGAAGGCCAATCTTGGAACTGAGTGGACCCTGTCCACATACTGATAATTGGTAAGAGGTTCGACTTGCAAGTGTCGATCGTAACAGCATCGGGAGTTCCAAGAGGCATTTTGAGGGCTTCTCTTCTGAATCTCTCAATGAATTCCTCAGTGGTCTCATTATTCTTCTGTTTGATTCTTATGAGGGCCGACATGGTCATATCATTGAGCCCTTCGTAGAATCGTTCAAGAAACATTTGCTTAAAACTGGCAAATGAGGTAATGCACCCATCAGGGAGACTTCTATACCATTCATAAGCCATTCCTTTGAGACATCCAATGAACACCCGAGTAAGGAGGGCGTCACTTGGTTGCAATTGATCAGTCATTACTTCAAAATGATTAATAAACTGACTTGGAGAGGTTGTCCCATCATAGAAAGAGATGGTCGGAGGTTTGTATTTTGGTGGATACGATACCTGCTTCCATTCTATCGGATAAGGCTGTTTGATGCCTAACCTTTGTAAACCATCCTTCTGTTTGAATGCCTCGAATTGAGTTTTGAGATTCTTCAATTCTTCAGAGACAACTCCCGAAGATTGTGGAGTTGTGGCTTGTAGAGTGTAATTGGGAGGAGGGACTGCAGCATATGTACCACCCCCAGCTCCAGAGTGACTTGGTGTGGTTTGTACAGGGATATTAGATTGTACCCCCGAAATAGTAGGGGGTTCAGGGTTTGGAACAACAGGGGTATTCAATACCACTGGTGGTGCTGTCTGTTGTTGAGCCTGCATTAGAGTGTGCATAGCACTCAATGTATCTGCCATAGCTCGTAATTGTTGTTCTAAAGAAGAAATCCTCTGTTCATGAGCCTCATTGCTAGTCGAAGTTTCATGATCACTTTCTGCCATATAAGTGGTAATCATTCGAGGAATAGATGATGAAACAGTCTGTTCTGAATCATCACTGTGTGAATCAGTATCTTTCCCAGGGCTTTTTATAGGAGTCAATACTGGAAAATTAGACTCTCCAAGGAAGTCTTCTGTGATCTCCGGATTGCCACTTGGATGAGAAGAAGAAGAGGCTCTGGTCAAGGCTCCGGTCCTGGATCGAGTGCCGAGATAAACACCATCTTCAGAGTCTGATATAGCATCAGACCGTATGCTACCCCCAATGTTTTTGGAAGTCATGTTGACAGAAGCATAAAGAGGTTCATCTTCATCCAACATTGGTTCATATTGAATCCGTTCGAAAACAGATTGTCTTTTTGGTGAACAACAACATTGGATGACAATCCGAGGTTGGAAGTCACAACCATGCTTTTCATGGCGAATATGGGCAATGTCATAGCCAGATGGAGTGTCAATTCTCTGTTTATTTTGCAAATATTCTCGGAGATCTGTAGGAACAGATTGGGAAGTATTTGAAGATAGTTTCTGTGTAGAAACTTGTCTTTTGTTCTTCTGTCTTCTTGGTTCCTGAGTGTATAAAGATTGATTAATTTGAGCCACATAGTTCTTGGCATATTCTGCATCAGGGTCTAATATACTTGTCTCAGTGGAACCGAACCGATTCTGATTAAGCTTATTACGAAGATCCGTGGGAGATTTGACTCTAATATCAGTCTTGGATACTTGTAATTTGCCTTTCTCAGACCGAGAAATTTTGAGAGAAGGAAGATGAGTATTATTCCGACTAGGAGTCGGTAATAATCCATCTTTGGAGGAATTAGCCAAAAGGCATTTTCCTTTGTTTGATCTAGTAAGAGTACTAGTCAAATTAACTCCAGAGGTAAAGACCTTAGGAGTAGAGGAGTTGACTAAAGAGTCTTTCTCCTTGGTTGGCACAAGATGTTCAAGTTGAGGGGGAATCATTTGTATGTTCTGTGGAAGAGAATCCCCAATCTGATTTTCAGAAACAATCAAAGGACTGTATTTGTTAGCATACACTGACTTCAGTTTGGACTTCTGGTCATACGCTGCCTTTTTATTAGCATACACTGGCTTTGGCTCAGCGTACGCTGCCTGATGTTGGCTTTTGTACGCTGTCTTTGCCGTACGCTGCCCTTTGAATGCCATACGCTCAGAGTCATCAATGGCTAAAGAGCCGACTGCTGTCGTAAGAATAGAAGGAGAAGGGACTTTGACATGTCCAGAGATGGTTTTCTTTGAACACATTGACTTGGTTAAAGAACCAATTTTGTCAGCGTGACTAGGGAAACCACTGTTGCCGTGTTCAGAGAAGCCGAAGTGTGCTTCATGGAAGTTGAAGACGTATTCTTGTCAGCATGAGAAGTGACAAAAGCGTCTCGAATTGCTGCAGAAGACTTAGGAACATAGACGGAGTGTCCCTTCTTCTTGGCAACAGGAAGAGCGGAGGAAGCAGTGCGGCCCTCCTTCGCCTTGAGCATTTCTTCATAAGCCGATTGGTCGAATTGTACAACCATCGTCTTCTTCGTCAAACCGATCGACGAAGTATCGCATTGAGTTGTTGCTATCTCATTGGAGGAGACAGCTTTCCCCAGCAGAGTCGCCAATTTGTTTTCCATAAATAAATTCACTTTATTTATTTTGTATCTGAGAAAATTACAACTGTAGGAATCTAATCTAGAAGACGATTACTTTATCCCTTGGACGATGCGATGAAGAAAACTCGAACTTCAAAGAACTTGGACAGCAACTTGGCAATCTCTCTGTTCTCTCTGAAAATGACTTGTCGTCTCTGATGAATGTGAAGAAACTCTTTTTTATAGAGTTCAGGATAACTGTCCTTAAGCATACGCTCAGGTAGTTACTTGACGTGTGCATAACTGCAGGGACGCGTGGCGAATTCTGATGGGGACACATTAGCGTGCGGTTGAAAGTAGTGGAGCATGTTCAGGAGAGATTGATGGCCTGGATGCCACGTTGCATAACTTCAAGAGAAGTGGATAACTGGTACAGGACACGTGAGAACGTATGTTGACTGTAATCCTGGTTATGGTTGCTGTAATACGCTGCCTCGTTGAAGAAGAGTTTATACGCTGACTTGGACATCGTAGTGCCATAGGAAATCCATACGCTCACTTTGTGGACAAGGAGTCATGTGAGGTCATACGCTCGCTTATTTAGCAAGGAATCATGTGAGGACCATACGCTCACTTGACCATGTGAAGAAGGAGTCATGTGAGGTTGATACGCTCATTGGAGAAGTGGCCACGTGGCTATCATCAATCTTCTTTGGTACACCATATCTTCCCATAACTAACAAAATCTTCTCGAGCGTCGTGACTGCGGATTTGACGGCTGACAGACTGTCAAAACTGACAGGAATGATGGCTTTTGCATTTATGAAGGCTGCTGAGTTGTCCTCGTAAAAGACAAAACTGACTCTTCGAAAACTTATACGACGGTTACCTTTCTCGTGACAGCTGTCTTTGCACGAAAGATGAAGTGTCAGATTCATTCCTCATTTAAACATATGCTGTGCTGTCACTTCAGTAAATAATAAAATATTTACTGAGCGTATGGCTTTTGAATGAGCGTATGGCTTCAACTGACATCTGTCTTTAAGCGTATGGATAAAAATGACAGCGTGTCATAATTTTCCACATCCTACACTCGTGTCGTGTCGGACACGATATTCAGTGTGCACGGGGAAGCCACTATGTGCGTGCGTGTGCAGGGAGTGTATTCTGATATTTAATCGTTTTAAATGATTTTCAATTAGGTTTTAATGAATGAATGGATCCTAAATGTGATGTTTAAACCCCTGTTACATTTTGTTACATATTGTTTGGGTTAATGATTGTGTTTGGCTCGATTTTTGGTCGAGCAGTGCATTTCTGATACTGTGCTGATACAGTAAATTCCAGGAAATTTCTAACCCATTTAACTTCCTGTTTTGTTATGTTTTCAACTGATTTTGACCCCCCACATGTTACATTTCATGCTAGCTAAGTTTTTACATTTAATTATAGACTTTTGGAATTGGGAATGGGATTTAGCACTTGGTTTGGTTTTCTAATTGGCTTAAAACCTGACATGAGATTGTGAATACCTGAGACTTAACTGGGAATTGATTCCCTTGCATTTTCGAAATATGGGTTAACCTGAGATTGTTGATTCACTGTGAAGAGTGGCCTGAACTGACTTTTCCTCTTCTTTGATTGCAATGTTGTTCTTCTCTTTAACTGAAATGAACCTTCCTATTGTCCTGACATTTAAATTATTTTACTGTTGATATGGGATTCATTCCCAGTTATCTATTAAACTGAGATTGCATCAGCCCGTAACTGGAATGGAATTTCCATTCATTCACTGATTTCATTCCTGTTATGTAAACCTGAGTATTCCCCTTCTTTTCGAAAACAAAACCTGAGTTTAGTTAACCATTTTCTGAAATGTGTAACCTGAAATTGAATGTGGAAATTCATGTTTATTGATTCAAATATCATTTTTCTTAAACTATTGTTCAGTTCCTTTTTATTGGTTTTAAACTGAGATTGGGTATACTACTTAACTGTTTTCATTTTCCTTTCCTTAACTATCAATCCTGAGAACAATAACCTGAAATCAATTGCATAAATCTGAGATTTATGGGACTGTGTGCACTGTCTCACCTCACTGTTTTTACTTTTTGACACTACATACAAGTCACTCACTGTTAGCTTTTCCCACTGTTTTCCAGTTTCATTGCAACCTGGGAATGTATAGATTGGCCTGAATTGGGTAATGGATAGATGGTTAACTGAGATTTAGATTTCTTCATAAACCTGAAATGGTTTGGACCATATTGTTCACTACAAACTGATTCCTGTGCATATGTATACACTGTTTTTCCATGCCTGAACACATGCCCCCCCACATGTTATTCATTGTTTTCCAGTCACCACACTCCCCTCTTTACACACGAAGACTCATGTGTCCCCTCTCATTCACTTTAGATACATGTTTTGTATCCTATAATGTAGCATAGTGTTGTTCCTATGTATATTAGTTATATATATATAATGTGTGTAATATATATGTATACATGATACATTGTGAATATGTTTGTATATATAAATATGGGATATTAGTGATGTGTTATAATATTGGGTGATAGTGTATAGATGGCCTATTGGTTATGTATATGCATGGCTTGACATGGTATTGCCTAGATTAGCCTAGTGAACCTAGAATAGTCTTGTCAGACCTAGATTAGACTTTTGACTTAGGTTTGACATTAGGTTTGACCAGAGTTGACCAAGCGTTGACTTTTGTCTAGATTGACCTAGTTTCATGTAGAATGCATTAATTTGCATTGTATTATCATTGTAGACTCATAGTGACTCGTACTGTTCTATAGCAGACAGATACCCCTCCTCGGACAGTATACTTTCTCCAGATTCTCAGGATACAGGCGAGTACAATCTCTGATCACTTCATATCTTGCATTAGGAGTATATTTCCTGCTTTAGATTACTATACATGATGCTGACACGTCGGAAACACGGATTAGTACTATATTGATATTGTTCTGCGATGTTATCCCCTTAGCGGATACATCGGGTATTCGTGTTCGTGTACTTTATCATGAGCATCGTGTACTCCTTGTGTTCGTGCTTTTCGTGTACAAATCGTATGAAATCGTGTATACTCATGTGCTCACATGATCTCGTGTGCGACTATACTTCGTGTGCAATAATATATCATAGCTGGATCCTTGTGTATTGATTGGGGCGGGGGAGTAGAAGTGGTTATGTAATCAATCCAGTAGATTACTCGTGTACAACCTCTGTAGATTACTCGTGTACAATATCGTGCCATTTACATAACCATCTTGTGCTCTGAATCACTAGACACTGCTAGTTCTTTATATATTGTAGCTATTTACTTACAGTTCTTCCTGTTTACCATGATATTCCTTCAGTTTCTTATATTTTACTCTATAGCATGATTATATATCCTGACCTGCTATGATTTTTTGAGATGTACTGTGCTCGGTCCTGTCCTGACTGGACCTGTTGAAATATTACAGAGGACGAGGCTGAGGCGTTCTGCCCTACTTACCACGGTGCTACACTAGACGAGTGCCTGGACTTGGACCAGCAGCAGGAGCCACTAGCTGTAGATGACACTCCTTTAGACTAGGACTGTCTTTACTATTCTGGATTACTGTATTAGACTTTGAGATATTCTGGGATGTACTATTTTAGACACTTAGAATTCTGGATTGTATCTCTGTGATTCTCTGTTCTGGATATTATTTTATCTTTCATTATCAATCTATCTTACCTGTTCTACCTTAGCTGTGGTTGAGTTTATATTCTGTTATGTCACCCCCATCCGGGGAGTATAACTGTTATTACCTTCAATTGTTAGTTGTTGTGACCTAGGACAGCGTTCTACCGCCGACACTGCGGCATAGGCTGGACGTACCCACGTCTCGTGCCCTTACTCTAGGGTGCGGGTCGTGACATATAAACCAACAATTTCTTCCGACTTACGATTTCTGCAGTGATCATGCTTGATCACAACCGTAACTTTGATTCAATCAAAATCCGACACGATTTGGTCAATGTTCTCATTTGCCAACATAAGTTTGGTGTGCAACCGACGATTCGTTCTATCGATTTACGATTTCAATTCTTTCCTTATGTTGCATCTCGGGAAACAATTTATTTGATATGCGTTTTACCCCGTGCAACAAATTTTTACTTTTGATACGCGTTGCACATCGTGCTACGATTTATTTCCGACACTTTCATTCACTTTGTACAACGATTCATTTCCAACTTCCTTTGCACTTCGTGCAACGATTAATTTGATATGCGTTGCACCACGTGCAATAATTTTTACTTTCAATACGCGTTGCACATCGTGCAACGATTTATTCTCGACTTTTCAAGTCAATGCCCAAATCCGTTCAACACATTCGGTATTGGCATATCAGTTCTCACTTTCATTTTAACGTATATTCACCATTAACTTGTTGCACTTCGTGCATCATTTTATTTCTTTTTCAACATGTTACATTACAACAATAACATCCCAAATCGTATTTCATAATTTGTTGCGCTTGCAGCAACTAACATTTTTATGACTCGTTGCATTCAATGCAATATACCCTTCGCGACTTTCTTAGCAAACATCGTAAAATTTCCAAAACACATACGGCAAAATTTCACGATTTGTATTAGACTTATTGTATGGAACATCCAGTGCGGCATCGAGTAGAGTCAAGAGTGATATCAAGTGGTGGTGGGCAACTTTTAGAATTGTAATAAAGCGAGCGTCCAGAGGAAATTGAGCCTAGAGCTCTGATACAAATTTGTCACACCTCGACCCGGAATCACCCGAGTCATCGTCCTCGCAGGGGGCGTGATGCCGCACGAGCCTGGAGTTGCGCTCGTACAAGGCAAGGTGACAAGTTCTCAAATGGTTATCTTTTGATTCGATATTAACAAAGATAGGAAAAACAGAGTATACGAAACAATTCTCTTTATTGATATCCGAAACTGAGATTACAATGGCTTTTGATAGCCTAACAATATATGCCAGATTGGCTACAACGCTCAGGTTCTCTCTTGCCCACAAAGGATTTCACCGTTCCATACATCATGCCTTCTATATCTCGGCCGCATCAATCCAGCTGCGTAGTCCGAGCGTCAATGCGATAGCACGCTTCAATGCGCTTCGGCATTCCAAGCCTCAACACGTTCAAGCAACGCTTTACCGCGAGCAATCCATTTCCTGTACCCTGTATGAAGCTGGTGGGGGATCAGTACGTTCGTCCTCGTATGTACTGAAGCAAAGATCTTCTTTCCAAACCAACTTTTTAATATTTATGTTGAATCATGCAACTTAGCTTATGATCTTGCTATGTTCTCCTTAGGGTCAATTTCATGGCATATTCGAAAGCGTAAAGCATGTTATCATAGCAGCATGTTTATCGAATTGAATAGGCAAGCAAACAAGCAATATCGTGTTTGATTTGTGGCACGATTTCTTACCAAGTCGACGCACTCGCCCTTTCACCGACCGCAAGGTGAATACGCCACATTCCTTCCATGTCATGTTATATGTGTATTTCTAAGCAGGATCTCTATGCGGGATGCATACGTGCCTACACTTTCAACCCATCGTTCCTTAACTATATGAGGGCCTTGGCGTATCCGCGCCGGAATGGACTAAAGGAGTTCCTTTCTTTTCTCTCCTTCTTTTCTTAATATTTGTCGGGCTACCCGGCGTTTCACGGGTGGGTTGCGGTCCCAACAACCGAAACGTTCCTGTGGTATGCCATCATTTGTGGCTTTTCCCATCTATAAGACGAGCGCTACTCATTTAAGGATGTGCGCCTACAAAGATTATTCGATTCCCTCCGCGGCCAAGCGGTTCTGGGGTGCTCCGGCATTTAACCGTTTGGGGGAAACACCCGTGCACGGGCAATTATCACATTTAATCTAAAGTCCATCCCATTCGACCATGCAACGCCCTATCATTCAAGCAATCAAATTCAAACAACCAAACATAGGCTTGAGTCCGAGACTCAGACTTATCGTCTCGTATCTCTTTCGTTAACTTTCTGTGTTCTTACATCTCATACTTCGTTTCAATGATTCAATGGCATCGTGCCTCAACTCAATGCTCGTCAACCGAACGACCCGAAGGTATCGAACACCTTTCGAGGCACCATGTCATATCTGACAGTTCCGCCACATTCATGCCACAATTGTATTCTCTCGCAACGAAGCCATCTTTAATTATCCCGCACGCGTAGGCACGTTTCGACCGTATTCCCATGTTCTATAACTTAGCATTCAATGTTCGGGACTTGCGCGCTAGGGCGCTCGCCTATTGTCTTTCAATGTTTTAGTCGTCTAAATCGTGCAACAAGGCACGGTATAGTTCATGCACTAAGGCACTCGCCGAGTACAGTTATCCCATGTTCTTACGGCTTGCGCACAGAGGTGCTCGCCTTTGCGATATCCAATGTTCCATAACGATTCGTGCATACGATGCACGTTTCATTTCAATTGTTCTAACTTAGTGTTCGACACACACTATGATTTATCTCCAATCGGACCACGCTCATGGTGCCGATAGGTTAACTTAGCATACAATGATATATTTGACTTACCGAATGAAGGAGTAAAAAGAAGTCAATCCTCCCACCTTGAGTCGATACGTCTTCGTCATTTCGTCGAGCCGATGCGGCTCGATTTTATAACTTGTTTGCACGGCCACTCTCCTGACTTAGCCATTCGAGCACTTCGTGCTTCATTGAGTTATAAGTCCGATTTTGCCTTAGCATGCCCAAGTATCGGCCCGTCGCAAGGCGATGATTTGATTTTGCGGACCCCTTATTAAATATGTCAAAAGATCGACCTCTAATATTTTCCCGTCAAAGTATAACCTGCACACGAAACCAACTAAAATCAATACTTGCATCGATTCAAACTTGCGCCTTGGTCGATTCGATTTCTTAGAATCTTTGAGCCGATTCAACGCACTCATCCTTCGGGGCAATGCGGTGCTTCGCATCGATTCAACTCGATGCATTCTTTCGGGACAAGGCAACTCTTCGCATCGACTTAGTTTGATGCATTGCTCGGGACAACTTAACTCTTGTATTGTTTTGCATCGATACATTTTCTTGCATCAACGTGACTCGTTGAGTCAATGCTTCAGCGTAATACGCCGTACGGAACGGGGCATTACAAACTCCACATCTCTGTCAGGAGGAAGTCCTGAAAGATCCTTTGTAAATACATCCATAAACTCCTTAATGATAGGGTGTGGCGGTGCTATCTCCCCATCTGTTCCACAACAGTTCGGCTCTAGGCTGATCTCCGGCCCTGTCCTCTTGACACTAAATGGTGACATGTCTGGGGGACTGAACAGAATACTACCCTCATGACAGTCTATAGCTGCATAGGCATAGCTAAGCCAGTCTATCCCCAATATGATATCATAACCGGGGAGTGGCATCATAAAGAATCGTCCCCTGAACTCTCTCCCGGCTCTAGTAATAGAGCATCTATAGATAGCTCTAATGGGCACTGGTCCGCTTCCCGTCATTACTCTACTAATCTCCTTTGTAGGTGTAGCTACGAAGTGGTGTTTATGCATAAACTCTAACGATAGGAAGCTATGAGATGCACTAGAATCAAACAAACATAGAGCTAGAAAAGTATGCAAATAAACATGACCTGTGATGACGTCGGACAAGTAATCTGGCTCCGAAACCTGCTCCGGCTCCGGCTCAAGAGCTAGACTATAAGCCTTCCCCTGGGGTCCCTTCTGCTACTGCAGATGTTGTCCAAACCTCTGCTGCTGAGTCGGGAGCGGCCCTCTAGGTTCCGTGGCTGCTGTGCAGTCCCGGTACTGATGGGTGGCAGACCCATAAACTAAACACTGCCCCAAACTCTTCCTGCAGACGGCAAAGTTATGACCTGGCCTCCTACAGAATGAACACACACCTCCCTTCTGCTACTGCTGCTGCTGTCGGGGTCCCGGGGCTCCAACTGGCGGGGTCGGGTGATGTGGTGTAGGGGGACGGTAAGTCTGCTGGTACGGTATCGGTGCTCTCTGCTAGAAAGCATGACGCTTGGACGGTCCCTCAAGGTGTACAGAAACCGGCCTCTTGCAAGACTGAAGACGCTCCTCTATGCTCCGGGCCAAATCTAGGCTCTGGTAGTAGTCAGTTGTACCGTTCGCCACTATAAGAATGCCAATGTCTGGAACTAGACCATGGCAAAACCTACGTGTCGTCTCCTAGGGTCTGCAACTAGACTAGGAGCGAAACGGCTCAGGCGACTAAACTCTGCCGCATACTCATCGACAGAACGGTTCCCCTGCTGGATGTTCTGGAATCGTAGCCCCATGGATACTCTAGCGGTGGTCGAAAAGAATTTTTTCTTGAACTGGGTCTTGAACTGATCCCAAGTGGCCCTCCCTCTCGCGAATAGCGGCTCATTGTGGAACCAAACTCCTGCCAAGTCAATCAGCAAAAATCTTGCTGCCTTAACCTGGAAGTCATTCGACAACCTAGCTCCAAGGAGCTTCCTCTCTACCGAGTCTTGCCAGCCATCTACTACTACTATGCCCTCAGTCCCTAAGAACTCCTTGTGGTTCAGACCTATGAAGTCCTTGATTGTTTCTGCTCTCTGCCGTGGCTCTACAGGTGGTGGGACCACGGCACGTTCCTCAGAACGCTCCATGCTCTGGCAGAGTAGGGTGGTCTGCTCCTGATGGGTTGTTAGGAACCCCTGGATCAAAGTGAGCAGTTGGTTTTCGTCGAGTGTGACGGAAGCCTGTGTAGGTATAGTGATAGGTGGTGGTGGGAGTATCGGGTCCTGCTGGGACTGTGATGTGGAAGGTGGTGGAGGCATCTGGGTTTGTAGATCTGTTGAGTGGGGGAATATGGTAGGTAGAGGTAGAGGTATATCGGTCAACTGGTTAGCTGACTGGATAGGGAGTGTGCCATTCTCAGGTGTGACATACTGGGATGAACGAGTAAGCACCATCTAAAATAAAATAAAAAGGACTTATAAGGACTCTTTAAAGTAAACAATCATAGAAAAGAAAATCTAATTTATAATAGCAAGCATGTGACATATTTCCTATGTTGCAATCCTAGTATTCCTCTAGGTGTTCTAAGCGCCAATCCTAATGTTGTCTAATTACCTTAAGTTCCTAATTGCAGGTATGCTTGGTACAATAACGTAACCAAACAATTTAGTCAGGGACCTGCATGGGCCACCACTAAAAATATGTCACGACCCGCTATCCAAATTATTGGGCCGGGCCGAGTCATGTCCAGCCTACGCTTGAGATAAAACGCAGTAAGCTGTTCCAGAGATAACAAGATAAGACTAAATATGCTAACAGTTTTATAAGTGAAGAAGAGTCATGAATTTTCCAAACACAAAACTCATCTCATATAATAAAAAGTCAAAGTACAAGTCTGGAATGTAAAACTGGATACAAGTACATTTACAAAATACATAGTCTAATACATGACTCCTCTCAAAAGTCTAAAGCAAATAGACAACTAGACAAGGTTCCCCGTAGGTACATCCTCGTAAGGCAAAGCCTGGTCCTCGACAGTAACTCCAAAATATGAAATGCAGAGCAACTCCTCCTCAGTAAGAATACCTACAACGTTATCCTGTCAGGACGGAAGCAAGTATTGTTTCTAGCAAACTAATATACGAAGCATGAAATGAACATAAGAGGAATAAACTGGAATCATGGCACCTTATAATCTATCATGGCAAGGACACATATGTCATATAGACAGATGTATATGTAATGTTTAAAACTGTAGCAGGTACGTGGTCGTCAATAGGTGTATAATGTACTGTGGCACAATGTAAATAAAATATACATATGTACAAGTGTACAGGAATAGGTGTACCTTCGTACAGAAATGCTGGATAATGGCCTACGGTGCAGTATCATATAGAATGAAACTTTGCTCGGTACGAATAAGGAGGCATAATCATATACGCTACTAACAGTTTTCCCATAACCCAGATTCTAATCATGTGAGAGATATAAAACTGTTCTAAACATGGTAGAGATAAGAAAGTAATACAACATTTGAAGATTTAACTTGCTACCCCAAGGATCAGTATTTAACATGGTTTGTTTCGCAGTTCATTGATGTAACAGTATGTATAGTTTGTAGAAAGTACTTGCCTTTAGCAAAGCAAAGCAGCGATAAAATGCTATAGATGCCTGGTGACTCGTCACTGTAGAAATAAATACATAAACTTAGTTTTTACACTAAGTTAAACACTAAGACACTAGTGGTGCAATATGACTTTCTAACTGGACACCTAGCCAAATGGTGACTTTAGTATAGGAGACCAATGTGGGGTGACACAATACTCTAACTAACTTTCTAGCGCCTTTACACTAGTGTGGGGTGAGGTCTAATAAGTCTAAAACGCAAAACAACAAAAAAAGTTGCAAGTCATAATTATCCAATAATTAAATCAACTGTACACTATGTTCCAACAATTTTTGAGAGAGACAAAAAGCTCCATTTTATATAAAGTAAAGTACCAAAATGATCCTTGTTAATTATAGAAATTTATACTAATTTTTTTGGAATTTGTAAACCCTCATAAATATTTATTAAAAATCAGCAAACATAAATATACTGAAAATGAGTTAGGTTTTTCTATTTTTATAAAATACCAACAACACTTAATAAATGCTGGAAAAATTATTATAAATTGTCTAAATTAACAGAGTATTTAAATATAATTTATACCAAATTTTTACAGTAGTTAAAATATATATAAAAATTCAAAAACAACAAGCAACAGTTTCTAGAAAATAATTAATTAATTATTTACTATTTTTGTCCTTGTATACGAATTGAACCGAAGTCCAGATACAGGACCTAGAGCCATGAATCAAGTCCAATATGACTTGTACAGACTTTGAATGTATTAGAAACAATTGGGCCCAAAAACTCATGCTAGGTTTGGACAGCAATTGGCCATAACAAATAAAACACTGGAATTAAAATAGTAATAATATATTTTTAAAGTGATAAAAATATAAAAGTCACAAAATATATAATAAAATAACTTATGAAATTTTACTTAAAAATATTTGTACATGGTAGAATTTGAAATACATATATAAATATATAACTACAATATTTATATATATACAAATAAATATATATTATATATATATATATATATATATATATATATATATTATTTTATATATATATATATATATAATGGATATATATATACATATAATAAATATACATATATATAAAACAGCATATATATAATAATATATATATATATATATATATATATATATATATATATATACATAAAGGCACATACATGTATATATATATATATATATATATATATATATATATATATATATACATATATATATATATATATATATATATATATATATATATATATATATAGTAAAATACATATACCTACATATATAGTAAAATACTAATTATAAAATATATACATATATAAAATTACTGTATATTTTTTTTTATATATATACATATAATAGTATATATATCATAAAATATATATATACAGAAATACATATACATATAAACATATATACATATAATAATATCTAATAAAAACAAAACAAAATAAAAATAAAACAAACAAACATTGGGGGTTCGAACTCGGCCCAGAGGGGGGTCGAGTTCTTGGGTTCAGTCGGGCTGGCCAGGGGGTCAGCCCGCGCTGTGTGTTAGGAGTAGGGTTTGGTTTAGTGTTATTTAGGTTTTTAGGTTATAGGTTTTAAACCCGATAAAATAAATCTGAACCCGTTATTTAATTCGAATTTTATTCTCGTATCCTCGTGTCCTGAAAACTAGGGACACGAGTCTTGTATAAGTGCCAAGCATGACACGCACGAGTCCTAAAATACGTGTCCGAGCATAGGGTTAGGGTTGTCATGTCCGGGCGAACCACGTGTGTGAGTTCGAGACACGTACGACATAGTTTCTTGAGTGTTACGCACGTGTCCGACGAACTGGGGGATTGTCGAGCGTGCTGACGGTGGCTAAGGGCGTCGTGGCGGTGGCGCTTAGGTGGCGCTGGGTCCAGCTCGACGTGGGGCGTCGAGTGGTGGTGGTTGGTGACGGTGATAGTTGTTGTGGAGGCTGAACGGGAGATGGTCGGAGCTAGGGTTCCGACGAAGTTTAAATGGGGAAGAAGGGGACGGAGCTTGGCCGAGATGGGTCGTGGTGGTGGTGGTGGGTCGAGTGGAGTGAGGAGGGTCAATTTATAGGGTTAGGTGGTCGGCTAGGGTCGAAGTCGGCCGGAAATGGCGAGGGATTCAGTTAGGTCCCTGTAGTTTATGATTTTATAAATAAGTCCCTCCCCTATGCTAAATGCAAAAGTAAATTTGCATAACATAATTAAAACAATTCACAATTTGCAAACTGCTATAAAAACAATTTAAAATATTACAAAACAATATTAAAACATTTTAATTAATTACAAATTAATATATTTTAACTTAAAAAATATTTAAAAATTATTTAAACATTCTAGAAAAATTCCTAAAATCATAATAAATTATTTTAAAGCTAAATATGCCATTAGCAATTAATTAACACTAATTAAATTAAATTTTGAAAAATAGTGGCTGACACCAGCCCAGGCTTTTTTCGATTAAGGTTGTTGTACACAACCTCAGTGGAGCATTCAATTAGAGACGACGACCGTAGGTTCGCCAGAGGAGAGGTGTTGCGAGCAACATTGCACAAACAAAACAAAGCCCTAATGTCTGCAGCCTTATTCTATAAATTAGGCTGGCCACGTTACTGATAACCGTAGAACGAGTAATAAATCCCCAACGACAAATGGACAAGGGGGTAGGCATTTTTGGGGAGTTGCCCGCTTCTTTAGAAACTTCCTGACACATACATTAAGGGAGCCATCGAAAGGTGACTGAAACACCAGAAACGGTCGTCTCACTAAGCTCTCGACAGAAAGCTAGGGTTTTTCGTGCTTCTCCCTTCGTATCCTAAGGAACTAAGGAGTTAACGATCTCTCGCTTAAGGAGATATCTAGCCAAGCGATTCACCTGATCTAGACATGCCAATAGGTGGGTTTGAGGATAGTAAGTCAGAGGTTTCGTTCCATAGAATGCACCACTTGAACTTGTGATTGCTGATACTAGAGAAAGAGCTTTTTAGGCCAAAAACTGTAGTCTTTCAAGCAGTAGGAGTAAGTAAGAGTAGTGGCATTCTCATCAAAAGGATAAGTAAGTTCCAAATCAAGTGAAAAGGGTGCTTTTATCTGCACCCTGGTGAGGATATGCATATAATCTTTTAGTAATAGAGTGCATCAAGATTATAGGTTACAGGCCAGTCCTAATCGATAGGATTTATTCTGGCTTCTCTAGGACTACTGACTAGACTATGCTTTCTCTCCGTGTGGCCTTTGCTAAAAACTTAAAAACGAAATCTTTGCGAAGGCTTTCTGTGTGTAAGGCAAAGGTCATCAAAGCTAGGGCAAGGGACAAGCAAGGATTCCGCTGCATCTGCTACAATTTCATCTGCTGCTATTTTGAAGTGATTGTTGTTATTTATGAAGTTCATTTTACGTATATATATCCTTATAAAATGAAAAGCTCATCTGCATCCACCTTCTAATTATTCTCGGAAATAACCGATGCTATTTCCTTTCTGCTCTTGGAAGAAGGGTAGAAGGTGAGCGTTAGTTAGGCGAGAGTAGTTCAGTATCCGATAAGTGAGGCCGAAGAGCCCCTGGTGTCCTCTTCTTTCTAGACTAGCTGCTCTCATTTGAATCTTCTATTGAGCAAGCAAACAGGTCGGAGAACCAGAGAAGGTTTGAACCTACTGATGTTAAAGAATCAACAGATGAGTTGTGATTTGGGATGAAATAGCACTCAAACCCAGAGCTAGCTAGTTCTCTCCGAAATGCGTTGAGGCGCAGCAGTTGACTGGACATCTAGAGGTAAAGTACTGTTTCGGTATGGGCTGCTAGAGTGGTACCAAATCAAGGCAAACTCTGAATACTAGATATGACCCAAAATAACAGGGCCAAGGTCGGCGAGTGAGACGATGGGGACAAGCTTCATCGTCGAGAGGGAAACAGCTCGGATCACCAGCTAAGGCACCTAAATGACCGCTCAGTGATAAAGGATGTAGGGGTACAGAGACAGCCAAAAGGTTTGCCTAAAAGTAGCCACCCTTAAAAGAGTGCGTAATAGCTTACTGATCGAGTACGCTTGTGCCAAAGATGAATGGGTCTAAGCGATCTGCCAAAGCGGTGGGATGTAAAAATGCATCGGTAGGGGAGTATTTCACCTTAGAGGGAAGTGCCTGTGCAAGCCGGTGTGGAAGAAGTGGAAGTGAGAATGTCTGCGGGAGTAAAGAAAACATTGGTGAGAATATAATGCCCCAAAACCCTAAGGGTTCCTATGCAAGGTTCGTCCACAGAGGGTGAGTCAGGGCCTAAGATCAGGCCCAAAGGCGTAGTCGATGGACAGTAGGCAAATATTCCTGTACTACCCTTTGTTGGTCCCGAAGAACGAAGAAGGCTAGGTTAGCCGAAAGATGGTTATCAGTTCAAAGATGCAAGGTGACCTTACTTTTTTCGAAAAAGAAGGGGTAGAGAAAATGCCTCGAGCCAATGTCCGAGTACCAAGCGCTACGGCGCTGAAGTAACCTATGCCATAATCCGAAGAAAAGCTCGAATGACCTTCAATAAAAGGGTACCTGTACTCGAAACTGACACAGGTGGGTAGGTAGAGAATATCTAGGTGCGCGAGACAACTCTCTCTAAGGAACTCAATAAAATAGCCCCGTAACTTCGGGAGAAGGGGTGTCTCCTCACGGTCACAGTGGCCAGGCCCGGTTGACTGTTTACCAAAAACACAGGTCCTCGCAAAGATGTAAGACCATGTATGGGGGCTGACGCAGGCCCAGTGTCGAAAGGCTAAAGAAGTTGGTGACATGATGACAGGGGAGCCGACGACCGAAGCCCCGATGAACGGCGACCATAACTATAACGGTCATAAGGTAGCGAAAATCATTATCTAGTAAGTTCCGACCCGTACGAAAAGCATAACGTTCTGGGCACTGTCTCGGAAAGAGGTTCGGTAAAATAAACATGTTTGTGAAGCCATGTCCCAGCTTATTGCCTAGTCAGTCCCTGAGTCAAGATCTAAGGCTCTAGTCCCGGCTTATTACCAAGTCAGTACTTGACCCCGTTGGGGATTAGACCTTCAACCCCAGGTAAACGGCTGTAAGCTTGCTGAAAAGTTCTACCGAAGCTACATGTGAGTAGGCGGCATGCAATGAGCTGTTTACTTGACTGTTGGTATTCAAGAGACAAAAACTATGTCAAGAAGGTGAAACTAGGAATAAGAATAGGGATCCACATCGAGCCATCATTTCGGACGAGCAACATCAATAGAATCGGCAGACACAAAGATGAAGACAAAGACGAGCTAACATGTAAAGTAGTAGAATGGAAAAGGATGGTAGCCCACCCAGGACAGGACATAGAGTAAGGTTGGGTCTATGCGAGAGAGAAAAACCGCATGGACATGGCTCCTTTTGGATAGATAGTCAAGCAATTTACCCATATAGCTATTATCGTGAGGGTGAAATACAATCCATTACATCTGGATTGAAATTGAGAAACTCGAGAACCAAAGATATAAACTAAAAGATAAAAGCTATCTAACAATTTGAATATAGGAACAGCCTTCAGAGAGAAGAGACAAGGCCAGCCCAAAACATCCATGTCTGATCTAACAAAGCTGAAACCTGTGATGGGAGCACTACCACTGGAAATTCTAGCCAAATGAGTGATTCCACTCGACTTTCAAGATTGGGTGAGTGTTCAGTGTACTTTCATAATATTATGATGGATCTAGTGAGCGTAGTGTCTTACCTTGTCCACTCAAGGCATTGCAAGCAAATGGTTTTTGAAAGGCGCTAGAAATCATTCAACATTTTTCTAGTGCTTCAGTGGGGTTTGACCATTAATACGAAAACTATGATGTCGTACAGCCAAGTAGAAAAGTGGCAAAGCAGAAATTTGCGTACGTAAATATAATAAAATGTTTTCTAGCTATTCGTGATCGGTTTGAAAGACTAGAGCTGTAGGTTTCGACTCGGTCAACTGTCTTGATGAAGATTTACTTAAAGAAATGACGTGAGTTGAGTGATAGATCGAATTGTTCAGTAGGCTAATCTTCACAATTTCCTTTTTCGTTGAGAAAGCGGCAGGCAAGTAAGCTCCCCAAAAGTGCACCAAAACGGGGCCGGAGAGACAGTCAACCTTAGATCGGCTATGATCGAAAATTCTCTGTCTGTGATTGAGACTGAAAAAAAACTGCGTAAGCTTGCTATATGCTTAACACAAGAAAATCTAACGAAGAAATCCAAGGAGAAGGTTTGATAAAGCTCCTCTCAAGGCAAGTGGCAGTTGACTTTAGTCCGTCCTGGGGGAAGTATGTGCTCTTGGAAAGATAGAAGATCATCGCGTGAACAACATCAAAAGTAACGAACGAGGGATCGACCACTATTATAAATGAATTATGTAAGAGGACTCTTGTTCATGTTCACGCCGGAGTACTGAGGCCATTGAAGTCAAAGTCTGGGTGTGAGCCCGCTTACTAATAGGGTTTCGAATGAGAAAGACAAAAAAGTTCTTCGTTTTATTGATAGAATCAACGCCAATATCATATTGACTCTCTTTTAGGGGGAAGCATTTTTGATCGAGAGGAGGATCAGGCGTTTTTATCTTCGGGATAGGAGTTGGCGGTCTTCTTTATGAGAACTTCAATCTAAGACTCATAATGGAAACACTTGTTGTTGATTTCATTTGTAGGATGGGTTTGGCTCTGCCTATAGCTATTCTTGTAGCCGTTAGGGTTGTCCGAATGATCCATCAAATGAATAGTCTTAATATGGAAACATAGATCACAAATTTAGCAATCAATATTGTTAAGGAAAAAATAATAGACCAACTCGACATTCTTTTGAGAGTACATAGAGATACTACTGATGATGTGAACTTACCAACATGAGTGAATCTCCAAAGGGTAAGTGAACATCTATTTTTCTTAGTAAAACAATATTAACTCTCTAAACATGCTCCATTTAGACTTAATCAATCAAGGCACCCAAGGTGAATACTTTTTACAAGTTCTACAATTTTTCGGAGGGTAGGATTCTCTTTTTTTGAAGCGTATACGGGTTGGGTTGTTCAGATTAGGTATCTTTGACATCGAGAAAGACTACTTTAGCGGTTGAGGGGCAGCTGATCGAAAGGTCAGCGGGTAGGCCGACTATGCTATTTAAGATTCATTGGGACCACACCTCTGTGCGCCCTGGCTTGGCTGACTGGTTCTTAGCACCAAAAAGTGAGGGAGAGAGAAATATCTCGTTAGGTCTTGGTATGGTTGTCGTGGGTTGTCGTTGGCCCGATAGACTTTGGGAGAAGAAAGCCACCTACCCCTGGACGAACTAACCTCAGGTAGGGAACCGAGCCACCATCACGATTTTTGGCCTAAAGGCTGCGGGATTCATCCGAGAGCACAGGTTCGACTCCTGCTCTTGAGTAGGCCAACGTACAATGCCAGCCAGGATGGCCAGCCCATAGAGTGTCATGGCACTCTCTTATGAGTTCCCTTCTCAGCCCATCAGTCTTTGGTACATACAAGCGACCTTTTGTAACAAGAGTCCATCATCAAGCCAAAAGTGGTGTGTATTCCCCTTCTTTACCAAATCGATCAAGGCTTGAGGGGGCTAGGCGGCAGGCTTGGGGCTGGAGTGTCAGGGGTTGGGCGGCTGGCTTGGGTCGGGGGCTGGGCGGTCGGCTTGGGGCGGGGGCGTCGGGGGCTGGGCGGCGGGCTTGGGACTGGGGCGTCAGGGGCTGGGCGGCTGGCTTGGGTCGGGGGCTGGGTGGTGGGCTTGGGACGGGGGCGTCGGGGGCTGGGCGGCGGGCTTGGGGCTGGGGCGTCGGGGGCTGGACGGCTGGCTTGGGTCGGGGGCTGGGCGGTGGGCTTGGGGCGGGGGCGTCGGGGGCTGGGCGGCGGGCTTGGGGCTGCGGCGTCCGGGGCTGGGCAGCTGGCTTGGGTCGAGGGCTAGGCGGTGGGCTTGGGACGGGGGCATTGGGGGCTGGGCGGCGGGCTTGGGGCGGGTGCATCGGGGCTGGGCGGCTGGTTTGGGGCGGGGGCGTCGAGGGCTAGGCGGCTGGCTTTGGTCGTGGGCGACGGAGGGGCTTTGCTTCTCAAATTCATCTGAGTTTATATATTGGCTAAATAATGTGTTATCCATATTGGGTGTTATCCATTAGTAAATGTGAATATGGGGTTTGGATTCTTGGTGTATATGTTCACTGTCTCAAGAACAGTACGAGTTCTGTCAGTTGTGTGCTTCTATATAGATGTATATGTCTATACATCTAGCTGTGATATACATATGTGTATGTGACAATCTCAGTTAGCGACGGACTAGTGACCGGTTAGCGACGGATATTTCCAGCTCTATTTGCATTAATCTACGTTACGGCATGGTGATCAGGACATAGTCCCTGCAGTCATTCGACTGACGAGGTAGAAACTATGTAGCCGTAGATAAAGTTGACTGTCCTCCGACCCTCATCCCTTGACAATGATGATACTACAACCTATCACTATATCTTATATAGTAGTAGATGCTGTCTTAGTATTACATTATGTGAGTTCATCTTGATTCTGTTATATCCTTCAGATACTTGATACGATAAGAACATATACTACACGATATGTATACAGAATATAGATGATTCACACTAATGTATGCTAGAATGAATTTTGGGTTGTGTTCTGAGCCATCCGTTTTCACACTTAAAACACATAGGAATTAGTAGTGTGAGAGCGCCGGAGAGAGTGAGAGCACCAGAGGAGGGGAGGAGAGAGAGAGAGAGAGAGTAAAATGATACGACATGGTGAAGTAGTACAGTATTTTGGCTCCAGTTCCAGCTCTATTTGCATTAATCTACGGTACGACATGATGATCAGGACATAGTCCCTGCAGCCATTCGACTGGCGAGGCAGAAACTATGTAGCCGTAGATAAAGTTGACTGTCCCCCGACCATTATCCCTCGACAATGATGATACGACAACCTATCACTATATCTTATATAGTAGTAGATGATGTCTTAGTATTATATTATGTGAGTTCATCTTGATTTTGTTACATTCTTAAGATACTAGATACGATAAGAACATATACTACACCATATGTACAGAACATAGATGATTCATACTAATGTATGCTAGAATGAATCTTGGGTTGTGTTCTGAGCCATCCGTTCTCAAACTTGGCAAAAAATCGAATTTTTTGTACTTTATCGGCTTTCGAAAATGTACTCAAATTACAAGATGGTTCCTTTAGTTAGCTTGCTTATATTACAATTATTTTATTTGTGACTATCGATCTTACCAGATGGCATCCATGACCCGAAGAGCGGCACGTCGTTTGAGAGAAATAGTGAATGCTGAGGTGGCTCCTCCTACAGTTAAGGAGGAAGTGACACCGGTTGCTAGTGAGACCGAGAGTTCTATTCATCCAGCACCGGTAGCTAGTGAGACCGGGAGTTCTATTCATGCAGCACTTGCAAGGGATGACATCTCTCCTTACGACAAAGATCTTACTTTTTCGAGGTGGTTGCGTGATCGTATCACTAAGCGTTTGCGTGAGCTGCGTGGTTCTCATTAGCTATTAGTACTTATTTGTATTGGACTATTTGTATTGGGTTGTTTTTGTATTAGACTATTTGTATTGGACTATATATATGAATTAGTACTATGTCAATCTCTGGATTGTATTGGACTACGATATGGTGATCAGGACATAGTCCCCGCAGCCATTCGACTGGCGAGGCAGAAACTATGTATCCGTAGATAAAGTTGACTATCCTTCGACCCTCATCCCTCGGCAATGATGATACGACAACCAACAAGAGAGGATACTCTGAGAGATCCATCTGAGTAGGACGTATACTCTGAGAGATCACCTTTACAAGAATGATATCAGTAGTAGGATTGAGTGTTGGAGGAGATATTATCAGAGTATACGTCCTACTCAGATGGGTCTCTCACCTTTACTATTTTTTCTGACAACAAGGTAGATGTGCTCCGTCAACAGATTCTTGCTCCGATCCAAAACTTTGCCCCGGAGCTCAAGTAGACATCCTTCGTGTAGAGCTCGAGTGAGAGGTTCCTGACAGCATGGTCGTCTCCTTTGTCAAAGTATCCGTGCTCATCCCACATTGGTTGTGGGACGAGCACAAATACTTTAACAAAGGAGAGCACCATGCTGTCAGGAACCTCTCACACGAGCTCTACACGAAAGATGTCCACTTGAGCTCCGGGGCCAAGTTTTGGCTCGGAGCAAGAATCTGTTGACAGAGCACATCCACCATGCTGTTAGAAAAAATAGTAACGGTGAAAGACCCATCTGAGTAGAACAAATACTCTGATAATATCTCCTCCAATAATCAATCCCACTACTGATATCATTCTTGTAAAGGTGATCTCTCAGAGTATACATCTTACTCAGATGGATCTCTCAAAGTATCCTCTCCGGTTGGGTTGTGTTCTGAGCCATCCATTCTCACACTTAAAATACATATGAATTAGAACTGTGTTTTGTATTTTCGGCGAACCTAGGGATTTGATTCTGTATTTTGTATTTTGGTTTCTGTATTTTGGCTCCAGCTCCATTTGCATTAATCTACGGTACGACATGTTGATCAGGACATAGTCCCTGCAGCCATTCGACTTGCGAGGCAAAAACTATGTAGCCGTAGATAAAGTTGACTGTCCTCCGACCCTCATCCCTCGGCAATGATGATACGACAACCTATCACTATATCTTATATAGTAGTATATGATGTCTTAGTATTACATTATGTGAGTTCATCTTGATTCTGTTACATTCTTCAGATACTAGATACGATAAGAACATATACTATACCATATGTACAGAACATAGATGATTCACACTAATGTATGCTAGAATGAATCTTGGGTTGTGTTCTGAGCCATCCGTACTCACACTTGAAGATAAATCGAATTATAACGACGGATATTAGGTTACTCTTCAGGATAATTGATATCTATTTTATATTAATTTGGTTTGGTCTATATGATTCTTGGATAATTGGTGTGCATTAAATTCGTATGCATATTTGGTCTATGTGATTCTTGGATAATTGGTGTGCATTATATATTTGGTCTATGTGATTGTTGGATAATTGATGTGCATTATATATTGGTTTGGTTTATGCATATTTTTGTGAACAGGGAAAGTGCTGCAATTTTTTTTGAAAAAAATTCTCAGTTACCGACGGACTAGTGACCGGTTAGCGACGAATATTTCCAGCTCCATTTGCATTAGTCTACGGTACGACATGGTGATAAGGACATAGTCCCTGCAGCCATTCGACTGGCGAGGCAGAAACTATGTAGCCGTAGATAAAGTTGACTGTCCTCCGACCCTCATCCTTCGGCAATGATGATACGACAACCTATCACTATATCTTATATAGTAGTAGATGATGTTTTAGTATTACATCATGTGAGTTCATCTTGATTCTGTTACGTTCTTCAGATACTAGATACGATAAGAACATATACTACACCATATGTATAAAACATAGATGATTCACACTAATGTATGCTAGAATGAATCTTGGGTTGTGTTCTGAGCCATCCGTTCTCACACTTAAAGATAAATCGAATTATAACGACGGATGTTAGGTTACTCTTCGGGGTAATTGATGTCTATTTTATATTAATTTGGTTTGGTCTATATGATTCTTGGATAATTGGTGTGCATTAAATTCGTATATGCATATTTGGTCTATGTGACTCTTGGATAATTGGTGTGCATTATATATTTGGTCTATGTGATTGTTGAATAATTGGTGTGTATTATATATTGGTTTGGTTTATGCATATTTTTGTGAACAGGGAAAGTGCTGCAATTTTTTTCAAAAAAATGCTCAGATACCGACGGACTAGTGACCGATTAGCGACGGATATTTCCAGCTCCATTTGTATTAGTCTACGGTACGACATGGTGATCAAGACATAGTCCCTGCAGCCATTCGACTGGCGAGGTAAAAACTATGTAGCCGTAGATAAAGTTGACTGTCCTTCGACCCTCATCCTTCGGCAATAATGAAACGACAACCTATCACTATATCTTATATAGTAGTAGATGATGTCTTAGTATTACATCATGTGAGTTCATCTTGATTCTATTATATCCTTCAGATACTAGATACGATAAGAACATATACTGTTGACACAAAGTCACAGTCAACCAAATATTGACAACATTGACTAAATAATATCTGTAATAATTCAATACGACACACGATGTCTGCATTAAGCTCAAGACAGATGACAGCTCAGCCTCCGCTTCTCAGTTGAATTCGAGTCTGTATTTTACACTTTCTTTGAGTCTAGACTAATGTAATCTGAGTCACGCTGAGCTCTTGAAACTTAGACTATAGCCTACCCAATAATCCCAAGCTCCACCAAACCAGAAATTGCCCAATGGTCCCCTTAGAACCACTCTGTGCTCTAGAGACAGAGTTCGGGCCGAACTCTGCCTCCACACAGAGTTCGGGCCGAACTCTGTCCCCTAAAAATTAGAAACCCTAATTTTAGGTTTAGCTGGTTGCTAGTTGTCCAACGGCCAAATATTTGAATTTTCCTATCTGAATTCTGGCCGAATTCTGCCTATAAAAATACTATAAATAGGCCATGAATTCTCTCATTTCAAATCATCCAATCTTCTCTTCTCTTCTCTCTTATAGCTCAAATAAGCCATACCCTTTCCATCTACTAGCCACAAGCCTCCTAAGTCTCGAGTGCTCAGCATCTCTCAGTTAGGATTCTTGTGCAAGAGTTGAAGAAGTCGCTTGGACAATTCCAAGCAAATCGCCACTGCGATTATCTGTAAGAAGTTGATGTGCTCTTCTGAAGTAAAGGCACGAATTGTAAACTACTATTTTACAAATAGTGGATTTAATCCTGAGCTAGAGTTCTCAGGCCTGGACTAGTCCTCCACGAGGGAGACCAGGTTAAAATCGCTGTGTTTGCGTATGCTTTCTTGCTCTTCATTTACTTTCCGTATTTTACTCTGATTATTTATTATTTGTGAAAGAGTTATTTTTAATTGGTTATTTTCTATATAAACTCTATTCACCCCCCTCTAGAGTTGCCATATGTTCTTCAATTGGTATCAGAGCTCTGTTCTCTTTACAAGGATTTACATCCTAGAGCTGATCCATGGCAACCACACAATCCTTGATTTCCAATCACGGTAAAGGACAGTCCACTCATAGGCCTCCCCTATTTGATGGAACTAAGTACACGTATTGGAAAACAAGGATGAGTTTTTATCTCAAGTCTCTAGACTTCGACCTGTGGACAGTCGTCACTGACGGCTACAAAAAGCCCGCCAGGATAGTTGTCAACGGTGATCTCATTGAGAAATTCCATGACAAATATTCTGACGAAGAGAAGAAACAGGCAAGTCTAGACGCGAGAGCTATTAATGCTTTATTCTGTGCTATAGACAGGAATGAGTTTAACAGGGTATCCACATGCACCACATCTCATGAAGTATGGAAGCTTCTAGAAGTGACGCATAAAGGAACCACCCAAGTCAAGGAATCAAAAATCAGTCATCTTACGCAAGAATACGAAGCATTCAAGATGAAGCCAAATGAGACGATCACACAGATGTTCATAAGATTCCTCGACATCATCAACCCCCTGTCTTCACTTGGAAAGCAATATTCAAATCATGAGAAGATTCGCAAGCTGCTTAGGGGGCTACCAAAAATTTGGAACCCTAAGGTGACAGCCATCATAGAAGGGAACGATCTCACAACCATGTCAATGGAGACCTTGGTGGGTAAGCTCATGACTCACAAGCTTGACCTCAAGGACTTCGAAGAGCCTGCTCCGAAGACTAAGGAGATCGCTCTCAAAGCTCATCGACGAAGGGCTGAGCACGATGAGACTGAAGACGACAACTCGGATGATGAAGACCAAGCTCTCATGGTTCGCAACTTCAAGAAATACCTTCGCTTCAATAGAAGAAAGAAGGAACCACAAGAAGACGATGAAGAAGAGCCAATTTGCTATGGTTGCAAGAAGACTGGACACGTTCGAAAAGACTGTCCATTCTTGAAGAAAAGCAACCGCTATGAGAATCCATACAAGAAGACATCATCAAAGAAATATGCCAACATAAGCATTTGGCATGAAAGTGAAGCGAGTGCCTCCGAGGAAGAAAAGGACCCTCCTCAAGATAAAGCAAATGTGTGCCTAATGGCAACTTCCAACAAGGTATCTAACGAAACTCTAGACGACTTCTCTTTTGATGAACTTGGCGATGCCTTCACTGATTTACTTAATGATCACGAAAAGGTCATCGGTAAATACAAACATGCCAAGGACAAAATCAAAAGTCTTGAAGACGAAATACAAAGAATTTCTTTATTACTTGATAACATTAGAGACACGACACCCACTGATGACACTAATAAAGTATCCAAGCTTAAATTAAGCTTACATGATGCTAAAACACGTATTGAGCAACAGACACAAGAAATCACAACACTCAACATGTTGCTTGCTGAAGAAAAGAGTAGACACAAGGTTTCAATGACTAAGATATATGGCTTAAATATTAAGTTTGATGAACTGCAAGCTGTTTCTAAGAGATTAGAAACCAAATTGGGAAAACAGGTTGCTCAACCTCAAACCCAATCACATGGGCACAACACCACTCAAGCTAGTCAACCACATCATCCTCATGCAGCACATAACCATGCTTTTATATACACTAACTTTCATAAAACACAAAAACCACGTGCACGTAAGAACACTTCTCATACTCATCATGCTGCACAAAGACACAACCAACATCACTCTACATATAGCAATCATCACCATGCCATGCCATATAGACAAGATCATCATGCCATGCCATATAGACAAAATCATCATATCACGCCATATCACCATACTATGCCATATAGACAATATCAGCATACTATGCCACATAAACAATATCAGCATACTATGCCACATAGACAATATCAGCATGCCATGCCACATAGACAATATCACCATGCCATGCCACATAGACAACATCACCATGATCACCATGCAAACTCTACACATCATCCACATCATGCTGCCTATAGATATTACTCTCATGCTCCTAGTGTAAATAAAAATGCTATCTGTACTTACTGTGGATCACATGGACACATTTCACCACAATATAGAGTTAGAAGACTGGTAGACAAAAAGATATATGCATGGTTTCCGAAAACTAACTTTTCAGGACCCTCAAGAACTTGGGTACCAAAGGTGACATCTACTCTTGATGTAGGTGGACCTTTCCTCCTCAACTGAAAGTAAGTGGATTCTCGATAGTGGATGCTCGCGACATATGACAGGAGACGCAAATCTTTTCGCATCACTATCGATGAAGAGAGAAGGATACGTATCCTTCGGTAACAATTTAAAAGGGCACATAATAGGTAATGGTATTATTGGTCATCCTCCCTCTCCTGTAATAAAGGATGTCTGCCTAGTGACCGAGTTAAAGCATAACCTGCTCAGCATTAGTCATCTTGCTGATCATGGATATGATATTAACTTTGGACAAAACAATTGCCTCATTTATGATAGGTCAACGGAAGACATTGTTTTTGAAGGGAAAAGAGAGGATAACATTTATATTTTCTATCTTTCTATAGATACTAACAATGCAGGTAGATGTTCATATGCCCACAAAGATAAACGATTACTTTGGCACCAGCGTCTTGATCATGCCAATATGGATACTATATCCAGGTTAGCAACCAAGAAGCTAGTGAGAGGATTTCCCGACATCACATTCAAAAAGGACACGGTATGTACCGAATGTGAATTGAACAAGGCAACCAAATCCTCATTTCATTCCATCAACTCTGTAAGTACTTCTAGACCCCTGCAACTACTCCATATGGATTTATTTGGTCCTAGTAGAGTAGCTAGTCTTGGTGGTAAACTTTATGCATTTGTTATTGTTGATGATTTTTCGAGATTTACTTGGGTTTTCTTTCTCACAAACAAAAGTGATGCTATTTCAGTTTTTAAGATTTTTGTCAAGAAAGTTCAAAACGAAAAAGGCTACATGATCACTCGAATCCGAAGTGACCATGGAGGCGAATTCAAAAATTCTGATTTTGAAAAATTTTGTAATTCTAATGGTTTTGATCATGAATTTTCTTGTCCAAGAACTCCTCAACAAAATGGTGTTGTAGAGCGGAAGAATAGGACTCTCGGCGATGTGACTAGAGTCATGTTGAATAAATTTTCACTTCCGAAATATTTCTGGGCAGAAGCTGTTAGTACAGCATGCCATATTTTGAATAGGGTGCTTATTCGTTCCATTACGAAGAAAACACCCTATGAGCTTTGGTTTGGAAGAACCCCCAATGTTTCTTATTTTAAAGTTTTTGGATATAGATGTTTTATCCTTAACACCAAAGACAACTTAGGGATATTTGATGCCAAAGCTGACGATGGTATTTTCCTTGGTTATGCCGCCAAGAGTAAGGGATATAGAGTCTTTAATAAATGCTCACTAATTGTGGAAGAGTTAACAAATGTGAATTTTGATGAAGATAACAGTGCAGCAAGTACTCTTGATGATGACGTTGAGCCATCAACTTCTACTCCAATGAATACTCCTACCGAAATAAATTCTCTGGAGGGCTTGCCAAAGAAATTCTCTTTCAAGCCTTCTCATCCAGAAAATTTAGTGATAGGTGAAGTTTCACGTGGAGTAACTACCAGATCATCACTAAGAGACTCTATTGCTAGCACTGCCTTTATTTCACAAGTTGAGCCGAAAAACATTTCTAAAGATTTTAATGATGAATTTTGGATTTCTGCTATGCAAGAAGAACTCAACCAATTCGAGAGGAGCCAAGTGTGGGAACTAGTTCCTAGACCAGCTAATCACTCGATAATTGGTACTAAATGGGTGTTTAGAAACAAAGTGAATGAAGATGGTTCAGTCACACGCAACAAAGCTCGTCTAGTAGCTCAAGGATACAACCAAGAGGAAGGTATCGACTACGATGAGACGTATGTTCCGGTTGCTAGACTAGAATCCATTCGGATGCTATGTGCATTTACAAATTATCAAAATTTCAAATTATTTCAAATGGATGTGAAAAGTGCTTTCTTGAATGGTTTTATTAAGGAGGAAGTTTATGTAAAACAACCCCCTGGCTTTGAAAATCATAAATTTCCCGACCACGTATTCAAGCTAAAGAAAGCGCTATATGGCCTTAAACAAGCCCCCAGAGCTTGGTATGAAAGGCTAAGCAGTTTCTTGCTTGAGAAAGGTTTTTCAAAAGGGAAAATTGACACTACACTTTTTATAAAATCTTTTAAAGACACTATTCTGTTAATTCAAATTTATGTTGATGATATCATTTTTGGTTCTACTGATGAAACCCTCTGTCAAGAATTTGCCAAGTGTATGCAGACAGAATTTGAGATGAGCATGATGGGAGAACTCAACTACTTTCTTGGTCTGCAAGTGAAACAAATGGCTAATGGAACTTTCATCTGTCAGTCGAAGTATACAAAGGACATGCTGAAAAAGTTCGATCTTGACAACGTCAAAACAATCAGCACTCCAATGGCTACTTCAACCAAACTCGAACCAGATGAGAGCGGCAAACCCGTTGATCAACGTAAGTATCGAGGTAAGATAGGCAGCTTACTTTATTTAACTGCTAGCCGCCCCGATATCATGTTTAGTGTTTGCCTATGTGCTAGATATCAATCAAATCCTAAGGAATCACACTTGACCGCTATTAAGCGTATCTTTCGATACCTTAAGGGTACGGTTACAGTAGGCCTATGGTATCCCAAGTCAACATCATTTGACCTCATTGGTTACTCTGATGCTGATTTCGCTGGATGCAAGGTCGACCATAAAAGTACAAGCGGCACGTGTCATTTATTAGGAAAGGCTTTAGTCTCTTGGTTTAGCAAGAAACATAATTCTGTCACACTATCCACAACAGAAGCTAAATACATCGCAGCTGGGCGTTGTTGTGCAAAAATTCTGTGGATGAAGCAAACCTTTGAAGACTATAATCTATCTTTCATGCACATTCCTATATTCTGTGACTATATAAGTGCTATTAACTTGACTAAGAACCCTATCTGTCACTCACGCACAAAACACATTGAAATTAGATACCACTTTTTGCGTGATGATCAGCAAAATGACACGATTAACTTAGAGTTTATTGACACTGATCATCAGCTAGCAGACTTCTTTACTAAGCCATTATCCGAAGAGCGCTTCAATTTCCTTTGTCGTGAACTTGGAATTTTAGATGAAGCTGTCATAAATTGAAACTCACCTGCATAAATATCGATTATATTATGATTCTCATACGATGAACTTGCTACGGGTACAAGCCGAAAGGGCCCTTCTGACAACAAGGCATAAAAGCCTAAGCGATACGGTGCACTAGTCCACAGGACTACCGCTAGCTGGGATCCGGCCCCTGCAGCTAACCCATGGCAACTTCAAACTATTGAATTATGATATATTTCCTTATTTATTATATGGTTCATTTTGATTTCTTACTACTGATTCACTATTTTTCAATTTCATCCTGCTATTTCTTTCATATTGATTGCATCTTTCAAGCTCTTTCTTTCTTATCTTACTTCGGTTCCCATACTTCGCCATTTTTCCATCTTCTGGCCTGTTTTCCAGTTTTGGAACAAGGATCCAGAACTCGGGCCGAACTCTGTCCCCAACAGAGTTCGGGCCGAATTCGGTTCTCATATTCCAGAATCGGGGACAGCCACAGCCGTTTGATCAATTGTGATCCTATGGTCCAGATCTGCTCCGACCAAAGCAAACCCTCCTCTTATATTCGGGTTTTCATCTCTCTCCTTCATTCTTACCACCACCTTCACCTCTCCAACCATTTTTTCACAAACCCTAACCCTAGTTTTCTCTCAAAAGTGCTCCATTGCTCATCAAAATCAAGGAGAAGGGCTATTTCCTCATTCTCTTTCACTGTTCATTGTTGATTTGAGGTATAACTCCTTCCCCCTCTCTATTTCAAGTTCTCTATTTGTTTGCAAATGGCTCCTCGCTTGCCCAATCGTGGGAAGAGGATCCTAACCGAGGGTGCTTCCTCTTCGAATCCTCCTCCTCCCATTGAGTAACCCGTTGAACAACAACAATCCCTTCATCCGTTGTTCAATCCACCTCCTTCCCGCGACCCTAATACTTATGACGACCGATTGTTTGTGTCGCTAGACGCCTCCAACGAGTGGTTTAGTGACTTTCGGACTCGTGCGGTCTTCGCGGGACATCCCATAAATTTTACTATTTTCTCACAATTTGAATCATTGTTTCAAGATCTTTGCTTAAATGAGTTAGTGGCTTCAAACTTTGTTATTTATCGTAGCACCATACAAATGTTCTATTGTAACTTGACTCACGATGCCACTCACATCTATTCCCGGGTTGCCGGTATTGATATTGCTTTTGATGCTTCTGAGTTGGGCGAGTATCTTGCACTCCAAGATCTCGATATTTGGGATAAGCTTGTGGAAGCTCGCCAATTCCAATTTGTTGGTGAAACTTCTCTTGAGAGTTTCAAGGAGGAATTATGTGCTCCTAACATAAGTCCTCGCAAGCTTATGGCCAAGCACCTCAACCCGTATTTCTATGAACTTCATCGAATTATTTTTAACACTATTTTGCCAAAAGCTGGCTCCACCGATGAAGTTACATATTTTGAGATCTCTGCTTTGTATCATCTTCATTATCGCATTCCGTTCAATCTTCCACGTACCATGATGGACTGGATAATTAACTGTAGGAAGAAACTACGAGCCCTGGTTTATCCTTTGTATCTTCCTATGGTTTTTCGTACGTTCATTGTCCCTCTCCATGATTGTCCTTTCTTGCCTGCTCCTGCATTCCTTTCCAAGGCACGACGTCTTCAGGCAGTCGTTGCTTCTCCTGAGCCTTCTGAGCATTCTGATGATGAGGAGCCCGACGCCCCTCCACTTGGACAGGATGCGCCACCTCCTCCTGCTACTCTTGACTCCATCCAGACCATGTTGAGAGATCGTTTCGCATTGGAGGACGATCGCTGGACTCAGATGGACTATCGGACTACCCTGCAGATGAGTGCCCTCAGAAACTCGCTGTACGATATCCGGTATTCCATTTCTCGTCACCCCTCTATGCCTATTCCCATGGAGCGGGATCCTGGTCGCGATGGTTATCGCATTGACGACCCCTGGGTCATGTGTTACCTTGATCCGGATGCTGCTATTGTGGACCCCAGCCGTTCATTCACTGATCACTCAGACTCTGCTGGGCCTTCTCGTGCTCCGTGATGGAGATTGGCTACTATCTGCTGCTGCTGCTGATGATGATCTTAGTTGATGCTTTTTGATTTTTAGTTATTTAGTTTGTTTTTGGATTTATGTACTTAGATGTTCTAAAACTCTGGTTGTGTGTTTGACATTTGGTTCTGTGTGATGACATTTTATGCTTATCGTAGTTTTATATTTTATGCTAGTGACTCATTTTGATTATTCATATACTGTTTCTTCTCTGCTTGGTGTGGTTGCATCACTATTAATTGTCTATACTGCAGTTTCTATGCTATTCTTTCATCTGCAGTCTATATTGCTAAATGCCAAAAGGGGGAGAACTATGTATATTCTGGATATATTTGTTTTTTTCGTATATCTATGCTTGTTTGTGCTTTTTGGAGATATTATTTATCAGGCCAACAGGTTCAATGCATTATTTACGGGGGAGCTATTACTTCTAGCTCAGCACCGTTCACTGATTACGGGGGAGCTATTATTTCTAGCTCGACATCGATTATGGGGGAGCTATGTTGCTATAATCAATGTGTCCAGGTATGAATGTTGAATATACATATATTATTTTGCCAATTATCAATATGGGGGAGATTGTTGACACAAAGTCACAGTCAACCAAATATTGACAACATTGACTAAATAATATCTGTAATAATTCAATACGACACACGACGTCTGCATTAAGTTCAAGACAGATGACAGCTCAGCCTCCGCTTCTCAGTTGAATTCGAGTCTGTATTTTATACTTTCTTTGAGTCTAGACTAATGTAATCTGAGTCACGCTGAGCTCTTGAAACTTAGACTATAGCCTACCCAATAATCCCAAGCTCCACCAAACCAGAAATTGCCCAATGGTCCCCTTAGAACCACTCTGTGCTCTGGAGACAGAGTTTGGGCCAAACTCTGCCTCTACACAGAGTTCGGGCCGAACTCTGTCCCCTAGAAATCAGGAACCCTAATTTTAGGGTTAGCTGGTTGCTAGTTGTCTAACGGCCAAATATTTGAATTTTCTTATCCGAATTCTGGCCGAATTCTGCCTATAAAAACACTATAAATAGGCCATGAATTCTCTCATTTCAAATCATCCAATCTTCTCTTCTCTTCTCTCTTATAGCTCAAATAAGCCATACCCTTCCCATCTACTAGCCACAAGCCTCCTAAGTCTCGAGTGCTCAGCATCTCTCAGTTAGGATTCTTGTACAAGAGTTGAAGAAGTCGCTTGGACAATTCCAAGCAAATCGCCACTGCGATCATCTGTAAGAAGTTGACGTGCTCTTCTGAAGTAATGGCACGGGTTGTAAACTACTATTTCACAAATAGTAGATTTAATCCTGAGCTAGAGTTCTCAGGCCTGGACTAGTCCTCCACGAGGGAAACCAGGTTAAAATCGCTGTGTTTGCGTATGCTTTCTTGCTCTTCATTTACTTTCCGCATTTTACTCTGATTATTTATTATTCGTGAAAGAGTTATTTTTAATTGGTTATTTTCTATATAAACTCTATTCACCCCCCTCTAAAGTTGCCATCTGTTCTTCATATACTACATCATATGTACAGAACATAGATGATTCATACTAATGTATGCTAGAATAAATTTTGGGTTGTGTTCTGAGCCATTCGTTCCCATACTTGGCAATTAAGCCATTCGACTGGCGAGACAAAAACTATGTATCCGTAGATAAAGTTAACTGTTCTCCGACCATCATCCCTCGGTAACGATGATACGACAACCTATCACTATATCTTATATAGTAGTATATGATGTCTTAGTATTACATTATGTGAGTTCATCTTGATTATGTTATATCCTTCAGATACTAGATACGATAAGAACATATACTACACCATATGTACAGAACATAGATGATTCACAGTAATGTATGCTAGAATGAATTTTGGGTTGTGTTATGAGCCATTCGTTTCCATACTTGGCAATTAAGCATGTGAAATAGAACTGATTATGTTTAGTTTGTCTTACGATACAGATTTTCACATCCAAATTGAAATGGATCGTTACTTCGTTGATCGTACATGGATGTACTAGCGGATCAACCTCCTGGACCGTAGGTACTTATAAGTATTGACCGTATCGGAATAGTATCGATCTATGGGCTGTATCGGTTGGTATTGGTCTTAGCGAATTGGTATCGTCCTATCCGATATGTATCGGCCGTATAGCTAGGATTCATATTGGCCTTATCGATTTGGTATCGGTCATATCCGATAGGTATCGGCCGTATTGGATTATTATATAGCATCGGGACCGACCCATCTGTCCCTACAGAAGACCTCAACCAGATTGAGCCTTCGTATGCAAAGTGGCTGATAGAATGGTACATGCCTTAATGCAACTATGATCCCTGGCTGTGAGGATTCATCGTCAGACTTGCGGTCTTTGTTGAGGCCAAAGTCAATTTTTCTATGTGTTTTGGAAAATTTGTGGAAATTTTGGAATATTTGTAGGAATTTTGGAATATTTGTGGGAATTTTGGAATATTTGTGCTATGATCGGATTCTAACGACGGATATTAGGTTACTCTTCAGGATAATTGATGTCTATTTTATATTAATTTGGTTTGGTCTATATGATTCTTGGATAATTGGTTTGCATTAAATTTGTATGTGCATATTTGTTCTATGTGATTCTTGGATAATTGGTGTGCATTATATATTTGGTCTATGTGATTGTTGGATAATTGGTGTGCAATATATATTGGTTTGGTTTATGCATATATTGCGAAAAGGAAAAACTCTGTAATTTTTTTAAAATATTCTCAGTTAGCGACGGACTAGTGACCGTTGCGCGACGGATATTACCAGTTTCCGACTACTGTTCGACGACAAATTCGTCGCTAACTGGAGATTTGAAAATGTTTCCAGGTAGCGACGGGTGGTCGACGGAATATCCATCGACAAAGTTCTGATGGTATATAATTCGACGGAATAGTGACGACGTTTCCGTCATCATTGTTCTGGAAATACCAAGACTTTCCAGAACATGGTCGACGGATAATCCATACGTATTCCGTCGCTAAACCGTCTTTTGTTAGCGACAGTTATCGATGGAATAGCGACGACTCATCCGTCGCCATGGTACTGGAAATGCCAAGCATTTCCAGAACCTGATCGACGGATTTTCTATCAGCAAACCGTCGCTAATCCGTCCTTTGTTATCGACGGCGATCGACGGATTAGCGACGGAACGATAAACTCTGATACGCTATTACGACGGTTTACCGACGGAACCTTACGTCGCTATTGTCTATACAGTTCAGTATTTAATACTTGAAATGGACGACAGTCCGTCGGAAAGTAGTCGCTAATGCTTCGTATTATGAAGTCGACATGCCATCGCTAGTCCGTCGCTTGACAACTATGTAGCGACGGACCGTTATTAGCGACGAGCTGATTGTCGACGGATTTTTTGGCCAAAACCCGTCAGTGATCTATCGCTAATAGAAATTCCCGTCGGACCGGCGACGGATCTGGCCGTCGCTAAATCGACAAATTTTGGTAGTGGAAGTTTCATAGGCTTCTCTCTGGATATCCAGCTGGGGCTTAGCTTCATCCAAAAAATCTTTTTCTTTGGTAACCTTGCTGCTGTACTCTTTGAAAGATTAATTGAAAGTAGTATCCCGAGCGATGTATTCAGCTGATAAAGCGTCATACTTGCTTTGGATTAGACTTTCAATGGTTTCACTTGACTGCATTAGATATTCTCTAATGGGCTGTTCAAGTCCCTCGACCACCTTCTCTAGTTCCGCTGCTCTCTCTGCATCATTGGACATAGCGACATTTCTGATCGTAAGAGCGATGGCAGCTTTCAGACTTTCATAGTTAAGGCCCTTCTTCAGGACCATCTTGATCATAGCTGCCAGCGTTTTATAGAAGGTTTCAGTATGAATCTCAACTAAGAGATTCATTTCTGCATTTGAGCTCAGCGTGGTGGCAATGTCTACCAAGTCTCTTTTCTAAAGACTAGGGGCAGATGTTGTTGCTTTGGTAGAAGATTGAGATGAAGTCAATGTTGTCGCTGCTACCATGGCTAACTGATCCCCAGGAGCTTCCGAGGCCACATCTTCAGCACTTTGTTGAATTGTTTCTCCTGCCATTTCTTGAGCTGAAACTACTTGAATTTTATTGGCGGTGATTGTTGCGGAAGGATTGGTAGTTATGGTGACTGATTCAGGTTCATTCACTGTCTTCTCAGGAACTTGTGCTGGATCAGTAGTAATAACGGAGGATGCTATTACAAAGTCTCCAACTTCAGTTGATGATTTGACCATGTCTTCATCACCTTCTTTGGCTACCGGCTCTACCGGCTCTTTAAGTAGTTCAGTTGTAGTGGGTCCTTCTTCAATTGGTTCTTCGTTGAAGTCTGTCAATTCTACAGCAGATGCTTTTTCATCTACAGTGGGTTCTACTGCAATTTGTTCTTTTTCTCCACCCTCAACAGGAGGAAACAATTCTAACTGAGCCTGCACTTCAGGCTCTTGTTGTATCTCTGTATCTTCTTCTTCTTCTGAAGAACTCTCTTCCTCAGATTCCATGTTTTCTTTATGAATATCTTATTGAGGAGGAGGAGGAGCCACAAGCTTTGATGTAATAATAACACCTACAAATTAGACAAAATAAGTTAATATACAAAATCATAATACATAATCTTGTATAGATTTTGTGTGATATATATTTACCTGGAGTAGGTGCAGGACGTGACAAGTACGAGTCATAGTCCCCATCCCAGTGATCATCATCGAAGGCAAGAGCCAGTTCATCTGATGGGATGAGCTCTCGATCAACAGTATGTGTAGTGGCAGCGTCTTCAGTAGCTTGTGTCTTTTGTGGCAAAGACAGATGAAGTGATGAGCTGATGCGTCCCGGAGATAGAAACCCCACACCTTTTGTTCATGTTGCCGGTTGAGATGCATAGGATCCTTCTCCAGGATGAGTCGAAGAAGATGCAATATGTTGTGGCTCCTCGACTGGAGTGTCGCTCTTTGGAGTAGCGGCTCTCTGTCTAGAAGGCCCTTTTACAGTAATTTTTTTCTTCTTCTCTGGGAGGGTCTTCTCTGGAAGGGTAACAGCTGCACCTGATTTTTGTTTTCGGGTTTTTTCAATAATAATAGGTCCCGCAGTTTTTTCCCCAACTGCCATAGGGATTACTTACAGATACTCATCTGGAACAGCAGTGTCATCGGGTATGTCTGGAAGTACCCTGACTGGCTTTTCAAGATTCGCGTCCTTGGGCCATCTAAGACTCCTCTTCATGTTGTAGCCATGGGCGAAGGAGCGGATGGATGCATAAAAGCGAGCATACATATGAAGTATAAGTAGCTCGATTGTGCTGGTAACAGTCGATACTCTGAATTTAGCACCGGTACAAGCAGTGCTAAAGTATCTCCAGGCTCTCGCACCATCAATTAGCTTCCTATAATGGTAGAAGCAGGTGGAGGGATTATCAACATGAAGTTGGTCATATCCAAACTGGCAAGCGAACCGACTTGGTAGATATGGTTCGAACGCACAGTTGTCTTCATTCTTGTACCTCAGATGAGAGGGTCTGATACACACTAGCCATCTGAAAACTGGCACAGGCAATGAAGTCTTCCCTTCGCCTCTGTCTTCAAATTATACACCGAGGTAATCGGCTGGAACTTGTGGCCTTGTGCAAAAGAAGTTCCATCCTTGAGAATAGTTCAGCACTGCTCGGGTATCTACCACTGTAGTTGCAGTCCATGTGGCTTTATTGAATTTCTGGAGGAAGACCGCATTATCTCCGGGGCCGGTGTCAACAAACTACAGTTATGATGCAGTAGCCAGCCTATCAGATGAGTGTAGGGCATCTCTATCCTTGGGAATTCTTTTCGGTAAGGAGAATTGTTGATTAGTTTCTCACCAAGGGTCCGCAAACCTGCGTTTATTCGACACACCATTGCCGATAGCATGTTGATTCTGACCTCAAACACCAAACGTACTGTCGGCCATAATATATTTCGGTGATTTCTATCAACTGTGCTAATCCCTGGCACGACCTATCTCCACAGCCACAGAGACAGAAAGCCTAGCAGCAAGGCTTCTCTTGAGATCTTCTGACTGCCATGCCTCAGGTAGCTCAAGGTTTCAGTCCCTACAGGGATATCTCCGATCTTTTTGGACAGATACTGGTTTGGAGACTTATGTGAGGTCATTAAACTATTGATCAGATTTGAAGGGATTATTGAACAAGGGTTGATGGTTGGAGCCTTTTTTTTTTGAAATCTTTCCTTCTCGTTCTTGGGTATTCTATTCTCATGGTAGAATAGATAAGTTGTCCATTTATTAATATATGCCAAGTGTGACCCACTGTTATACATAGTGGTGCCAATTTGGTAATGGCACATCAGTTCTTGGTAGACCTCAACCAATTGAGGATTTTTCTCTCTGATTACTGCTAGTTCCCGGTCGGAGGGAACATACTCTTCATAGGGAGCTTCACCCATCGGCAGCTTCGAGATGAATTGTATCTCGTGCAGGGCAAGACCCATCTTACCTAGTGGGGTTACAAAAGTTCATGTTGAACTCATATACAACTCCATCAAAGCCAAGAACAGGTTACTGTTCATTGGTATACCCTGGCTCGTAGAGGCTCCGCTTCATAAAGGCCGATGGTTTCCAGCTCTGTCTTAAAGTTCTTCATGATCCAGGCACTAAGCTGGATCCTGTTCTGGTAATAAGGAGTCAGCCACCCTGGTAGCCTAGGGTTGGCCTGAGGATATAATATTGTAACCCTTATGAACTTGTTAATGAACATTGGAGTCTGCATCTGCTGGATCAGAGCTGAATCTTTGTTCTGTATGAATCCAGGCAATAGACCAGAAAAAGGGACAACACCACCACTAGAAGCACTGATGTGGTAGCCCCTTTCATCGGCTCTATCCCTCTTGAAAATGATTCTGCCTGGCCTACCATGACTGCTGGGAGTCTGGTTCTATAGCATCTGTCGAGGATGGGTGGCATGTACAAATGCAGATAGGGGATAATCTCTGGCCATGTCGGGGAGGTACATTGCCCTCTCTCCAAACTTGAACACCCAAGCCTCCTTCTTGGGATGTGTTTGTGACTGGAAATCTATCACATCCCCGAACAAGAAGGCTAGCTTCAAAAATTGTTGATTATCTAGCGATACCAACAATTCTCTATTTATCACGGACAACAACATTCTGTCCCCCTGAGAAGCTACTAGCTTTTGTCTCCCTTCACCGTATTCTGGATTTGACTGAGGGAACTCCACATGGGACAAATTCTCTAAGTAATTCGAGCCCACCATACCAGCTACCGAGTCGAATATTTCTGCAAGCGGATGAATTTGCAAGTCCACTGCCAAAAGAAAAAGAAAAATCAAGTTACTAAAAATCAAATTAAATTTTTTACGCAGATGACTTAGTCTAAATTTTATGCATAATGATTGAAGAATCTATACTAGAGAGCTTGACTATGCAAAACTTTACGCTTATGTGCAAAAATTAAGTTTTAAGTGTAAAAGTTCTTTGTTTTACGCAAAGTCTTTCACTTGTGAATTTTACGCTGGCACGTATTGACGTGAGCATATTTTAAAATTGACGCTGGCACATATTGATGTGAGCGTATTGTGAACTTTACGCTGGCACGTATTGATGTGAGCTTATTTTGAATTTTACGTTGGCACATATTAATGTGAGCATATTTTGATTTTTACGCTGGCACATATTGATGTTAGCGTATTTTGTTTTTACGCTGGCACGTAAAGACGTGGGCGTATGTTTTTGATTTTACGCGGACACGTATAACGTGGGCATATTTTGTTATTTTAATTTCTACACTGACACGTATAAACGTGGGCGTAAAGTTTAAAGTTCGAGTTTTCTTCTTCTTCTCCGGTGAACTCATGGCCGAAGTTAGGTAGTGTCCTACCTTTCATGGCTGGAGCCACAACATGGTTGCTCTGTCGGGATGCCACATATGAGGGGATATTGGTTTTCACGCGATCAGTCGTCGACGAAGCAACGGCGGGCTTCTTGCCTTTGCTGCCGGCGGCGGTATTGCTCTTGGTGGCCATCGATACAAAGTGAGAGAGGAAGAGAAGAAAGAGAGCAAAGAAGTTCGGGATTATAAAGGATGAATAAAGTTCTCTCTGTACTCGTAAAGCTCTACTTATAGAGAAATTTTGAAATCGGTTCAAATTCCCAAAATTTACGCTGACTGTTGGATATCTCTACTTTTACGCAGACTGTTGAGTATCCCGAACTCTATGCACATGACCGTTGGGTATCCCGAATTTTTCGTAGACTGTTGAATATTCCGAATTTTACGCTTTTATTCAAAGTATTTCAAATTTTGAAAATATTTGAAAATTTCGAAGGGGGTCTTGTAGGAGCATAAAAAGTACTTCATAGACCAAGTCAAAGCAGTTGAAAACTTTACGCAAGTCAAACAGAGTCAAACTCAGACTTTACGCAAGGCAAACAGAGTAAAACTCTACGCGAGCTACTTTACGCGAGAGCCGTCCTCAAAGCTTTTACGCGAGAGACAGGCTGTTCACATCATATTTAATGTGCGTGATACTGTTCTGACATAATGATTTTCTGACAGCAGACAGCACAGAAGTCGAGAAGATTTGATTTATACCAAATCCAACACTTGTCGTTTAGTATACAGATGGGCTACTTTACGCTCAAGAGATTGCTTCTTTTACGCACGAAAGCTATTCAAGCTTTTTACGCTTAAAGCTGTTGTGCGCGTAAAGTTTATTTGAGCTATTTTTACGCTCAAGGCTATTTTTCAGCCACTTTACGCGGGAAGTCTATTTTGGGCTATTTTATGCCTAGTCTGCTACTTTACGCAGGAAGTCTATTTTGGGTCATTTTTATGTCCGATCTTTTCTGGCTACAGGAGAACGTAGTCTGCTTACGTGTCATTCATGCCACACTTATCGAGGAACGTGTATACGTGCTCTCTCCATTTTGTTGAAGTAGTGAGACACGTGTCACCATGCGTAGAGATCAAAACTCTACGTGAGACACGTGTCATCACGCGTAAAAGTTGATTTTCGTCATGGGTGACAGTTACCAAACTTTTGTTGCTTTTTACACACAGAGGGTCTAGTCTATAAATAGGCTTATTTTTAAAACAGAGAAGATGATCAAGAGATAAATAGAGATACAGGAGAGGAGATTCTGAGAAAACTCATACTTTCAGAGTGATATTCCCAGAAGCATTTCTTCAACTTTTTCTCAAGAACATGGTGAAGCAAAGCAGGAAAGCATTCGACTGTGCCATCAGTGTCATTGCTCGATACCTTTCTGGTGACTTAGTTCTTTCGATTGTTCATCTTCTTCAAGCAGTTTTCTTCTTCATCATTGTATGGTCCAAGGAACAAAGTGATCGCTCTCAGATCAGACTTTCATAGCAATACTTCCCAAAAATAATATTGTACTCTTGTACTTTTTCTAGTTTTCTTTCAAAAGCCAATTTTAGGTATTTTGTTAAGCGAAACAGTCACTAGTAGTTTCGATCCCAAGAGATAGTGCCTCCATACTCGTAGGCAATGCACAACCGCTAACAACTCCTTCTCCTGTGCTGTGTATCTCTTCTCAGCATCATTGAGTTTGCGACTCTCATAGACAACTGGGCGACCATCCTGTAACAACACTCCACCAATTGTGTAGTCTGATGCTAGGTATGTACTTCAAAGGGCTTCTTGTAGAAATTGTTAGAATTAGAAATAGATAGGAGTCAGAAAGGAGTTATCGAGGATAGGTCATAACCCAGAGAGAAAGGCTTCTTACTTAACTAACACCAATGGAAGCATCTATATGTTTATGTTATTATGAAAAAACTCCCTTAAAGAAGCTCACATACTGCTAGAGGTTTTTTCCACTGAAGGTGAATCAACTTATTCGCCTCTTAGGTTACTAGCGTATTAAAAAAAAAGACACCAGTAAGAAAGTCAACAAGGGGGAATCAAACCCAGGACTCGATTACTAACCCTGGTTTAATGTAGCATCACTTCCTCTCCCTATTGGCTTTAGTAGCAGCCCTTCGGACTAGCCCACAGAGCGGTAAAAATACAGTTGAGTTGAGTATTTTTATAGAAATGATAAGAAGACCGCTGAAGCAGTTAAGGTTGCTTGCTAGGATGACCAAAAGGAAAGCGGATAGACCGTCCGTAGTAATTTCCCATTAAGGTAGCACTCATCAACTGGCCCTAATTCTAAAATGTGAGGTACCGCCGCCTTCATACAATAGGGTGGGCAGACCTCTAAGGATCCGATAAATAGGGTAGCCCCAGGTACACTTGGGGTTGGATTGAATCCTGCTTATCCTAGTAGCGAACCGTTTCCACAATCATCTTTCTTATACCTCGATAGCCAAATCCCATATGTGCCCCCCAGTAGACGAACATTGGAGCTTTTGATCAAACAATTCCTCATATCCCATTTTTCATAGCTAATCTCTCTTATAGCTTCTTCTCATCTGTAATCTTTTCTTCTGAGATCGAGTGAGTGGTATGGTCCTTTGGATGAACAACTTTCCTCTATTCAGTCCCCCTAGGAACTTGGGGCTTTATCATCCTTGGACGACGTGGATGTGCATGCTCCTGAATTTCAGCACTACGATCGATGTTAATCTGCATATTGTAATTTATGGCTTGCCCCATAGGATGCTTAACTCGCCGCTGGTAAACTGCCCTTCGGCAAGCGACACAAGGTGGCATCGGAGGCGAAGTATGTTTCTTTTCGGGCGATATCTTCCCTCCTTTAGGGGTGGACTGTGGAGACTTCACTAATTGCTTCCCTTTCCCCTTATCTTCACTGATGTGTCTCTTCTGCCTCTTTTACATAAATAGCCGCTACGCTCCTTTCTCTCTATCTAGTATAGGTAAACTAAACTCACGAAACCTATCTATATAAAAAGAAAGCAAATTCAGTCGGGCGAGTTCCCAGTTATAGTTATAGAGATGGGATCAATTCATATTCCCAAGCCTCCGCTTTCGAATCTCGCATTCTGATCGACATCAGTTCTCTATGATATAGAAGAAGGGATCTAGGTATACCTGATCTCGTCAGAGAGATAGGTAGTAGTCCGGGTTCTTACTGGGATTGTCTATACATCATATGATCCATATAGCTTTAGATATCAAGCAGCAAATAATAGACCATCTTTCCTGACTAATCGTACCAGTTCTTTGCAGTATGATCCTTACTAGCAAGTGTGACTTCTACTTATCATTGCTAGCTTTTTCAACGGGAGCTAAAGCTCATATCAGTAAATACCTTCCTGTATTGCAAGCAAGCAACCCTCGTTTGTTGTGCATGTATAATAACTTGCAAGCAACCCCGACGTCCGTCACCTACTCGGCATCTAGCCGTGATACAAATGCCTTGTTCTATTGCTGTGCCAGTCCCTCTCAATGGGTAAATCAGGATAGACCAGCACTGTTAAAGGCTACTCCCAGCCATGTTCTCGCTTGGTTTCAAGTCTACTTTGTAGCGGTTACCCCAGGTCCTTGACCCGACCAACTCACGTAAGTCTAATACTTGAAGTCTACTCTTCCCACTTAATGTCAATTGTCTACGATCAGTATTGATGTAATTCTTCAGAGAGAAAGCCATTCCTTTACTTAAAGGCTTCGAACGGATAGGCAATGATAATTGAGAGCCGATAGACGATACAAACTAGGGATCCCACCAAATTTGAGTGCTTCTATTCCATGCTTTTGCCAAGCTAGTCTGTGAGTTGTTCGCCTAACTTATGACAGTTGGTACATTAGTGAAAGCTGCAGTTCCCTTACCTATTCATTTTTGATATTTAGCTTTAGCTAGAATCAAACCCCAGAGGGTACCTACCTTCGTTTATCTCACCGATCATTAATCTCAACAATCGAAGTTCCTTTGCAGCTCTTGACGATTGAACTTCCTTAGCAGCTTTTACAGGGGGAAGACAGATGTCACTACTTCATGAAGTTTGGGTGCAGAGCCGGGTGGACATCAATGGACTAAAGTCAAGAGGTGGTCGCTGGGTCTAAGGGAATTTCTTAGTTACCTTCGGATAACGAGTTGGATAGAGGGAAGCTCTAATCCTCCAGGGTAGTCGTTAGCCAGAAAGAAGAAGAGGGCTGGGTGGGAGTCAGAAAAATCATCGAATCTCAAATATAGTTTCAATGATTGATTCATCAAACAAAACTCAATTTATTCTACTCTACTATGATAAGAATCACTCAAAGAAAAGATAATCATGGGAGAGAGACTAGAAAATTAATCTTGTATGTAGCTTCCGATTCGTAGATTACAGACTCGATAGCTGACTCCTCGATCGGGTGAATAAATCCCTCCGATTCTTAGCGCGCTCGGTCGGCTATCTCCTCGATCCTGCTTGCTTAGCCTAGCGGTTGGCTCAGCATCCTTCGCTCAGTATATCTATCCGTCTTCGTATAGTGAGTAGCTCGGTTTAGCCCCCATCGATAGCTTACTGATGCCAGCTGATTAGCTGGGCCTTGTTTCCCTAATCTTCCCTAGCATCTTCTTCTCCGATCCCAGCCTGAACATCCGATTGCTTAGCTCATCCCCTCTCGGGGGGCTCAGATGGATTGAATTTCCTCTTCATTAGTGGGGATGGGCCCTTTTGAGGGTATGAGAAGAGTTATTCACTATTCCCCAAATCCGAGGAAGGAGAATTTTTTATGTCAATTAGTGTGTGGGGGTATGTATGTGAGTCCCTATCCGTTCTATTGGAGTTGTGGGTATTCTACATCACCGAGACCTATAGTAGAAGTTTGGATGAAAGTTTGGTTGATCAGCCCCGCTACGCTAACCCTTTCGGGACCTACTTTGGAGCGAATTCCCCGCTTTAGGTTGTAGCTGCTCTATACGTTACAGTTGGAAACTGATCCATGCTATGATCCTTATCCGGCTCTTTCATAGGTTTTCTTCGAGCCTTCAGATCAACTCGTTGGGGAACGAAAGTTCTGGGTCTATTCGAGCTATATCTCCCTCTACCACTGGCTTTGCCTCGAAGCCGGTAGAAGTTTGAAAGCAAAAAACTTAACTTTCTTAACCTTCTCCATCTGCTAGTCTAAAGCACCCCGAGAGGCCGCTAAGGACCTGTAATCAAGTCTTCCTGTTGCCAGCAATCTATTTGTCTATTCCATTTAGCTATCCGGCTCATAAGCAGAAAACCTAAAAAAGAAGAACCAATTCTTTCACATCCAAGCCATTAGCAGCTCGCCAGACCCTTCTTATGCTTATCTTCTTTCGTTTTGCTGCTATGCTAAGCAACCTCTAAATGAATTTCTTCTTTCCCTTATCCGGTTGGAGGAACTGCGACTCATCCATGGCTCGAGTTCCACTTGGTTGTCCACTAATCGACTAACTAGGCCTTGACATGCCAAGTGGACAATTTTGGGCTATCCATTTTTTGATCCAGGTATGTCATCCACTTCACCATCAAGAGTCGCCTATGAAAAGGAAGCGATAAAGCTCACTGGAGTCAGGGTATCCTCGAGATGCTTATCCTCTTTTGCTTATCAGGCTCTCCTATCTATCTCAAAACAAGTTATTTACATAACACCCTTGCTACTGATAGCCCTGTGACGAGTGGTGCAGACACCGAAGGCTCTGGAAGAGTTTCGTGACGAGAGATTATGGACTAGTTTGAGGCAGCCAAGTGTTGGACTTGATTGGTCTGGTGATTCACTGATTGAAGTGACTCATGAGAGTTCCGATTCAACATCTTCCTCTTCCGAATGCCCTTTTTATGCTTGGTTGACTATTTTCTTTAAGGCTTGACCTAAGACGCAGGTATAGCGACTAATACAATATCCTACTACGGGCCAAGGGACAGTCTCAGGTTGATAGTTTGTATGGGGTTTAGGCCTTCCAAAAGGTAACAGAGGCATGCAATGGTTTCCTTGGACCAGACGGAGATTGGCCCTCGAGTTCAAAGGCATAAGGGAGCTTGACTGCAAGACCTACCCATCGAGCAGGGACGAAAGTCGGCCTTAGTGATATGACGGTGCCGAGTGGAAGGGCCATTGCTCAACGAATAAAAGTGACTCTTGGGATAACAGGCTGATCTTCCCCAAGCGTTGACATCGACGGGAAGGTTTGGCACCTCGATGTCGGTTCTTCGCCACCTGGGGCTATAGTATGTTCCAAGGGTTGGGCTGTTCGCCCCTGAAGGTGGTACGTAAGCTGGGTTCAGAACGTTGTAAGACAGTTCGATCCATATTCGGGCGTTAGAGCATTAAGAGGACCTTTCCCTAGTACGAGAGGATCGAGAAGGACGTACCTCTGATGTACCAGTTATCGCGCCCATGGTAAACGCTAGCTAGCCAAGTTTTTAGAGTCGGGGAGTTAGAACTCATCATGTGTACCAGTGACTTTTTCTTATTATTACATAACCATCTATTCGCCCAATCTGATCATAGACCGGTGAATGGCCTGACTGTGTGAGGGAATGGTCTGGTCTCTTGCAAGACTAAGGGCTTTGTAAGAATAAGGTGCTATTGATAATAACCCTGGCTGTCTCCAATTATGGCAAGAGCATATCGCGAGCCGTGGATATAATGCACAGTGAATCACTAGTAGCAGAAAGATGCCTATGGGCAGACATTTTACATTTAAGAGAATTTGGCAACTCTTAGCAAGAATAAGGAAGAATATGCGGCTGGCTATCTCCGGACCCATAGATTTAGTGGGCCTCTCCCGCTCCCCTTTGTTTCTGTATGTGTTCCAGTTCCGGTTCCAATGCTTGCGTACTAACTTAGCTGTTATGACAGTCACTCTTGGAGCATGGATTTCGACTACACTTCTTAACCTAATCGTGAGCTTCTGAGCTTATGGGTAAGATATGGCTCGGTGAGCTATACTATTCCATGTCTAGTAGTGAAGGGTTAGATGGGTCTTGTAAGGTGTATTACTCGAATCCCTTACATGGAACTACCCTCGACCGCTAGTTCCCCTGACTTGACTTCCTTCCGATGATTGGTAGGCAAGACTTTCACTATGGACTCTCTGCCTAATGACCCTACTTTTATCTGAACTATGATTTAGAGCAATTCTTACCGACACCATCTTTACCTTTCATGCCATATGCGCTTAGCGCTCTTAAACTTTTATGGACGAAAGTTGGGTACTCTATGAAATCCAGGGCTCACTTCATCCTCTGACTGGACTAAGATAGAATCATTTCATTGAGCCATGTCTGCCGAGAGAGAGGGTATCTCCCTTGCCAAGAGATAGGCAGCATTTAGAAAGGATTAGGGCTCTCCTGCTATCAATCTAGGACATGAAACAGAGACTGGAACCTATTCCTATTGGGATAGAGAAAAGTGATAAGAAAGCAAAGCCTATAAGTCCCTCTATGAAGTCAGAGAAACTCAAGTTTTAATGCACGCTATTTGTTTATATAGAAAGAAGCACCTCATGAGGAAAGAGTGCAAATAAAGGCTTACCAAGCAAGAAGAATGTTCTCCTTGCCAACAAGTTCACTGCTACTGGCATATGATACATCGTTAGCCATCCGTTTTCTCTCATTCAAGCCTGGAAAACAACTCTTTTGTTAAGACAAAAGTGGACTACGATATCTCCAGTAAGACATGAGCGGTGATCCCTATCCTTCCTTCCTTACTAGCGCTTGTACACTCGGTCATCTCACTGTCGCTCACCTCACTTTGACTCACTTCGCTTGCCTTCTCTTGAATGTCCCATATAGCATTCTCTAGTTGTCGGCTGTTTCTAAAGATATTACCTACAACCTCTTTATTTCAGGCTTTCAAATGTTCTTTGGACTCCCTCCGGTCGCCTCTCACTATTTTTACTTTCAAAATAAAGATTAATATGTAATAAAACTTCGAATTAGAATCGATCCTCCCAGCACGGTCGCCTCCAGCCGTTGGTTGTTCCAGTCAAATTATTAACTGACTTTAGAGCATGCTGTGTCGAGTTGGCTGAACGGTATGTTGCTAAGCTGTTTGAAATCCCTACGGATGTGGGGATACGATGGGAACCTATGTGGATGTCTTCATCTGTTTATGACTCTAACATTAGGCGGACTAAAGATGCTCTATATAGTCCATTCCATCATATGATATGGAAATGATTTTCCATATCAAGACAGACAAGTCAACCATCCAAGGCGCGACATCGGACGGAAGTCATGATTGTCGGTCTCGATGTTGGCCCTTTCAGTAAAAAAAACCTCGAGTGGGCATCAAGATACATAACCCCATCTTTTTCTTTCTTTCTTATTTCCACGTATCATCTTCCCTCAAAAGGGTGAAGATGACCCCAATTTTTTATCTTTCTCGTGGTTGGTCTAGCAATCTTGGACAATGGTTTTGATGAACTGTCACTAAACTCAAAACGAAAGAAGAGAAAGAACTGGGAGTTGGAGCCTATATAACAGGTTGCTTGCTTACCAAGCCATCCTAGCAAGCTCCTCCAGTTTGATTATTATTCTTGACTTGACTTATTATTTAGAAAACAACTCACTATGAAAATGAAAGACAACCTAGAATCTACCCAAGAAGATAGAGAGTCCCACATACGAGAAAAGGTCAGAAATGGAGTTGAAGCAAGTAACATTGCAAAGGCATAATGACAGTAGGGTCGAGATATCCCCGCACTCCGAACCGGACGTAAGGGTCTCCCTCATCCGGCTCTCTACAGGGGAATCTCCACTCACTGCATCCCCTAATATCCTCTCTTTACCACATCATGGGGGTTTACAGGAGATCCCAGAGGCTCGCTCAGATAGGCTGCTATACCAGACATTATTACTAAACTACAAAGAAATCAAAGACTTTATTAGTCACTAGACTCACTATAGTAGTCCGTCCGACTGATCTTGCTTAGATCATTACTATTCATTCTCCCGTGCTTTAGCAATTGTGCTCCCTAGACCACTACTATTTAGGTAGGGACAATCAATCCGTAGTTACGAAAATAATGGAATGAATGGGTATCCCTATCAATATCAAAATGAAGATGATTATATAATCAGCCCTTTCATTCCATAGATGTATCTGGTCTGAGATGGTACAATACTCTACGAGAGAAATGCAATGGGATGGATGGTAGAGGGCTGCCTGCGCCCAAAAGCGATGATTCACTTGTCCCCTTGTCCATAGGGACCTCGTGGTATAAAACTGCCATGACCTCTGCGTTATAGCTGCCCCTTTCGCTCTTTCTTTTGAGTGCCTCGTGGATGAACAAAAGAAGGGAAGTTACAGAACGGGGTAGTGAAGGCTCACGAAGTAGATAGCAAGTCCCCACCCCGTAAGTACTGTGTTGCCATAGCACGCCCTACTTCAATAAGGTGATGTTGCTACGCCCTCGCTGACATTAAAGCTCGCTAGGGGATAGGATTCATTCACTTGCATTCCTGGTAGCACTACAAAAAGCTTCGGTCTTAACACCCCTACGGAAGCTGTGCAGCCTTGGTTCGTAGAGTAGGGTTTCCTATTTACCCACAACGGAGGAGCCACCCCCACCAGGCAGGTGGCCACGGTTCATAACGCACTCTTCGCACAACAAATCCAATTTGAAGTTGACTTATTCGCTCGGTCAATCGTCGGAATGTGTACGAAATACCATAAGGGCACAATATCTCAATAGCACCCTTGTCTAAAGCTTCGAATGAGACTGAATATCCGAAATACATAAACGATCTGACTAGAAAGTTATTCAAAACTTGATCGAAGAACCATCGTTTATTGAAGAAGCAATAGAGTCGATTACAAAAAGTACTAGTTTGAAAGGCTCACTGGAATTGATCCACTACGGGATTTATATTATACGCTAGATAAACACCTGAAGTACTAAACAAAATAGGTATTCAAAAATTAGATAGGGGTAAAGACGCAATGGGGCGCCGGCGGCTTACTCAAGTGCACCCTGAACTAGACAAAATGGTCGCCTATTACACGGCTCACAAACTTTGCCTGGGGTGGGGGTACCGATTATTCGTCAGCGGTACGGCGCACGCAGGGCCTCGGGGTTTGCTGCCTGGACTTCCTATGCATTTCCTACAGAGTAAAATAGAACCCAGCTCAGCTCCGCCGAGCCAAAAAGAAAGAATCGCCTTCGATAGACAGTAGAGTATAGCGAAGAGGCTTTCGTCATCCGTAAAGGACCTAAGGGAAGACCGTGCTTCGAAGTGCACTGAGAGTTTTGCTTTAAGAACACTTTACCTTACCCCTTCTATTTAGCCATGTCTAGGTGGAATCACCAAGATTGAACAGAGGCCCGCCCAGCCAACGCCGGAGGGACAACCAGGCCAACCAGTAGGCTTTCTTAGAGACCCGAGGCCCTTAAATGATTGAATTCATAGGGGCACCCTGTTGGCCCATTGGTCATGGTCAAACCTGATTTTAATAATTGATCAAACTCTGTCTCGATATACGGAACAAATTAGATGTTTACTAAAGACATTTTGGACAATGAACAAGATTGGATATCTACTCAGTTCAAGACCGAAGCTATGTTTGCCACTCAAGACTGTATTTTCTTACAAAATATAATTTTCATTTTTATTGAGTCTACGAATACATTGTACACCAATTCGTACGGGCATATAGGCTATCCGAAATCGTTTTTCAAAACTGACCTATTATTTTTAAAATTACGAATATTTTTGGAAAATATCTGTTATTTACAAAAAGCTTCTGAAAGATTTTTGAAAAAGCTAAAATTATTTTTCATAAAATTAACCTGACCAACCTTGACAGAACTCGGCTAGAGTTCGGCTAAGGTAAACGTTGGATTTTGAACTTGGTATCCGTTTAATTGCGGTTTGTTACAAAGAGTTATGTCCGAATTCTGTCCGAATTCTGTCAGAGTTCTATCTTTGGAAAAACTATAAATAGATTGGAATTCTGATCTTTTAAAATCACTAATTCACTTTCATCTTCTCTCTTCTAAAGCTTATGTTTCTTCCAAAGAGTTTTCAAAAAGCTTTTATTTTCAAATCCCAAGCCAGTTACAATTCTCTAGTCAATTTGTCGTACATTACGGTCTAGAAGATTTCGGAGATATTGTAATCAGAGGCTTGATTGAAGAAAGACTCATCAAAACTGAAGTTGGTCGAGTTCTTCGTATCAAAGCTCACGTCTATAGAAGTTGCAAGGACTTCGTATGAAAACTTGCAAGATTTTCCAATAGTGGATTCAACTAGAAGCTAGAGTTCTTCCGATTGGAATAGTCCTCACAAGAGGAAAACCAGTATTAATCTCTGTGTTTGTGTTTGCCTTCTGATCACTCTTTTCTTTACAGTTATTACTTTGTGATTATTATTATATATGTGATCTAACTGCTAACAAGTTTTAATTAGCAATATTATGTTGCCTACTCTATTCAACCCCCTCTAGAGTATTCTGCTTTACGATTTCGTTCCTATAATTGGTATCAGAGCAGGTTATTCAGGTAAAGCAAGGTGAAATTGTAGTTATATTCAGTTATCTTTAATTATTATATTGCTCATAGTATTACACATGACAACTGTGAAATTCACAAGTGAAGGCCAAGCCACAAACAGACCTCCACTGTTTGACGGCACAAACTACACTTATTGGAAAATACGGATGAGTTTCTTCTTAAAATCTCTTAATTTTGACTTATGGTCTATAGTTATTGATGGATACAAAAAGCCTTCTCGTATTACTGTTGATGGAGTTTTTGTTGACAAACCCCATGATAAATATACTGAGGATGAAAAGAAAAAGGGCAGTCTTAACGCACGTGCTATTAACGCTTTATTTTGTGCTTTAGACAGAACTGAATTCAATAGGGTGATAACTTGCACAACATCAAATAAAGTATGAAAACTTCTCGAAGTAACCCACAAAGGAACAACATAAGTCAAGGAGTTAAAGATCTGCAGACTTACTCAAGAGTACGAGGCGTTCAAAATAAAGCCAAGTGAATCTGTCACTCAGATATTTACGAGATTCTTGGATAATATAAATCCTTTGTCTTCATTAGGTAAGGAATACATTAACCATGAGAAGATTCGCAAACTTCTACGAGATCTGACAAAGAACTGGATTCCAAAGGATACAATAATCATTGAAGGAAATGACCTCTCAACAATGTCTCTAGAAATGCTCATGGGTAAGCTACTCACTCACAAGTTAGAACTTCAAGATTTTGAAGATGCTACACCAAAGAAAAAGTCAAAAAAGTCGATCACTCTTAAGGCTCAACATAGAAGAACTATTTAAGATGATTCTGACGACAGCGACTCTGATTCTGAAGATCAAGCTCTTATGGTAAGAAAATTCAAGAAGTTCATGAGATTCAATAGAAGAACAAAAGACAGCAACAACAACAACAACGAGGAAGATCCAATTTGCTACGGATGTAAGAAAAAAGGACATATGAAGAAAGATTGTCCAACAACATCATCATCAACAAGAAAAAGCATCAAATATGTCAAAGGCTACCTAAAGAGATCTACATCAAGGAAGTATGCCAATACAAGCATATGGCATGAAAGCGAAGTCAGCGATTTCATTAGATGAACAGTCAGATGACGCTGCAAATGACTGCTTGATGGCTTACAATCAGGTAACCACTAATCCTCTATTTGATCCTCATGATAATTTTACCTTTGAGCAACTAGAAAAGGCTTTCAGTGACATGTTAAATGACTACAGGAAACTGTGTTGTAAATATGAAACCTCTAAGAAGGTACTTAAAGATTACAAAGGTGAGATAGGAAGACTTACTACACAATTAGCCGATGTTAAAAATAATGACTCTTCTATTGAGTCTGGTGAGCTTTCATCTATTAAGCTGTTGTTACACGAGACTATTAAGTTATCCGAAGAAAAAGACCAAACTATCATCTGTAGAAGCATGGAAAATATTAGAATAATGATCCATGCGGCTCGGAGTAAGAAGCTTATGCGGCTCACACAGGAACGGCCCTATGCGGTTCAAAGAAGACTCTCAATCGCATGCGGCTCGGGAGCGTATGCGGTTCAACAAGGCATATGCGGCTCGATGGATGCCATGTGTGATCTTTCCCTACAGCTGGTCGTTTGGGGGTGGCCTCATTTAATGCTCTGACACGACTTGGCGACTGTGACTGCTCTGACATAAAGTGTCATAATGGCTCTGCCATAATGACAGACTTTTCGGGAAAGGAAGAAGATCTCTGACCCGAACCTTCAGAAATCCTAGGTTGCCACGTGGCAACTCTCATGCGGCTTAAATGGAAAACAGCTCCATGCGGTTCACGAAGAAGTCACTCTATATGGTTAGCAGAAATCAGCCATATGCGGCCCACCGATAGCTCAATCCCTGCGACTCAATACAATGCTAGCTCATGCGGCTCGCAAAGACTATGCATATGCGGCTCACGGAAGGTTCGTCCCCTGCGGCTCGATGAGGCATTGTCTCATGCGGCTCAGGAAGAATATCTCTCTGCGGTTCGAGGATAGTCAATCCTATGCGGCTCTGACAGGACTCACAAGTAAGACACGTGGAATGGGATCAATAAGAGATTTAACCGAATCTCAACAAATATATTTGACATCATCGTCATAATTACTGAGATCAGGGCATATCATTTATCATCAAGCTAATGGGACACGTGGCGATCAATCAGACATTGGCATAATCAATCACAAGGATTTAAAGCAGCTAGCATTAATTGCTCATGAGATATGATGCTATCCGCATTAATGGCCGAGATTCACTATAATCAGGATCAAGGGTTCAGATAAAATGAAAGAGCGCCGACATTCCAAACAGATAATCATTAGCAAATCCTAATGATCACCCCCCCCACTCTTATAAATAGCCAGCATCATTCCCTTGTAAAAAAAAGAAAAAAGAAGAAGAGAGAGAGAGGTCGGCACCAAAAGAAATAAGAAGAGAGAGATCTACACAGAGAGAGTTCCCCCTTCCTTCTTGAGAATCACAGAGAGAGAGAGAAGCCAGGAGAGCAATCCGAGGAGAGTAAGAAGAGCGTTTCTTCATCAACGTCGAGCAGATCTTCCCCGAGCCAAGACTGCATACTGATCGTCCAAGGAGTAAGGCAGAGCGGCCGTCGCTTTCCCGAGCCTCTATCGTCACCCCCCAGAATCAAAAATAAACATTCGTACTTAGTCTGCTGTACCTAGGTTTTCGTCCCTAGGCTTTCTTTGTACGAGCGAGTTTGTATTGTGAGTCTAAGTTCAGTCCTCCGATAATTGTTCTGTTCTTTTACAATCAATGGAAAACACGATGGCGACTCTGCTGGGGACTAACTTCTCCACGGCTGAGGAGTTGGTGATGCAATCAGATGCAGCCAAACTTGGCTCCACACAAAAGAAGATGGTCGTCCGCTTCGACCAACAGGCGTTCGAAGAGATGCTCTCTGAAGGCAGCGCTGGCCCGGTCCAGAAGCGCACCCGCACCACGAAGGCTCGCAAAGAATGGAGACCGAAGTCATTTGCCCCTCCTTAAGCCCTCGATGGGATGCCCTCTGTTGCTCAAAACGGCGAGAAGAATTCTCCTGCGGTCCCACATCAGATCGTAGACAACTCTGCTGTCCCCAAGTCCGACAGAAGAAAATATTATGATGCTTGACTCGCAGGGACAAAGAGGGACTCTACGCGGACCAAACCGCAGAAGAGTATTAGCCGCAAGGAGAAAGCCCATGCGGCTACATCCGCCAACCGCAAGGAGAAAGCCCATGCGGCTACATCTGCCAACCGCATGAAGAAAACTCATACGGCTACTTCTGTCAGCCGCATAACTTATGCGACTACAGTTCCCGACAGCATGGATGAGACTCATACGGCCAGTAAAGTCAATCGTTTGCAGAAAACCCATGCGGCCACAGATGCCAACTGCATGCGGCCAGCCTGTACGGTCGTGACCCCTAGCCGCATAAGAATTCGTCCAACGACAGGAGACAACCACATGCAGACAGCCCACACGGTTTCCACTCCCAGCCGCATAGCATCTGCTCCATGCTCCTCTCGATCAGTTTTCGACCGTCTCTCGTACGGTCCGAACCCTGATGACTCTCTGGATGATAAGCCAGACTCTGTGATGCTCAACTTGGACTCTTCCTATTATGCACCCACAAGTGCTAGAAAGAAGAAGTCTAGGGCAGCACGGGCTCATCAAGCCCAGACAGCTGCCCCAACCTCTGACTATCAGGGCGTCCCGCTGATTATCACGCGGGCCTCTGATGGGAAGTTGTACAGAACCACTCAAGTCCAATCCCCGACGTCGAACGGACAGAGTGGTTCCTCTGACCTGCGTGAGGCGATCCTCCACAAACGCAAGGAAAGAGAAGGGGCCTCGGCGTGCAAAAAATCCCCATATGGATGTCACTGTACCCAGATCATCGTCAACTGCTGCTGCAACAACGCGGCAGTGACGGAAGATCGTCCGTCCGTCTTCCACAGACTACAGCACCCGAACTCAGAAGATGAGGCACCTCCTGTTGTCTCCTGCAATTCTGCCCAGAAGGTCCCTACCGAGGGGAGAGGGAAGAAGACAAGCATCTCCAATCCAAAGATATCAGCCACTACAGCTAAGAAGTTGTCGGCTAAACGGTTACCCTCCACCGGAGTATACCAACACACCCGTTCGAAGACAAAATCTGCTGCAACAGGAGGCTTATCGTCCCCGACCCTGGGGGTCGTAGGAGCTGGGGGTAGTACTCCTCCGAACGTCCACAATAATCTAATGTTTCAAGGAGACGAACCCCGAGAAACAACCCTCCCATCGGGTACAACAGAGGCTGACGTCCCCGAGGACATCTACGATTCTCTAGGCGAAGCAAGCTCCGAAGCTGGAGGTAGTGTTCCTTCCGAGTCCGAACGTGAAGAGAACATCCCCACATATCCAAATGATTTCTCGACGCATGGGTACGACTCGGAGGGTACATCCTCCACCACTCCCTCCGTCACTCCTCATGTGAGGACGGTATTCATGACAGATAGCAATCAAGGCAGTTCCAGCGATCGCCAGCGTATCGACACGTTGGAGGCCATATTGCATGCCTTGGTCAAGTCTGTAGACGAGATCAAAGCGGCACTTCCTACTCTGCAGGGAGTGACACCTGGCCAGACAAGCGCGGGTCCCGCAATCAACGTAGATTCAAATTCAGTGGCGCCAAACCAGGGCAATAATCCTCCCGAGATAACGGCCCCTACCGCGACAGATGAGGCCCGAGAAGTAAGAAGAGAGGTTCAGGAGCTCCGAGCAATGTTCCACGCCCGAGAAAACTCTCAAGACCTCAGAATACGGCAACCATATCCTGCTGAATGGAGGGATGTTCCCTTTCCGCCAAGATATAAGCCGTTCAATATCAACCCATATGATGGCAAGACTTCAGCAAGTCGATACATCACTTACTTTGAGGTCACTACCGACCATCTGCCCCATGATGACACTATCCTCACGCGATTATTCATTGGGGCATTGGAAGGAGTCGCCTTCGATTGGTACCGCAACCTGCCAGACAATTGCATCCACTCCTTCGCTGGCTTTAAACGCTTGTTCTTGGAGAGGTTCTATGAGGTAGGGCAGGATGTTACGATGTCTACCCTCATGGACGTCGTTCAAGGAGAGAAAGAACTGACAAGAAATTATATTAAGCGGTTTCGTCAAACCGCAATGAAGTTACCATCTGGCAATCCGGACTCTTCTTTGATTGAAATTTGCCAAAAGAGACTACTTCCAACAATTAGTCTCTGGATGGGCAAAAGTCAGTTCAAGGACTGGAAGGCTTTTATCATCAGTGCTACAAGTACTGAAGAACGATTGAAGAAGGCTCGCCAACTGGGGTTGCAAGCGTCCCAACACCAGCAACGACAATGGGAGTAGCCCCTCCAACAGCCGGGATAACAAAGGCAAGCAGGCTATGGTGACCGATACAGCCCAGAAGCCCGAGCCACAGCCAGCAGACAAACAATGGCCTCAAATCACTTATTCCTTTGAAGACGGTCACGTCAAGCCTATCTTGGACATGCTTATACAAGGAGACAGGATTCAGCTTCCTCCACCAAGACGGGAGCCTCGGCCGGCTGATTTGGAGAACCCAAAGTTCTGCCATTACCATCGCTACGTCCACCATGCTACACACGACTGCTATCAACTGAAACGGTATATCCAAAACCTCATCGATTCGAACGCCCTAGCTATCGATTTCGAAGAGGTAACCGTGGCAGCCAACATGGTGTCCGTACAATTCGGCAGCTTCCCTCCCACAGAGACTCATAACGGGGTTATACCCATCCCTCTGGCAATAATGGAGATTGCTAATCTGTCGCCTGCTCGCGATCAAGCCGCTGGTCTAGTGCCCCTCACCACATCACGAGGGAAAATCATGTGGGTCCATCCGGACCTAGTCCACGAGGTAACTCAGCCCTCTCCACCTTCTAAAAGGAAAAGTGAAAAAGTCAGATCCTGCCGTACTGCCTCGACGAAAGAAGAGGAAGTTTCGGCCGTCACTACTCGATCCGGAACACAAGCCCAACCGGTGACCGAAAGCGCGACTGATGATCATCCGCCCACTTCCAATAATGCTCCGGGACCGGCTCAGCCTTCGACGACCGACAAGCCTAGGCCGAAGGAGACTCGCTTCGACAAGTCCCTCCGGAAGGAGACACCTCAGGGGCTGGAGAGGCCCTACAACTTCGACATCTTAGCACAATTAGCTAACACCCCGGCCAAATTGTCCTTATATGAACTCCTCAGGCTCTCAAAGGATGTCCGTACGGCTTTAAGTGAGGCGCTCCAAAATGCCGATGCATACTTGGCTCAGGTCAACCTCACGGGAGATAACCAACCTGCAGAGCTCCAAGATAGTGCATGTACGGGAGCAATGCCCAATATCGTCTTCTCTCCGCAAGATATGCTCATCAAAACTAACCTGCATGATCGCCCGCTATACTACACTAGATACATCAGAGACGTAAAGGTGGACCGAATGCACATTGATCCTGGGTCCTCTATAAGCATCATTCCGAAGGGTCTGCTACATCATCTTCGCATTCCGATGCATCGCCTGACACCTACAAGCACCGCCATTAGCGGTTTCAATTCGGGCAGGAGCTACCCAATAGGGAAGATCCGTTTGAAGTGTCAGATCGGCGATCTCCAATCAGAAGTCACCTGTTATGTCATAGATGCCGACACTTCTTACAATATCCTTCTGGGATGGCCTTGGATATACGATTACATGATCGTGCCTTCCACACTACACCAGTGCTTCAAATATGTCGATAAGCACGGCTTCGTGAGGACAGAGTTTGCCGATACCGATCCCTTCAAGGGGGTCGAATCTTATTACTCAGACTCCTGTCTATACGAAAAATCAAAGAAGCATCTGGTCGAAGAAGATGTGCAAACTCACAATAAGACGGCTACAGGATCAGAAGAAGGTCTAACGATCCACCTTCAGGCTCGCAAACCGGGTAATTCCGCACCCCTTACGGCCACTCTGCGTAAGGACGCAATCAGTCTCTCCGCACAAGAAGAACAGATGAGAATCCGGCTGTCAAAGTCCGGCCAAGCGCCGAAACCCATAATAGGGCCACTTACCATCAGACTACCGAGAGTCGGTCAGCTCCAAACGGAGAAGCCCAATCCCTCCGACAGACCGCTCACAATACGCCTTCCCAAGAAGGTTCTTCACCCCGATGCGAGGTCTGACACTTCTAGCGAACCAGCCACCCCTCGCCTCACATCAAGTACCAAACTAGGGATTGCTAGTTTACCAACAACTCCACGATCTGCTCCGCCAGTTGAGCCTCTGAAGATCAAGCTGACTAGGTCGTCCTCCCAGTCTTCATTTATACAGGGGGTGGCCGAAGAAAAACCAGAATTGGCCAAGTATGTGGCTGCCCACTCCGATACCCCCTCCGCAGATGATATAATCCCTCTAGAAAAGATACCTTACTTCATCAATAAAGGGTTATCTTTGAACTACACCGAGCTCAATAAGCTATGTACAATGTACGCTATGGAACACGGTATAGGCACTCACCTACATACACAGGTGACAAACGTGTACACCGCCATCCGACTTACTCCAGTAGAAGACACTTACCGAATAGTCGAGGGAAGGGACCACCCGATCATCTTCGGCCGGACGAACAACCCACATCCCCCCGCTATGGAAGAAGTCGACTTCGGGTCAGATGCCGGAAGACTGCCTCTGTATCTCTATAGCCCTCAATCCAAATATCTCATGCAGAAATAGGGGTATGATCTAGAAACAACACCAGGACTGAACTACGGCACTGGACGACGATTACCTTTGAAGACGCCAGCCCCGGCGGGCAAGCCACGGAACTATTATAACAAAACCCGATGCGGTTTAGGGTATGTAACGCCTACTACGACCTCTGAAAGCTCAGATGAAGAATGCGACTGGCAGTCACATTCAACTGGATCACCGACTTCCGACTCAGATACCAGCATCGGAGATGTGTTCAGACAAATCATGTCAGTCAACATGGCGTTCGCTGACGCTTACGAGGAAGACGAAGACATCCCCGAAATCCTTGAGCTAGAACCATGGGCCCAACAATTAGACGCGCAATGGAAAAAACAGTTCGAACTGAGAGAACCTCCTACTGAAGATGAGGTCATACAAGTGGATCTCGGCAGCGAAGCTTCTCCAAAACCGATCTTTATCAGTAAAAGCCTAACTGACGAAGAACGAGAATCGCTGTTAGTACTCGTCAGAGAATACATTGATGTGTTCGCCTGGGGCTATGAAGACATGCCGGGGTTAAATCCTGACATCGCTCTCCACAAACTCAATATACGGCCAGATGCAAAGCCAGTCAAGCAGCAACAACGACGCTTCCGCCCAGGTGTTATGGACGCGATCGAAACTGAAGTCAACAAGTTAATAGCCAGCAGTTTCATTCATGAAGAGCAACATCCTGACTGGGTCGCCAACATAGTGCCGGTCCTTAAGAAAAATGGGAAGATCCGAATCTGCATCGACTTCCGTAATCTGAATGAGGCATGTCCGAAGGACGAGTTTCCCCTCTCCATTACAGACATCATGATCGACAACACATGCGACTTTGAACGTATGTCATTCATGGATGGATTCTCGGGTTACAATCAAATCAAAATGTCTTCCGACGACGAAAAACACACATTATTCCGAACGCCGATTGGTACATACTGCTACACAGTCATGCCATTCGGTCTAAAGAATGCTGGCGCTACATATTAGCGGGCCATGAGTATCATTTTCCGAGAACATTTACGCAAAATAGTAGAATGCTTTGTCGACGACATCGCCGTCAAGAGTCGCCATAAGGAAGATCATCTACAAGACCTGAGAACGGTATTCGACCTGATGAGAGCCCACAACCTGAAGATGAACCTTAACAAATCATTCTTGGGCGTATCCAGCAGGAAATTCTTAGGCTTCATCATCACGGCACGGGGCATCCATGTAGACCCTGAGAAGACGAAGGCAATCATGGAGATGGGTCCCCCGAAAAATCTCCGCGAACTCAGAGGCCTCCAAGGGAGGCTAGCTTACATCAGGAGGTTCATTTCCAACCTCTCCGAGCGATGCCGACCGTTCACACACCTCATGAAGAAGGGAGTCTCATTCATATGGGACGAGGAATGCCAGCGTGCTTTCGACGACATCAAAGAATATTTGTCGAATCCCCCAGTCCTGGTGGCCCCGGTCCCCGAAAAACTATTCCTGCTCTACGTACGAGCGATAGAACACTCCCTTGGTTCCCTGCTAGCACAAAATAACGATGCAGGCCACGAACAGGCCATATATTATCTCAGCCGAATGATGATCGGGCCAGAACATTGATACACCGCCGTAGAGAAGGAGTGTCTCGCCCTGGTATTCGCTATTCAAAAGACGCGGCACTATGTCACAGGATAAACCATACATGTGATCTCGCGAGTCAACCCCCTCAGAGTCCTCATGACTAAACCAGGGGCCCTCAGCTCTCGACTCGCCACATGGGCAATATTGCTGTCCCCCTATCATATGATTTTTGTCCCGCAAAAGGCTGTTAAGGGTCAAACCCTAGCAGACTTTTTGGCAGCCCACCCAGGATCGGAGTCATCTAGAATCTATAAAGAGATCCCAGACGAGGTCGCTGATTCAAATACAGCCATCCACGATAACATATGGCGAATGTTCTTCGATGGCGCCTCAAGGACCGGACCCAAGGGAAACATCGTCGTCGGGGTCGGAGTGGTATTAATTTCTCCTACTGGGCTGGTGATCAATCGCGCCTACTCCCTCACGGAACCCTGCTCCAACAATGTGGCCGAATATAACGCTCTGGTCATTGGCCTCCAACTTGCAAAAGAGCTGGGGGTAGAATACCTTGAAGCATACGGCGACTCCCAACTAATCGTCAATCAGATCAGGGGCTCGTACGAGGTTCGCCATGAAGACATGATCCCCTACTATCAAATTGCGATCAACATTATCTCATCATTCGAGGGATTCTTCATCGAACACGTCCCCAGACTCCAAAATATCGAAGCTGATGCCCTAGCAGGCCTTGCCGCTTCTTTAGCAGTACCGAACCAAGCTCATCATTCGGTTGACGTAATAGTCCACGAACTGGTCTGTCCCAAGAATAACGTTCAAGCCATGGCAAGTTATTCCGCCCAGACGGTCGACGACACACCGGACTGGAGACAGCCGTTCATCGACTTCGTCGTATACGACATCCTCCCAGAGAATCCAAAGGAAGCTACCTCTATCAGACGGCGCTCTCTCAGATTCTTCTACGATACAGAGACGAAAATGTTGTATCGCCGCTCCTACGACGGATTATTGCTCCGGTGCTTGTCGAACGCGGAAGCTATAGAAGCTGTACGAGAAGCTCACGATGGTGTATGTGGGGCCCATCAACCCGGCCCTAAGCTACAGGACCGCCTTCGCCGGATGGGCTACTACTGGCCCACAATGGTGGCAGATGTGATAAATTATGCCAGAAAATACAAGGCCTGCCAAGTCCACGCAGATTTCATTCATCAACCATCCGAGTTTCTGCATCCAACGGTGGCATCCTGGCCATTCAAAGCATGGGGAATGGATATCATTGGTCCAATCACCCCACCTTCCTCCCGAGGACATCGCTTCATACTTGCGATCACTGATTATTTCTCCAAATGGGCGGAGGCTGTCCCACTCGCAGAAGTTAAAACTTCAAACGTGATCAGCTTCCTTAAGCATCACGTTATCTACCGCTTCGGACTACCACGAAGAATCATCCATGATAATGGTCCACAGTTTATAAGCCATGCATTCTACCGATTCTGCGATAAGCACCGCATTCAGAATATCTCTTCGACACCATACAACCCGACAGCAAACGGGTTGGCAGAGGCATTCAACAAAACAATTATCAAACTCCTCAAGAAGTTCATCTCCTCCAACAAATGCGACTGGAACGAGAAGCTCGGCGAGTGCTTATGGGCTTATCGTACCACGGTTCGAACAGCCACCGGGAATACACCATTCTCTCTGGTGTACGGGAGCGAGGCAGTCCTCCATTTGGAGACTCAGATCCCCTCACTCCGCGTCGCCCTCACTTATCAATTGACAACGGATGATAACTACCGACGACGACTACAAGAGTTGGAGGCTTTAGATGAAAAGCACCTCCTAGCTCAGCAAAGGATCGAGCTATACCAAGCACGCATCTCAGGAGCCTTCAACAAAAAAGTTAAAATCAGAACATTCCAAGTGGGTGATCTTGTTCTGGCAGTCCGGAGACCGATGGTCATGACTCACAAGACCACCGGTAAGTTCCAGCCAAAATGGGAAGGTCTATTTGTCATCGAGACCGTGTTCTCCAACGGCACCTACCGCCTCGCTAAGCCGAACGGAGATTTGCTCATGTTGCCCGTCAACGGCAAGTTCCTGAAGAAATACTATGTTTGAACATCATTCTCCAGATTATCGAGTCTTGTACTCCTTTAGTACCACTGAACTCCCATCCATCATTCTCCAGATTATCGAGTCATGTACCCCTTTAGTACCACTGAACTCTCATCCACCCTATTTCAGATTATCGAGTCATGCACCCGCTGGTGCCGCTGTACTCTCACTCCCTCAATAGTCCAAATTACCAAGTTATATACCAGCTGGTGCCTCTGAACTTACATTTCGGTCACTCTTTCAGATAGTAAGTCAAGTATGATTATACCTCTGAACTTTCTTCCTGGCAGAGATCCTCCCTCAGGATTCACTACCCGTACTCCCAGTGCACAAAAAGGGTAGTCGATCTACCAATTTCCGAAATGACCATGTCCTCATTACCTTTGAGTCGTCTTCACTTCCACCAAAAACAAACCGCCCCCTCGTATAGAACTTCCACGTTCTCCTACCTCTGAGTCGTTCTATGTACCCAATCTTCATTGAGCCCACTCCTGCCATGTCCTCACTACCTCTGAGTGGGAAGGCTCCGTCGAAGAAATCGTCATATTTGCCATGTCCACATTACCTCTGAGCAAGTATGTCGATCCCCTTTTAACCTATTATCTGTACCCACAACCGGAGTACGACAAGGATAATAGGTCCATAAATGTCCTCTGTTGACCACAAATGTCCTCTGTTGACCACAAACGTCCTCTGTTGACCACAAATAGCTTCCGTAAAGTCTCTCCTGCCATGTTCTCATTACCGTTGAGCAGGAAGATTTCACGATAAAACCTTCATGTTTGCCATGTCATCATAACCTCTGAGCAAATGTGATTGGTTTCCTTTCATCCCATTATCCGTATCCTGAACCAGGATACGCCAAGGATAATAGGCCCACAAATATCCCTTTCTAAGCTTCTTAGCATAAATCCACCATCTTACCATGCCCCGGGAGCCCAGCTGCTCTACGGCATTCCTTCCCCCAGTACCGAGAACATCCATGACCATTTTGCCGTGGCTGTCCCGGACATCCTAATCAAACTTGTTATCTGTACCTAAAACAAAGGTACGCCTAAGGTAACAGGTCCACAAATAATCCCCCAGTAAATCCGGTTCCATAAATACCGCAAGTACAAGAAAGAAAAGATGAGTTGAAACATGCTCATTTATTCAAAAATCAAAGGGCTACATCAGCGGGGATCACATCCCTTACAAAAATTAAAAGAAAAAAGAAAAAAAAAGAGAAGACAGAGGACGGATCACTGCTCTGGAGCACATAACGCCATGAGACGGTCCTTTAACAAGGCAACCGACCGCTCAAGCCTCTGTTTGGCTCGACGCTCCGCCTCCTGGTTCAGCACCGCCGCATCCTCCAGATGAGCATGGTCTTGCCAGTTGTCCTCAAACTTCTTGAAGACCCGCTCCAGGTTGACAGAAGATCGGGAAACCCTCTCGGCCTCCCGAGCAATCGACTCCTGTTCTGCATGAGCAGCCTCCCGCTCTGACTCTAAGAAGGCCAACTCCTTCTGGAGTGCGAGAATCCGCTCCTTCGTGTCAGCTATTCCACGAGAGGCAGATTCTTCTCGGGCCTTACAAGCCTGACTCCGACGACCCAGTCGGTCATAGGAGACGGAGAACTTGTCAAGATCTCCCTGCACAGCCGGCCCGACAGTTTCTCGAGCGAGCTTGATCCTGTCCCGAGCAACAACCAGGAAGCCTCGCTCTTGTTCGATCGCAGCAGGCAAGCCAGCCTGCCGTACTGCCAGCAGTTGGGTCACAAGCTGCTCAGCCTCTGTAAGCTTAGGCTCCAGGAACGCGGCTAACCCCACCCCGCCAGGAAGACCCTTCAGAGTGTCGATTTGACCCCGAGCACCCCGCAGAGACAGAGAAAAAAGGATCCCCCGTTCCACGGCAGCGTTTACACCCCTTCCTAAGTGGCGATAGAAACTGTCAACCACATCCTGCGTCACCTCGTTCAGAGCCTCCGAGGAAACCGGTGTCAACGGGAGTGTGGCTGGTAGTACGGAAGAAGACGCGACGGAATCTGCCGCTCCTGCCACAAGAGAAACTAACTCCGCACGGAAAGACGCTTGAACATCGGTCAATTCCTCTTCAGCGGCCCGCAGAATTTGGACGCTCGGCAGGTTCGAGAAGTCGATCTCCGGAGCCGTATAAGCAGCCGAAGACGAGACCGGGGCCAGCACCAACTCCATCCCCATCTGCCCAGAGCTGGCAGGATGTCCCTCAACATGCGATGACGAAGGAGAGGAAATGCTCCTTTCGTCCAGATCACGGCAGACCGGGCCTTCCCCGAAGACATCCGCGACGGGAGGTAAAGGGTCAGGACCTGCAGGGCCAAGGCAACCATAAATCGACTTGACCTGAAGGATATGTTGATAGAGCAAATAAGCCCCCTCGGTGGTCAATATGTGGCTCAGCTTACCAGTGGAGGAATGTGGAGGCTGAGGTTAGCCTACAGCCATCACAACCTCTTCACCAACAGCCTCCGAGTCAGGAATAAAAGACTCATCCGCCCTTGCATCCTCGGGAGTGGATGCACCGAGGATGGTGTCATCTCGTTGAAGTTCAGAAATCTCGGAGACGGGCCCAAGGAAACTTTCGTCACCTTGGGCTGGAGCCTCAGCAGCTTGGGAGTCCTTAGCCGCCGTTGAGAGAGCCCCCGCAGAGAGGACCGCGGCACACATGTCGCTAATCAAAGCGGCAAGGGCCGGATCAACTACTGAAGCAGCAGATGGTTCAGGAGAGCCTGGTTCGTCAGACGCCTACAAAGAAAAATGATCAAGTCATATCCCCGAGAGGAAAGAAAGCTACAACAAAGATAGAACTCCGACTTGGACTTACCTCCTGAACATCGTCTGCACCTTCACCCTTCTCCGTAATAAGCAGCCTACGGGGACCGACAGCCGCTCTCTTTACAGAAAAAGTTACCTCTCCGCCGGTAGGCTCATGCCTGCCTCACTTACGTGAAGGACCAGGCATGGCGGGCGATAGATCTACCCGTGCCTCCTCCGACGCAGACGGTAACGGGCCCACTGCTTTGTCAAATATGGCCGACGGTTGTTCCGTCGCCATCTCAGCTGCCATAACGGGAGGCTGACCCGCCATTATCCCATCACCCGAAGAAAAGGAGTCTTCACCGTCCCGTTCATTATTTTCCTCAATTGTGTCGAAGGATTCGGAATCGGGCGAGGGAACCATATTCGTCCTTTTCTTCTTTGCTCTCGACGTCATAGCCTTCTCCGCTAGGCGAGTGCCCACAATGAAGCTAGTCCTCAAGTCAAAATCGAGGGGAGGAGGATTCGCCGTGACATGATACAGGGCTGCCATATGCAGGATTTTATCCGTCACATTTACGGCAGGGACCAAGAAGCTAGTCCGAGTATGACAGGTGTCATAGTAGCTCCATGCTCTGATACCATCAAGAATGCTGCCTTCAAATCCCAGGTGAGAACTGGGGTGCCCGAGGAATAGCTGACTATACCCAAATTGACGGGCAAACCTACTAGGCAAGTAGGGCTCCAAATACACAGTGGTGCGATTCCGGTAAACTAGATGCGCCGGGCGAATGTTGTGCAGCCAGAAATGCATCTTTTTAGGCAAAAAATGAGGAGGTCCGACCCCATCAATATGAACACTCCTTATCTCTTGATCAGTGAAACGAGGAACGGATACGAAGAAATTGTACCCATCCACCCTCGCCAGCATCCTCCGACACGCCGGCATGGTACTACATTCCCAAGGCTGGTGGTGATACTTGAAAAGAAATGCATCATCACCTGTAACGCCATCTCCCATCCCGGGTCTCATCAAGGATTGATAATGCAGCAATAGCCATCCCAGCAAGTAATGGTAAGACAATTCTACACGTTCAAAATCCATTGCCACGTCACGAGCAATGACCTTGGACGAGAAGGCGCAAAGACCATGTTGAATACTGTACACCATGGCAGGAAGGAGGGCCAGCCTGACCCCAAAGGCCAACTTCACGGCAGGAAGAATGAAGTGGCGACTGATCCTCTCAATAGAGCCTGCCCCTCCTGAGACTACGCAATTGTGCAGCCATACCATTAAAAATCCGGCCAAGAGTGCCTTCTCGGACAACCGTCGAGTGCCATAACGAAAGTAGCTAAAGGAGTCAATCTGGCTCCCGAACCTGTCACTTTGAGACTTCGACTTCCGGGCAGTCGACATCAAGACCTCCACTTCTTTAGGAGTTAAACGATCTCGGGAAGTAACCTGGCCAGCCGTGCTAAATTTGAAAAGGTATGCAACCCAAGATTTAGTATGGGGAGAGTCCCCCTCCGAGCTATCATTTTTCTGGATAGTCGTCCGGTGACAGGTGCTATGATGGCATAATAATTCTTGATACACGGTGACGAAACCGGGGAATCGCTGATCCAAATCTTGGAGCTCCTCATTCGTCGGCGTATACACTTCGAAGGGTTCATCCCCCCGGGGAGCTTGGAGACAGCATACATCTCGTGAAGAGCGAGCCCTAATTCTCCAACAGGGGTAAAAAAGGTCCCCGTTCGATGATTGTACATCTCCAAAAGGGCCATAAACAGTGGCTTATTAACGGGCAACCCGTGGCTGGTACCCCGTATAGCTTCATAAAGGTTGACCCCCCGCAAAAACTCTTCATACTTTCATAGGATCCATGAGGACAGATTAGCCCACGGAGGAATGGGGTGTACCCAGCTCGGCAGGACCAACCTACCAATAGGATAGGACCCTTTGCGAGCAAGCTGACTCAGGAAGGTATCAGCCTGGAAGAATGAAAAGTTAGGACCAGGGGTGTTGATGAAGGTACCTGGAACTAACCCCATCACGGACCGACTGGCCGGATCTTTGACTGCGTGCACTGACCTAGTAGCTTTGTTATAACGGATATTACCAACAAACATCCCCGGTCTGGTTGGAGTAAGGGTGTCCGGCATCTGCCTATCCAGAACGATCATATTGAACCACTCAAAAGGGAAATGGCGCTTCATAATAGGGATGTGAATCGGCATCCCGTCCAGGTCAAAATCCCAACTCTCCGAAACATCCAACACTCGGGAGTTTTCTACAACCAACGCATCCCCAAAGAGGAAGACCGGTTTCAGATACTTCCCGTCAGACTGCCCAGAGCTTATCATATCAACAAGGAACTGAAAGGATTGAACCCTGATGGCATTTAGTCGCTCCAAAGGTTCATCAACAAGTAGCTATTCGGACACTTGACGAACTAAGTCATCCCGATGAACGCCCGAGGCAAACTGACGCGAGCCTACCATAAGTTCCCCAGCAGGATTCACGGACAGAGTCACTGAAGAAAGGCAAAAGAAACAAGGTCAAAATGAGAGCTGAAATGACAAAAACACACGATGCTTATGCGGCTCAGCATAGGTGCGGCTCGATTCATACAGGTCAATTCAAATAAGCATATGCGGCTCAGTTTGAAAGAGCCCATGCGCTCCAGTACGAATAAAATCATGCGGTTCCGTTCGAAGGGAACTCATGCGACTCAGTACGGAGGAACTTATACGGTCCGAAAAGAGTATATTCGGCTCAAAAACGTTTATGCGGCCCTGCAAGGATGAGCTTATGCAGTACAGCGAGGATGAGCTTATGCGGCCCTGTTAAAGAAGTAGTTACGCAACCACTTCCATGCGGCTCAAACCTGGGTCATACCCCATGCGGCCCAGACATGAGTCGGACACACAGTGTGCTTTGGAATATAGGCTCGCGCATAAAATATGCGGCGTAGCCATGGCAGCTCATATTAAGGGACCCTGACCAGCGATAGGCGGGTGGACGTCGGGGTAAAAAGCGGGTACGTCAGTCAACGGAGGAGCCGCCATGTTCGCCGCCGCAGTCGACGAAGACGCGGCTTTCTTGCCCTTCGCTGCCGCAGAAGATGAGACGACCTTCGATGCTGCAGCCTTCTTGGGAGCCATTGTCGGTTGCTAAAAGACGAAGAGCAAAGACAGCAAATAGAGATTCAGAGCAAAGAGAGAAGGTAAAGAAAAACCCCAAGAGGCTTAAAGACTCCTATTTATAGGCAAAAGAGACCCACGAAACGAACAGACGTCTCGAAGTATGCCTCGAATTACGTGCCGCCCCCAAAGGATAAAGGCAAAACGCTTCGGTCAAGGCAAAACCGACTCTTGGGATCCTCCCCCAAAAGGCGACGTTAAATCAAGTCAAAGGCACTTAATGAAGATTTGCACACGTGTTCAGGAAACGTGGCAACCAGTTTATGCGGCCAGATGAATTTATGCGGCTAAGGCACTTATGCGGCTAGGAAGCTCAGGCAGACAGAAAAATCCTATGCGGCATAAACGGGGCCATGCTTCTTGTTCAAAGTATTCCAATTTTTACAAATTGATAACTTTGAAGGGGGTCCTGTAGAAGCATGGAAAATATTAGAATAATGATCCATGCGGCTCGGAGTAAGAAGCTTATGCGGCTCACACAGGAGCGGCCCTATGCGGTTCAAAGAAGACTCTCAATCGCATGCGGCTCGGGAGCGTATGCGGTTCAGCAAGGCATATGCGGCTCGATGGATGCCATGTGTGATCTTTCCCTACAGCTGGTCGTTTGGGGGTGGCCTCATTTAATGCTCTGACACGACTTGGCGACTGTGACTGCTCTGACATAAAGTGTCATAATGGCTCTGCCATAATGACAGACTTTTCGAGAAAGGAAGAATATCTCTGACCCGAACCTTCAGAAATCCTAGGTTGCCACGTGGCAACTCTCATGCGGCTTAAATGGAAAACAGCTCCATGCGGCTCACGAAGAAGTCACTCTATATGGTTAGCAGAAATCAGCCATATACGGCCCACCGAGAGCTCAATCCCTGCGACTCAATACAATGCTAGCTCATGCGGCTCGCAAAGACTATGCATATGCGGCTCACGGAAGGTTCGTCCCCTGCGGTTCGATGAGGCATTGTCTCATGCGGCTCAGGAAGAGTATCTCTCTGCGGTTCGAGGATAGTCAATCCTATGCGGCTCTGACAGGACTCACAATTAAGACACGTGGCATAGGATCAATAAGAGATTTAACCGAATCTCAACAAATATATTTGACATCATCGTCATAATTACTGAGATCAGGGCATATCATTTATCATCAAGCTAATGGGACACGTGGCGATCAATCAGACATTGGCATAATCAATCACAAGGATTTAAAGCAGCTAGCATTAATTGCTCATGAGATATGATGCTATCCGCATTAATGGCCGAGATTCACTATAATCAGGATCAAGGGTTCAGATAGAATGAAGGAGCACCGACATTCCAAACAGATAATCATTAGCAAACCCTAATGATCACCCCCCAATCTTATAAATAGCCAGCATCATTCCCTTGTAAAAAAAAAAGAAAAAAGAAGAAGAGAGAGAGAGGTCGGCACCAAAAGAAATAAGAAGAGAGAGATCTACACAGAGAGAGTTCCCCCTTCCTTCTTGAGAATCACAGAGAGAGAGAAGCCAGGAGAGCAATCCGAGGAGAGTAAGAAGAGCGTTTCTTCATCAACGTTGAGCAGATCTTTCCCGAGCCAAGACTGCATACTGATCGTCCAAGGAGTAAGGCAGAGCGGCCGTCGCTTTCCCGAGCCTCTATCGTCACCCCCCAGAATCAAAAATAAACAATTGTACTTAGTCTGCTGTACCTAGGTTTTCGTCCCTAGGCTTTTTTTGTACGAGCGAGTTTGTATTGTGAGTCTAAGTTCAGTCCTCCGATAATTATTCTGTTCTTTTGCAATCAATGGCAAACACAGCTAAAGGAAGACTTATCTAAGGAGAGAAAGAGTCTCCAATAAGCAAAAGTCATAATGGAAAATCTTACATCTGACTACACTAGATTATATGACACCTCCAAAAAGTTAGAAATTAGTTTAGGAAAACGGCATGAAGTTGCTGCTTCCTATTCTAACACTTGTCAATTACCGAATCATCGGAACACAACCAAACCAAATACTGTCAGACCAAACCATACAAATCTATGCCCAAGATGACTAATAGGCATGCATTTTTCTATACTATAAAACTAAAACCTACCAATCATGCACCTCACACAACTTTCAACACTCAACATACAAAATATCATTATTGTGGCCTCATTGGTCATATATCCTCTGCATGTAGAATCAAAAAGTTAGTAGATTTACATTTTATGTATGGATACCAAAAACTTACCTATCAGGACCTTAGAAAAAATGGGTACCAAGAGTTTCATCTACAAATTGTTTTGTAGGTGGAACATCCTTTACATGCTAGAGCAAATGGATCCTTGATAGCGGTTGCTCACGGCACATGACTGGTGATGCTTCAATATTCGCAATACTGTCGAAGAAAAATAAAGAAGGATACGTCTCCTTCGGTAATAATTTAACAGGGTACATAATCGGTATCAATGATATTGGTAAGGCTCCCTATCCTGTGATTAAAGATGTCTGTCTAGTTACCGAGTTAAAATATAATCTGCTCAGCATAAGCCATTTAGCTGATCATGGTTATGGTTTTAACTTCGTCAAAGACAAATGTACTATAGTTGATAGTTCAACTGGTAGTACTATTTTTGAAGGTATCAGGGAAGACAATATATATGTTTTCTATCTGTTAGAAGATGCTAACAAAGCAGGTAGATGCTTGATGGCCAAGAGCGTTGAGAGTCAACTATGGCATATGAGACTCGGTCATGCAAACATGGACACAATTTCAAAACTATCCACAAAGAAGTTGGTACGCGGCTTACCGGACATATCTTTCAAGAAGGATACGGTATGTAGCGAATGTGAAAAGAACAAAGCTACCCAATCCGTCTTAAAATCCAAGAACGCTGTAAGTACCACTAGACCTCTACAATTGTTGTATATTGACTTATTTGGACCAAGTAGAATTGCTAGTCTATGTGGTAAGTTATATGCATTTGTCATTGTAGATGATTTTCTTAGATACACATGGGTATATTTTCTTGCATGCAAGAATAATGCTTTGTCAGAATTCATCACCTTTTGCCAAAAATTTTAGAATAAAAAAGGTTTCATGATTACTCATATTCGTAGTGATCATGGCGGTGAATTTGAGAATGCAGAGTTCAAGTAATTCTGTAACATACACGGGTATTTGTATGAGTTTTTCTGTCCTAGGACTCCATAATAAAATGGAGTTATGGAACGTAAGAACATGACTCTATCTGAAATGGCTAGAGTAATGTTGAACCAATTTAGTCTACCTAGATACTTTTGGGCTGAAGCTGTCAATACATCATGCAATATTCTCAATAGGGTTCTAATTTGACCTATATCGAAGAAGACTCCCTATGAGTTATGGTTTGATAGAACACCCACTGTTTTACATTTCAAGATTTTTGGTTGTAAATGCTTTATTCTTAATACTAAAGACAATATAAGTAAATTTTATGAAAAGGCCGATGAAGGTATATTTTTAGGTTATACAGCAAAGGGCAAAGGGTACAGAGTCTTAAATAAGAGAACCATGATCATCGAAGAATCAATTAATGTCAAGTTTGATAAACTAAATCAACACTCCAACGATAACAACAATGAAGACGTGATTATACCAAGTACAGATACTGCATAGCCTTCAAACAAAGATGCAAAACTTTCAAGCAAAGAAGCCAAAACCAGAAATCCTAAGGTTACGCCAAAAGAAATGAGATTCTAGGCAGATCATCCAAAGGACTTGGTAATTGGTGAGATTACCAAGGGTGTAAGTGCTCATTCTTCTAATAAAGATATAGCTTCTTGTGTTGCTTTTATTTCACAGCTTGAACCCAAAAATATTAAAGAAGCATATAGTGATAATTTTTTGTTAGATGCTATGCAAGAGGAATTAAACCAATTCGAACGGAATCAAGTTTGGAAACTTATTCCCAAGCCCATTGATCATCCGGTCATTGGCACCCATTGGGTATTCCGAAACAAACTGAACGAAAATGGTTTAGTGACTCGTAATAAGGCTCGACTCGTAGTACAATGATACAATAAAGAAGAGGGTATTGACTACGATGAGACTTATACCCCAGTTACGAGATTAGAATCTATCTGCATGTTATAAGCATTTGCATATTTTCATAATTACAAATTATTTCAAATGGATGTTAAAAGCACATTTTTGAATGGTTTTATAAAAGAAGAAGTTTATGTAGCTCAACCTCCAGGTTTTACTGATTTCAAAAATCTTGATTATGTATTCAAGTTGAAGAAAGCCTTACACAGTTTAAAACAAGTCCCTCATGCTTGGTACGATCGTCTAAGCTCTTTTCTACTTGACAATGGTTTTTCAAAGAAAAAGGTTGACACTACTCTATTTATAAAATCTTTGAATAACAATATTCTTTTGATTCAAATCTATCTAGATGATACTATTTTGGATCCACTGATGAATATCTTTGTCAAGACTTTTCAAAGTGTATGCAGAAAACGTTTGAGATGAGAATGATGGTAGAGCTAAAATTCTTTCTCAGATTGCCAATCAAGCAAACCAACAATAGGACGTTCATAAATCAAGCAAAGTACACAAAAGATCTATTAAAGAAGTTCGACCTAGAAGTAGTCAAACCTCTTAGCACTCCAATGGCGACTTCAACTAAGCTTGATATTGATGAACAAGGCAAACTCGTCAACATACGTAAGTATCAAGGTATGATCGGTAGCTTACTGTACTTAACTGCTAGTCGACCAGACATTATGTTTAGTGTTTGCTTGTGTGTATGTTTTCAAGCCAATCCTAATGAATAACATCTATGCGCAGTTAAGCGTATCTTCCGATAACTTAAAGGCACCTCTTCTGTCGGCTTATGGTATCCCAAAATAATGTCATTTGACCTAACCGGTTATTCTGATGCTGATTTTGTCGGATACAAAGTAGATAGAAAAAGTACCAGCAGCATATGTTATTTTCTAGGAAAAGCCCTAGTCTTTTGGTTTAGCAAAAAGCAAAATTCTATCGCATTATCAACAACCGAGGTTGAGTATATTGCTGCAGGACGTTGTTGTGCACAAATTTTGTGGATGAAGCAATCTTTAGAAGACTATGGACTGTATTTCATACACATACCCATTTTCTGTGATAACACTAGTTCTATTAATTTGATTAAGAATCCAGTATGTCACTCTCGTACTAAGCATATCGAGATTCGACATATTTTCTTAGAGATCATAAATAAAATGGAGATATAGACCTTGTATACATAGACACACAGAATTAATTGGCTGACATATTCATAAAACCTCTAGCGGAAGATCGTTTCAAATATTTACGTCGAGAATTAAGAATTTTAGATATCAATAATATTAATTAATTTTATTTTATTAATTAATTTATTCAACACTCAATAACAGTTTTTGAGACGAGCCTAAAAAGAGTCTGTCTGTCACCACGACTACGGTCGAAGTGAAGCGGTACTTAAGAGTTCCCTGGTGAACCTCCGTTAGCTAGGACAGTACTCCTACAGCTAATCTGAAACAGATGCTAAGTATAGAAAATTAATTTATAAAATAATATTAATTATATTATTTAAAATTTAAAATTACTAAACTTTGAATTAAATATTTGAAATAAGTTGATAAAAAGGATATGGCCCACAAATTTTTTTTAATCAGGAGAACCCCAGGCAATTTCGGCACGAGTTCGGTCCAAATTCGGCCAGAGTTCTGTTGGTGTTGTATACATTTTAAACCAAAACCCGAGGCCTTCTCCTCTTCATCACTTCCAAACCAATTCATCTTCTTCACAGCAGCAGCCGAAGAACACCCCAAACCCTAGCTATTCTCCACTCCTTCTCTTCCAATCCATGTGGAGATTTACATCCAAAATTTGGATTCGTGCGAAGAATCGCGTCCTCTACAACATACTTGATTCTCGGAAGGTATAATTTCTTCTCTCCTCCACATTCAAATTTTTAGGGTTTCTTACTTTTGGGAAAGTATGCGTAAGGGATTCAATCCTTTTAAGAGGAAGAAGACCAATGCCAGTGAAGAGGCATAGTCTTCTGATCCGAACACGGATTCCCTCTTTTCCTCGGTCCAATCGGATGACGGCACATCAGATGAGTTTTCCTTCAAAACTTATGACCAAGCATTGCTTTGGTATGCCGATTTTTCTATGCGTACTATATGCACCGGCGTACCGATTAAGTGGACTATATTTTCTGATCACCATCCCTTGTTTGAGGTATTAGGGTTACACCATCTTGCTACCCTACAATTCTCTATAGCTACTAATGCCCTTAGATTGCTCTATTGTAACTTCGTAAGACACTTTTACCGGAAGAATTCGTATTGGCAGGATCGATATCGAGTTCAATGATGTGTTGCTTGCAAAAATCCTTGGTATTCCAAACGAAGGTGCCCTGTTCCATGGAATCACTGACTTCGATTTTCCTGAGGGCACAACTCTTGTTAGTTTCAAGAATGAGCTTTGTGCGCCCGCACGTGCTCGTCCTAGAAAGTTCAAGGCCAATAACTTGAACTTGTTTAACTACGAGTTACATCGCATCATCTATTCCACTCTACTTCCCAAATCCACTTCAAAAGATGATGTCACTACACTAGAACTTTCTGCCCTATATCACATTCTTAAGGAGATTTCTTTTTCTGTCCCTAAGACTATTATTCAGATGATGGGTAGACATCGCGAAAGAGACCGTAATCTCTCTTATGTGATGCTTATCCTATGCATTTTTCAGTATTTTGACATAGACTTATCCACTTGTGCTCTGGATCCTGAGCCTAAGTTCCTCAAGCTTTCTCGTCGTAGCATTGTCACTGCTCCTCCACCTCCTGCACCTGCTCCTACTGTACTTGTTCCTCCTCAGTCTTACCCTATGACTTTTGAGGGTATTCATTCGTACCTATCGAATCTACAGACATTCTTTGTTGACACTTCCTGGGAATATGAGTTTCGTGACGTGACTAGGTTCCAGGCTATTGCCAACTCATTTACCGATCTCAGATTCGTTCAGACGGGTCACTCTGCTGGTTCTCTTCCTAGAGACCCTTCTGTATCTGGTTACCGTATTGATGATGAGGCGGTCCACTCTCTATTCCAGCCAGGGAATGCTTACGATTGGTATCGTACTTCAGGTGATACTCCACATACCTCTGGAGCTGGAACTTTTGGAGCTGGTCCATCCGGATATGGTGGACATGCTGGCACTGCAGATGATGACGATGAGGATGAGGATGATTTTTGAGTTGTCATACTTTCGAGACTGATGATTCTGTCTTTTGTTTACTTGGAAATGCTCCGACATTCCAAGATATTATCAGTACTCTTATTAGTTATGTGGTTATGATTTGTGACTTTTTGATCGACATGTTCTATGCTTCAGTTTAGCATGTTATTCAATTCAGAATTTTATTTAGTTTAGATATTATAGCATTATCTTTCTTTATGCTTCCATTTAAATTGTCTGTGATAATTATTCTTATTTTTGTTTGTGATATTTATACCATGCCTGTATTGAATATTTTTATTCATATTTTTTTGCATTTCTTCACTGATTGTTACTTATGCATATATTGCGGTGGAGCTTTCTCTTTTACAATTATTTTGTTAAGTGACAATGGGGGAGAAATAAGATCTAACATATTTATGGATACAGGTTATGAACAATTTGTTTTATATATCTTGGTACAATTTTGATTTGATAAAGACCAAAGATGTTATATCGGTCAAGGTTGTTCAATTATCAAAATGGGGAAGATTATTGGCCCATTGGTCGTGGCCAAACCTGATTTTAATAATTGATCAAACTCTGTCTTGATATACGAAACAAATTAGATGTTTACTAAAGACGTTTTGGACACTGATCAAGATTGGATATCTACTTAGTTCAAGACCGAAGCTATGTTTGCCACTCAAGATTTTATTTCTTTACGCAATGTAATTTTCATTTTTATTGAGTCTAGGAATACATTGTACACCAAGTCGTACTGGCAAATAGGTTATCCGAAATCATTTTTCAAAATTGACCTATCGTTTTTAAAATTACCTATGTTTTTGAAAAACATCTGCTATTTACAAAAAGCTTCTGAAGGATTTTTCAAAAAGCCAAATTTTTTTTTCATAAAATTAACCTGACCAACCCTGACAGAACTCGGCCAGAGTTCGGCCAGAGTTTAGTCAAGGTAAACGTTATATGAACGTTGGATTTTAAACTTGGTCTCCCTTCAGTTGTGGTTTGTTACAAAGAGTTCTGTCCGAATTCTGCCAGAATTTTGTCAGAGTTCTGTCGTTGGAAAAACTATAAATAGAGAAGAATTCTGATCTTTTAAAATCACTCATTCACTTTCATCTTCTCTCTTCTAAAGCTTACGTTTCTTCCAAAGAATTTTTAAAAATCATTTATTTTCAAATCCTAAGCTAGTTACAATTTTCTAGTCAATTTGCCAGTACGGTACGGTCTAGACGATTTCAGAGATATTATAATCAGAGGCTTGATTGAAGAAAGCCTCTTCAAAATTGAAGTTGGTCGAATTCTTCGTATCAAAGCACGCGTCTGTAGAAGTTGCAAGGACTTCATACGAAAACTTACAGGATTTTCTAATAGTGGATTCAACTGGAAGCTAGAGTTCTTCCAAGTGGACTAGTCCTCACAAGAGGAAAGCCAGTATATATCTCTGTGTTTGCATTTGCATTCTGATCACTCTTTTCTTTACAGTTATTACTTTGTGATTATTATTATTTCTATGATCTAACTGCTAACAAGTTTTAATTAGCAATATTCCGCTGCCTACTCTATTGACCTCCCCTCTAGAATATTCTGCTTTACAATTTTGTTCCTACGCACCCTAGCTAGTGGTGAAATGAGAAAAAAAAGACAGGAGGGCAGGATTCGTCGTGGTCGGGCGGATTCAATCTGGGGAAAAAAGTTCTAAAAGAAAAGAGTATTGAAGAATCGAAGTGAGGCTAACGCAGCAAGAAGGGAGTAGTGAGGAAGGAAGGGCGGCGCTTGAGCTACGCGAAGGGAAAAAAATCATGGGCTGAGCCGGAGGTCACTTTTCTCGATCCATCCTAAAGGTTTTTTTCCATCTCTCACCCATCACCGTACCAAGCCCAGCTATCGGCTCAACCCGATCTATTTAGATCTTTCTTTTTTGACATGGATACTTGTGGATCTCTCTTATTCATAGATCTTTAAAGTAGATCAATTTTTATTGATCAATGGACCCATCTAGATTTTTATCAGAATCGTTCTCTATATCTAGATATGGAAGAACAAGCCTGTCCCCGATATTGTTCTAAGATGATGTCCCCTGGGCGAAAGGGGCCACCATTCTCTTTCTTTCCTCAATCGTTCCGATCATTTATCCATTTCATTCCCGGGCCCCTGGTTGGTTCGTTTCCTCCTTCTATCTACGCAATTCTCTGTCTTCGTTCATGATCATGTTAGGCGAAGGTCTTGAAGTTTGAGAAAAATTGTACTTCGGGTGGGAGTTATTGTCTATCGTTGGCCTCAATGGTAGAATTAGTCCGCTAATCTCCAGCCCGTAAACATAGCTAATACTATGATAGCACCCAATTTTCTAGTTCGGCAGTTCGATCTATGATTTCTCATTCAGGGACGTTGATAAGATCCTTCCATTTAGCAGCACCTTAGGACGTTCATGACCAATCAGATTTCTATTTTTGCTTGGGGATGAAAATCATTCTCGATGACCGAAACAACTTGGGTTGCATCCTATAGAGATTTCCTAACTCCAAAAATGGATTAGAGAAGACTCTTGCTACTTGCTTGCTTACGGAAATGAGGCCTCGGCCCACTAGAGGCTTGAGGCGGCGCCTTATGTGGACATGCACGTTTTTATTAAAATTTTGTAGAAGAGCCTCAGTTTCTTCTTCTGTTTCTAACCCCAAAACCATCCTTATACACAGGGTTGTCACTCGTAATGATTCAGAATAAGGTGAGCACAGTGAGGGTACCAGTTATTTTAACACTGCCAGTCGGTTATGCCGCCGGACTTAGGAATTGGTCGGCTAGTTCGCAAGAAAAATAATAGGAAAATTACCCTCCCACTGCTTCTAAGGTGTGAGATCGATCTCAATCTCCATCCACAGGAAGCTATTCCAGCGTAGGAAGCACAAGATCCCCAACCAAGGCGCTGTTAAGCCCCTGTCCATCTGGCCTCGAGCTATCTTTTCTCGTAGGCTGTAGAGGACTCAAATACGGATTTTCAATAGTCTATGTCGAAAGCTTACAACTACATCCATTTTAAGCAACACAGTCGACAGCCGTAACTTTGCCATTACTGCTCTTGCTCTTATTGCTTCTGGTCGAGCCTACACATCTATCCCTCAATTTAAAGCCGTAGACAGTAGCTTCCAGCTTCAAACCGCTTCCCGTTCTTGATTCAAAGGCCAAAGAGTCAATTTGAAGTCGTAGAGGACACAAAATGGAAACACTAATGATTACTGCTCTTGCTGGTCTACGAGAATGGACCGAACTTTTCTTTTCCTACCGCTCGGACAGACAATGACAAGTCGTAGTCGACTTCAGGTTACCTTATAGTTGCTTACCCGAACCGTTGCTTTCCTGACTTCTGCTTTACCTATAGCTGCCCTTCACCGAACAGCTCTTGCTGGCCGACAAATACGTTTAACTCCTCAACCGGGGCTCTTTCTTTGTATGCCTTCTCTTTGACATGGAATGCAAGAGCCTATGGAAAACCCATGCATGCCCCAGTTCGAAAGCATTGATGGTCACATTGACCGACCCTGTTGTCCCCTTGATGACGACACCTGGTGTAGTAGGCCTAGGACAACTTCCTCTATGCTATCCCCCCGTCACGTACGGATAACTACTTAATGGCTTTTTCTTTCTCTACGGAAAAATGATGAGTGAGTGATGCAATGTACTTCTTCCATTTTCTTTTTTAGGCACTAATAGACTCTCAATGGTCACGGGACCTTGACTCCTCAGACTCCTTGTACATCCGAGCCATCCGAGGCAAGATATATCAAAGATTCCTACGTATATGAAGTTTATAAATCCTTTCTTTCCATAAACTGCTTTAGAGATCCCACCAGCAAATAGGAAAGGGTGCTTGAGATAGGCATACTCCCATATAACCTGTCGGTGTTGTTCTATTCAATTTTGTGTTAGATTGCGTGGATTCGGCCCTCGAGGCCTGAGAAATGAACATGGAAATTGCTTTCGCACGATATGAGTCGACCGTGTTCATCGCCCTCCTTCTTCTAGAGCTAGACAATAAAATCACTCTGGTTCAGCTAATCAAAGAATTGGGGCTTTCGAGAAGGATCAGTCGTCGAAGCCCTGGGAGCCCGCCAATCTACTGGTCGTCCGGGCCAATGATCCTTACATTGACCCAGGGAGGAACAATACGAATATCTAAGGAGAATGAACTATAGGGCTGTGGGTACGCCACCTTCCACTTCCTGCTCTCCTTTTCGCTCTTCTTAGGACAGAAAAAAAATCAACTACCGTAATCACCATGGTTATGTAAGCAATGAAGGCGATAACAAATACAGAAGTTGCGGTCACCCACGGAGCAGTAGGAAAAAAGACCGAACCATCCAATATAAGGTTTTCAGTGCTAGTTATCCAGTTGTAGAAGCGACCCCATAGGCTTTCGCTTTCGCCTATCTCGTTAATGGCAGTCATTGTAAGATCTTGGTTTATTTAATTATCAGGGACTCCCAAGCACGTTGATAGGGGGCTCAATGCCCGATATTTACCTTTGGAGATCCTTCTGTTCCGAGTTGGCCTGAAGTTTTATAGCACTCGAACTTTTCCTTTAAAGAGTCAATAACCCATCAATGGCATTTTTCTTCTTTTTTGCTTTTCCTAATCCGGTAATCAGCTAAGGGCAGCCTATTCTGATTCAATTGTTGCTAAGAGCTCTTTCTATGGATCAATAGGCATTCTTTTAAATGTGTACTATGAAAAATGTGTCGGATAGTTACTGCTGCAGGAGATTCGTTGGAAGTAGGGATTTAAGCATCGTTGTGATTCCGCTTTCACTAAAAATAGTAAGAGCAAAGAGTTCCACAAAGGAAAAGAATTCGTCTTAGGTCGATCTCTCTCTTTTTCTCATATCTCAACTCATTCTTTTTCTTTGCTTAAGACAGAGGATTTATTTCTCGAAGATCGACCATTCAATAGCATGGCCTACTCCTAGACCTGAAAGACTTGTGACTTCGCCTTTTCCTATGTGATCTTGAAGAAAGAATAGCCCTTCTTTGAATCTGCCACTCACTCTCTTTCGAGTAGGGTTAACAAGAAAGTCAAATCAATCTCCTCAACTGAACTCGCTTCTTTTTCTTCTTAAGAACCCGAAGGCGAGCTAATCCGTCTTGGTGCAACTCCTAGTCCTGATTGATTGGCTACCGGTTGTTCACTCAAACTCAAAAAGAATTGACTCCATTTCCTCGGGTTGTACTGCACACCCTTTTCATGACGCTCCCGGAGATCGAGGATCTCTTTGTGGCAATAAGAAGTTGGACTGGTTGGCTTGCCAATCGATGGACGAAAATGAGACTGTAGCTCCAGTTCTATGTCCTAGGGATCATCCAAAGAATGGAAAGACGGCTGCCTCGACACTTGTTCTGTGTCACGACCCGCACCCTAGAATAAGGGCACGAGAAGTGGGTACGTCCAGCCTACGCTGCAGTGTCGGCGGTAGAACGCTGTCCTAGGTCTCATGCATCTAAAAGTATAAGACTAAACAGTTTATACTCCCCGAATGGGGGTGACATAGCAGAATGTAAACTCAATCACATCTAAGGTAGAGCATAAAAGAAAATAGACAAAACATGAAATCCAAAAGAGATACAACAGATAGAAGTCTAAGTGTCTAAGATACATAAACCCAGAAATACATCTCAAAGCTCAAATACAGTAATCCATAATACAACTCAAGACAACTGAAAATAAAGGAGAAACTTTAGCTATCTACTCCGACCTCTACTATGTCTCCTCTAGGCTAGCAATAACCTCCAAGCTATCTGTAAAATTTATCAACATGTCCAGTCAGGTCGGGAACGAGTACAATTCATCAAGAAATCCCAAGTAAATGACAGAGAAGTATAAAACAGTTATAGACAGTTATATTGATGAATATGGCAGTTTTATACAGGTAGTGATGTAGAGAAGCAGTTAAGGTACAATAAAAGTAAGGTAACTAAACAAGAGGAGAAGCATAGCAATGAAGACTGTAAAATAAGATCTAGCTGAACTAGAGTAACATGATGAGTTCAGATGGTACAATATAAGTCGAGTGTAATCCTAAAGTGAGTCTAATAAAAGATGAGTCGAATGTGATTCTAATCATTGTTCTAATAAGGTGATTCGAATAAGGTGATGCGAATAGTGATTCGAATAAGGTGATACGAATAGTGATTCGAATAGTACTCAAACAATGATTCGAATAAATTCTCCAAGTGTGTTTTAAAATACCGAGTTCGACATGTAAACGGCAGTAGGTAATACGGCACACCACACACTCGTAAAGTATGGGATGGCTATCGTTCGAATATCATTCACAGAGGGGTGATTCGAATAGGGGGATATGTCTACATGTCTAATCAGTATTTCCCCGCCCAGTCTAATATAAATGAATCCGTAATCCAACACACCAACATATGAAGATACGAATAGGGTGATTCGTATGGTGATTCGTATGGTGATTCGTATAATAGAGGTAAGACGAGTAAGTATGTGTGTCGCATACATGGATTCAGAAATAAAAATACGTGTTTGCAACAGAGAATCACATACAGCTAACTAGAACTGAAGTACAGTAATTGACAAATAAATAAGAGAACTATCAGAAAATGTACTCGCCTTCTATCTAAATGTCCAAAGAAAATATACTGTCCGAAGAGAGGTGTCTGGCTCCTATTTAGAACAGCACAAGTCACAATAAGTCCAAAATGGTAAAATAAAGCTCTACTATGCATTCTACATGATTCTAGATCATTCTAGGTCAAAGTCAACTCTTGGTCAACTATGGTCAACCGTACCAGTCAAACTAGGTTAACTAGGTAGTACTAGGTCTAAACCTAGACTAACAAGTCTTATTAGGCCTAACCAAGCCTAGACTAACACTCACACAAAATCACAAAGCTACACAAGTTATCAAACACACATTACATATATATTCATATATATTTTTATTACAAGCAAGGTGCATAAAGACAAGGAGTGAGTGATACATGAATGTGGATATGGCAATGTGTACATAGCAGTACAATGTGTTCAAGTGTGAGGGTATTATGTTAGAAGGATAACATTTAGCAAGGGTTCATTGTGTCACATAGAAGAAATAATATGTAAAGCATAGGTTTAGCATGTGTGTGTGTGGGTGTTAATCATAACAAAAGGGTTTATTTATACATCAAAGGGTTTACTCATAACAGTAAGTAGGTTTTATGTGTATTCATGCTTGGGGTTACTGTCAACATGTAGAAGGGAGTTTTAACATATGAACATGGTGCTAAGTGCTAATATGGCATCATACATTCCTATCATGTTGGCATTCATATATAGCATACATTCATACTTGATTACGTTACTTACTTACATATGGATACTTGCATACATGTTTCAATATCTTGCATTACCCACATGCTTGCATTTCATCCATTCATTCATGCACCTATACATACATATTTGAATACATTATATACTTCATACATTATATCATTTATGCATACTCTATATTATATTACATTCTCTTAACACACACATATATATATATATTGTTAGTCCTGGGGCTTGATCAAAGATGAAAAACAAATGCAATCAAAATCTGAGATGTCACACAAAAAACTTTGCAGTGATCAAACTCAAGATCTAAGATGGTACAATAAATCAAAGAGCCAAATTACAATCTGAAGGAGGAAAAAAGAGAAAAGAAGATCTCTCGTTCTTCCTTGCAAACAATTAGGACAGAACGAGTTACAATAAAACTAGAGAGAGATGAGAAGAAGAATAATGCTACGGTGTCAAAACACCGTTGCTCAAAGCAAGATTCGCCCCGCACGATCTGCTTCCAGGAACCAGCAAGTTGAAGAACTTGTGGAACGCTCGAAGTCACCTCTGTTCAGACTCCTCGGATGGACTTGCAATGGCGGCAGCAACTCTCTCTCTCTCTCTTTCTCCTTTTCTAACTTGTAATTTTCGTAGTAGTTACAAAGGAGGCCAGAAGAGAGTATTTATAGAGAGAGGGTGGAAACCCTAACCGCCTCTTCAGTTATTGAAAGATTGAATCAAATCCCAAAAGATAGCAACGAGATTTAATTAAAATCCCACGAAATTAATTCAAATCCCACAAAGATAGGATCTGATTTAATCGCATTGATTCAGCCTTTCCATAACTGATTTGTAATCTGCACAGTCAGCGGATCCCTCCATGCGGCAGCAGCAGCAGCCTGGCCGCATGAGCCTAATGGCCGCATGGACCGCATGAGCCGCATGGACCGCATGGACCGCATGTGCCGTATGAGCCGCATGGACCGCATGTGCCGCATGAGCCGCATGGACCGCATGTGCCGCATGAGCCGCATGGACCGTATGAGCCGCATGAGGCCGCATATGAGCCGCATGCCGCATAAGACCGTATGGCCGCATATGAGCCGCATGAGGCCGCATATGAGCCGCATGCCGCATAAGACCGCATGGCCTCATAAAGACCGCATGACTGCTGACGTGCTAAGTGCAAAGTGCGCCAACAAAACGCCACATTACGCCTCATGAGCCCATGAGCCCGAGTCCGAGTCCGAGTCCGAGTCCGAGTCGCTAAGCCCCGTTGGGGCTTAGCTCCAAGTGAAATTAATCCAAGAGAATGACAAAAGCATTAATACTTAATCCTTGGAGCCTTATTCTTACCTCCTAGTAAAATCACCCACATGGTTTCCTCCTTAGGGTCACCACCCCATGTGCATCTCTCAATAACACAACCAAGTATATATGTTGAGATAACTCATGGTGCATTTCCGATATGGGACTATAATTTTATAAGGCATGTTGAGAGCAAGCTCTCTTCATGTAAAGATAGCACCAACAATCTCCCACATATCACAATATATATATGTGTCCAGGGTTGAGCGTTCCCCACAGTAACTGTCCATTTTGCATTAGGATAGATGTCGCTGACGACTTGAATCTTCCCGTATGGGTTAAATAACAATGTGATACAAGAATGGACTACGCCTTGAATTCTGCACCACAATTGTAATTCTTCCCACTCACAAAGTGTAGTTACGTGTGCTTCTGGCTGCACATTAAAGGCCCTGTGCCAGCCTAGTTTCAGTGTATAATTTTGGGTGTCTACAAGTTTACCCTCAAGAGACGGCCTGATATCTCTTTCCATACACTATAGGTAAGTTCTTTATTAAAGAGATATGGCATGAAGCCTTGCGCTTCCTTGCGGTGCTACGCTGCTATGACATGGCCTGAAGCCGAGGCATTACCCCTACCTGGGAACCTCATCGTAGTGTCATACTACTGTAGCATGAGGTCACAAGCCTCTTTGTAGTGCCAAACTACCCAGCATAAAGCCTAAGGCTTCCTTGCGGTGTTACGCCGCAACGACATGGCTTGCAATGTCGAGGCTTTACCCCTACCTGGGTACCTCATCGTGGTGTCGTGCCACTGTAACATGGGGCCATCCTCCCCTTTGTAGTGCTGTCTACAACTCTTTAATTACGACATACAGCATTAGGCTACCTGCCTATTTGCGGTGCTACGTCGCTGTGACTTGGCTTGCAAAGCCGAGGCATTACCTCTACCTGGGAACCTCATGGTGGAGTCACCCCACTGTAGCATGGAGATTCACTCCTTGTAGTGCTGCTCTACCGTGCTTCCTGTAAAGCACACCAGGCATTCACAATGCCTGAGAACTCATTAAGGCGTTTAAGCCAACCTTCCACAGGATCTGTTTTTCTGCAGAAAAATACATAGTAGACAACAGTGGTTATGGGTTCGTATCCCTTTCATGTTCCAGAGAACAAGTATCCACTGTTACCTGATAGTTTTCCAGTCAGTGATCCTCCTTTGAACCAAAAGTTAGAGCCTAGTGGATTTCTCTTTAAACTAATAGCATAAAACTTTTATGGTAGGATTACAAAGACACACTATCAGAATGCCTTCAAGCCCATTTTATAAGCTGTGTCATCGACCAACTGGCGCTTGAGGCACTTTGTGAACGGATCTGCCAGGTTCTCCTGACTCCGAACATCAACCACTGCAATTACACCGCTTTTGATAAGATCGTGTACTGCCCTGTGCTTCAACCGCACAGTCCTCTTCTTCCCGTTGAAGAGGTCATTTGATGCCACCGCCGCAGTCGCCTGGTTGTCACAGTATATCGGTATCGTCGGTATCTGAGCTCCAACCACTGAAAGATCATACATGAGCTTCCGAAGCCATTCTGCTTCATCTGCTGCAGTTTCGAGTGCATAGAATTCAGATTCCATGGAGGAACGAGAGAGTATTGTCTGTTTCTTCGACTTCCACGATATAGCAGCTCCATCCAAGGAAAAAACATATCCACCTGTGGATCTCTCGCTTTCCACTTCTGAACACCAGCTAGCATCACTGAAGCCTTCCACTACTGTCGAATACCCATTGTAGTGCAGTGCATATGTCTGAGTCTTCTTGAGATATCTCATAACCCGTTTCACAGCTTTCCAGTGCTCAATGCCTGGATTGCTCGTAAAACGACTCAGCATTCCCACGGCGAAAGCTATGTTAGGCCTTGTGGCAGTAGTAGCATACATCAAACTCCCGATTACGCTTGTATACTCCAGCCGCCTGACGCTTTCCCTCGAGTTTGGCTTCAGCTTCTGATCACACCTGTATGGCGTATCGATCCCTGGAAGATCCTTATACCCATATCGTGTGAGCATCTTCTCAATGTAGTGAGATTGTGACAGCGCTACTCCAGTGTCTGTCCGGATGATCTTTATTCCCAAGATGATATATGCATCCCCCAAGTCCTTCATACTGAACTTGGTTGAGAGGAACTTCATTGTCTCTGTGACACAGCCTATATCCGTACCTAGGATTAGCATGTCGTCCACGTACAGACAAACGATGACTCCTCGTCCATCAGCGAACTTTATGTAAACACATTTGTCCGTCTCGCTGACTCTGTAGCCGTTTGACCTAATAACTTTGTCAAACTTCTCATGCCACATCTTGGGAGCTTGCTTCAAACCATATAATGATCTCACCAACTTGCAGACTTTGTCTTCAAGACCATTGACGACAAATCCATCTGGCTGTTGCATGTAAATTTCTTCGGTCAGCTCCCCATTCAGGAATGCTGTTTTTATATCCATCTGATGTATCACCAACTTATGTATAGCTGCTAGAGCGATTAACATCCTGATGGTGGTCATCCGAGCTACTGGAGCGTACGTGTCAAAGTAGTCTATCCCCTGTTTCTGAGAAAATCCCTTGGCGACCAGCCTGGCCTTGAACTTGTCGATAGTTCCATCTGCCTTCATCTTCTTCTTGAAGATCCATTTACATCCAATAGGCTTTTCTCTTTCAGGTAGATCTACCAACACCCATGTGTTATTGGAGGTGATAGAGTCAAACTCGTCATTCACTGCCTCCTTCCAGAAGATAGCATCTCTGGTCTTCATCGCCTCATCATAGGTAAGCGGATCTGCTTCCACATGATAGGTGACAAAGTCATCTCCGAAATCTTTCGGTCTTCTCGCTCGCTTAGCTGACGGCTCTGTGAGTTCTGGTACAAGAGTTGTTTCATCAACAACAGCTTCTTCTTGGACTACTGGCTCGTATGAGATTTCAGTCTCATTTGCACCTACATCATTTTCCGGAATGTCCGAAAGAACAATGTTTTTGTCTTTTGCAAACTTGTCTTCAAAGTATTCAGCATCGCGAGATTCGATGATATGATTTGATTCAATATCAAGAAATCTCCGAGCATCACTCTTCTCGGCATACCCCAAGAAGATCACCTTCGTAGTCCTTGTCCCCAGCTTCTGAATCTTCAGATCTGGAAGCTTCATATACGCTAGACACCCCCACACTCGAATTACATTCAAGTTTGGTCTGACTTTGAACCAGAGTTCATGAGGAGTTACGTTCGAAGTTGCATATGGCACTCTATTCAGAATGAAAGTGGCCGTTAATGCAGCTTCTCCCCAGTAGCATTTTGGAAGACCTGTAGTGAGCAGCATAGAATTCATCATTTCTGTTAATATTCGGTTCTTCTTCTCTGCTACTCCGTTGGATTGAGGAGAATATAGAGCAGTAGTCTCGCATATGATTCCATGTTCTTTGCAGAACGATGCGAATTCATGAGACCTGTACTCCCCACCTCGATCACTTCTCAACTTCTTGAGTTGTTGTCCGGTCTGCCGTTCAGCTTCGGCCCTGAACTCTCTGAACTTCTCGAAAGCTTCGTCTTTGGATTCGAGCAAGTAGACGAACGTATATTTTGAGAAGTCGTCGATGAAGGTTATGAAATACTTCATCCCGACCTTCGTGGAGAAATATTTGAAGTCACAGATATCGGAGTGCACCAACTCCAGAAGATCTGTGATTCGATTGACCCGATGAAAGGGTTTCCTTGTGATCTTCGTCTGAGCACACACTTCACACTTCTCCACCTTATCCCCACATTTGGAGATAAGTCCTAGACTAGACATTTTGTTGATTCTTTTACAATGAACATGTCCTAGTCTATTATGCCACAACCCAAGAAAATCAAAAAATGCAACTGTATTAATGTTATCAAACTGGTTGACAAATTGAATTTTAAACATTCCTTCGGTTTGATAAGCCTTTCCGAAGTATGTTCCCTTCTTGGACATAACCATCTGACCAGCGTTGATGTCCATCCTCAAGCCTGCGTTATAGAGCAAGCTCTCAGAGATCAGGTTCTTGGCAATAGCAGGAACATGCTTCACACCTTGAAGCGTCAGAGTGTTCTCAGAAGTGAGTTTCAGCTCCACAGTCCCAATCCCGAGAACTTCAGCTTGGGCCTGGTTCGCCATGACAACCTTCTCAGATATCGGCTGGTATGTGACGAACCATTCCTTGTCAGAACAGACATGGCAAGTCGTACTAGTATCTATCCACCAGTTAGAGTAAACCCCCACAGTTGTGACCTATCCGATCATAGCAACAATGTTAGAAACCAATGAAACCTTATTAGGCTCACCTTTCTCTGATTGTTTAGGCTTAGATCTGCATTCACTCTTGTAGTGGCCTTTCTTGCCACAATTGTAACAAGTCACGTGGGACTTAGTCTTCTGTTGCTTGAATGAAGGACCCTTCACTTTCAGATTAGTAAAGTCCTTCTTCTTGGGATGAGAAGCCGCCTGCTTCCCCTTTGGATCCCTCGCCTGCACCAGATTGTCTTTAGCCAACTGTTTGGACAGAGTGTCCACCTTCTGTTGAGAACGCATCTCGTCCTCAACATGGATCTCTTGAAGTAGATCTCCCAAGCTAATGTCTAGCTTCTTTCTGTGCATCCTTGCATAGAAGGTACTCCATCCTGCAGGAAGTTTTGAGACGATCCCTCCGACGACAAACTTGTCGGGAAGGGACATCTCTTCGTCTTCCAGTTTCTGACGCAGCTTCAGAAATTCCTTCACCTGTGGCAGCATGGACTTTTCATCCTCAAAGAGCAATTTGTGATATTTTTCAACCATAAACATTTTGCTCCTGTTCTTATCTTCTTTATACAGATTTTCCACAGACTCCCATATGTCTCTGGCAAGTTCCTTCTTTGAGTAGGATTCTGCCAGGGAGTCCTCCATAGCATTCAGGATGAGAAGCCTGCAGATGCTATTTTCCCTTCTCCACTTGGCCTGGAGTTTGGTAGCCGCGTTGATGGCGGCAGAAGATCCAGTGTCTGGAACAGAGGGTTCTTCCTCCAACAGAATATGATCAACGTCTTTTAGTTGAAGAGTTAGGTACACCTTTCTCTTCCAAACTTGATAGTGCTCTCCATCGAACTTTTCCAACTTACAGAAGTCCGATTGGAGGAGCGAAGCATTAATGTTTTCCATCTATACGGATCTTGCTTTGAGATTGTTAGTCCCGGGGCTTGATCAAAGATGAAAAACAAATGCAATCGAAATCTGAGATGTCACACAAAAAACTTTGCAGTGATCAAACTCAAGATCTACGATGGTACAATAAATCAAAGAGCCAAATTACAATCTGAAGGAGGGAAAAAGAGAAGAGAAGATCTCTCGTTCTTCCTTGTAAACGTGTTGCAATTGGGACATAACGAGTTACAATAAAACTATAGAGAGATGAGAAGAAGAACAATGCTGGGGTGTCAAAACACCGTTGCTCAAAGCAAGATTCGCCCCACACGATCTGCTTCCAGGAACCAGCAAGTTGAAGAACTTGTGGAACGCTCGAAGTCACCTCTGTTCAGACTCCTCGGATGGACTTGCAATGGCGGCAGCAACTCTCTCTCTCTCTTTCTCCTTTTCTAACTTGTAATTTTCGTAGTAGTTACAAAGGAGGCCAGAAGAGAGTATTTATAGAGAGAGGGTGGAAACCCTAACCGCCTCTTCAGTTATGGAATGATTGAATCAAATCCCAAAAGATAGCAACAAGATTTAATTCAAATTCCACGAAATTAATTCAAATCCCACAAAGATAGGATCTGAATTAATTCAAATCCCACAAAGATAGGATCTGATTTAATCGTATTGATTCAGCCTTTCCATAACTGATTTGTAATCTGCACAGTCAGCGGATCCCTCCATGAGGCAGCAGCAGCAGTCTGGCCGCATGAGCCTAATGGTCGCATGGACCGCATGAGCCTCATGGACCGCATGAGCCGCATAGACCGTATGGACCGCATGTGCCGCATGAGCCACATGGACCGCATGTGCCGCATGAGCCGTATAAGGCCACATAAGACCGCATGGACGCATATGAGCCGCATGCCGCATGACTGCTGACGTGCTAAGTGCAAAGTGCGCCAACAAAACGCCACATTATGCCTCATGAGCCCATGAGCCCAAGTCCGAGTCCGAGTCCGAGTCCGAGTCCGAGTCGCTAAGCCCCGTTGGAGCTTAGCTCCAAGTGGAATTAATCCAAGAGAGTGACAAAAGCATTAATGCTTAATCCTTGGAGCCTTATTCTTACCTCCTAGTAAAATCACCCACATGGTTCCCTCCTTAGGATCACCACCCCATGTGCATCTCTCAACAACACAACCAAGTATATATGTTGAGATAACTCATGGTGCATTTCCGATGTGGGACTATAATTTTATAAGGCATGTTGAGAGCAAGCTCTCTTCATGTAAAGAAAGCACCAACATATATACACATGCATACATACATGTTTGTACATACAAGGATACACAAAATGCATATGTCGTATCGTAGTCTTCTAATTAAAATCAATACTGTACAAATTAACCATTCATTAAATTCTAGGATTAAAATATGTTATAGATCTTTGTGTTAGCTTTCCGAAACTTTAAACGGATCGCATTTTCGTGTCCGGAAGCTCCCGGAATCGCAAAAATATCGAAACGCGTTCGTCTTTCCTACAGCTGACACTCAAATAATTTTACAGAAAGTTTCATAACGAATTTGGCTTATTAAAATATATATTTGGAAATCTAACTTCGATACGGTTCTTTTAAAAAAATGGGAGATAAATCGGAGTTTTAAGCTAAAAGTTATGATATTTCTAAGTTGCTATTGCTACTAAAAATGTGGATAAATATTATGACGAATTTAGATAGTTTGAGACAAAAGAAACACAAGTATATAACATAATATATCAAGAACTCACTCTCTACACTAATATATATATATATGAGACACTATAGAACACATCTCCAATACAAAAATATGAGATTAAACATGTAATAATTCATTCATACATAACAACAATCCATTGTGTATCCAAATTTGGGGTTTTCCCACATGGACACAACCATAACACAAAGGACACTCCTATGACCTCCAAATGGACACAAAATGGACACAAATGGAGATACAACCATGGGGGTCATTCCTATGGGTTCAAAATATTTCTATATGCATGTAGGGATGGATTAGAGGAGAGATTATACCTTCCGGGAGAGAGATTCAAAGGAAAATCCTTCCGACACGACACCGACACGTAGAGATTCTAAAAGGACACGAACGAGCTCCGAATCCTCCCAAACTTGGCTAGCACCCTCTAACCATGGAGTAGAAGAGAAATGAAGAAGATTTGGTGGAAGAAGGGGTTGATTTGGAGATAAAATCAATGGAGGTTCATCTCTAAATTAATTTGGGGAAGAACAAGAGAGAGAAAGTGGATGAAAACAAATGAATGAAGGAGTGACTCACTCCTTATCCCCCCATAGGTGGCTGCCCAAAAAGGGTGAGGTGTCCCCTATTTGAATGTCCAAAATGCCCTCCACTAATCTGTTTGAGTTAAATTAGGAATGGGTTAAAGGTTGAGGTCAATTTAGTCTAGTTTTGAGTCTCTAATTAAACTAAACCTATCCATAAATAATTATTCTAACTACTAACTAAAATTAATATCATGTGGACTAAAATTAATATCATATGGGCCATGCCTAACTAGTGTGTGGGTCCCACTAGAGTCAAACTATCCCCGGGTCCCCGTTTCAAGTCGGATTGAGTTAAAATTGGAACCCGACTCAAATAACCCCAAAACAATATCATAAATAATAAAATAAATTTCAACCCCAAAATAATTTCATAAATAATAAAATAAATTTTAAAAATATTCAAAAATGTAAAATGACAAAAATACTCCTGTTTTTGAAAACTGGGGGGTGACAAATCTATCCACCTTAAAAAAAATTTCGTCCTCGAAATTAAAATGTTCATACTCCTTCTAGGTCAAACCCCCACAATCAAAGTCCCAGAACTTAAACAAATCATATGATTTAAAAGGACGACATACAGAGTCATGGCATACGGTGGTAGCGAAAGTCTCATCTAGGTATACTAGTCATGCTAAACCAAAACGGTCATAGGGTATCAAAACACACAAGCAATCTAGGGTGCTAAACTAGAAAAGATACAGAAATAACAATCATCAAGACTGTAAGTCTACCATCCTATATGAAAACTGGTACTTATCAAAATAAAATAAAGTTAACTACCAATTATCTATAAAGGGGTACTATTCAAAGAAAATCACAATCAAAAGTTAAAGAATGAAAGTCAATTGCATTGAAATCCAATCACAATATATAGTATTCTCTTAATCCTGTTAAGACTAAATTGTAAGTTCTAAAGGTTATGAGGTTTGTGTGTGTATGGGTGTATGTGGACATGTTCATATGGTTAGATAGTAGGCATGTGTGTATGTGAAATATACATGAAAGTGCATAGGAGGATTTGGGTTTCAAACAATAACTATCAAGTTACACTAATCATGGCATATTGGCTAAACAATCTACAATACATAACTCATTTGCTCATAACATGCATGGCTAACCATGTATATATGTAAATATAAAGAGGTAGAGATTTAGTTATGTATCTATATACATTATAACATGTATGCATAAACTCTATATATATCTATATAGATATATGAACATAACATAGAGAGGAAGGGTCAGGTTACATGGCAGTGTATACTATGTTAGAGTGTGGGTCACTATACAGGGTTATAGCTTAGTATTGAAAGGTTAACTCCAGTTTTAGTTCAGCATTTACATACAAAATCTGAAAATGAGCTAACATTTAAACCAGTATAATATTAACCAACCTAATGTTTATCACAACCTAACATGTAAGAGTATAAACCTAACATCATATCCCTACATACAATAATGTACATAGCTCCAAAATATTACATTTTTTTAAAAAAATAAAACAACAATTGAACTAAATATTTGGAATCCAGTATTAAGGGTTAATATGCACACAGTCTTAGATTTGACAAATTTAAACACAAAACTCAACCAATTTTTTTTTGAATTGAAACCCTATGTATAACATACATGTGCAGTGATGTAAACATAACTAATAACCTGAAATTTATATTTGAATTACAAATTTTAACTGGAAATGCAGAGAACCAGTCTCTGTTACTGTACTGTATCAGAAATATTGGGGTTTTGAAAATTTAAACATCAACAACATATTAATATGTATTTAGATAGGTTGGAAATCAAAGTGTAGCATGCATACGTGTCAGGCAAATAGTCTGTGTCCACTATATATATATATTCTCATGTCCCAATATAAAAATCAAATTCTACATCAAGTCCAACATTTAGATTCCTATCAAGATTGCAAAGTAGGTGATTGGTGAAATCAAGACAGTTTTATTATTATTATCATTATTTAATAAAATAATAATAGCAAGAAGAAATAACAATGAAATCTATTCTGCTTATCTGTTTAAAGGAAGAACCATTTTAAAACCATAGCTATAATATCAAATCCAAGATAAGGTCTAGCAAAATCGTCGATTCATTGTATTAAGAAGAAATTCATAGTAAGAAGTTGCACAATGTTCATAAAAATAGCTAAAGCTACTCCTAAGTTAAATAATAAGAAGCAAAACAAAAAAATAATAACTTTTTTTTGAAGGACTGAAATAAAAGTAGAGAAAACATGTTCGAAAATATTTAAGGTACAATCTGATAATCATATGCGTCCATCCACAATCATGGTACTCTAAATCCTCGTCATACTATTAAGCAAGACTACGATAATCATAGAGTCCTCGACTTAGGCACATACCTCTAGAATCATGGTATTTAATATTTTCACGATGCCGCTAGCTTGGCTGCGAAAACCTTAAAGTTCCACACCCGAGAAATATATCCAAAAACAGACTATATGTCCTCACCATGCTAGCTAATGTGACTACAGAAGACTAGATTCCATAACTTAGATGACCTAGCCCATATAATTTCATCTTGACAAAAATTAAATTAAATCAACAATGAATACCCAAAAATCAAATTTATCAACGAACATCAAGATTCAAAACTGAACAATAATCCATCAAATCATATAAATACAAACTCGGATGCAATAGCTAACATCAAGATTCAAAACTCCACAATCATCATCAAAATCAAGTTCAACAACAGAAAGTAAAGATAAATCAAATCAAGGAAAGAAGAGTTTTTCAAATCGAAGTTAAAATAAGATTCTCAAGGGTCGTCCCAGGAATCTCTCAAGAAATCCTAACTGTGATTGAGTACCTTCAAAAATATATCCTAATTCTACTGCAGGCTATAGTGGTACTCTAGTTCGAATACCACTACATAAACTCGACCTGCATGGGCCACCACTAAAAATGTGTCACGACCCGCACCCTAGAATAAGGGCACGAGAAGTGGGTACGTCCAGCCTACGCCGTAGTGTCGGCGGTAGAACGCTGTCCTAGGTCTCATGCATCTAAATGTATACGGCTAAATAGTTTATACTCCCCGAATGGGGGTGACATAGCAGAATGTAAACTCAATCACATCTAAGGTAGAGCATAATGGAAAATAGACAAAACATGAAATCCAAAAGAGATACAACAGATAGAAGTCTAAGTGTCTAAGATACACAAACCCAGAAATACATCTCAAAGCTCAAATACAGTAATCCATAATACAACTCAAGATAACTAAAAATAAAGAAGAAACTCTAGCTATCTACTCCGACCTCTACTGTGTCTCCTCTAGGCTAGCAATAACCTCCAAGCTATCTGTAAAATTTATCAACATGTCCAGTCAGGACGGGAACGAGTACAATTCATCAAGAAATCCTAAGTAAAAGACAGAGAACTATAAAGCAGTTATAGACAGTTATATTGATGAATATGGCAGTTTTATACAGGTAGTGATGTAGAGAAGCAGTTAAGGTACAATAAAAGTAAGGTAACTAAACAAGAGGAGAAGCATAGCAATGAAGACTGTAAAATAAGATCTAGCTGAACTAGAGTAACATGATGAGTTCAGATGGTACAATATAAGTCGAGTGTAATCCTAAAGTGAGTCTAATACAAGATGAGTCGAATGTGATTCTAATCATTGTTCTAATAAGGTGATTCGAAAAAGGTAATGCGACTAGTGATTCGAATAAGGTGATACGAATAGTGATTCGAATAGTAGTCAAACAATGATTCGAATAAATTCTCCAAGTGTGTTTTAAAATACCGAGTTCGACATATAAACGGCTGTAGGTAATACGGCACACCACACACTCGCGAAGTGTGGGATGGCTATCGTTCGAATATCATTCACAGAGGGGTGATTCAAATAGGGGGATATGTCTACATGTCTAATCAGTATTTCCCCATCCAGTCTAATACAAATGAATCCGTAATCCAACACATAAGACGAATACAAGTCCAACCAACATATGAAGATACGAATAGGGTGATTCGAATAGTGATTCGTATGGTGATTCGTATAATAGAGGTAAGACGAGTAAGTATGTGTATCGCATACATGGATTCAAAAATAAAAATATGTGTTTGTGACAGAGAATCACATACAGCTAACTAGAACTGAAGTACGATAATTAACAAATAAATGAGAGAACAATCAGAGAATGTACTCGCCTGCTATCTGAATGTACAAAGAATATATACTGTCCGAGGAGAGGTATCTGGCTCCTATTTAGAACAACACAAGTCACAACAAGTCCAAAATGGTAAAATAAAGCTCTACTATGCATTCTACATGATTTTAGATCATTCTAGGTCAAAGTCAACTCTTGGTCAACTATGGTCAACCGTACTAGTCAAACTTGGTTAACTAGGCAGTACTAGGTCTAAACCTAGACTAACAAGTCTCATTAGGCCTAACCAAGCCTAGACTAACACTCACACAAAATCACAAAGCTACACAAGTTATGAAACACACATTACATATATATTCATATATATTTTTATTACAAGCAAGGTGCATAAAGACAAGGAGTGAGTGATACATGAATGTGGATATGGCAATGTGTACATAGCAGTACAATGTGTTCAAGTGTGAGGGTATTATGTTAGAAGGATAACATTTAGCAAGGGTTCATTGTGTTACATAGAAGAAATAATATGTAAAGCATAGGTTTAGCATGTGTGTGTGTGTGGGTGTTAATCATAACAAAAGGGTTTATTTATACATCAAAGGGTTTACTCATAACAGTAAGTAGGTTTTATGTGTATTCATGCTTGGGGTTACTGTCAACATGTAGAAGGGAGTTTTAACATATGAACATGGTGCTAAGTGCTAATATGGCATCATACATTCCTATCATGTTGGCATTCATATATAGCATACATTCATACTTGATTATGTTACTTACTTACATATGGATACTTGCATACATGTTTCAATACCTTGCATTACCCACATGCTTGCATTTCATCCATTCATTCATGCACCTATACATACATATTTGAATACATTATATACTTCATACATTATATAATTTATGCATACTCTATATTATATGATATTCTCTTAACACACACATATATATATATATATATACACATGCATACATACATATTTGTACATACAAGGATACACAAAATGCATATGTCGTATCATAATCTTCTACTTAAAACCAATACTGTACAAGTTAAGCATTCATTAAATTTTAGGATTAAAGTATGTTATAGGTCTTTGTGTTAGTTTTTCGAAACTTTTAAACGGATCGCATTTTCGGGTCCGGAAGCTCCCGGAATTGCAAAAATACCGAAACGCGTTCGTCTATCGTACAGCTGACACTCAAATAATTTTACAGAAAGTTTCATAACGAATTTGGCTTATTAAAATATATATTTGGAAAGCTAACTTCGATATGGTTCTTATAAAAAAAATGGGAGATAAATCGGAATTTTAAGCTAAAAGTTATGACATTTCTAAGTTGCTATTGCTACTAAAAATGTGGATAAATATTATGACGAATTTAGGTAGTTTGAGACAAAAGAAACACAAGTATATAACATAATATATCAAGAACTCACTCTCTACACGAATATATATATATGAGACACTATAGAACACATCTGCAATACAAAAATATGAGATTAAACATGTAATAATTCATTTATACATAACAACAACACATAGTGTATCCAAATTTGGGGTTTTCGCACATGGACACAACCATAACACAAAGGACACTCCTATGACCTCCAAATGAACATGAAATGGACACAAATAGAGATACAACCATGGGGTCATTCCTATGGGTTCAATATATCTCTATATGCATGTAGGGATGGATTAGAGGAGAGATTATACCTTCCGGGAGAGAGATTCAAAGGAAAATCTTTCCGAAACGACACCGACACGTAGAGATTCTAAAAGGACACGAACGAGCTTCGAATCCTCCCAAACTTGGCTAGAACCCTCTAACCATGGAGTAGAAGAGAAATGAAGAAGATTTGGTGGAAGAAGGGGTTGATTTGGAGATGAAATCAATGGAGGTTCATCTCTAAATTAATTTGGGGAAGTACAAGAGAGAGAAAGTGGATGAAAACAAATAAATGAAGGAGTGACTCACTCCTTATCCCCCCCATAGGTGGCTGCCCAAAAAGGGTGAGGTGTCCCCTATTTGAATGTCCAAAATGCCCTCCACTAATCTATTTGAGTTAAATTAGGAATGGGTTAAAGGTTGAGGTCAATTTAGTCTAGTTTTGAGTCTCTAATTAAACTAAACCTATCCATAAATAATTAGTCTAACTACTAACTAAAATTAATATCATGTGGACTAAAATTAATATCATGTGGGCCATGCCTAACTAGTGTGTGGGTTCCACTAGAGTCAAACTACCCCCGGGTCTCCGTTTCAAGTCGGATTGAGTTAAAATTCGAACCCGACTCAAATAACCCCAAAACAATATCATAAATAATAAAATAAATTTTAACCCCAAAATAATATCATAAATTATAAAATAAATTTTAAAAATATTCAAAAATGTAAAATGACAAAAATACTCTTGTTTCTGAAAACTGGGGGTGACATTCCGTCTCACAAGATCTAAGACCAAGTTTTGACACCCGGAGACGGAGACAGTTATAATTTGACAATCGTGTCACGATCGGTCTTTCGGTCATGGGCCACCTTATGAGCACAGACCCAACAACATGTGTTACTAAGCGTAGACGGAGTCCGTTACAAGTCTATGATTTGGAAGTTAGGGCTAAACCACTGAGCAACTAAATCCAGGATTTCCAATTTTACTCCACCAGAAGGGTTGAGAAAGGATTATGTATGGCACCATTGTTCAAGTAAAGGAGGGAACACAACCAAAATACAGTCAATTAGCGACGGCACATTAGTGATGGATATTTTTCATCGGCGTTAGCGACGGATTGGCGACAAATAGCCGATGGAGTACCGACGACAAGCCGATACATATTTTATTTTATTTTAAGGGGAAGAAAAGGTCGCTCATCCGTCGCTAGGGCATCGAAGATATAGCGACGAATAAGCAGCCGTCGCTATACAGTCGATTATTTGGCAGGAATTGTTGGAAGAAGTGGCGGGACAATACTTCGACTACGTAGCGACGGATATGCCGTCGACAAGTATCCAATAGAGCGACGGATAAATTTCGACGCTAGTCCGTCGCTAAATATACCACCTAGACTTAAATTGAAACGACGGGGGGAACTTTTCATTTTCCCCAAATTTTACTCTCTCCTCTCTCTCTCTCCCCTGCGGCAGTCGGCGACTTCCCTATCCTCTCTCTCTCTCCCACGGGCGGCGGAGATCGACGACCTCTCCTATCTCTCTCCCAAAGGTAATCCCCTCTCTCTCTCTCTCGCAGTGGTCGTGGGTGCGCGTCGGAGGCTGCGGGGGCGGCGGGTGCGTGGGGGACTGGAGGGCGGCAGGGGAGGCGGGGGGTGGTGGGCGGCGGGGGGTGGGAGGGGTACGCTGGCGCGTGCGGGGCTGCGGGAGGCGGCTGGGGGCAACGCACTCCGGGGCAGCGTGAGGCGGCGCGCGCTGGACAGCGCGGGGCTGGGGGGGGCGGCGGGGGATGGGAGGGGTATGCTAGGGTTTGTAAGTGTAAGTTGTAGTAATTATCCTAGTTTAAGAAATAGGATGAGAAAGTCTGTTGCTTTATATATATATATATATATATATATATATATATATATATATATATATATATATATATATATATAACAACAAGGACATTTTATTGAAAAAAAAAGTAGCTCATGAGGAGCATTACAGACAGGTAGTGGGCCAAAAAGACAAAAGGGCCCTGCTTTATATATATATATATATATATATATATATATATATATTTATATTTTCTTATATATATATATATATATATATATATATATATATATATATATATAAAGAAAATGCAATATGACAAACGCTAGTTTAAGAAATAGGATATATAAAGAAAATGCAATATAACAAATCCTACTTTAGGAAACAGGATAAGAAAGTCTATTGCTTTTATATATATATATATATATATATATATATATATATATATTTTATATATATATATATATATATATATATATATATATATATATATATATATATTTACTGACTCGTCAAGTTGAATCGTGTATAACATGCTCGACGCTTAAGAGGAATCATTTGGACTTAGTGGACTATCGAACTATCGGTATCGCACTATAGGTATCGACTATCGGTATCGGTATCGCACTATCGATATCGGTATCGAACTATCGGTATCGTATCGAATTATCGGTATCGCTAGCGGACTATCGGACTATCGATATCGTCCTATCGGTATCGGTATCGCACTATCGGTATCGGACTATCGGCATCAGTATCGCACTGTCGGTATCGGTATCGAACTATCGATATCTATATCGAACTGTCGGTATCGGTATCGGTATCGCACTAAGTACATCCGGCATATATACCAGCGGATCCACCAGTTACATGATTATAGATATACTAATTCTGTTTAGTTTGTCTTACGATACAGATTTTCACATCCAATCTGTGATGGATCGTTATTTCGTTGATCGTACATGGATGTACAAACATCAACACGAGAGCAGAATAGGTGTAAGTGACAATTTTCAGGCAGGTGTGGAAGTGTTTCTTAAGTATGCAATGAGCAAAGCTCAGTATATGGACGGTAACAAAATCAAGTGTCCATGTCATAATTGTCGCAATAGACGTTAGGAAGAAGTGGTGAGTGTAAGAGATCATTTGACCCGTAAGGATTTCGTACGTGATTATGGCCTGTGGTCATCGCAAGGTGAACTATATATGTAAAGAAAGGTTGTGAATGCTGCTAGTTATGCTTTTGATGATAATACTGCAACGGATTTTGTCGTCGAAGACGATGAATGCTCTGTTGATTATGGAGACCTGCAGAACCTTGCACGAGATATGGTGTACGACGCGGCAGGGCCTAATTTTGATCCGGAGGATCCTAATCCCGAGGCGAAGGAGTTCTATGATATATTTCAAGATGCTAAAACTTTTTTATATCCGGGTTGTGAGCCATATTCTGTACTGTCAGTGACGATGTAGTTGTTGAACATAAATCCCGATTTTAACTTGCCACAAACTTGCTATGATCGGATTTTATAACTAATCAAGGAGGTGTTACCGAAGAAATCAAAAAAGCTTCCAAAAAACTTCTACAAGTCGAAGATGATGGTCCGACAACTGGGACTGGAGTACGAGAAGATAGATTATTGTCATAGTGAATGCATGTTATACTACAAGGAGAATGAGGATATAGAATGTTGCAGCTTTTGTAATGCGGATCATTATAAGCCAGTCAGGAGAAAAGGAAAGTCAACTAGAAAATAACGTCCTTACAAGTATATGCATTACTTGTCGATCACGAAGCGCTTGCAGTGGATGTATATGTCTTAGAATACAGCAGAACACATGACGTGGCACAACGAAGAAAGCACAAAAGATGATGAAGAATTGTCACATCCTTCGGATGGAGAGGTGCGAAAATATTTTGATTTGCGTTATCCAGATTTTGCTGCAGAGCCTAGAAATGTACGTCTGGGGCTGTGTTCTGATGGCTTCGTCCCTTTCGGGTAGTCGGAATCTCAATACTCCTGCTGGACGGTTATTCTGACCCCATACAATCTGCCACCATAGATGTGTATGAAGACTCCTTATATGTTCTTGATAGCTATCATATCGGGTCCTAAAAATTCGATGAAGAATATCGATATATATTTACAGCCGTTGGTGGATGAGCTGAAACAGCTGTGGGAGATCGGCGTCGCGACCTATGATATTTCTAGGAAACAGAACTTTGAGATGAGAGCTTCACTGATGTGGACAATTAATAATTTTCCCACATACGATATATTGTCGGGATGGAGTACTCACGGCACCATGTCTTGTCCGATATGCATGGAAAATAGTAAGGCGTTCCGCCATAAGCATGGAGGAAAAACTTCTTTCTTTGATTGTCATCGTCAATTTCTGTCCGCGAGTCATCCTTGGAGAAAGAACAAGGATGCGTTCAGAACTGGAAAACAAGAATTTTCTCATCCGTCTGCCAGATTATCGGGATACGATATTTGGGAAGATGTAAAGGACTTGCCCACTGTAATGGAAGATGGCACTCCTAGTCCTTTTCGTCGCGGCGACACTCGTCTTCCTACTGCTGGTATGTATATTTTAGTTTAGAATTTTATATTCATTTACACTTTTATATTGTTAATTATGTTTATGTGTTCTATTTACAGGTTATGATGGCTAGCCGTGGTCGTGGTGCTGGTGGTGGTCGTGGTGCTACTGGTGGTGGTGGTGGTGGTGGTCGTGGTAGTAGTAGTGCTGGTGGTCGTGGTCGCATTCAATCTTTCCGAGATGTGACCCCATCCAGCAAGCCCGACCCGGAGAGTACCCCGGGCACAGACGCATCCTGCCGTCGATCGACAACTTCATCGAGGCATGAGTCTGGATTTACTAGCGGATCCGTTCCGCTATCGGACCCACCAGCGAATCCACCAGTGGATCCCCCAGTTACTGCACAGTGGAACCCAGAGTACACCTATACTCGATTATATCTATTTACTGGAGAGTACATGTGCAGACCCGCGGATCCTTCGACGGCACCAGAAAGGCCAAGAGGCGAGTTTCGACGAGAGCTATGGCCCGCAGGGACCTCGTAAGTAAATTTAAGATAATTTATTAAATTTTTTCATTTATTTAAGTTAATAATCCAGTCATTTCTTCTTTGTAGGTTTTTTCCATTTAATGTTGCCAAGGCTTTTGGAGAAATTATAAGGGCTAACTTCCATGGTCCCTACCTTAACTTTTTATCGGTGCCCCCAAACTTGAAGTACGTCTGGCTCGACGAGTTGAGGGTATATATCTATATCTTCAGGATAATTATTAGTTACTCTTTAATTAACCATTTTTTAAATTACGTGATAATTGAATTTGTATGTTAGACGACGTACTGGTGGCCCCTCCATCGCGATGACGCGATCTGCAGGACCTACAGAAGCGCTGCCTCGAAGAAGATACGGAATATGATTCATGACCTGAAAATGGTGCAGACGAGGCCAAATTGGATCCGGCAGGACTATTAAGAGGACCTCTTAGATATGATGAATACTCCTGCGTACAAGAAGAAATCGAAGAAGGTAAAGGCGAACCGACGGGCCGCGGAGCTTCATACGGGGGGATCAAGGTCCCACGCATCGATGCGTTGGCGATCACTGGGACTATCTTATTTTTTGTTTGTCATGAATGCCATCCTCACATGAGTAGAAGTAGAAGGGACGGTGGATGACATGCCCTCCGAATCATACCCCCGTACCGAGAAGTCATCGGGGTATGTAAGGATATTCTCCTTTGGTTCTGACTCAAAATAAATAGTACCCCCAGCTTCAGAGCTTGCTTCATCTTGAGAGTCCTGGACGTCCTCGGGGACGTCAGCACTTGCTGTATCTGATGGGAGGGTTGTATCCCCGGACACGTCTCCTTGGAACATCGAATTGTCGTGGATGTTCGGAGGAGTGCTACACCCTGTTCCAGAGACCCCCAGTATTGCGGATGATGAAACTCCCACTGTATCAGATTTTGTCTTTGAATGGGTTCCTTGGAAAACTTTGGTGGTGGACGACCGTTTAGACGACAGTTTCTTAGTCACAGTGGTTGAAATCTTCGGGTTGGAAACATTTATCTTTTTTTCTCTCCCATCGGCGGAGATTTTCTGAGTGGAGTTGCAAGAGACTACGGAAGGCGCCTCATCCCCTGAGCTCGACTATTGTAATCTTTGGAAGATGGACTGTCGGTCTTCTCGTACTGTCGTGTTGTTGCAACAGCCGTTGACAATAACTTGGGTGTAGTGATGTCCGTGGTAGGACTCTTTACACACCGAGGCCTCTTCTCTTTCCTTCCGCTTGTGGAGGATAACCTCACGCAAGTTAGATGGGTCTAGAATGACCATGTTTGCTCCCTTGGTTTTATGAGACTTTTGGGAATCACTCTATCCGTTTGCCGTCGGGGGCTAGACTCGAGTGATTCTGTACAACTTCCTATCAGAGGCCCACATAACAGTATGTGGAGCGCTCGGATGGTCAGTGGTCGGGACAACGGACTGAGCTTGCCAAGCTCACGTTGCTCTAGACTTCTTCACTCTAGTGTGTGAGGGCACATAGTAGGAAGAGTCTAAGTGGTGTTGCAGAGAGTCAGACATATTTTTTCGAGAGCATGAGAGATCAGGACCATAGGAAAGGCGATCGAAGACTGAGCCTGAGCCACATGGGACAGACAGCATGCGGTTGGAATCAACAGTTTTCATGCGGCTGGCAATCATGGCCGCATGGGCTTTTTTTATGCGGCTGGAAGTTTCGGCCGCATGAGTATTCTTCATGCGGTTGGAAATCTTGGCCATATGGGTGTTCTGCATCTGGCTGGCAGTTGCGGCCGCATGAACATCATGCATACGGCTGACAAGTTTGGCCGCATGACTGTTCAGCCTGCGACTAGTGTCTTTGTTCGACTTCTTTCAGGAGCACATAGAAGCACTCTTTGCCCCTACAAGTCCAGCATCGTAGTGCTTTCCTCTGTCGGACTTGGGGACCGCAAAGTCCTCTATGGCTTAAAGAGGGGCCGCATGAGAGTTGCCTTTGTCGTCCTGGGCAGCAGAGATGTCGTAGACTACGAAGTCAATGAATAGTTGTCTCCAGTCTGGTACTTCGTTGATCGTCTGAGCGAAATAACTCGCCACGAATTGAATATTGTTCTTGGGACATACCAGTTCATGGCCTATTACGTCCACCAAATGATGAATAATGTTTGGCACTACTAGGGAAGTGGCAAGGCCTGCTAGGGCATCGGCTTCGATATTTTGGAGTCTGGGGATGTGTTCGATGAAGAACCCTTCAAATGACGAGATGATGTTGATCACTATTTGGTGATAGGGGATCATGTCTTTATGGCGGACTTCGTACGAACCCCGGATCTGATTGACGATTAACTGTGAATCGCCGTATGCTTCGAGATATTCTACCCCCAGCTATCTCATAAGTTGGAGGACATTGACTAAAGTGTTTTACTCGGCCACATTGTTAGAGCAGGGTTCTGTGAGGGAGTAAGCGCGATTGATCACAAGTCCGGAAGGAGAAACCAGTACCACCCCGACTCCGACGACGATGTTGCCCTTGGGTCCGGTCCTTGAAGCGCCGTCGAAGAACATTCGCCATACATTATCATGAGATACCGCATACGAGTCGGCAGTCTCGTCTGGGATTTCTTTATATATTCTAGCCGACCCCGAACCTGGGTGGGCTGCTAAAAATTCTGCCAGAGCTTGACCTTTAACAGCCTTTTGCGGGACGAAGACCATATGGTAGGGGGATAGTAATATTGCCCATGTAGCGAGGCGAGAGCTGAGTGCCCCTGGTTTCGTAATGAGGACCCTGAGGGGGTTGACTCGTGATATCACATGTATGTTTTATCCTGTGACATAGTGTCGCATCTTTTGAATGGCGAATACAGGGCGAGGCATTCTTTCTCCACGGCAGTATATCGATGCTCTGGCCCGATCATCATTCGGCTGAGGTAATATATAGCTTGCTCATGGCCTGCATCATTGTTTTGTGCTAGCAGAGCACCGAAGGAATGCTCCATTGCTCGTACGAAGAGCAGGAATAGTTTTCCAGCAACCGGAGCCACCAGGACTGGAGGGTTCGACAAATATTCTTTGATGTTGTCGAAGGCACGTTGGCATTCTTCATCCCATACGAATGAGATGCCCTTCTACATGAGATGGGTGAATGGCTGACATCGCCCGGAGAGGTTAGAGATAAACCTCCTGATGTAGGCTAGCCTCCTTTGAAGGCCTCGGAGTTCACGGAGATTTCTTGGAGGGCCCATCTCCATGATCGCCTTTATCTTCTCAGGGTCTACGTGGATACCCGGGGAGGTAATGATGAAACCCAAGAACTTTTCGCTGGATATGCCCAAGAAGGATTTTATGGGGTTCATTTTCAAATTGTGTGTTCGCCTCAGGTCGAACACTGAGCGGCTTTTGACGGCGATGTCGTCAACATAGCATTCCACTATTTTGCACAAGTGGTCTCTGAAGATGATGCTCATAGCTCTCTGATAGGTGGCGCCAGCGTTCTTTAAACCGAAAGGCATGACTGTGTAGCAGTATGTGCCGATTGGTGTTCGGAATGATGTATGGTTTTCGTCAGCGGGAGACATTTTGATCTGGTTATACCCCGAAAAGCCATCCATGAACGACATACGTTCGAAGCCGCAGGTGTTGTCAATCATGATGTCTGTGATAGGGAGGGGGAACTCATCTTTGGGACATGCCTCGTTCAGATTACGAAAGTCGATACAGATTCGAATCTTTCTATTCTTCTTGAGGACCGGTACTATATTAGCGACCCAATCCGGATGTTGTTCCTCACGAATGAAGCTGCTGGCTATCAGTTTGTTGACTTCGGCTTCGATCGCATCTATGATGCCTGGACGAAAGCGTCGTTGCTGTTGTTTGATTGGCTTTGCATATGGCCGAATGTTGAGTTTTTGAAGAGCAATATCGGGGTTTAGTCCCGGCATGTCTTCATAGCTCCAAACGAACACATCAATATATTCTTTGACAAGTTCCAGTAGTGATTCTCGCTCTCCATCAGTCAGATTTTTGCTGACGAAGATGGGTTTTGGGGAGGATTCATCACCTAGATCAACTTGTACAACCTTATCCTCGGTGGGAGGCTCTCTTTGTTTGAACCGCTTCTCCCACTGCGCATCAAGTTGTTGTGCCCATGGCTCTAGCTCAAGAAGTTCGGGAATGTCTTCATCTTCTTCGTAGGCATCGACAAGTACCATATTGACGGACCAAACTTGCCTGAGCATGTCCCTGATGCTGATATCATAATCGGAAGTGGATGATCCAGTTGAGTATAAGTGCCAGTCGCATTCTTCGTCTGAGCTTTTGGGTGTTGTCATAAGTGCGACATAACCTAGCCCACATCTGGTCTTGTTATAGTAATCTCGTGGTTTCCTAGCCGGGATCGGTGATTGTAAGGGTAACCGCTGTCCAGTTCCGTAGTTCAAGCCTGGTGCAGTACCCAGATCATATCCTTATTTTTGCATAAGGTACTTAGATTGGGAACTATACAGATAAAGGGGCAATCTCCCGGTGTTGGGTTCGAGCTCAACTTCTTCCATCTGGAAGGGCTGTTGATTATTCTTCCGATCGAAGATCATTAGATGGTCTCCTCCTTCGATTATGTGGTAAGCGTCTTCCACGGGAGTAAGTTGATTTATGGTGTAAACGTTTGTCACCTGTATGTGTAGGTGAGTGCCTATACCGTGCTCCATAGCATACATTGTACAAAACTTATTAAGCTCGATGTAGTTAAAATATAGCCCTTTATTGATGAAGTAAGGTATCTTTTCTAACGGGATTACATCTTCTGCGGATAGAACATCAGTGTGGGCAGCCACATATTTGGCCTGTTCTGGTTCTTCCTCGGCCACCCCTTGTATAAATAAAGACTAAGAGGATGACTTGGGCAACTTGATCATCAGGGGTTCTGCTGGTGGAGCAGAACGTGGAGTCGTTGGCAAACTAGTGACCCCCAGTTTGTACTCGATGCTGGACGGGGAGTTGTTGGCTCGCTGGAAGCCCCCGATTTTGTATCGGGGTGACGATTCTTCTTGGGAAGACGTATCGTCATTGGCTTGTCGGAGGGACTGAGCTTCTCCGTTTGTGGCTGGCCGACTATAGGCAGTATGATTGTCAGTGGCTACGTTGTGGGTGGTCTTGGCGCTTTATCAGACCTTGGCAGCCGGATTGTCATTTGCCCCCTTGTGCCGAGAGGCTAATTGCATCCTTACGTAGAGCGGCCGTAAGTGGTACGGTCTTCCCAGGTTTACGAGCTTGGAGGTGGATCGTCAGAGGTTCTTCTAATCCTATGGCTGTCTCAGTTCGAGCTTGCACATCTCCTTCACCAAGGTGCCTCTTCGACTTTTCGTATAAGCAGGAGTCTGAGTAGTAGGATTCGACCCCTTTGAAAGGATCGATGTCGACAAATTTTGTCTTCACGAAGCAGTATTTGTCGACATACTTGAAGCACTGGTGCAGCGTGGTAGGCACGATCATGTAATCGTGAATGCAAGGGCACCCTAGGAGAATATTGTAAGAAGTATCCGCATCTATGACGTAACATGTCACTTCTGACTAAAGATCGCCAATTTGGCACTTCAAGCGAATCTTCCCAATCGGGTAGCTCCTGCCAGAATTGAAACTGCGGATGGCGGTGCTTGTTGGCGTCAGGCGATGCATAGGAATACGGAAATGATGTAACAGACCTTTCGGGATGATGCTTGTGGAAGAACTAGGATCAATGTGCATCCGATCTACCTTTACGTCACCGACGTATCCAGTATAGTATAATGGACGATCGTGCAGGTTGGTTTTGATGAGCATGTCCTGTGGAGTGAAGACAATGTTGGGCATTGCTCCTGTGCAAGCACTGTCTTGGAGATTTGCACGCGTGCTCTCTCCCGTGAGGTTGACCTGAGCTAGATATGCGTCGGCATTCTGGAGTACATGGCTTAGTGCCACACGAACATCTTTGGAGAGTCTCAGGATCTCGTATATTGACAATTTGGTTGGTGTGTTGGCCAATTGTGCAAAGATGTCAAAGTTGTAGGGCATCTCTAGTCTATGAGATGCTTCTTTTCGGAGGGATTTATCAAAGCGAGTCTCCTTCGGCCTAGGCTTATCGGTCGTCGGAGGTTGAGAAGGTCCCAGAGCATCAGCAGTAGCCGGCTGATGTTCTTCAGTCGAGTTATCTGGTGTAGGTTGGGATTGAGCAACAGACCGAGTAACGACAGCTGCGGCTTCCTCGACATCTGTCGAGATTGTGTGGCAGTGTCACGCCCCAGTACCGAAATACGGAGACGGACTAGGCCAGCTACTCCATATGAGGTACGTAACGTCATACGGCGATCGTGGCTGTCGAGAGACTAGGGGGTACATGCTACAATCAAGTCTCCTTTGGTCCCACAGAGTTCTATTTCTCAATCAATCAAATCACATCAGCAAATAAATGAACATTAAAGATAAAGCAGTAAGGCGTCCCCGACGCTTCATCAAAATGATCATGAGAGACTAGCTTTATAATTTAGCTATCTCGGAGAGCCAGGAGTACAAAATTATACACAGCTGCAGTCTGTTTAATTACAATTATGTACTGACACAAAATATCAAGTAATCCGGCTAACAGGTGCCGGTGGCTAAATGCCGCACAAAATATAAGCAGGAGTGGTGGAGAAGAAACCCACTCGAGTCCCTGAACCACCATTCTCCTAGTATGCACCATAGATGTCAGGGAGGAAGATCGTGTCCTCAGGCTCTGCTACGGAATCTGGCCAAACAAAACCAGCGGGGTCAGCCCCGAATAGCAAGTACCGCCAAAGGGGCACAAGAGTTAAGATTAAAAACCCAGTTAATAGAATGATTAATAATAGTAATACTTATGCTACTATTATAGGGTAGCGTAACATCCTCGAACCCATGTGGCACCCTTACAACCAAACAAGGACAAAAGGTGCCGCATGGAGTCGGGACGTGTCGTACTCTATAACTTTTACATAAGTTAAAAGGTATAAACAATAAAATCTCCTGATCGTGACTTCGGTCGATAGCCTATCGCAGCACAATAACCAACCCAACAATCAAACAAGAACATGGGTCGGATCATGTACCATGATAGACCATGTTCCTCAGTCATTCTCAGAAGTCGCACTTCACAACCAGAAATAGTCTTCCGTTCATAACGTCGGTCCACAGCCTATCATAGTACGATAACCAACCCAACAATCAAACAAGAACATGGGTTGGATCATGTACCATGACAGTCCGCTTCCCTCAGTTATTCACGGAAGATAATAGGACACAAGCAAGTCGTTTTCACGGCCAATCAAGTCTACAAGTTTCTAGTTGGACGAGGTTATCCTCGCGTCATGTTATTAGAAAATCCTCATATCGTATCTTTCCAGCAAGGCTAGCCAATACAGGGGTTCGCGTAGACAGGTGTTATTGAGCACAGGTCCCTCGTAAGGCCACCTTGCCAAAACATATATTATATAGCAAGAATTAATCGGATACAGTCATCCACTCGTTGCAGATGACACAGTATCCGTGGAGACCAGCCGGCGTGTCAAGACGATATCTTAAGGCGGCTGGTGTAACACGATCTCGAGATTCTGCCCTCCCCATGCATCTAGTATATTTAGTTGCCTAGTTTAACCCTAGATGAAATCTTGGACTCACATGCTGTGGCCTGCATGATTATCCTCCTAAAGTCGTACTTTAGTACGAGTACCCCAAAGAGGATCCATGTCAATCAGTATGTCAACATGTGCTACCCTCCTTAGTGTAATGCATCATTGTAAATACGCCACGTGGAGTTACGAGTCTTTTGTCGACCATGAACAAGAACTGGGACATTCAGGTACATGTATCAGGTAGGAACACTTTGTTCTCCGGGGTCACATTAGTGGGCATATAATATCTAATAAAATATCAAAAGCGTACGCACAAAGGCACGCACGCTCAAGGGGTAAAAGTCACGCAGGCTCACTCAGGCTCACTCAAGGCAGCGTGCGTGAAAAGTCACGCAGACTCAAGGGAAGAGCTGCGTGAAATGTCACGCAGGCTCAAGGAGAGAGCTGCGTGAAAAGTCACGCAGGCTCAAGGAGAGAACTGCGTGAAAAGTCACGCAGGCTCAAGGAGAGAGGTGCGTGAAAAATCACGCAGGCTCAAGGAGAGAGCTGCGTGAAAAGTCACGCAGGCTCAAGGAGAGAGCTGCGTGAAAAGTCACGCAAGCTCAAGGAAAGAGCTGCGTGAAAAGTCACGCAAGCTCAAGGAGAGACACGCTTCCAACAGGAAGCGTGCTCAAACAGGAGCACACTGTTCACTGTCTTCTCCAAACAGTAAGAACACCATGGCTGAACCCAAACTTCAAAGCATCCTAACTTGGCCATCCGAACTCCAAATCCAGATTTCCAAAGTTCCAACTTGGGTGAAACTGAATGCTCTTCCACATGGAAGCATCAAAAACCTATAAAATCCAACTAAAGTAGATCAAACCATGCAAAATCTGAAAATGATTAAAACCTAGATGTACAAAAATCAAAGCTTCAAAATGGAAATTTTCAAGTTCTAAACTAGTATAGATTGAGGAGAAGAATATGTTTTGGCAAATAGTTTTGTAAGAAATCATTGACAAAATTATTGATCCATCTCTTGAGCAAGTTGGTACTTGCCTTGGTTGGTGGAGGAAATAAATGAGAGGAAGTGAATGAGAGGAGAGAGAATGAGATGAGTTATATATATAGATCTTTGACCCATGGGTTCATGATGAACCATTGGTGAACCGAGAATAGGTTACCCAAATGAGCCAAAATTGTAGGCCCAAATACAGAAAATAAATTAGAAAATAATATTTTGTCGAATATTTTTGGGAAATGCATGAAGAAATACAGCATAATAAATATAGCATAAATACAAGATAAATACAATTTATCGGTTTACGTATTAAAATACGTATTCCAGGATCGGAGAGTGACAGGCAAGATCTGACTTTTCTATTGTTTTTCTTGCCAATGGAGGATGGTGTGGACTGAGTCACTTCAGTTACCAAGTCTGGATGGACCCACATGACCTCCCCTCGTGATGTGGTCAGGGGCACTAGACCAGCAATCTGATCTCGAGGAGGTAGAAGATTAGCAATCTCTATTATCGCCCGAGGGATGGGTATCACGCCGTCTTGAGCCTCCGTTAGAAGGAAGCTGCCGAATTGTACTGACACCATATTGGCTGCCACGGTTACCTCTTCGAAATCAATGGCTAGTGCGTTCGAATCGATGAGATGTTGGATGTATCGCTTTAGTTGTAGCAGTCGTGTGTAGCATGGTAGACGTAACGATGGTAATGGCAGTACTTTGGGCTATCCATTTCTGCCGGCCGAGGTTCCCGTCTTGGTGGAGGGAGCTGAATTCTATCTCCTTGTATGAGCATGTCTGTCACGACCCGATCCCAATTGAATTGGTCGAACCGGATCATGCCCAGCCTGCACTGTTGTAAGACGGCGGCAGTAAGCTGTTCATTAGCAGGTAATCACAACAAAATCTGTATACATTTGTCACAACTAAATATTCAAAAATTTAAAACTTTATTCAACATTTAAATAAATACAATTGGGAAGTAAAAGAACTGAATTAAATGCTGAATTCATACAACAAAATTTCAAAACAACAAACTGGAAACTGAAAAAAACTATCTATGCATTCGGCTCATCGGCCTCAGGTCCTGTGTCCTCCAATGGGGACTCTGGCAACACCACAGGGTACAGAAGCGGGTCATAATAGCTGTTGTATAACAGCTCAGCATCCTCAAAATTCCCTAAAAATGTTATCTCCGGTCAGGAGGGAGCAAAGTACAATTATGAAAATTAAACGATTCAACTAATAATTAGAAATTTGCAGTATTAAACAGTTTTGAAATAATATTTTCCAACCATTCTATACGATAGAAAACAATGTGATTTGAGTAGATAATGACTATGACCGGCTTGGGTTGTACAATTGTATTCTAGCGATACGATATGGCTTATCCCCGTGTGTAAGAGGGGTAAGCTAACACAATCATTATACGATTTGGGGTTTTGGTCATAGACACTACACTACTCCCCCAATATCCCGCAATCAAAAAATATCGATCAATACTCTGGAAGAGAGTTCCGTGTAACAATGTGGTTTAAGCATGCAGATTACAATAACTAATTAAATTGCTCAATAACACAACTATACTTGCCTTTGTTTATGACTGTAAATGATGTTGGTTCCGGGAAGATGCTAGGTTCGTCTCCGAGATCCTACAGTTGGAGAACTTGACTTAGAACCATTATGAGACCAATCTAGGTGTGCTAGTTACAATCTCTAGTAGCAGGTCCTAGTCACATTTTAAGTTTGTTTATTCTACTGCTAACGGTTTACGACGCGTACTACGATGGTTCTCATTTAGTTGGATACCCAGTTTCTGGTTTTACTTGGAAAAATTGTCGTTACCGGTTAATTTGGCAAAAACTTGTATTTTGTAATATTATATATAAAACTACTATTTTACTTCCAAATGAGAAAAACATGGATTTTTGTTAACTATCAATATTTTATTCAAGTTATTATATCGTGAAAAATACTTATTAATTTATACAAAATATTCATTAGCCATTTGTAACTAAGCGCTTAATTACGAAGAATAAACCAACCAGAAAAGAAAGGAAAAAATCAACCAAGAAAAGAAAACAAAAAACCTAGACTATGCAATACAGGGGCACAGCTAACAAAATAGAAATATGGGCTTATGCCCTTACAAACTTTACATAAATAAAATAAGAGAAAATTAGTTAGCTCTGAAATTATCCCGTATTCTAAAAACTGAAAACCAAAACAAATAAATAAATTAAATTAAATTTTAGGAGTCTCAGACTTGGTCCAATCGTCACTATTTGTTGCTAATGCCTCAACGTCCGGGTAAAATCGGTTTCGTTTGCATTTTGCCAGGGCCCACGGACCGGTATGGTCGTCGCCCAAAAATTCGTTTTAATAAATAATTTCCGAAAACTGATTTAAAATTCTTTATAAAGTTTTATAAAATATGGGCAACATTTTCCTCTATATTTGGGACAACCCAAAATTGGGAAATGTGCCAAAACACCCATAATAAAAGTCCCAAACCAGGAAACACCCAGAAATTTACTTCCAAACCATTTTACACAAAAATTAACTTCACAGTATAATTTTCGAAGCTTAATCGGAACCCGAAATATAATCTAAAATCCCGAAATGAAATCGGAAACCACAACACCCAAAAATCCAGAAAACACATTTCGGAAAAATCTGAAATAACCACAGAACATCACAGAAACGTCTCCGAAAAGTCCGAAGTCACTACGTCGACCTAAAACGGAATTCCCTGGAGGGAATCGGGGACCAATTTTATCATCGATTACCGAAAAATGGAACGGGATAAAGGAATTATACCTTGAGTTGCTCGGCTAGAGCTCTCAGATGTTTATAAAGAAGAAAAGGAATTCGCGGACAGTGGACCGACTTGGGACAGCGCCTCGCCGGGGTACGACTGCGCTAGACAGCGGGATTCGGGCACGGAAAAGCACGGACAACAAGTTCGGAAGCCCCGGGACAGCGCTGGACAGTGCTGTTCGGAAACAGCGGAGCACGGGTGGCTCGCGGGAAGATCCGACGGGGGCCGGAGGGAGAAACCGTGCCGGAGCGCTGTGGGTGCGGGGTCGCGGGTGCTCGGGGTCGGCGGTTGGACGGAGCTGGGCATCCGGGGGTGAGGTCGCCGGGCGGGTGCCGGTGAAGGGGCACCGGATCTAGGGCAGGGGCGCGGGGAGGCGCACGGCCTGGGGGCGTGGGGCTCGGAAGCTCGTGCGGGGAGGCGCCGAGCGGGGTGGCCGGCTGGGGTCTCCGGAGCTCGAGTATGTAGCGCGCGGCAGGGGGCTACGACGGGGCCGGCTGGGCGTCGGGGTCGGGCGCGGGCCGAGAGGGGAGGCCTTGGGGCTCGGGTGAGTTACTGGATGGAAGAGGAAGAAAGGGGGTTGGGAGTTGAGGTGGAGTGTGAATGGAAAGAAATGTGATGGTGGGAGTGTGCTGGTGATTGTTTGTGTTCGTGAGGTGGTGGTGGGGTATTGTTAATAAAGGAAAAGTTGGAGAGAAGTTGTGGTGTAGAGGTGAGTTAGTAGAGAAAATAGAGGAGAACGCCTGGTCGCGGGGAGACCAAGACATAGGACTCATTCCCTTTTTTTATTTTTTATTATAAGAATGATTAATAGAAATTAGATATATGATTAGAAATTAAAAAAAGAGAATGGGTTAGGAAAACTGGGATCAGGGTTCGAAAACTCGTACCGGGTTCGAACTTGGGTTCGGAGTCCGGACTCGGGATCGGGACAGGGCCGCAAACCAAAAATCAATGATATTTTTAAAATAATATATTTTTTTCTCTAAAATCGACTAAATAAATAATAATAATAATAACTATAATAATTAAATAAAAATTATGCTACAAACCAATAGTTAAATAATTCTAAAATTCCGGGTTTCACAATTTTCCCTCCTTAGAAAATTTTGTCCTCGAAATTAAAGGCAATGTTAGGGGTTACCTCAATTCTCAAACAGATACGGATACTGCCCCCGCATCTGGTCTTCTCGCTCCAGGGTAGATTCGCTTGGTGAGTTGTGCCGCCACATAACTCTGACTATTGGCATCACGGAGTTCCTGGTTCTCTTCTCTCCTTTGTCCAATATTGCCTCTGGCTTCTCTGGAACTGTGAGGCTGGGTCCAATTTCCATCTCCGAATGGTCCAAGATGTGGCTCGGGTCCGGGATATAGAATCTCAGCTGCGAAACGTAAAAGACATTGTGAACGCCTTCGAGACTTGGGGGTAGAGCCACCCGATAAGCTACTACTCTAATCATGTTAAGTACTTCAAAAGGACCAATATACCTGGGGCTTAACTTTCCTGCTCTGCCGAAACGGATGGTTCCTCTGGTAGGAGAGATCTTCACGAACACACTGTCACCTTCTTCAAACTCCAAAGGTCGTTGGTTGCTATCAGCCCAATGCTTCTGTCTGTCCTGTGCAATCCTAAGCTTGTCTCTGATCATTCTTACTTTCTCTGCTGCATCGGTCACCATCTCAGGTCCAAGCAATACTCGTTCTCCGACGTCGTCCCAAGCAAGTGGAGTGCGGTAATGACGTCCATAGAGTGCCTCAAACGGTGTCATACCGATGCTAGCTTGGTAGTTGTTGTTGTAAAAGAACTCTACCAAGTACAAATGGTCTTCCCAAGACCCTCCAAATTCTAAGATACAGGATCTCATTATGTCTTCTAGTGTCTGGATTGTTCTCTCCGATTGTCCGTCAGTCTGGGGATGGTAGGCGGTGCTGAACTTCAGTTGTGTTCCCAAACTGTCTTGTAAACTCTTCCAAAAGTGAGAGGTAAATCTAGTATCTCTGTCAGACACAATACTTACCGGAACTCCATAAATCCGGTAGATGTGCCGTATGTACAGTGCCGCCAACTTCTCAGTTGATAGACCAACCTTAAAGGGGATAAAGTGAGCTGACTTCGTTAGTTGGTCCACGATAACCCAAATGGCATCCTTCCCTCCTTGGGATTCAGGCAGTCCTAACATGAAGTCTATCGTTATGTACTCCCATTTCTACTCCGGGATGTCTAGCGGCTGCAACACTCCTGCTGGTCTCCGTCTGCTAGCTTTTACTTATTGATAAATTAAACATCTAGCCACATACATGGATACGTCCTTCTTCATTCCGTACCACCACACTATAGTACGCATATCTCGGTACATTTTGTTGGCTCCAGGATGTATGGAATACTACGACTGGTGCACTTTTTGCATCAGCTTATTGAGAATCCTTCAAGTGTTCCTGCCAGCACTTGATCTCTGAGTTTGCAAAGCGTTTCGTCTTTGAATTGTGCCTCCTTGACTCTGTCCATTAGACTTGAACGTACTTGAAACTGCATCATTGTTGAATCAGCTCATGGTACAATGGCTTCTCTTCCCAGTTTCTTTATCTCTTCTTCGGAAAGTACAATCTCCAGTCCAAGCTTTTCCATGTCCTCCAGCAAATGCCGCTCCTTGGTCAAGAACATTACCATCGGGTATCGACTAAGTGCATCTACAACAACATTAGCCTTACCCGGATGATAGTGCAGGTTGATATCGAAATCCTTCATCAGCTCCAACCATCGTCTCTGTCGCATGTTCAACACTTTTTGAGTGAAAACATATTTAAAACTTTTGTGGTCTGTAAATATTTCCACTCTCTCACAATAAAGGTAGTGCTTCCATAGCTTTAATGCAAATATCACCGCTGCAAGCTCCAAATCATGTGTGGGATAGTTCTTCTCATGAATTCGTAATTGCCTAGATGCGTAAGCAATTACTTTCCCGTGTTGTTGAAGAACGCAGCCCAATCCCTTACCGGAGGCATCACTGTAAATTGAGAAACCGTCGGTACCTGCGGGTAGCGCAAGTATTGGCGTCGTTGTAAGCCTCTTCTTCAGTTCCTCAAAAGCTGACTGGCAAGCTTCAGACCAAATGAATTCTTCGTTCTTCCTGGTAAGCTTCGTCATTAGTTCAGCAATCCTGGAGAAATCCTTCACAAACTTCCGGTAGTAGCCAGCTAAACCCAAAAAGCTTCTGATTTCTGCAACAGAACTTGGTGCAGTCCACTTCTCAATAGCAGCTATCTTCTTTGGATCTGCCAAAATTCCTTTTCCTGTGCCAACATGGGCTAGAAATTCTACTTTGTCTAAAAAGAATTCGCATTTAGATAGCTTACCATAGACCTTCTCCTTCCTCAAGGTGCTCAGAACTTTCCTCAGGTGCTCTTCATGTTTTTCTTCAGTCTTCGAGTAGATCAGAATGTCGTCGATGAAGACAACAACAAACTGATCCAGGTATTCATGGAAGACCTTGTTCTTGAGGTTCATGAATACTGTAGGGGCATTCGTCAGTCCAAACTGCATGACCAAAAATTCATAATAACCATATTTGGTGTTGAATGCCGTCTTGGGAATATCCTCTTTCCTGACCTTAATTTGATGGTAGCCAGATCTGAGATCTATCTTCTAAAATACCTTGGCTCCACTTAGTTGATCAAACAGGTCGTCGATCAGGGACAGAGGGTACTTGTTCTTGATGGTGATATTGTTCAAAGCCCGGTAATCAATGTACATCCGCACGGTTCCATCCTTCTTAGGTACGAACAAAATTGGTGCTCCCCAGGATGAAGCTCCATCTCTGATGAATCCTTATACCTTCAGTTCGTCAATCTGGTCCATCATCTCCTTTGTCTACTTAGGATTGACTCTGTAGTATCCCCGAGAAATAGGAAAAGAGCCGGGTACTAGATCGATGGTGAATTCCACACCTCGATCTGGCGGCAATCCTGGAAGACTATCTGGAAAGACGTCCATGAATTCCGCTATAATAGGGTGAGGAGGCCCAGGTTCTTCGGTGATAGAGGAGTAGGTAACACTCTTCATGTCTTCCGGAGCTCTAGAGATTTCAAACTCCGGTTCTCCTGGTGGGCTGAAGATTACACATCCTCTATGACAATCTATCAGTACATGCTGCTCACTTAACCAGTCCATCCCTAGGACTACATCATAGTTGGGTAAGGGCATCACAAGTAAGGGTGTTAAGAATTGGTGGGCTGAGATAGTTATGGAACAGTTACAAGCCTCAGTGATGGGTATGGGTCTACTACCGGTCATAACTCTACTAATCATCTTGCTAAGTCCCGTATCTAGGTGGTGTGCAGAAATAAACTTTGATGATATGAAACTGTGTGATGCACCCGGTGGACATCCCTCCTGGACTTCTCTTCTTACTTTTTGGGCTTCATCCACGGTGGTGGGGGCTGTCATTTCAGGAGGATTGTTGCCCGGATTTGGTGCCGCTGAATTCGAGTCTGTATTGACCGCGAGACCTACACTTGTTTGGCCAGACGTCCCTCCTTGCAAAGTTGGAAGGACCGCTTTGATCTCGTCTACAGACTTGACCAAGGCATGCAGTATGGCTTCCAGAGTGTCGATGCATTGGTGATCACTGGAACCACCTTGGTTGCTGTCTGTCATGAATACTGTTCTCACATGAGGGAAGACGAAAGGAACAGTGGAGGACATATCCTCCGAGTCATACCCATATACCGAGAAGTCATCGGGATATGTGGGAATGTTCTCATCTGGCTCAGACTCAGAAGGAATGGTACCCACAACTTCAGAGCTTGCTTCATCTTGAGAGTCGTGGACGTCCTCGAAGACGTCGGTATTTACAATGTCTGACGGAAGAGTTGCTTCCTCGGGCTCGTCTCCTTGGAACATCGGATTATCGTGGATGTTCTGAGGAGTGTTACCTCCGGTTTCAGTAACCTCCAGCGGTACGGATGACGAATCCCCAGCTGTAGTAGACTTCATCTTCGAACGGGTGCCTTGGAATACTCCGGTGGTAGACAGCCGTTTAGACGACAGTTTCTTAGCTGCAGTGGTTGAAATTTTCGGGCTAGAAACGTACATCTTATTTTCTCTCCCATCAGCGAGAATTTTCTGCGTGGAGTTGCAAGAGGCGATGGGAGGTGCTTCATCCTCTGAGCTGGATCGTTGTAGAATTTGAAAAACAGATTGCCGGTCTTTTTTTGCTGTTGCGCTATTGCAATGGCAGTTGACAATGATTTGGGTGCAATGACGTCCATGGGAAGACTCTTTGTATGCCGGGGATTCTTCTCTTTCCTTGCGTTTGTTGAGGATAACCTCACACAAGTCAGACGAGTCTGGAGCGACCATGTTTGCTCCCGGGATTTTGGGATACTTTTGGGTACCACTTCGTCCGTTTGCCATCGGGGGCTGCACTCTGGTGGTTCTGTACAACTTCCCATCTGAGGCCCGCATAACAGTATGTGGAGCGCTCGGATGGTCAGAGGTTGGGACAGTCGACTGAGCTCGCCGAGCTCGTGCTGCCCTTGACTTCTTCACTTGAGCGCCCGAAGGCATATTGTAGGAAGAGTCAGAGTGATGCTACAGAGAGTCAGATATATTCTCTTGAACACATGAGAGATCGTAATCATAGGAGAGGCGATCGAAGACTGAGCCTGAGCTGTGAGGAGCAGGCAGTATACGGCTGGAGTCAGCAGTCTTCATGCGGCTGGCAGTTGTAGCCGCATAGGCTTTCTTCATACGGCTGGAAGTTTCGACCGCATGAGTTTTCTCCATGCGGCTAGAGGATCTGACCGCATAACCTTTTTTCATGCGGCTGGCAGTTTCAGCCGCATGAGCATCATGCACGCGACTGGCAGTCTTGGCCGCATGAGTGTTCGGCTTCTTCTTGGAGCCCATAGAATCACTCTTTGTCCCTGCAAGTCCAGCATCGTAGTACTTTTCTCTGCCGTACTTGGGGATAGCAGTGTCCTCTATGGCTCGAAGAGGGGCCATATGAGAATCGTCTTCGCCGTCTTGGGTAGCAGAGAGTACTCCGTTCAGGGCTTGGAGAGGAGCAAATAATTTTGGCCTCCACTCCCTGTGAGCCTTCTCTGTACGGGTTTTCTTCTGGACCGGGCCAGCGCCCCCATCGGAGAGCATTTCTTCAAACGCCTGTTGGTCGAAGCGGACGACCATCTTCTGTTGCGTGGAGCCATGTTTGGCTGCATTCGATCGTGTCACCAACTCCTCAGCCCTGGAGAAGTTTGTCCCCAGCAGAGTCGCCATCGTGTTTGCCATAAAATATAAGAGAACAGAACAATTATCAGAGGACTGGACTTTTACTTCACGATACAAACTCGCTTGTACAAAGATAGCCTAGGGACGAAAGCCTGGGTACAGCAATCTAAGTATAATTGTTTATTTTAGATTCTGGGGGGTGACGATAGAGGCTCGGAAAAGCGACGGAAGCTCTGCCTTACTCCTTGGACGATCGGGTGCAGCCTTGGCTCTGTAGAAGAACTGCTTGGCGTTGATAGAGAAATGCTCTCCTTGTATATTCTCTCTCTGGCTTTCTGGATCTCTGTGTCTCTCTGTTTTTGTCAGAGAATCTCCTCCTTTTTCTTTCCTCCTTTTTCGTGTGCTCTACAAAGGAATGACACCTTGCTATTTATAGGAATGGGGTCATCATTAGGGTTTACAATGATTGTCCTTTCTTGAAGTGGCGGTAGCCCGTTGATTGTTCAATCTGGGCCATTAGTCTTGAGTGTGATAAATCTGGGCCATTAATGTAGATTGCGCCAAATCCTATCAGTAATTAATGCTGATTGCAATAAATCTCCATCACGATGATTTTTCGATGTCTGTAAATCTGAATGAATAAATTTAATTCATTCTTCCGCCATGTGTTCCTGGTTATTAGGATTTGACCCAATCTTTGATTGTAGTAAATCTGGGTTATTGTGATTGATTAGCTTTATGACACGTGTCCTTCCACGTGGCTCAACCGCGAACCACTGTGGAAATCTGAGCCGCATGAGGATTGAGTCGCATAAGGCTGGCCACGTGTTAAGGCTGCTTGGGGAGTGGTCCCTGAATATTTGAACCACATAATGATGATCTGGGCCGCATGAGCATAGGTGGCCACATAATGAGTAGCTTCTTCGTGAGCCGCATGGAGATAGTCCTCGTGAGCCGCATGGGGAGCCTCTGCTTGAGCCGTATAAGACAGCTTCAACCTGAGCCGTATGGGACAGCTTTGGCCTGAGCCGCATGGGGAATCCCTGCTCGATCCATATACGACTTGTCCACGTGTCAAGGCCGCGTGACACTTTCTGGATCTCGGAGGACTTGTGTCAGAGATTTTCTTCGTTTCCCTAGGAGTCTGCCATTATGACAGAGTCATAATTACATCTTTATTGTCAGAACTGTCACCTTGTCAGGGCTGTCAGCCGTCAAGGCAATTAATGCAGTATAGGACAAAGGGAAGAACTGTTTGCAAGCCTCGTGGCTTCTCTCTGAGTCGTATGGAACTTATCGAGCCGTATAGTCACTTGAGCCGCATGGATCCCTGAGCCGCATGAGCTCTCTGAGCCGTATGGGACTCCCTAGCCGCATGGATCTTTCTTTATTCTTTTCCATGCTTCTACAGCATGGAGAGGCCTCGGGACTTGGTAGATTTTGCCAGCTGTAAGAAGATTTTCTCCTCTTTCCTAGGATCACGCCATCGTGTCAGAGTCATTATTACGTCTTCATGTCAGAGCTGTCATAGCTATTTTTTGTCAGGCAGCCGTCAGGGTATTAAATGCAGCCGATTGTAGAGAACAACTGTTGAAGGCCACGTGGCTTCTTTCTGAGAAGCATGGATCTATCCGAGCCGTATGGACCCCTGAGCCGCATGGACTTCTGAGCTGCATGGAGATCCTGAGCTGCATAGGGATCCTTCTGTCGGAGCCGCATAGGTCTTTCTTTATTCTTTTCCATGCTTCTACAGGACCCCCTTCAAAGTTTTCAATTTGCAAAATTGAAATACTTTCAATAGGAAACATGGCCATATAAAAACTCTTAGGGCCACATAAGATGTTCTGGCCGCATGGATGTCTCAGCCGCAAGGCCTCCTCAGCTGCATTGCCATCTAAGCCGCATGGGCTTTCCAGTCGTATATGCTGCTTGGCCGCATAGGCTCCTTGCCACGTCTTCATGCCACATGTACAAATCTTTGCATTGATTGCCTTTGAATTGAGCCATCTTTTTGGGGGAGTCCCAAGAGTCGGCCTTGAATAGTTGGATAACCTAAGAGTTGGTTACGCTACACAGGGATCGATACGTCTGTCTATGGGCTCCGCCTAAAAATAGAAGCGAGTTTTGGACAAAGATACTTCTTCATTCTCTTTCTGTCTTCGATTCTTCCTGTCCTAGATTTTCTTATCTTCGTCTTCCTTCTCTGATCAGCAGATAACAATGGCTCCTCAGTCCTCCATGATTGTAGCGAAGGCTGCGGCGAAGGGGAAGGGAGCGGCCTCTATGTCGGCTGTGGTGCCTAGGGTTCATACCGACGCTCACCCCGTCATTAAGGTTAAGTTCTTGGGAAGATCATCTACTTCGAACCCCTAACGAACACGGCTCTATTGCATGCTTTATGCACAAGCCTTTAAAGCATCTTTTACCAAACTGTTCGAGCTGTATGGGCCTCATATGCATCCCACGTTTGAGCCGCATGGGGGTATATCATATGTCTGAGCCGCATGGAAGTTGTCTAGACGCTTCACAAACCGGACTGCATGATGGCCCTTCGAACAGAACCGCATGAGTCTCCCTGAATCGAGCCGCATGGAGCCCTCGTTAAACGGGACCGCATAAGCTCGTCTGGAATGGGCCGCATGAGGCACCGACCATTTTCTAACTTTGTTTCTTTTTATCTATGATTCTTGCAGAAACCCTGTCGAAGGCTGAGATCATTGTGAAGGAAGAGCTGCCGCCGCCCTTTTTCAAACAAGAGTCATCGCTTGTAAAGGAGGAGGTAATACAAAAAACGGAGGAACAGCAAGGAGAGCTGGCGCCCATTGCTGTAAAGGAGGAGCCTAGTCTGATGGCGGTATTACTGGGAGTTATGACCTTCCTACTTCGGACGAAGATTTTGCTCAAGTGCATCCTTCATATGCAAAATGGTTGAGGGATTGGTATATGCGCCCCCGCAACTAGGATTCGTGGCTCTCACGGATGTCCGTCTTTTGTCTTGATATTTCTGTCTGCTTGTAGTTTGTGTTTTGCTTCCTTTGGACATCAATGTAATCTTTTTCCTTCTTGTCTAAATGAAATAATATAGAACTTTTTTGACTTGCTCATGATATGTGAATGTAACTAAGTTTGACTAGAATACATTTGCTCTGTTCTTTGCTTGTAGTAGTTGCCCCAATGGGAGACTTTTTGTGGACCTATTACCCTTGGCGTATCGTGGTTCTGGATAAGGATAATAAGTTGGGAGAGAACCAACATACTGACTCAGAGGTAATGAGGACATGGCAAGCATGAAGGTTTCTTCGATGGAGCATTCCCACTCAGAGGTAAGGAGGACATGGCAGGAGTGAGCTCCGCGGAGGATATTTGTGGTCAACAGAGGACATTTGTGGACCTATTATCCGTGGCGTACTCTAGTTTTGGGTACGAATAATAAGTCGAAAGGGAACCGGGATACTTACTCAGAGGTAATGAGGATATGGCAAGCATGAAGGTTTCTTCGATGGAGCCTTCCCACTCAGAGGTAAGGAGGACATGGCAGGAGTGGGCTCCATGAAGGGGGTACATAAAATGACTCAGAGGTAATGCTGACGTAGAAGTTCTATGCAGAGGGGTGATTTGTATTTGGCGGAAGTGAAACGACTCAGAGGTAACATCGACGTCGTCGTTTTGGACATTTGTGGATTTGTTACCCTTTTTATGCATTGAGAGTGCGGGTAGTGGATCATGAGGGAGGAGCTCTTTCAAAGGAATAAGTTCAGAGGTATGGTTATACATGACTTACTACCTAAAAGAGTGACCGGAATGTAAGTTCAGAGGTACCTGCAGGTACATAACTTAGCAATTTGGGATATTTGGAGGAAGAATATGAGTTCAGCGGTACTGAAGGGTACCTAACTCAGCAATCTGGGATTTTGTGAATATTAGTTCAGCGGTACCGGTGGGTACATGACTCGATGATCTGGAATTTGGAGAATGTGAGTTCAGCGGTACCGGCGGGTACATGACTCGATAATCTGGAATTTTTTGAATGTGAGTTCAGCGGTACCGGTGGGTACATGACTCGATAATCTGGAATTTTGTGAATACGAGTTCGGCAGTACCGGTGGGTACATAACTCAATAATATAGAATTTTTGGAGGAAGAATGTGAGTTCAACGATACTGGAGGGTACATAACTCAACATTTTGGAGAATGTCATTTAGACATAATATTTCTTCAGTAACTTGCCGTTGACGGGCAACATGAGCAAGTCTCCGTTTTCTTTTGTGAGGCGGTAAGCACCGTTGGAAAATACAGCCTCAATGATAAATGGCCCTTCCCACTTTGGCTGGAATTTACCGGTGGTTTTGTGAGTCATAACCATCGGCCTCCGAATTGCCAGAACGAGATCGCCTACTTGGAATGTTCTGATTGTAACCTTCTTATTGAAGGCTCTGGAAATGCGTGCTTGGTATAGCTCGATTCGTTGCTGAGCCAAGAGGAATTTTTCATCTAAGGCCTCCAACTCTTGTAGCCGACGACGGTAGTTATCGTCTGTCGTCAATTGGTAAGTGAGAGCGACGCGGAGCGAGGGTATTTGAGTCTCCAATGGGAGAACTGCCTCACTCTCGTACACCAGGGAGAATGGTGTGTTTCCAGTGGCCGTTCGGACTGTAGTACGGTACGCCCATAAGCATTCACCAAACTTCTCATTCCAGTCGCGTTTGTTGGATGATACGAACTTCTTGAGAAGTTTGATAATTGTTTTGTTGAATACTTCTGCCAATCCATTCGCTGCCGGATTGTATGACGTCGAAGCAATATTCTGAATTCGATGCTTATCGCAGAATCGATAGAAGGCGTGGCTTGCGAACTGCGGACCATTATCGTGGATGATCCTTCGGGGCAGTCCAAAGCGGTAGATGATGTGATGTTTGAGGAAGCTGATCACGTTTGAAGTCTTCACTTTTGCAAGTGGAACAGCTTTCGCTCATTTGGAGAATTGTAATCCGTAATTGTGAGTATGAAGCGATGTCCTCGAGAAGAAGGTGGAGTGATCGGACTGATGATATCCATTCCCCATTCTTCGAATGGCCAGGACGCCACTATCGGATGTAAAAATTCGGATGGCTGGTGGATGAAGTCCGCGTGGAATTGGCAGGCTTTGCACTTTCTTGCATAGTCTATCACATCTGCTACCATCGTGGGCCAGTAATAGCCCATTCGATGAAGACGATCTTATAATTTTGGGCCAGGCTGATGGGCCCCGCAGACACCGTCATGAGCTTCGAGTACGGCTTCATTGGCTTCTGCGTTTGACAGACATCGAAGCAATAATCCATCGTAGGATCGAAGATACAGCATTTTTGACTCTGTATCGTAGAAGAATCTGAGAGAACGCCTTCTGATAGAGGTGGCTTCCTTTGGGTTCTCAGGCAGGATGTCGTAGACTACGATGTCAATAAATGGTTGTCTCCAGTCTGGTACTTCGTTGATCGTCTGAGCGAAATAACTCGCCACGAATTGAATATTGTTCTTGGGACATACCAGTTCATGGCCTATTACGTCCACCAAATGATGAATAATGTTTGGCACTACTAGGGAAGCGGCAAGGCCTGCTAGGGCATCGGCTTCGATATTTTGGAGTCTGGGGATGTGTTCGATGAAGAACCCTTCAAATGACGAGATGATGTTGATCACTATTTGGTGATAGGGGATTATGTCTTCATGGCGGACTTCGTACGAACCCCGGATCTGATTGACGATTAACTGTGAATCGCCGTATGCTTCGAGATATTCTACCCCCAGCTATCTCATAAGTTGGAGGCCATTGACTAAAGTGTTTTACTCAGCCACATTGTTAGAGCAGGGTTCTGTGAGGGAGTAAGCGCGATTGATCACAAGTCCGGAAGGAGAAACCAGTACCACCCCGACTCCGACGACGATGTTGCCCTTGGGTTCGGTCCTTGAAGAGACGTCGAAGAACATTCGCCATACATCATCATGAGATACCGCATGCGAGTCGGCAGTCTCGTCTGGGATTTCTTTATATATTCTAGCCGACCCCCGAACATTCGCCATACATCTTCATGGGGGTTGACTCGTGATATCACATGTATGTTTTGTCCTGTGACATAGTGTCGCGTCTTTTGAATGGCGAATACCAGGGCGAGGCATTCTTTCTCCACGGCAGTATATCGATGCTCTGGCCCGATCATCATTCGGCTGAGGTAATATATAGCTTGCTCATGGCCTGCATTATTGTTTTGTGCTAGCAGAGCACCGAAGGAATGCTCCATTGCTCGTACGAAGAGCAAGAATAGTTTTCCAGCAACCGGAGCCACCAGGACTGGAGGGTTCGACAAATATTCTTTGATGCTGTCGAAGGCACGTTGGTATTCTTCATCCTATACGAATGAGATGCCCTTCTACATGAGATGGGTGAACGGCTGACATCGCCCGGAGAGGTTAGAGATAAACCTCCTGATGTAGGCTAGCCTCCTTTGAAGGCCTCGAAGTTCACGAAGATTTCTCGGAGGGCCCATCTCCATGATCGCCTTTATCTTCTCAGGGTCTACGTGGATACCCGGGGAGGTAATAATGAAACCCAAGAACTTTTCGCTGGATACGCCCAAGAAGGATTTTATGGGGTTCATTTTCAAATTGTGTGTTCGCCTCAGGTCGAACACTGAACGGCTTTTGACGGCGATGTCGTCAACATAGCATTCCACTATTTTGCACAAGTGGTCTCTGAAGATGATGCTCATAGCTCTCTGATAGGTGGCGCCAGCGTTCTTTAAACCGAAAGGCATGACTGTGTAGCAGTATGTGCCGATTGGTGTTCGGAATGATGTATGGTTTTCGTCAGCGGGAGACATTTTGATCTGGTTATACCCCGAAAAGCCATCCATGAACGACATACGTTCGAAGCCGCAGGTGTTGTCAATCATGATGTCTGTGATAGGGAGGGGGAACTCATCTTTGGGACATACCTCGTTCAAATTACGGAAGTCGATACAGATTCGAATCTTCCTATTCTTCTTGAGGACCGGTACTATATTGGCGACCCAATCTGGATGTTGTTCCTCACGAATGAAGCCGCTGGCTATCAGTTTGTTGACTTCGGCTTCGATCGCATCTATGATGCCTGGGCAAAAGCGTCGTTGCTGTTGTTTGATTGGCTTTGCATATGGCCGAATGTTGAGTTTGTGAAGAGCAATATCGGGGTTTAGTCCCGGCATGTCTTCATAGCTCCAAACGAACACATCAATATATTCTTTGACAAGTTCCAATAGTGATTCTCGCTCTTCATCAGTCAGATTTTTGCTGACGAAGATGGGTTTTGGGGAGGATTCATCACCGAGATCAACTTGTACAACCTCATCCTCGGTGGGAGGCTCTATTTGTTCGAACCGCTTCTCCCACTACGTATCAAGTTGTTGTGCCCATGGCTCTAGCTCAAGAAGTTCGGGAATGTCTTCATCTTCTTCGTAGGCATCGACAAGTGCCATATTGACGGACCAAACTTGCCTGAGCATGTCCCTGATGCTGATATCAGAATCGGAAGTGGATGATCCAGTTGAGTATAAGTGCCAGTCGTATTCTTCGTCTGAGCTTTTGGGTGTTGTCATAAGTGCGACATAACCTAGCCCACATCTGGTCTTGTTATAGTAATCTCGTGGTTTCCTAGCCGGGATCGGTGATTGTAAGGCTAACCGCTGTCCAGTTCCGTAGTTCAAGCCTGGTGCAGTACCCAGATCATATCCTTATTTTTGCATAAGGTACTTGGATTGGGAACTATACAGATAAAGGGGCAATCTTCCGGTGTTGGGTTCGAGCTCAACTTCTTCCATCTGGAAGGGCTGTGGATTATTCTTCCGACCGAAGATGATTAGATGGTCTCCTCCTTCGATTATGTGGTAAGCGTCTTCTACGGGAGTAAGTTGATTTGTGGTGTAAACATTTGTCACCTGTATGTGTAGGTGAGTGCCTATACCGTGCTCCATAGCATACATTGTACAAAACTTATTAAGCTCGATGTAGTTAAAATATAGCCCTTTATTGATGAAGTAAGGTATCTTTTCTAACGGGATTACATCTTCTGCGGATAGAACATCAGTGTGGGCAGCCACATATTTGGCCTGTTCTGGTTCTTCTTCGGCCACCCCTTGTATAAATGAAGACTAAGAGGATGACTTGGGCAACTTGATCATCAGGGGTTCTGCTGGTGGAGCAGAACGTGGAGTCGTTGGCATATTAGTGACCCCCAGTTTGTACTCGATGCTGGACGGGGAGTTGTTGGCTCGCTGGAAGCCCCCGACTTTGTATCGGGGTGACGATTCTTCTTGGGAAGACGTATCGTCATTGGCTTGTCGGAGGGACTGAGCTTCTCCGTTTGTGGCTGGCCGACTATAGGCAGTATGATTGTTAGTGGCTACGTTGTGGGTGGTCTTGGCGCTTTATCGGACCTTGGCAGCCGGATTGTCATTTGCCCCCTTGTGCCGAGAGGCTAATTGCATCCTTACGTAGAGCGGCCGTAAGTGGTACGGTCTTCACAGGTTTGCGAGCTTGGAGGTGGATCGTCAGAGGTTCTTCTGATCCTATGGCTGTCTCAGTTCGAGCTTGCACATCTCCTTCACCAAGGTGCCTCTTCGACTTTTCGTATAAGCAGGAGTCTGAGTAGTAGGATTCGACCCCTTTGAAAGGATCGATGTCGACAAATTTTGTCCTCACGAAGCAGTATTTGTCGACATACTTGAAGCACTGGTGCAGCGTAGTAGGCACGATCATGTAATCGTGAATGCAAGGGCACCCTAGGAGAATATTGTTAGAAGTGTCCGCATTTATGACGTAACATGTCACTTCTGACTAAAGATCGCCAATTTGGCACTTCAAGCGAATCTTCCCAATCGGGTAGCTCCTGCCAGAATTGAAACCGTGGATGACGGTGCTTGTTGGCGTCAGGCGATGCATAGGAATGCGGAAATGATGTAACAGACCCTTCGGGATGATGCTTATGGAAGAACTAGGATCAATGTGCATCCGATCTACCTTTACGTCACCGACGTATCCAGTATAGTATAACGGACGATCGTGCAGGTTGGTTTTGATGAGCATGTCCTGTGGAGTGAAGACAATGTTGGGCATTGCTCCTGTGCAAGCACTGTCTTGGAGATTTGCACGCGTGCTCTTTCCCGTGAGGTTGACCTGAGCAAGATATGCGTCGGCATTTTGGAGTGCATGGCTTAGTGCCACACGAACATCTTTGGAGAGTCTCAGGATCTCGTATATTGACAATTTGGTCGGTGTGTTGGCCAATTGTGTAAAGATGTCAAAGTTGTAGGGCATCTCTAGTCCATGAGATGCTTCTTTTCGGAGGGATTTATCAAAGCGAGTCTCCTTCGGCCTAGGCTTATCGGTCGTCGGAGGTTGAGAAGGTCCCAGAGCATCAGCAGTAGCCGGCTGATGTTCTTCAGTCGAGTTATCTGGTGTAGGCTGGGATTGAGCAACAGACCGAGTAACGACAGCTGCGGCTTCCTCGACATCTGTCGAGATTGTGTGGCAGTGTCACGCCCCAGTACCGAAATACGGAGACGGACTAGGCCAGCTACTCCATATGAGGTACGTAACGTCATACGGCGATCGTGGCTGTCGAGAGACTAGGGGGTATATGCTACAATCAAGTCTCCTATGGTCCCACAGAGTTCTATTTCTCAATCAATCAAATCACATCAGCAAATAAATGAACATTAAAGATAAAGCAGTAAGGCGTCCCCGACGCTTCATCAAAATGATCATGAGAGACTAGCTTTATAATTTAGCTATCTCGGAGAGCCAGGAGTACAAAATTATACACAGCTGCAGTCTGTTTAATTACAATTATGTACTGACATAAAATATCAAGTAATCCGGCTAACAGGTGCCGGTGGCTAAATGCCGCACAAAATATAAGCAGGAGTGGTGGAGAAGAAACCCACTCGAGTCCCCGAACCGCTATGCTCCTAGTATGCACCATGGATGTCGGAGAGGAAGATCGTGTCCTCAGGCTCTGCTACGGAATCTGGCCAAACAAAACCAGCGGGGTCAGCCCCGAATAGCAGGTACCGCCAAAGGGGCACAAGAGTTAAGATTAAAAACCCAGTTAATAGAATGATTGATAATAGTAATACTTATGCTACTATTATAGGGTAGTGCAACATCCTCGAACCCATGTGGCACCCTTACAACCAAACAAGGACAAAAGGTGCCGCATGGAGTCGGGACGTATCGTACTCTATAACTTTCACATAAGTTAAAAGGTATAAACAATAAAATCTCCTGATCGTGACTTCGGTCGATAGCCTATCGCAGCACAATAACCAACCCAACAATCAAACAAGAACATGGGTTGGATCATGTACCATGATAGACCATGTTTCTCAGTCATTCTCAGAAGTAGCACTTAACAACCAGAAATAGTCTTCCGTTCATAACGTCGGTCCACAGCCTATCATAGTACGATAACCAACCCAATAATCAAACAAGAACATGGGTTGGATCACGTACCATGACAGTCCGCTTCCCTCAGTTATTCACGAAAGGTAATAGGACACAAGCAAGTCGTTTTCACGGCCAATCAAGTCTACGAGTTTCTAGTGGGACGAGGTTATCCTCGCGTCATGTTATTAGAAAATCCTCAGATCGTATCTTTCCAGCAAGGCTAGCTAACCCAGGGGTTCGCGTAGACAGGTGTTATTGAGCACAGGTCCCTCGTAAGGCCACCTTGCCAAAACATATATTATATAGCAGGAATTAATCGGATACAGTCATCCACTCGTTGCGGATGACACAATATCCGTGGAGACCAGCCGGCGCGTCAAGACTATATCTCAAGGCGGCTGGTGTAACACGATCTCGGGATTCTGCCCTTCCCATGCATCTAGTATATTTAGTTGCCTAGTTTAACCCTAGATGAAATCTTGGACTCATATGCTGTGGCCTGCATGATTATCCTCCTAAAGTCGTACTTTAGTACGAGTACCCCAAAGAGGATCCATGTCAATCAGTATGTCAACATGTGCCTTCCTTAGTGTAATGCATCATTGCAAATACGCCACGTGGAGTTACGAGTCTTTTGTCGAGCATGAACAAGAACTGGGACATTCAGGTACATGTATCAGGTAGGAACACTTTGTTCTCCGGGGTCACATTAGTGCTCATATCATGCTCGGGACAAAAGGGTACGCACGCTCAAAAGCGTACGCACAAAGGCACGCACGCTCAAGGGATAAAAGTCACGCAGGATCAAGGAGAGAGCTGCATGAAATGTCACGCAAGCTCAAGGAGAGAGCTGCGTGAAAAGTCACGCAAGCTCAAGGAGAGAGCTGCGTGAAAAGTCACGCAAGCTCAAGGAGAGACACGCTTCCAACAGGAAGCGTGCTCAAACAGGAGCACACTGTTCACTGTCTTCTCCAAACAGCAAGAACACCATGGCTGAACCCAAACTTCAAAGCATCCTAACTTGGCCATCCGAACTCCAAATCCAGATTTCCAAAGTTCCAACTTGGGTGAAACTGAATGCTCTTCCACATGGAAGCATCAAAAACCCATAAAATCCAACTAAAGTAGATCAAACCATGCAAAATCCAAAAATGATTAAAACCTAGATCTACAAAAATCAAAGCTTCAAAATGGAAATTTCTAAGTTCTAAACTAGTATAGATTGAGGCGAAGAACATGTTTTGGCAAATAGTTTTGTAAGAAATTATTGACAAAATTATTGATCCATCTCTTGAGCAAGTTGGTACTTGCCTTGGTTGGTGAAGGAAATAAATGAGAGGAAGTGAATGAGAGGAGAGAGAATGAGATGAGTTATATATATAGATCTTGGAACCATGGGTTCATGATGAACCAAAGGGTTCATGATGAACCATTGGTGAACCGAGAATAGGTTACCCAAACGAGCCAAAACTGTAGGCCCAAATGCAGAAAATAAATTAGAAAATAATATTTTGTCGAATATTTTTGGGAAATGCATGAAGAAATACCGTATAATAAATATAGCATAAATATAAGATAAATACAATTTATCGGTTTACGTATTAAAATACGTATTCCAGGATCGGGGAGTGACATCTCTACCCTTTTTAGAAAAATTCCGTCCTCGGAATTCCAGCCAAGACAGGATAGTAAAATCAGGGCAAGCAAGGCTCAGTCATATATAAGTTAACTATCATAGCAGTTATTATCATACATCACAAGGTGCAAAACAAGCAGGTGCCGATAAGCATGGAATTGTGTCAATAAGGTGCAAAAATATACCTTATCAGTCAAACAAATGCGGATACCGAGATCTGATCTCGTCCTCGTGCTCCGAGGTTGACTCTCCCGGAGAGTGATGGTTCCAAGAAACACGGACAAGGCTTATCGTCCGATTCTTGAGTACCTTCTCTCGTCGGTCTAAAATAGATACGGGTTGTTCCTCGTAAGTTAGGTCGGTACCAACGACTAACTCAGACTGATCGAGGACATGACTCGGATCCGGGACATACCCACGTAATTGGGACACATGAAACACATCATGTATGCCAGTTAACGAAGGCGGAAGGGCAAGTCGATAAGCCACATCGCCTACCCGAACGAGAATCTTAAAAGGACCAACGTATCTTGGACTAAGCTTTCCTCGGGTTCCAAATCTGATGATACCCCGAGTAGGCGAAATCCGCAGAAATACTTGGTCGCCAACTCTGAACTCTAGAGGCCTAAGATGCTGATCTGCCCAATGACGATGTCGGTCCTGTGCAACTCGAAGGCGCTCTCTGACCAACTTAACTATCTCCACAGTTTGCGTGATCATTTCTGGCCCCAACAACTTCCGTTCTCCGACGTCGTCCAATGCCAAAGGGGACCTACACTTCCTTCCGTACAATGCTTCGAACGGGGCCATCTGAATGCTAGCCTGATAGCTGTTGTTATAGGAGAACTCCACTAGATGAAGGTGGTCCTCCCAAGATCCGCCAAAATCCAAGGTACACGCCCGTAGCATATCTTCTAACGTCTGGATGGTTCTTTCTGATTGCCCGTCGGTTTGTGGATGATAAGCAGTACTGAATCTTAACTTGGTTCCCAAACTTTGGTGTAAGCTCCGCCAAAAATAGGAAGTAAAACGCGTATCCCGATCTGATACTATACTAACTGTAACACCGTGCTGCCTTACTATCTGTTTCATGTATATTTCTGCTAACTGCTCAGTAGTCTGTCCAACTCGAAAGGGAAGGAAATGAGCGACCTTCGTGAGTCGATCTACTATTACCCAGACTGCATTCTTGCCAGCCGGGGATCTAGGTAAACCGGTCACAAAGTCCATCGTGATGTGCTCCCTTTTCCATTCTGGGATAGAAAGCGGCTGTAGCAACCCTGCTGGTCTCTGCTGCTCGGCTTTCACCTGCTGACATACCAGACACTTGGATACAAATCTCGCTATCTCTCTTTTCATGCCATTCTACCAAAAGTACTGCCTGATATCTCGATACATCTTCGTTCCTCCTGGATGAATGGAGTAAATAGAACTATGAGCTTCGGACATAACTTCTTGCCGAAGGTCTCCACTCGGTACACAGAGTCGGTTTCTAAACCTTAGCGTACCAGCTTCATGAATCACTAACTCCTTCCTACAGCCTGATTCACACTCCGACCGCAACTTCTGAATCTGTGGATCTCCTGCTTGTGCTGCCCTTATCCTCTCTACCAAGGTTGACTGAATCTGCATACTGGTCATTCTTCCTATATCCCTTGGCAAAACTACTTCGATTCCCATAATCTGAAGGTCTTCTAAAATATGCTTCTGCGAGGTCAAGATAAAGGCACTGTCTCTCCTACTCAGTGCATCTGCAACTACATTCGCCTTGCCTAGATGATACTGAAGATCTAAGTCAAAATCCTTCAGTAGTTCTAACCATCTTCTTTGCCTCATGTTCAAATCTCGCTGCGTGAATACGTATTTTAAACTCTTATGATCAGTATAGATCTCTACCCGATCTCCGTATAAATAATGCCTCCACAACTTGAGTGAAAATACCACAGCTGCTAACTCCAAATCGTGAGTCGGGTAATTCTTCTCATGGTCTCGAAGCTGTCGAGACGCATATGCTATCACCTTTTCGTGCTGCATCAATACACATCCAAGACCCTTCCCAGATGCGTCATAATATACTGTAAAGCCTCCCCCTCCTACTGGAAGCGTCAGGATCGGGGCTGAGATTAATCTCTTCTTCAAGTCTTCAAATGATGCCTGACAGCTAGCTGACCAAACAAACTCCACGTCCTTGTGCGTCAAACGCGTTAAGGGTGCAGAGATCTTGGCAAAGTTTGCCACGAACCTTCTGTAGTAACCAGCTAATCCTAAGAAACTTCGCACTTCTGCAACCATTCTCGGGACTGGCCAATGCTCTACGACCTCAATCTTCTTCGGATCCACTGACACTCCTGCCCCAGAAATTACATGCCCCAGGAACGAAATATGATCTAACCAGAATTCACACTTGTCGAGCTTCGCATAAAGTTGATGCTCCCTCAAAGTCTGTAAGACAGTCCTAAGATGTTTCTCATGCTCCTCTTCACTGCTGGAATAGACAAGAATGTCATCTATGAACACCACCACAAATTTATCCAAATACGACAGAAAGATGCGGTTCATTAAATCCATGAATACTGCGGGGGCGTTGGTTAGTCCAAAGGGCATTACTAAAAACTCATAATGCCCATATCTAGATCTGAATGTTGTCTTCAGTATGTCTTGCTCCCGAACTCTTACTTGATAGTATCTCGACCGAAGATCGATCTTGGAAAAGACACTGGCCTTGCTCAACTGGTCAAACAGGTTATCAATCCTTGGTAGTGGGTACTTATTTTTTACTGTTACTGCATTCAGCTTGCGGTAGTCGATGCACATCCTCGTCGACCCATCCTTCTTGGGAACTAGAATCACTGGCGCGGCCCAGGGCGATTTACTGTCTCGGATGAATCCCTTAGACTTCAACTCTTCTTCATGTTGATACAACTTATCCTGTTCTGACGGCGACATTCTGTAAACTCTGTCTGCAATAGGCCTCGTTCCAGGGTTCAACTCAATGCTAAATTCTACCTCTCTGACTGGGGGGTATCCCTGGGAGCTCATCAGGGAAGACGTCGAGAAAATCTTCGACCACTCTCGGAATCTGTCCTGGCTCTGACACTGCTACTGAGATGACGCCTCCGGCCTGATTCTTCAAGGTTCGAGTAAAGATGAACTGCTCCATCCCAGGAACGCTGAATATGACCCTACCTCCTCTACAATCAACTGTCGTATGACTGTCTCTCAACCAGTCCATGCCAAGAACGACATCAAAATTCCCCATAGGGAATTCAATCAATAATGTGGGCAGTAAATGCCCACACACCTCTACCGGACATGAAAAGCGTACCCTGCTAACTTCTACGAGCCCATTGCCGGTGAATATATCCATCCTCTTCGGCAATGCCTCAAACTCTAATCCAATCCGTGTAGCATATTGTGCAGAGATGAATGAATGAGTAGCGCCTGAATCAAATAATGCTACAACGGGAAATGAGGTGACGAAAATTTTACCTGCCACCACGTCACTAGACGCTAGAGCCTCTCCCATGGTTAATATGAGAGCCTGGCCCCGCGGAGCCCCTTGTTGCGGCCTTCCTCGACCATGCTGTTGCTGCCTCTGAGGGCCTTCGGCTTCCTGTGCCTGGCGGAACATCTGAGCCTGCGTTGGTAGACGCTGGGCTAGGGGCCTTACTGCTAATACTGGCCCTCCACTCGAGGTTGCCACCGGAGCTGGCAATGCTGGAAACTGCTGAGCTGGCCCTCCTGGCCTCTGCATCACAGGACAAGTGGAGATACGGTGGTCTGAACTACCACACCTCAAGCATAAGCCATTCGCTGACCGGCACACCTCTCTCGTGTGCCCTGCCTTCCCACAGAATGTACAGCCCTGGGGTGCTCCCTGACGCTGTTGCTGGTTTCTCGGCTGCTAATGCCGAACTGGTGCTGTATTAGTTGACACGGCCGTCCTCCGCGGCGCTCCTGCATCATGAATACGTACACCGGGTGCTGGTGCCGATGTTCGCTGTATTGCTCCTCCTCCAACCTGGGAATGAGATCTCTTCTGACCTCCTGTCCTCGATGCCAACCTCTGCTGGGTAAGCTCGTGCCTCCGAGCGGCCGTCAAAACAGCGTCAAACGTCTGGTAGTCGTGTCCTTCCACAAGCTGTAATAGTTCCAAATGAAGTCCCTGCTGGAACCTCATAGCTTTCTCTGGCTCCGTTGCCACCATTGCTGGTGCGAAACGGCACAATCTGCAGAACTCTGCTGCATACCCATCTACGGTCTTGCCTGCTTGCTTGAGACTGATAAACTTCTGCTGGAGCTCATATCGAGCTACTACGCCAAAATACTTGGCCTTGAATCTGTCACTGAAGGTGGTCCAACGAACAGGGCGTCTTGCACCAACTTCTTCTGATGCCCACCAGTCGCGGGCAAGATCCTGAAGTACCAGTTTGACCTGATCAACCTTCTCATCATCTGGAACCTTGGCTGCCACAAGAATGGCTTCGATGTCTTGAATCCAGGCATCCGCAGTGATGGCATCCTTTATGCCATCAAAATACCTCGAGTTCAAGCGACAAAACATTTCTGATGCTCCCGAGTCAGCCCTGACACTCCTCTCAAGAGCTAACTGAATCCCTTGGTTCAGCAACACGTTCTGCTCCTGTTGTCGAGTCTGTTGCTGTTGGTTAGTGACAAGAAACCCCCGGATGATCTCCAGGAGTGCTACGACGTCTGGTACTGCCGTCGCTGCTGGTGCTGCAGGAGTTTCAATAACCAGTGGCTGCACTGCCTCTGGTTCCATTTCTGCTCGTGCCTGCACTGGAGAAGGTTCTCTCCCCTGTTGCTGCCCAGTCGATCCATGCTCTTGCTGCTCTTCCTCATGGGCCTCACCCGCTACTGAGAATGAAGCACCCCTATAGAGAAGAATATAAGATTATCAAGTCCGGACGAGGAAGATTTCGAGGATGCAAGTCAGGTTAGAGATCAAGGCAAGGACAGAGAATTCGAAACAGAATTTCAAGGGGAACAAGTTTTGATTGAGACTCCTAATAATTCGCAATACCCCACAAGTCTGAAAATTAGACCTGCATGGGCCACCACTAAAACCTTATCATGCCCCTGTACCGAAATACGGAGACGGACTAGGCCAGCTACTCCATATGAGGTACGTAACGTCATACGGCGATCGTGGCTGTCGAGAGACTAGGGGGTACATGCTACAATCAAGTCTCCTATGGTTCCACAGAGTTCTATGTCTCAATCAATCAAATCACATCAGCAAATAAATGAACATTAAAGATAAAGCAGTAAGGCATCCCCGACGCTTCATCAAAATGATCATGAGAGACTAGCTTTATAATTTAGCTATCTCGGAGAGCCAGGAGTACAAAATTATACACAGCTGCAGTCTGTTTAATTACAATTATGTACTGACACAAAATATCAAGTAATCCGGCTAACAGGTGCCGGTGGCTAAATGCCGCACAAAATATAAGCAGGAGTGGTGGAGAAGAAACCCACTCGAGTCCCCGAACCGCCTTGCTCCTAGTATGCACCATGGATGTCAGGGAGGAAAATCGTGTCCTCAGGCTCTGCTACGGAATCTGGCCAAACAAAACCAGCGGGGTCAGCCCCGAATAGCAAGTACCGCCAAAGGGGCACAAGAGTTAAGATTAAAAACCCAGTTAATAGAATGATTAATAATAGTAATACTTATGCTACTATTATAGGGTAGCGCAACATCTTCGAACCCATGTGGCACCCTTACAACCAAACAAGGACAAAAGTTGCCGCATGGAGTCGGGACGTGTCGTACTCTATAACTTTCACATAAGTTAAAAGGTAAAAACAATAAAATCTCCTGATCGTGACTTCGGTCGATAGCCTATCGCAGCACAATAACCAACCCAACAATCAAACAAGAATATGGGTTGGATCATGTACCATGATAGACCATGTTCCTCAGTCATTCTCAGAAGTAGCACTTCACAACCAGAAATAGTCTTCCGTTCATAACGTCGGTCCACAGCCTATCATAGTACGATAACCAAGCCAACAATCAAACAAGAACATGGGTTGGATCACGTACCATGACAGTCCGCTTCCCTCAGTTATTCACGGAAGGTAATAGGACACAAGCAAGTCGTTTTCACGGCCAATCAAGTCTACGAGTTTCTAGTGGGACGAGGTTATCCTCGCGTCATGTTATTAGAAAATCCTCATATCGTATCTTTCCAGCAAGGCTAGCCAACCCAGGGGTTCGCGTAGACAGGTGTTATTGAGCACAGGTCCCTCGTAAGGCCACCTTGCCAAAACATATATTATATAGCAGGAATTAATCGGATACAGTCATCCACTCGTTACGGATGACACAGTATCCGTGGAGACCAGCCGGCGTGTCAAGACGATATCTTAAGGCGGCTGGTGTAACACGATCTCGGGATTCTGCCCTCCCCATGCATCTAGTATATTTAGTTGCCTAGTTTAACCCTAGGTGAAATCTTGGACTCACATGCTGTGGCCTGTATGATTATCCTCCTAAAGTCGTACTTTAGTACGAGTACCCCAAAGAGGATCCATGTCAATCAGTATGTCAACATGTGCTACCCTCCTTAGTGTAATGCATCATTGCAAATACGCCACGTGGAGTTACGAGTCTTTTGTCGAGCATGAATAAGAACTGGGACATTCAGGTACATGTATCAGGTAGGAACACTTTGTTCTCCGGGGTCACATTAGTGCTCATATCATGCTCGGGACAAAAGGCGTAAGGATATAAAATGGGCATAAAATATCTAATAAAAAATTAAAAGCGTACGCACAAAGGCACGCACGCTCAACGGGTATAAGTCATGCATGCTCACTCAGGCTCACTCAAGGCAGCGTGCGTGAAAAGTCACACAGACTCAAAGGAAGAGCTGCGTGAAATGTCACGCAGGCTCAAGGAGAGAGCTGCGTGAAAAGTCACGCAGGCTCAAGGAGAGAGCTGCGTGAAAAGTCACGCAGGCTCAAGGAGAGAGCTGTATAAAAAGTCACGCAGGCTCAAGGAGAGAGCTGTGTGAAAAGTCACGCAGGCTCAAGGAGAGAGCTGCGTGAAAAGTCACGCAAGCTCAAGGAAAGAGCTGCGTGAAAAGTCACGCAAGCTCAAGGAAAGAGCTGCGTGAAAAGTCACGCAAGCTCAAGGAGAGACACGCTTCCAACAGGAAGCGTGCTCAAACAGGAGCACACTGTTCACTGTCTTCTCCAAACAGCAAGAACACCATGGCTGAACCCAAACTTCAAAGCATCCTAACTTGGCCATCCGAACTCCAAATCCAGATTTCCAAAGTTCCAACTTGGGTGAAACTGAATGCTCTTCCACATGGAAGCATCAAAAACCCATAAAATCCAACTAAAGTAGATCAAACCATGCAAAATCTGAAAATGATTAAAACCTAGATCTACAAAAATCAAAGCTTCAAAATGGAAATTTTCAAGTTCTAAACTAGTATAGATTGAGGAGAAGAACATGTTTTGGCAAATAGTTTTGTAAGAAATCATTGACAAAATTATTGATCCATCTCTTGAGCAAGTTGGTACTTGCCTTGGTTGGTGGAGGAAATAAATAATAGGAAGTGAATGAGAGGAGAGAGAATGAGATAAGTTATATATATAGATCTTGGACTCACATGCTGTGGCCTGCATGATTATCCTCCTAAAGTCGTACTTTAGTACGAGTACCCCAAAGAGGATCCATGTCAATCAGTATGTCAACATGTGCTACCCTCCTTAGTGTAATACATCATTGCAAATACGCCACGTGGAGTTACGAGTCTTTTGTCGAGCATGAATAAGAACTGGGACATTCAGGTACATGTATCAGGTAGGAACACTTTGTTCTCCGGGGTCACATTAGTGCTCATATCATGCTCGGGACAAAAGGCGTAAGGATATAAAATGGGCATAAAATATCTAATAAAAAATTAAAAGCGTACGCACAAAGGCACGCACGCTCAACGGGTATAAGTCATGCATGCTCACTCAGGCTCACTCAAGGCAGCGTGCGTGAAAAGTCACGCAGACTCAAGGGAAGAGCTGCGTGAAATGTCACGCAGGCTCAAGGAATGAGCTGCGTGAAAAGTCACGCAGGCTCGAGGAGAGAGCTGCGTGAAAAGTCACGCAGGCTCAAGGAGAGAGCTGCGTGAAAAGTCACGCAAGCTCAAGGAGAGAGCTGCGTGAAAAGTCACGCAAGCTCAAGGAGATACACGCTTCCAACAGGAAGCGTGCTCAAACAGGAGCACACTGTTCACTGTCTTCTCCAAACAGCAAGAACACCATGGCTGAACCCAAACTTTAAAGCATCCTAACTTGGCCATCCGAACTCCAAATCCAAATTTCCAAAGTTCCAACTTGGGTGAAACTGAATGCTCTTCCACATGGAAGCATCAAAAACCCATAAAATCCAACTAAAGTAGATTAAACCATACAAAATCCAAAAATGATTAAAACCTAGATCTACAAAAATTAAAGCTTCAAAATGGAAATTTTCAATTTCTAAACTAGTATAGATTGAGGAGAAGAACATATTTTGGCAAATAGTTTTATAAGAAATCATTGACAAAATTATTGATCCATCTCTTGAGCAAGTTGGTACTTGCCTTGGTTGGTGGAGGAAATAAATGAGAGGAAGTGAATAAGAGGAGAGAGAATGAGATGAGTTATGTATATAGATCTTGGACCCATGGGTTCATGATGAACCATTGGTGAACCGAGAATAGGTTACCCAAATGAGCCAAAACTGTAGGCCCAAATGCAGAAAATAAATTAGGAAATAATATTTTGTCGAATATTTTTGGGAAATGCATGTAGAAATACAGCATAATAAATATAGCATAAATACAAGATAAATACAATTTATCGGTTTACGTATTAAAATACGTATTCCAGGATCGGGGAGTGACAGGCAAGATCTGACTTTTCTATTCTTTTTCTTGCTAATGGAGGATGGTGTGGACTGAGTCACTTCAGTTACCAAGTCTGGATGGACCCACATGACCTCCCCTCGTGATGTGGTCAGGGGCACTAGACCAGCAATCTGATCTCGAGGAGGTAGAAGATTAGCAATCTCCATTGTCGCCCGAGGGATGGGTATCACGCCGTCTTGAGCCTCCGTTAGAGGGAAGCTGCCGAATTGTACTGACACCATATTGGCTGCCACGGTTACCTCTTCGAAATTAATGGCTAGTGCGTTCGAATCGATGAGATGTTGGATGTATCGCTTTAGTTGTAGCAGTCGTGTGTAGCATGGTAGACGTAGCGATGGTAATGGCAGTACTTTGGGCTATCCATTTCTGCCGGCCGAGGTTCCCGTCTTGGTGGAGGGAGCTGAATTCTATCTCCTTGTATGAGCATGTCTGTCACGACCCGATCCCAATTGAATTGGTCGAACCGGATCATGCCCAGCCTGCACTGTTGTGAGACGGCGGCAGTAAGCTGTTCATTAGCATGTAATCACAACAAAATCTATATACATTTATCACAACTGAATATTCAGAAATTTAAAACTTTATTCAACATTTAAATAAATACAACTGGGAAGTAAAAGAACTGAATTAAATGCTGAATTCATACAACAAAATTTCAAAACAACAAACTGGAAACTGAAAAAAACTAGCTATGCATTCGGCTCATCGGCCTCAGGTCCTGTGTCCTCCAATGGGGACTCTGGCAACACCACAGGGTACAGAAGCGGGTCATAATAGCTGTTGTATAACAGCTCAGCATCCTTAAAATTTCCTAAAAATGTTATCTCCGGTCAGGAGGGAGCAAAGTACAATTATGAAAATTAAACGATTCAACTAATAATTAGAAATTTGCAGTATTAAACAGTTTTGAAATAATATTTTCCAACCATTCTACACGATAGAAAACAATGTGATTTGAGTAGATAATGACTATGATCGGCTTGGGTTGTACAATTGTATTCTAGCGATACGATATGGCTTATCCCCGTGTGTAAGAGGGGCTAACACAATCATTATACGATTTGGGGTTTTGGTCATAGACACTACACTACTCCCCCAATATCCCGCAATCAAAAAATATCGATCAATACTCTAGGAGAGAGTTCCGTGTAACAATGTGGTTTAAGCTTGCAGATTACAATAACTAATTAAATTGCTCAATAACACAACTATACTTGCCTTTGTTTATGACTGTAAATGATGTTGGTTCCGGGAAGATGATAGGTTCGTCTCCGAGATCCTACAGTTGGAGAACTTGACTTAGAACCTTTATGAGACCAATCTAGGTGTGCTAGTTACAATCTCTAGTAGCAGGTCCTAGTCAGATTTTAAGTTTGTTTATTCTACTGCTAACGGTTTACGACGCGTACTACGATGGTTCTCATTTAGTTGGATACCCAGTTTTCTGGTTTTACTTGGAAAAATTGTCGTTACTGGTTAATTTGGCAAAAACTTGTATTTTGTAATATTATATATAAAACTACTATTTTACTTTCAAATGAGAAAAACGTGGATTTTTGTTAACTATCAATATTTTATTCAAGTTATTATATCGTGAAAAATACTTATTAATTTATACAAAATATTCATTAGCCATTTGTAACTAAGCGCTTAATTACGAAGAATAAACCAACTAGAAAAGAAAGGAAAAAATCAACCAAAAAAAGAAAACAAAAAACCTAGACTATGCAATATAGGGGCACAACAAACAAAATAGAAATATGGGCTTATGCCCTTACAAACTTTACATAAATAAAATAAGAGAAAATTAGTTAGCTCTGAAATTATCCCGTATTCTAAAAACTGAAAACCAAAACAAATAAATAAATTAAATTAAATTTTAGAAGTCTCAGACTTGGTCCAATCGTCACTATTTGTTGCTAATGCCTCAACGTCCGGGTAAAATCGGTTTCGTTTGCATTTTGCCAGGGCCCACGGACCGGTATGGTCGTCGCCCAAAAATTCGTTTTAATAAATAATTTCCGAAAACTGATTTGAAATTCTTTATAAAGTTTTATAAAATATGGGCAGCATTTTCCTCTATATTTGGGACAACCCAAAACTGGGAAATATGCCAAAACACCCATAAGAAAAGTCCCAAACCAGAGAACACCCAGAAATTTACTTCCAAACCATTTTACACAAAAATTAACTTCACAGAATAATTTTCGAAGCTTAATCGGAACCCGAAATATAATCTAAAATCCCGAAATGAAATCGGAAACCACAACACCCAAAAATCTAGAAAACACATTTCGAAAAAATCTGAAATAACCACAGAACATCACAGAAACGTCTCCGGAAAATCCGAAGTCACTACGTCGACCTAAAACGGAATTCCCTGGAGGGAATCGGGGACCAATTTTATCATCGATTACCGAAAAATGGAACGGGATAAAGGAAATATACTTTGAGTTGCTCGGCTAGAGCTCTCAGATGTTTATAAAGAAGAAAAGGAATTCGCGGACAGTGGACCGACTTGGGACAGCGCCTCGCCGGGGTACGGCTGCACTAGACAGCGGGATTCGGGCATGGAAAAGCACGGACAACAAGTTCGGAAGCCCCGGGACAGCGCTGGACAGTGCTGTTCTGAAACAGCGGAGCACAGGTGGCTCGCGGGAAGATCCGGCGGGGGCCGGAGGGAGAAACCGCACCGGAGCGCTGTGGGTGCGGGGTCGCGGGTGCTCGGGGTCGGCGATTGGACGGTGCTGGGCAACCGGGGGTGAGGTCGCCGGGCGGGCACCGGTGAAGGGGTACCGGATCTAGGACAGGGGTGCGGGGAGGCGCACGGCCTGGGGGCGTGGGGCTCGGAAGCTCGTGCGGGGAGGCGCCGAGCGGGGTGGCCGGCTGGGGTCTCCGGGGCTCGAGTATGGAGCGCGCGGCAGGGGGCTGCGACGGGGCCGGCTGGGCGTCGGGGTCGGGCGCGGGCCGAGAGGGAAGGCCTTGGGGCTCGGGTGAGTTACTGGAGGGGAGAGGAAGAAAGAGGGTTGGGAGTTGAGGTGGAAATGGGTTTTGAGTGTGAATGGAAAGAAATGTGATGGTGGGAGTGTGCTGGTGATTGTTTGTGTTCGTGAGGTGGTGGTGGGGTATTGTTAATAAAGGAAAAGTTGGAGAGAAGTTGTGGTGTAGAGGTGAGTTAGTAGAGAAAATAGAGGAGAACGCCTGGTCGCGGGGAGACCAAGACATAGGACTCATTCCCTTTTTTTATTTTTTATTATAAGAATGATTAATAGAAATTAGATATATGATTAGAAATTAAAAAAAGAGAATGGGTTAGAAAAACCGGGATCAGTGTTCGAAAACTCGTACCGGGTTCGAACTTGGGTTCGGAGTCCGGACTCGTGATCGGGACAGGGCCGCAAACCAAAAATCAACGACATTTTTAAAATAATATATTTTTTTCTCTAAAACCGACTAAATAAATAATAATAATAACTATAATAATTAAATAAAATTATGCTACAAACTAATAGTTAAATAATTCTAAAATTTCGGGTTTCACAATTTTCCCTCCTTAGAAAATTTCGTCCTCGAAATTAAAAGCAATGTTAGGGGTTACCTCAATTCTCAAACAGATACGGATACTGCCCCCGAATCTGGTCTTCTCGCTCCAGGGTAGATTCGCTTGGTGAGTTGTGCCGCCACATAACTCTGACTATTGGCATCACGGAGTTCCTGGTTCTCTTCTCTCCTTTGTCCAATATTGCCTCTGGCTTCTCTGGAACTGTGAGGCTGGGTCCAATTTCCATCTCCGAATGGTCCAAGATGTGGCTCGGGTCCGGGATATAGAATCTCAGCTGCAAAACGTAAAAGATATTATGAACGCCTTCGAGACTTGGGGGTAGAACCACCCGATAAGCCACTACTCTAATCATGTTAAGTACTTCAAAAGGACCAATATACCTGGGGCTTAACTTTCCTGCTCTGCCGAAACGGATGGTTCCTCTGGTAGGAGAGATCTTCACGAACATACTGTCACCTTCTTCAAACTCCAAAGGTCGTCGGCTGCTATCAGCCCAATGCTTCTGTCTGTCCTGTGCAATCCTAAGCTTGTCTCTGATCATTCTTACTTTCTCTGCTGCATCGGTCACCATCTCAGGTCCAAGCAATACTCGTTCTCCGACGTCGTCCCAAGCAAGTGGAGTGCGGCAATGACGTCTATAGAGTGCCTCGAACGGTGTCATACCGATGCTAGCTTGGTAGCTGTTGTTGTAAAAGAACTCTACCAAGTACAAATGGTCTTCCCAAGACCCTCCAAATTCTAAGACGCAGGATCTCATTATGTCTTCTAGTGTCTGGATTGTTCTCTCCGATTGTCCGTCAGTCTGGGGATGGTAGGCGGTACTGAACTTCAGTTGTGTTCCCAAACTGTCTTACAAACTCTTTCAAAAGTGAGAGGTAAATCTAGTATCTCTGTCAGACACAATACTTACCGGAACTCCATGAATCCGGTAGATGTGCCGCATGTACAGTGCCGCCAACTTCTCAGTTGATAGACCAACCTTAAAGGGGATAAAGTGAGCTGACTTCGTTAGTCGGTCCACGATAACCCAAATGGCATCCTTCTCTCCTTGGGATTCAGGTAGTCCTGACATGAAGTCCATCGTTATGTACTCTCATTTCCACTCCGGGATGTCTAGCGGCTGCAACACTCCTGCTGGTCTTCGTCTGCTAGCTTTTACTTGTTGACAAATTAAACATCTAGCCACATACATGGATACGTCCTTCTTCATTCCGTACCACCACCCTATAGTACGCATATCCCGGTACATTTTGTTGGCTCCAGGATGTATGAAATACTACGACTGGTGCGCTTTTTGCATCAGCTTATTGAGAATCCTTCAAGTGTTCCTGCCAGCACTTGATCTCTGAGTTTGCAAAGCATTTCATCTTTGAATTGTGCCTCCTTGACTCTGTCCATTAGACTTGAACGTACTTGAAACTGCATCATTGTTAAATCAGCTCATGGTACAATGGCTTCTCTTCCCAGTTTTTTTATCTCTTCTTCGGGAAGTACAATCTCCAGTCCAAGCTTTTCCATGTCCTCCAGCAAATGCCGCTCCTTGGTCAAGAACATTGCCATCGGGTATCGACTAAGTGCATCTACAACAACATTAGCCTTACCCGGATGATAGTGCAGGTTGATATCGAAATCCTTCATCAGCTCCAACCATCGTCTCTGTCGCATGTTCAATACTTTTTGAGTGAAAACATATTTAAGACTTTTGTGGTCTGTAAATATTTCCACTCTCTCACAATAAAGGTAGTGCTTCTATAGCTTTAATGCAAATATCACCGCTGCAAGCTCCAAATCATGTGTGGGATAGTTCTTCTCATGAGTCCATAATTGCCTAGATGCGTAAGCAATTACTTTCCTGTGTTGTTGAAGAATGCAGCCCAATCCCTTACCGGAAGCATCACTGTAAATTGAGAAACTGTCGGTACCTACGGGTAGCGCAAGTATCGGCGCCGTTGTAAGCCTCTTCTTCAGTTCCTCAAAAGCTGACTGGCAAGCTTCAGACCAAATGAATTCTTCGTTCTTCCTGGTAAGCTTCGTCATTGGTTCAGCAATCCTGGAGAAATGCTTCACAAACTTCCGGTAGTAGCCAGCTAAACCCAAAAAGCTTCTGATTTCTACAACAGAACTTGGTGCAGTCCACTTCTCAATAGCAGCTATCTTCTTTGGATCCGCCGAAATTCCTTTTCCTGTGCCAACATGGCCTAGAAATTCTACTTTGTCTAAAAAGAATTCGCATTTAGATAGCTTACCATAGACCTTCTCCTTCCTCAAGGTGCTCAGAACTTTCCTCAGGTGCTCTTTATGTTCTTCTTCAGTCTTCGAGTAGATCAGAATGTCGTCGATGAAGACAACAACAAACTGATCCAGGTATTCATGGAAGACCTTGTTCATGAGGTTCATGAATACTGTCGGGGCATTCGTCAGTCCAAACTGTATGACCAAAAATTCATAATAACCATATTTGGTGTTGAACGCCGTCTTGGGAATATCCTCTTTCCTGACCTTAATTTGATGGTAGCCAGATCTGAGATCTATCTTCTAAAATACCTTGGCTCTACTTAGTTGATCAAACAGGTCGTCGATCAGGGACAGAGGGTACTTGTTCTTAATGGTGATATTGTTCAGAGCCCGGTAATCAATGCACATCTGCACGGTTCCATCCTTCTTAGGTACGAACAAAATTGGTGCTCTCCAGGGTGAAGCCCCATCTCTGATAAATCCTTATACCTTCAGTTCGTCAATCTGGTCCATCATCTCCTTTGTCTACTTAGGATTAACTCTGTAGCATCCCCGAGAAATAGGGAAAGAGCCGGGTACTAGATCGATTGTGAATTCCACACCTCGATCTGGCGGCAATCCTGGAAGACTATCTGGAAAGACGTCTATGAATTCCGCTATAATAGGGTGAGGAGGCCCAGGTTCTTCGGTGATAGAGGAGTAGATAACACTTTTCATGTCTTCCGGAGCCCGAGAGATTTCAAACTCCGGTTCTCCTGGTGGGCTGAAGATTACACATCCTCTATGACAATCTATCAGCACATGCTGCTCACTTAACCAGTCCATCCCTAGGACTACATCATAGTTGGGTAAGGGCATCACAAGTAAGGGTGTTAAGAATTGGTGGGCTGAGATAGTTATGGAACAGTTACAAGCCTCAGTGATGGGTATGGGTCTACCACCGGTCATAACTCTACTAATCATCTTACTAAGTCCCGTATCTAGGTGGTGTGCAGAAATAAACTTTGATGATATGAAACTGTATGATGCACCAGAATCAAATAATGCTAGAGCAGGATGTGAAAAAACATAAATGGAACCTATGATGACATCAGCGGTGGGTTCCTGTTCTGGTTTTTGCTTTTTCTGCTGCTAGGGCAAAAGCTCACCCGGTCTTCTGCTGGTGTTGTCCGAACTGTTGCTGCTGAGTGAGTAGGGGAGCTCTTTGCAGAGTTGATACGGTCCGGTTGGATGTTGTGGGGCAGTCCCTCACTTGGTGGTTGGCAGACCCACAGACTAGACAGTGTCCTAGCCTCTTCCTGTAGATGAGCGCCTGATGTCCTGCTCTCTTACAGAAATTGTAGACAGGGATCTGCTTCTGAGGCACTCGTTCATTGGTCCTTGCTTGATGGTGTTGCTGCTGATGGTACGAAGGCCTGTTGTTGTTGTTGTTCGGCCTCTTCTGGTTACCCTGGAAGTTGCTGGTTCCAGGATACTCCATTTTTGAACGAGAAGGCTGGCTCTTCTCCACGTCCTGAGCTTGTATCAGAATCTTCTCATATGTCTTGGCGCCGCCTGCGATCACAGGGGTGCGAATTTCTTTCCTTAGTCCATACCTGAATCTCTCAGCACGATCCTTGGAGTCAGTAACCATGTTCTGGGCAAAGCGGCTAAGTCGGCCAAACTCTGCCGCATACTCTCCAACCGTCATATTCTCTTGCTTCAGGTCCTGGAACTGTCTTTCCATCTCCCGTATCTCTGATGTTGGAAAGAACTTCCTGCGAAACAGCCTCTTGAAGGTGTCCCAGTCAAGCTGCTTGTCCTGGAGTCGAGGTTCATTCCGATACCAGGTACTTGCCACATCTTGCAGCTGGAGTCCTACTGCTTCGGCCTTGAGGTCCTCTGGGATCGAGCGACGCTCAATAGATGCTCCATGCTGTCTAGCCATTCATCGGCATAGATGATACCCTCGGTCCCTTTGAAAGGTCGAGGGCCCTGCTTCTTGAAACTCTCTATATCTCCGACCTTCACATAATAATACGCCTCTTATTAAAAGAATGGCCTAATGATACATAACTTAACTCCTAAATTTATGTTTACCTTGGCTGGTGGTAGCTCCAATGGAGTTATTGCTCCTCTCTCGAGGGCAGCCAAAGCCACGTTGTGGGCATTCTCTATGCCTTCTCTCATAATCGCGGTCTGCTCGTGATGGGCTTCAGCTTGGGCTGCCGTCTGTTCACGATGAGCTTCTGCTTGGACTCTCTGGTCTACAAGCACTCCTCGTAGCATGCCCACTAGATCGGTGGGATCCACGGGCACTGGTGGGGCAGCTGGTGCGGGCACTACCGCAGGGGACTGCGGCTCAGTCCGGGGAAGCACCGGTTCTGCCGTTTGTACTGTAGTAGCATAAACGGGACGGGGTGCTGGTGCAGCATGGGGACGGTCAGTCAGCTGCAAAGGAGGTGGGTCCCGACGTGCTTGAGAAGGTGGGGTGTGATTGGTAGATGATACCTCATCTTCAGCAGGGCCGGAACGGGTAGTCTTCCCTTTGGCCATACTCTGGAAGGTTTAGGTGCAAACATAAGCAAGGTATCCTACCAGTCTATAATCAAACAAAAATATTTATATATATAATTCGGACCTATGTTGTGACAAATCAATGTTCTAGTGTTCTAATTGTTTCTAGGTATGTTTTCCTAAGTCGTTGTTTCTGACTTGCATGGGCCACCACTAAAAACATGTCATGACCCGATCCCAATTAAATGGGTCGAACCGGATCATGCCCAGCCTGCACCGTTGTGAGACGACGGCAGTAAGATGTTCAATTAGCAGGTAATCACAACAACATCTATATATATTTGTCACAACTGAATGTTCAAAAATTTAAAACTTTATTCAACAATTAAATAAATACAACTGGGAAGTAAAAGAACTGAATTAAATGCTGAATTCAAATAACAAAATTTCAAAACAACAAACTGGAAACTGAAAAAAATTCTAGCTATGCATTCGGCTCATAGGCCTCAGGTCCTGCGTCCTCCAATGGGGACTCTGGCAACACCACAGGGTACAGAACCGGGTCATAATAGTTGTTGTATAACCGCTCAACATCCTCAAAATCCCCTAAAAATGTTATCTCCAGTCAGAAGGGAGCAAAGTACAATTATGAAAATTAAACGATTCAACTAATAATTAAAAATTTGTAGTATTAAACATTTTTGAAATAATATTTTCCAACCATTGTACACGATAGAAAACAATGTGATTTGAGTAGATAATGACTATGACCGGCTTGGGTTGTATAATTGTATCCTAGCGATACGATATGGCTTATCCCCATGTGTAAGAGGGAAAGCTAACACAATCATTATACTATTTGGGATTTTGGTCATAGACACTACACTACTCCCCCAATATTCCGCAATCAAATAATATCGATCAATACTCTAGGAGAGAGTTTCGTGTAACAATGTGGTTTAAGCATGCAGATTACAACTACTAATTAAATTGCTAAATAACACAACTTTACTTGCCTTTGTTTATTACTGGAAATGATATTGGTTCCGGGAAGATGCTAGGTTCGTCTCCGAGATCCTACAGTTGGAGAACTTGACTTAGAACCATTATGAGACCAATCTAGGTGTGCTAGTTACAATCTCTAGTAGCAGGTCCTAGTCAGATTTTAAGTTTGTTTATTCTACTTCTAACGGTTTACGATGCGTACTACGATGGTTCTCATTTAGTTGGACAACCAGTTTCTGATTTTACTTGGAAAAATTGTCGTTACCGGTTAATTTGGCAAAAACTTGTATTTGTAATATTATATATAAAACTACTATTTTTCTTTCAAATGAGAAAAACGTGGATTTTTGTTAACTATCAATATTTTATTCAAGTTATTATATCGTGAAAAATACTTATTAATTTATACAAAATATTCGTTAGCCATTTGTAACTAAGCGCCTAATTACGAAGAATAAACCAACCAGAAAATAAAGGAAAAAATCAACCAAGAAAAGAAAATAAAAAACCTAGACTACACAATACTGGAGCACAGCTAACAAAGTAGAAATATGGGCTTATGCCCTTACAAACTTTACATAAATAAAATAAGAGAAAATTAGTTATCTCTGAAATTGTCCCGTATTCTAAATACTGAAAACGAAAACAAATAAATAAATTAAATTAAATTTTAGGAGTCTCAGACTTTGTCCAATCGTCACTATTTGTTGCTAATGCCTCAACGTCCGGGTAAAACCGGTTTCGTTTGTATTTTGCTAGGGCCCACGGACCGGTATGGTCGTCGCCCAAAAATCTGTTTTAATAAATAATTTCCGAAAACCGATTTGAAATTATTTATAAAGTTTTATAAAATTTGGGCAATATTTCCTCTATATTCGGGACAACCCAAAACTGGAAAAATACGCCAAAACACCCATAATAAAAGTCCCAAACCAGGGAACACACAAAAATTAACTTCCAAACCATTTTACACAAAAATTAACTTCACATAATAATTTCCAAAGCTTAATCGAAACCCGAAATATAATCAGAAATTTCGAAATGAAATCGTAAACCACAGCACCCAAAAATCTAGAAACACATTTCAGAAAAATCCGAAATAACCACAGAACATCACAGAAACGTCTTCGAAAAATCCGAAGTCACTACGTTGACCTAAAACCGAATTCCCGGGAGAAAATCGGGGACAAATTTCATCATCGACTACCAAAAAATGGAACGGGATAAAGGAATTATACCTTGGGTTGCTCGGTTAGAGCTCTCAGATGTTTATAAAGAAGAAAAAAAATCCATGGATAGTGGACCGGCTCGGGACAGCGCCTCGCCGGGGTACGGTTGCACTGGATAGCAGGATTCGGGCACGAAAAAGAACGGACAGCGGGTTCGGAAGCCCCGGGACAGCGCTGGACAGCTCTGTTCGGAAACAGCGGAGCACGGGTGGCTCGCGGGAAGATCCGGCGGGGTCCGAAGGGGGAAACCGTGCCGGAGCGCTGTGGGTGCGGGGTCGCGGGTGCTCGGGGTCGGCGGTTGGCCGGAGCTTGCGGCCGGGGGTGAGGTCGTCGGACGGGCGCCGGTGAAGGGACGCTGGAGCTAGGGTAGGGGCGCGGGAAGGCGCACGGCCTGGGGGCGCGGGGCTCGGGAGCTCGCATGGGGAGGCGCCGAGCGGGGTGGCCGGCTGGGGTCGCCGGAGCTCGCGCAGGAAGCGCACGACACGGGGCTGCGCCTGGGCCGGCTGGGCGTCGGGGTCGGACGCGGGCCGAGAGGGGAGGCCTTGGGGCTCGGGTGAGTTACTGGAGGGAAGAGAAAGAAAGGGGGTTAGGAGTTGAGGTGGGAATGGGTTTTGAGTGTGAATGGAAATAAATGTGATGGTGGGAGTGTGCTGGTGATTGTTTGTGTTCGTGAGGTGGTGGTGGGGTGTTGTTAATAAAGGAAAAGTTGGAGAGAAGTTGTGGTGTAGAGGTGAGTTAGTAGAGAAAATAGAGGAGAAGGCCTGGTAGTGGGGTGACCAGGCCATAGGACTCATTCCTTTTTTTATTATTATAAGAATGATTAATAGAAATTAGATATATGATTAGAAATTAAAAAAAATATTTGGTTAGGAAAATCGGGATCAGTGTTCGGGAACTCGGGTTCGAACTTATGTTCGGAGTCCGGACTCGGGATCGGGGCAGGGACGCAAACCAAAAATCAGTGATATTTATAAAATAATATATTTTTCTCTAAAACCGACTAAATAAATAATAATAATATTAACTTTAATAATTAAATATAAATTAGGCTACAAACCAATAATTAAATATTTCTAAAATTTTGGGTTTCACAATGTCCAAGATGGGCTTGACATGGCCGTCTTCGAAGGAGTAGGTCATTTGCGGCCATTGCTTGTCTGCCGATTTTGACTCAGGTTTTTGGGCTGTATCGGCCACTATAACCTGCTTGCCCTTGTTGTCCCGATTGTTCGAGGTATTACCACCGTTGTTGTTGTTGGTATTAGGGCGCTTGCCCTTGTCCTCTCCCTCCGAGATGTGCAATCCCAATTGGCGAGCCTTTTTCAACTTATCTTCGGAGCTAGTGGTACTGATGATAAACGTCTTCCAATCCTTAAATTGACTTTCGCCCATCCAGAGGCTGATTGTTGGGAGCAGTCTCTTTTGGCAAATTTCAATTAAGGAGGAATCCGGATTACCGGACGGCAATTTCATCGCGGTTTGGCGAAACCGCTCAATATAGTTCCTTGTCAGCTCCTTCTTCCCTTGAACGACGTCCATGAGGGTGGACATTGTGATGTTCTGTCCTACTTCATAAAATCTCTCCAAGAACATGCGTTTGAAGCTGGCGAAGGAGTGGATGCAGTTGTCTGGCAGGTTACGGTACCAGTCGAAGGCGACTCCTTCCAATGCCCCGATGAATAATCGCATAATAATAGCATCGTCATGGGGGCATATGGTCAGTAGTGACCTCAAAGTAAGTGATGTACCGGCTCGCGGAGGTCTTTCCATCATATGGATTGATGTGGAACGGTTTATACTTTAGTGGGAAGGGAACATCTCTCCACGCAACGGGATACGGTTGTCGTATCCTGAGGTCTTGGCAGTATTTTTGTGCATGAAACATGGCCCGGAGCTCCTGTACCTCTCTTTTCACCTCCCTGGCCTCGTCTGCAGCGGTAGGAGCCGATATTTTAGGAGGAATATTGCCCGGGTTCGGTGCCGCTGAGTTCGAGTCCGTATTGACCGCGGGACCCAAGTTTATTTGGCCAGCCGTACCTCCTTGCAGAGTAGGGAGGGCTGCATTGATCTCGTCCACCGATTTAACCAAAGTGCGTAGTATGGCCTCCAGAGTATCGATGCGTTGGCTATCACTGGGACCATCTTGTTCGTCGTTTGTCATGAATGTCGTACTTACATGAGTAGAAGTGGAAGGGACGGTGGATGACGTGCCCTCCAAATCATACCCCCGTACCGAGAAGTTATCGGGGTATGTAGGGATGTTCTCCTCTGTTCGGACTCAAAAGGAATAGTACCCCCAGCTTCAGAGCTTGCTTCATCATGAGAGTCGTGAACGTCCTGGGGGACGTCGGCACTTGCTGTATCTGATGGGAGAGTTGTTTTCCCGGACTCGTCTCCTTGGAACATCGGATGGTCATGGATGTTCGGAGGAGTACTACTCCCAGTTCCAGACCCCTAGTAATGCGGATGATGAATCTCCTACTATAGCAGATTTTGTCTTTAAACGGGTTCCTTGGAAAACTCCGGTGGTGGACGACCATTTAGACGACAGTTTCTTAGTCACAGTGGTTAAAATCTTTGGGATGGAAACGTTTATCTTTTTCCCTCTTCCATCGGCGAGGATTTTCTGAGTGGAGTTACAAGAGACGACGGTAGGCGCCTCATCCCCTGAGCTTGGCTGTTGTAATCTTTGGAAGACGGACTGCCGATCTTCTCGTACTGTCGTGTTGTTGCAACAGCAGTTGACAATAACTTGGATGCAGTGATGTCCATGGGAGGACTCATTGCACATCGAGGCCTCTTCTCTTTTCTTGCGCTTATGGAGGATAACCTCACGCAAGTCAGATGGGTCTGGAATGACAATGTTTGCTCCCTTGGTTTTAGGAGACTTTTGGGCATCACTTTGTCTGTTTGCCGTCGGGTGCTGGACTCGAGTGATTCTGTACAACTTCCCATCAGAGGCCCGCATAACAGTATATGGAGCGATCGGATGGTCAGAGGTCGGGACAACGGACTGAGCTTGCCAAGCTCGCGCTGCTCTAGACTTCCTCACTCTAGTATGTGAGAGCACATAGTAGGAAGAGTCTAAGTGGTGTTGCAGAGAGTCAGACATATTTTCTCGGGAGCATGCAAGATCAGGACCATAGGAAAGGCGATCGAAGACTGAGCCTGAGCCGTATGGGACAAACAGCATGCGGCTGGAATCAACAGTTTTCATGCGGCTGGCAATCGTGGCCGTATGGGCTTTCTTCATGCGGTTGGAAGTTTCGGCCGCATGAGTATTCTTCATGCGGTTGGAAATCTTGGCCGCATGGGTGTTCTGTATCTGGCTGGCAGTTGCGGCTGCATGAACATCATGCATGCAACTGGCAAGTTTGGCCGCATGACTGTTCAGCCTGCGACTAGTGCCTTTGTTCGGCTTCTTCCTGGTGCACATAGAATCACTCTTTGTCTCTGCAAGTCCAGCATCGTAGTGCTTTCCTCTGCCGGACATAGGGACAACATAGTCCTCTATGGCTTGAAGTGGGGCCGCATGAGAGTTGCCTTCGCCGTCCTGGACAGTAGAGAGTACTTCATCCAGTGCTTGGGGAGGAGAAAATAATTTTGGCCTCCACTTCTTGCAAGCCTTCTTTGTGTGGGTTCGCTTCTGGACCGGGCCAGCGCCCCTGTCGGAGAGCATTTCTTCAAACGCCTGTTAGTCAAAACGGACGACCAACTTCTGTTGTGTGGAGCCAAGTTTGGCTGCATCCGATTGCGTCACCAACTTCACAGCCGTGGAGAAGTTTTCTTCCAGCAGAGTCGCCATCGTGTTTGCAATTGACTATAAAAGAACAGAACAATTATATCGGAGGACTGGAATTTTACTTCATAATACAAACTCGCTCAAACAAAGAAAGCCTAGGGACGAAAGCTTAGGTACAACAATCTAAGTACAATTGTTTAGTTTTTTCTGGGAGGTGACGGTAGACGCTCGGGAAAGCGACGGCAGCTCTGTCTTACTCCTTGGACGATCGGACGCAGCCTTGGCTCTGGTAAAGAAATCGTATTTGCCATTGATTATAAAAGAACAGAATAATTATATCGGAGGACTGGACTTTTACTTCACAATACAAACTCGCTCATACAAAGAAAGCTTAGGGATGAAAGCCTAGGTACATCAATCTAAGTACAATTGTTTAGTTTTTTCTGGGGGGGTGACGGTAGAGGCTCGAGAAAGCGACGACAGCTCTGCCTTACTCCATGGACGATCGGACACAGCCTTGGCTCTGGTGAAGAAATGCTCTTGGACGTGTAGGGAGACTCTCTTGCGTCTTGGTTGCTAGATCTCTGAATGTCTCTGTAGTGATCTCTGTCTTTTTTCTGCTCTGCCTTTCTCTTGTCGTCGTTCTTTTGCAAGGGAATAGCACCATGCTATTTATAGGAGTGGGGTATGATCACTATGCCAATCATTGCCTCTTTCAGAAGTCGGCAGTTAAGGATCAATGAATCTGGGTCGTTTATCTTGAATATAATAAATTTGAGCAATAAAGATGATTGCATCAAATCTTTATGGGCAATAAATATTGATTGCCATGAATATTCGTGATTCGTGATAGCCTGCCACGTGTCTAATTTGCTTGATTTGATTTGATCTGGACAATTGCAGCAAAGAGTACCACGTGTCTCAATTGGACCGTCCTGGCCGAACCACATATGGGGGAGGGTCCTCTCAGCCGTATGAAACATACAGCCGTATGAAGATGGGTACCTGCATGAGGATGGACAGCCACACGTGGATAGGCAGCAGTATGGGGATGGGCAGCCGTATGGGATAGGCAGCCGTATAGAGAGGGGCAGTCGCATACAGATGGACAGCCGTATGGAGATAGAAAGTCGCATGCAGTTGGGCAGCCGCATGGAGATAGGCAGCCGCATAGGGATACGGATAGACAGCCGCATGGAGTGGCCTCGGGACTTGGTAGATTTTGCCAACTGTAAGGAGATTTTCTCCTCTTTTCTAGGATCACGCCATCATATGAGAGTCATTATTACGTCTTCATGTCAGAGGTGTCATAGCTATTTTTTGTCAGAGCAGCCGTCAGGGCATTAAATGCAGCCTATTGTAGAGAATAACTGTTGAAGGCCACGTGGCTTCTTTCTGAGCCGCATGGATCTATCCGAGCCGTATGGACCCCTGAGCCGCATGGACTTCTGAGCTGCATGAGGATCCTGAGCCGCATGGGGATCCTTCTGTCGGAGCCGTATAGGTCTTTCTTTATTCTTTTCCATGCTTCTACAAGACCCCCTTCAAAGTTTTTAATTTGTAAAATTGAAATACTTTGAATAAGAAGCATGGCCGTGTAAAAACTCTTAGGGCCGCATAAGATGTTCTAGTCGCATGAATGTCTCAGCCGCATAGCCTCCTCAGCCGTATTGCCATCTGAGCCATATGGGCTTTCCAGCCGCATGGGCTGCTTGGCCGCATAGGCTCCTTGCCACATCTTTATGCTACGTATGCAAATCTTTGTATTGATTGCCTTTGATTTAAGCCGTCTTTTAGGGGGAGTCCCAAGAGTCGGCCTTGAATAATTGGATAATCGAAGAGTTGGTTACGCTGCACATGGATCGATGCGTTGGTCTATGGGCTCCGCCTATAAACAGAAGCGTGTTTGGGACGAAAATACTTCTTCATTCTCTTTCTATCTTTGATTCTTCCTATCCTAGGTTTTCTTATCTTCGTCTTCCTTCTCTGATCAGTAGATAACAATGGCTCCCAAGTCCTCCACGATTGCGGCGAAGGCTACAACGAAGGGGAAGGGAGTGGCCTCTACGTTGGCTGCGGCGCCTAGGGTTCATACCGACGCTCACCCCGTCATTAAGGGTAAGGTCTTGGGAAGATCATCTACTTTGAACCCCTAACGAAGACGGCTCCGTTGCATGCTTTATGCACAAGCCTTTAATGCATCTTTTACCGAACTGTTCGAGCTGTATGGGCCTCATATGCATCCCACGTTCGAGCCGCATGGGGGTATATCCCATGTTCGAGCTGCATGGGAGTTGTCTAGACGCTTCACAAACTAGACCGCATGATGGCCCTTCGAACTGAACCGCATGAGTCCCCCTGAATCGAGCCGCATGGAGCCCTCATTAAACGAGACCGCATAAGCTCGTATGGAATGGGCCGTATGAGGCTCCGACTATTTCCTAAATTTGTTTCTTTTTATCTTTGATTCTTGTAGAAACCCTGTCGAAGGCTGAGATCATTGTGAAGGAAGAGCTGTCGTCGCCCGTTTTCAAACTAGAGTCTTCGCTTGTGAAGGAGGAGGTAATACCAAAAATGGAGGAATAGCAAGGAGAGCTGGCACCCATTGCTGTAAAGGAGCAGCCCCAGTCTGATGGCGGTAGTACTAGGAGTTCTGACCTTCTTACTTCGGACGAGGATTTTGCTCATGTGCATCCTTCATATGCAAAATGGTTGAGGGATTGGTATATGCGCCCCCGTAAATAGGATTCGTGGGCTCTCACGGATGTCCGTCTTTTGTCTTGATATTTCTGTCTACTTGTAGTTTGTGTTTTGCTTCCTTTGGACATCAATGTAATCTTTTACCTTCTTGTCTGAATGAAATAATATAGAACTTTTCTGACTTGCTCATGATATATGAATGTAACTGATTTTGAACAGAATACATTTGCTCTGTTCTTTGCTTGTAGTAGTTGCCCCAATGGGAGACTTTTTGTGGACCTATTACCCTTGGCGTATCCTGGTTCTGGATACGGATAATAAGTTTGAAGAGAACCAACATACTTACTCAGAGGTAATGAGGACATTGCAAGCATGAAGGTTTCTTCGATGGAGCCTTCCCACTCAGAGGTAAGGAGGACATGTCAGGAGTGGGCTCCATGAAGGGGGTAGATAAAACGACTCAGAGGTAATGAGGACATGGAAGTTCTATGAATAGGGGTGATTTATATTTGGCGGAAGTAAAACGACTCAGAGATAACATCGACGTGCTCGTTTTGGAAATTTGTGGATCTGTTACCCTTTTGTGCACTGAGAGTGCGGGTAGTGGATCATGAGGGAGGAGCTCTTTCAGAGGAATAAGTTCAGAGATATGGTTATATATGACTTACTACCTAAAAGAGTGATCGGAATGTAAGTTCAGAGGTACCTGCAGGTACATAACTCAGCAATTTAGGATATTTGGAGGAAGAATATGAGTTCAGCGGTACTGAAGGGTACATAACTCAGCAATCTAGGATTTTGTGGATGTGAGTTCAGCGGTACCGGTGTGTACATGACTCGATAATCTAAAATTTGGAGAATGTGAGTTTAGCGGTACCGGCGGGTACATAACTCGATAATCTAGAATTTTGTGAATGTGAGTTCAGCGGTACCGTTGGGTATACAACTCGATAATCTGGAATTTTGTGAATGTGAGTTCAGCGGTACCGGCGGGTACATAACTCAATAATTTGGAATTTTTGGGGAAAGAATGTGAGTTCAGCATTACTGAAGGGTACATAACTCAGCAATCTAGGATTTTGTGAATATGAGTTCAGCGGTACCGGTGGGTACATGACTCGATAATCTGGAATTTAGAGAATGTGAGTTCAGCGGTACCGGCGGGTACATGACTCGATTATCTGGAATTTTGTGAATGTGATTTCAGCGATACCGGTGGGTACATGACTCAATAATCTAAAATTTTGTGAATGTGAGTTCAGCGGTACCGGCGGGTACATAACTCAATAATATGGAATTTGGAGAAAGTGAGTTCAGCGGTACCGGCGGGTACATGACTCGATAATCTGGAATTTTGTGAATGTGAGTTCAGCGGTACCGGTGGGTGCATGACTCGATAATCTGAAATTTTGTGAATGTGAGTTCAGCGGTACCAGTGGGTACATAACTCAATATTATAGAATTTTTGGAGGAAGAATGTGAATTCAGCGGTACTGGAGGGTACATAACTCAACATTTTTGAGAATGTCGTTTAGACATAATATTTCTTCAGGAACTTACCATTGACGGGCAACATGAGCAAGTCTCGTTTTGTTTTACGAGACGGTAAGTACCGTTGGAGAATACAACCTCACTGATAAATAGCCCTTCCCACTTTTGCTGGAATTTACTGGTGGTTTTGTGAGTCATAACCATCGGCCTCCGAACTGCTTGAACGAGATTGCCTACTTGGAATGTTCTGGTTTTAACCTTCTTATTGAAGGCTCCGGAAATGCGTGCTTTGTATAGCTCGATTCGTTGCTGAGCCAAGAGGCATTTTTCATCTAAGGCCTCCAACTCTTGTAGCCGACAATAGTAGTTATCGTCCGTCGTCAATTGGTAAGTGAGAGCGATGCGGAACATGGGTATTTAAGTCTCCATTGGAAGAACTGCCTCACTTCCGTACACCAGGGAGAATAGTGTGTTTCCAGTGGCCGTTTGGACTGTAGTACGGTACGCCCATAAGCATTCACCAAGCTTCTCGTTCCAGTCGCATTTATTATTTTATTGAATGCTTCTGCCAACCCATTCGCTGCCGGATTGTATGGCATCGAAGCAATATTCTGAATTTGATGCTTGTCGTAGAATCGATAGAAGGCGTGGCTTACGAACTACGGACCATTATCGTGGATGATCCTTCGGGGCAGTCCAAAGCAGTAGATGATGTGATGCTTAAGGAAGCTGATCACGTTTGAAGTCTTCACTTCTGCAAGCGGAACAGCTTCCGCCTATTTGGAGAAGTAATCCGTGATTGCGAGTATGAAGCGATGTCCTTGGGAATAAGGTAGAGTGATCGGACCGATGATATCCATTCCCCATGCTTCGAATTGCCAGGAAGCCACTGTCAGATGTAGAAATTCGGATGGCTGGTGGATGACGTCTGCGTGGACTTGGCAGGGTTTGCACTTTCTTGTATAGTCTATAGCATCTGCTGCCATCGTGGGCCAGTAATAGCCCATTCGGCGAAGACGATCTTACCATTTTGGGCCAGGCTAATGGGCCCCGCAGATACCGTCATGAGCTTCGCGTACGGCTTCTTTGGCTTCTGCATTTGACAGACATCGAAGCAATAATCCATTGTAGGATCTGTGATACATCATTTTCATCTCTGTATCGTAGAAGAATCTGAGAGAACGCCTTCTGATAGAGGTGGCTTTCTTTGGGTTCTCGGGCAGGATGTCATAGACTACAAAGTCAATGAATGGTTGTCTCCAGTCTGGTACTTCGTTGATCGTCTGAGCGGAATAACTCGCCCCGAATTGAACGTTGTTCTTGGGACAGACCAGTTCATAGCCTATTACATTTACCAAATGATGAATATTGTTTGGCGCTGCTAGGGAAGCGGCAAGGCCTGCTAGGGCATCGGCCTCGATATTTTGTAGTCTGGGGACGTGTTTGATAAAGAACCCTTCAAATGACGAGATGATGTTGATCGCTATTTGGTTATAGGAGATCATGTCTTCATGGCGATTTCGTATGAACCCCGGATCTGATTGACGATTAACTGTGAATCGTCGTATGCTTCGAGATATTCTGCCTCCAGCTCTCTTGCAAGTTGGAGGCCAATGACTAAAGCATTGTACTCGGCCACATTGTTAGAGCAGGGTTCTGTGAGGGAGTAAGCGCGATTAATCACAAGTCCGAAAGAAGAAACCAGTACCACCCCGACTCCGACGATGATGTTGCCCTTGGGTCCGGTCCTTGAAGCACCGTCGAAGAACATTCGCCATATATCATCGTGAAAGGCCGCATGCGAGTCGGCGTTCTCGTTTGGGATTTTTTCATAAATTCTGGCCGACCCCGAACCTGGGTGGGCTGCTAAAAAGTATGCCAGAGCTTGACCTTTAACAGCCTTTTGCGGGACGAAGACCATATGGTAGGGGGATAGTAATATTGCCCATGTAACGAGACGAGAGCTGAGTGCCCCTGGTTTCGTCATGAGGACCCTGAGGGGGTTGACTCATGATATCACATGTATGGTTTGCCCTGTGACATAGTGTCGCATCTTTTGAATGGCGAATACCAGGGCGAGGTATTCTTTCTCCACGGCAGTATATTGATGCTCTGGCCCGATCATCATTCGGCTGAGGTAATATATAGATTGCTCATGGCCTGCATCGTTGTTTTGTGCTAGCAGAGCACCGAGGGAATGTTCCATTGCTCGTACGTAGAGCGGGAATGGTTTTCCAGCAACCGAAGCCACCAAGACTGGAGGGTTCAACAAATATTCTTTGATGCTGTCGAAGGCACGTTGGCATTCTTCATCCCAAACGAATGAGATGCCCTTCTTCATGAGAAGGGCGAATGGCTGACATCGCCCGGAGAGGTTAGAGATAAACCTCCTGATGTAGGCTAGCCTTTCTTGAAGGCCTCAGAGTTCACGGAGATTTCTCGGAGGACCCATCTCCATGATCGCCTTTGTCTTCTCAGGGTCTACGTGGATACCCTAGGAGGTAATGATGAAACCCAAGAACTTCCCGCTGGATACGCCCAATAAGTATTTCGTGCTGTTTATTTTCAAATTGTGTGCTCGCATCAGGTTAAACACTGTCCTTAGATCATGTAGGTGATCTTCCTTAGAGCGGCTTTTGACGGCGATGTCGTCAACATAGTATTCTACTATTTTGCGCAAGTGGTCTCTGAAGATGATGCTCATAGCTCTCTTATAGGTGGCGCCAGCATTCTTTAAACCGAAAGGCATGACTGTGTAGCAGTATGTGCCGATTGGTGTTTGGAATGATGAATGCTTTTCGTCGACGAGAGACATTTTTATTTTGTTATACCCCGAGAAGCCATCCATGAATGACATAAGTTCGAAGCCGCAGGTGTTGTCAATCATGATGTCTTTGATAGGGAGGGGGAACTCGTCTTTGGGACATACCTCGTTCAGATTACGGAAGTTGATGCAGATTCGAATCTTTTTATTCTTCTTGAGGACCGGTACTATGTTGGTGACCCAGTTTGGATGTTGTTCCTCACGAATGAAGCTGCTGGCTATCAATTTGTTGATTTTGGCTTCGATCGCATCCATGAAGCCTGGGTGAAGGCGTTGTTGTTGTTGTTTGACTGGCTTTACATCTGGCCGAATGTTGAGTTTATGAAGAGCAACATCGGGGTTTAGTCCTGGCATGTCTTCATAGCTCCAGACGAACACATCAATATATTCTTAGACAAGTTCCAGTAGCGATTCTCGCTCTTTATTAGTCATATTCTTGCTGACGAAGATGGGTTTTGGGGAGGATCCATCACTGATATCAACTTGTACAACCTCATCCTTGGTGGGAGGCTCTCTTTGTTCGAACCGCTTCTTCTACTGTGCATCTAGTTATTATGCCCATGGCTCTAGCTCAAGAAGTTCAGGAATGTCTTCATCTTTTTCGTAGGCATCGGCAAGTGCCATATTGACGGACCAAACTTGCCTGAGCATGTCCCCGATGCTGATATCCGAATCGGAAGTGGGTGATCCAGTTAAGTGTGAGTGCCAATCACATTCTTCGTCTGAGCTTTCGGGCGTTGTCATAGGTGTGACATAACCTATCCCACGTCTGGTCTTGTTATAGTAATCTCGTAGTTTTCCAGCCGGGATCGATGATTGTAAGGATAACTGTCGTCCAGTTCCGTAGTTCAAGCCTGGTGTAGTTCCCAGATCATATCCTTATTTTTACATAAGGTACTTGGATTGGGAACTATATAGATAAAGGGGCAATCTCCCGGTGTCGGGTTCGAGCTCAACTTCTTCCATCTTCAAAGGCTGTGGATTATTTTTTCGACCGAAGATGATTGGATGGTCCCCTCCTTCGATTATACGGTAAGCGTCTTCTACGGGAGTAAGTTGATTTGTGGGGTAAACATTTATCACCTTGTGTGTAGGTGAGTGCCTATACCGTGCTCCATAGCGTACATTGTACAAAGCTTATTAAGCTCGATGTAGTTCAAAGATAGCCCTTTATTGATGAAGTAAGGTATCTTTTCTAACGGGATTACATCATCTGCGGATGGAACATCAGTATGGGCAGCCACATATTTGGCCGTTCTGGTTCTTCCTCGGCCACCCCCTGTATAGATGAAGACTGAGAGGATGACTTGGGCAACTTGATCATCAAGGATTCTGCTGGTGGAGCAGAACGTGGAGTCGTTGGCAAACTAGCGACCCCCAGTTTGTCCTCGATGCTGGACGGGGAGTTGTTGGCTCGCTGGAAGCCCCCGACTTTGCATCGGGGTGACGATTCTTCTTGGGAAGTTGTATTGTCATTTGCTTGTCGGAGGGACTGAGCTTCTCCGTTTGTGGCTGGCCGACTCTAGGCAGTCTGATTGTCACTGGCTACGTTGTGGGTCTTGGCACTTGGCCGGACCTTGGCAGCCGGATTATCATTTTCCCCCTTGTGTCGAGAGGCTGATTGCATCCTTACGTAGAGCGGCCGTAAGGGGTGCGGTCTTGCCAGGTTTGCGCGCTTGGAGGTGGATCGTCAGAGGTTCTTCTGATCCTATGGCTGTCTCAGTTCGAACTTGTACATCTCCTTCACCAAGGTGCCTCTTTGACTTTTCTTATAAGCAGGAGTCTGAGTAGTAGGATTCGACCCCATTGAAAGGATCGATGTCGACAAATTTTGTCCTCACGAAGCCGTATTTGTCGACATACTTGAAGCACTACTGCAGCGTGGTAGGCACGATCATGTAATCGTAAATCCTAGGGCACCCTAGGAGAATATTGTAAGAAGTGTCCGCATCTATGACATAACATGTCATTTCTGACTAAAGATCGCCAATTTGGCACTTCAAGTGAATCTTCCCAATCGGGTAGCTCCTGCCCGAATTGAAACCGCTGATGGCGGTGCTTGTTGGCGTCAGGCGATGCATAGGAATGCGAAAATGATGTAACAGACCCTTCGGGATGATGCTTATGGAAGAACCAGGATCAATGTGCATCCGATCTACCTTTACGTCACCGACATATCAATTGTAGTATAACGGACGATCGTGCAGGTTGGTTTTCATGCGCATGTCCTGTGGAGTGAAGACAATATTGGGCATTAATCCTGTACAAGCGCTGTCTTGGAGATTTGCAGGCGGGCTCTCTCCCGTGAGGTTGACCTGAGCTAGATATGCGTCGGCATTCTGTAGTGCATCGCTTAGTGCCACGCGAACATCTTTGGAGAGTCTCAGGAGCTCGTATAATGACAATTTGGCCGGTAAGTTGGCCAATTATGCCACGATGTCAAAGTTGTAAGGCCTCTCTAGCCCATGAGATGCCTCTTTTCTGAGGGATTTGTCAAAGCGAGTCTCCTTCGGCCTAGGCTTGTCGGTCGTCAGAGGTTGAGAAGGTGTCGGAGCATCAGCATTAGCCGGCAGATGTTCTTCAGTCGAGTTATCTGGTGTAAGTTAGGATTGAGCACCAGACCGAGTAACGATAGTTGCGGCTTCCTCGACATCTGCCGAGATTGTGTGGCAGGATCTGACTTTTCCATTCTTTTTCTTGCCAATGGAGGGTGGTGTGGACTGAGTCACTTCAGATACCAAGTCTGGATGGACCCACATGACCTTTCCTCGTAATGTGGTCAGGGACACTAGACCAGCAATCTGATCTTGAGGAAGTTGAAGATTAGCAATCTCCATTGTCGCCGGAGGGATGGGTATCACGCCGTCTTAAGCCTCCGTTGGAAGGAAGCTGCCGAATTGTACTGACACTATATTGGCTGCCACGGTTACCTCTTCGAAATTAATGGCTAAAGCGCTTGAATCGATGAGATGTTGGATGTATCGCTTTAGTTTGTAGCAGTCATGTGTAGTATGGTTGACGTAGCGATGGTAATTGCAGTACTTTGGGCTCTCCATTTCTTCCGACCGAGGTTCCCGTCTTGGTGGAGGGAGCTAAATTCTAACTCCTTGTATGAGCATGTCCAAGATGGGCTTGACATGGCCGTCTTCGAAAGAGTAGGTAATTTGAGGCCATTGCTTGTCTGCCGGTTTTGACTCAGGTTTCTGGGCTGTATCGACCACTATAGCCTGCTTGCCCTTGTTGTCCCGATTGTTGGAGGCGTTACCACCATTGTTGTTGTTGGTATTAGGGCGCTTGCCCTTTTCCTCTCCATCAGAGATGTGCAATCCCAATTGGCGAGCCTTATTCAACCTATCTTCGGCGCTAGTGGCATTGATGATAAACGTCTTCTAATCCTTAAATTGACTTTCGTCCATCCAGAGGCTGATTGTTGGGAGTAGTCTCTTTTGGCAAATTTCAATTAAGGAGGAATTCGGATTACTGGACGGCAACTTCATCGCGGTTTGGCGAAACCGCTCAATATAGTTCCTTGTCAGCTCCTTCTCCCCTTGAACGACGTCCATGAGGGTGGACAATGTGATGTCCTGTTCTACTTCGTAAAATCTCTCCAAGAACATGCGTTTGAAGCTGGCGAAGGAGGGGATGCAGTTATCTGGCAGTTTACGGTACCAGTCGAAGGCGACTCCTTCCAATGCCCCGATGAATAATCGCGTAAGGTTGGCATCATCATGGGGCAGATGGTCGGTGGTGACCTCGAAGTAAGTGATGTACCGGCTCGCGGAGGTCTTTCCATCATATGGATTGATGTGGAATGGTTTATACTTTCGTAGGAAGGGAACATCTCTCCACGCAGCGGGATACGGTTGTCGTATCCTGAGGTATTGGCAGTTTTTTCGGGCATAAAACATGGCCCGGAGCTCCTGGACCTCTCTTCTCACCTCCCTGGCCTCGTCTGCAGCGGTAGGAGCCGACATTTCAGGAGGATTATTGTCCGGGTTCGGTGCCGCTGAGTTTGAGTCCGCATTGATCGCGGGACCCAAGTTTGTTTGGCCAGCCGTCCCTCCTTACAGAGTAGGGAGGGCTACTTTGATCTCGTCCACCGATTTGACCAAAGTGCGTAGTGTGGCCTCCAGAGTATCGATGCGTTGGTGATCACTGGGACCATCTTGTTCGTCGTTTGTCATGAATATCGTCCTCACATGAGTAGAAGTGGAAGGGACGGTGGATGACGTGCCCTCCAAATCATACCCCCTACCGAGAAGTCATCAGGGTATGTGGGGATGTTCTCCTCTAGTTCGGACTCAAAAGGAATAGTACCTCCAGCTTCAGAGCTTGCTTCATCTTGAGAGTCGTGGACGTCCTCGGGGATGTCGGTACTTGCTGTATCTGATGGGAGAGTTGTTTTTCGGGACTCATCTTCTTGGAACATCGGATTATCGTGGATGTTAGGAGGAGTGCTACCCCTAGTTCCACAGACCCCCAGTAATACGGATGATGAATTTTCCACTGTAGCAGATTTTGTCTTTGAACGGGTTCCTTGACGACCGTTTAGACGACAGTTTCTTAGTCAAAGTGGTTGAAATCTTCGGGCTGGAAACGTTTATCTTCTTCCCTCTCCCATCGGTGGAGATTTTCTATGTGGAGTTGCAAGAGATGACAGGAGGTGCCTCATCCCCTGAGCTCGGCTGTTGTAATCTTTGGAAGACGGACTGCCGGTCTTCTCGTACTGTCGTGTTGTTGCAACAACAGTTGACAATAACTTCGGTGTAGTGATGTCCGTGGGAGGACACTTTGCACACCGAGGCCTCTTCTCTTTTCTTGCGCTTGTGGAGGATAACCGCACGTAAGTCAGATGGGTCTGGAATGACCATGTTTGCACCCTTGGTTTTAAGAGACTTTTGGGAATCACTCTGTCCGTTTGCCGCCGGGGGCTGGACTCGAGTGATTCTGTAAAACTTCCTATCAGAGGCCTGCATAACAGTATTGAAGAACAGTTTGGCAACTCTAGAGGGGGGTGAATAGAGTTTATATAGAAAAATAGCCAATTAAAAATAACTCTTTCACCAACAATAAATAATCAGAGTAAAGTACAGAAAATAAATGAAGAGCAGAAGAGCATACGCAAACACAGCGATTTTAACCTGGTTTCCCTCGTGGAGGACTAGTCCAGGCCTGAGAACTCTAGCTCAGGATTAAATCCACTATTTGTGAAATAGTAGTTTACAACCCGTGCCTTTTCTTCAGAAGAGCACGTCAACTTCTAACAGAGGATCGCAGTGGCGATTTGCTTGGAATTGTCCAAGCGACTTCTTCGACTCTTGCACAAGAATCCTAACTGAGAGATGCTGAGCACTCGAGACTTAGGAGGCTTGTGGCTAGTAGATGGGAAGGGTATGGCTTATTGAGCTTATAAGAGAGAAGAGAAGAGAAGATTGGATGATTTGAAATGAGAGAATTCATGCCCTATTTATAGTGTTTTTATAGGCAGAATTCGGCCAGAATTCGGGTAGAAAAATTCAAAAATTTGGCCGTTGGACAACTAGCAACCAGCTAACCCTAAAATTAGGGTTCCTGATTTCTAGGGGACAGAGTTCGGCCCGAACTCTGTGTGGAGGCAGAGTTCGGCCCGAACTCTGTCTCCAGAGCACAGAGTGGTTCAAATGGGCTTTTTGGGCAGTGTTTGGTTCAGTGGAGCTAGGGATTTTGGGTAGGTTATAGACTAAGTTCCAAGAGCTCAGCATGACTCAGAGTACACAAGTCTAGACTCAATGAAATTATAAAATACAGACTCCAGAATACACTTAGAGCCGGAGACTGAGCTGTCATCTGTCTTGAACTGAATGCAGTCGTCGTGTGTCGTATTGAATTAATACAAATATTATTTAGTCAATGTAGTCAATATTTGGTTGACTGTGACTTTGTGTCAACAATCTCCCCCATATTGATAATTGACAAAATAATATATGTATATTTCAATATTTAAACCTGGACACAGTTGATTGTAACATAGCTCCCCCATAAACGATGCCTGAGCTAAAAGAAGATAGCTCCCCCGTAAACCATGAACGGTGTCGAGCTAGAAGCTATAGCTCTCCCCCATACAAAATGCATAGAACCTGTGACCTGATAGATAATATTTTCCCAGAGCAAGAACAAGCACAGATATGCATAGAACCTGTGGCCTGATAGATAATATATCTCCCAAAAGCAAAACAAGCACAAAACTATAAAAATATACATATTTCTCCCCCTTTTGGCAGTTAGCAATAAATAAGCAACGAATAGTAATGCAACCACACCAAGCAGAGAAGAAACAGTGAAATACTAAGCAAAATAAGTCACTGACATAAAGTAAAACTATGATAAAGGACAGATAATGTCATCCACCAAACCAAGTGGCCAACTCATAAACAGAGTACATAAAACCAGCTACATAAAACCATAATAAACTAAATAACTGAAAGCAAAAAATAACTAAGATCATCAGCAGTAGCAGCAGCAGATCGAGCCAATCTCCATCACGGAGCACGAGAAGGTCCAGGAGAGTTGGAACATCTGGGATCCACAAGAGCAGCACTCGGATCCAGGTAACGCAAGACCCATGGATCATCAATGCGATATCCCTCACGATCGGGATCCCGCTGCATGGGAATAGGCATAGTAGGATGATGGGACATGGAGTACCGAATATCATGCAGTGAGTTGCTGAGTGCACTCATCTGCAGGGTAGTGCGGTAGTCCATCTGAGCCCACCGATCAGCCTCTAAGTAGAAACGATCCTGGAGCATGGTCTGGATGGAGTCAAGAGTGGCAGGTGGAGGTGGTGTATCCTGACCGAAAGGAGGGGCGTCAGGCTCCTCATCATCAGAATGCTCAAAGGCCTCAGGAGAGGCGACAACTGCCTGAGTACAACGTGCCTTGGACAGGAAAGCAGGAGCAGGCAAGAACGGACAGATATCAAGTGGTATGTTAAATGCACGAAAGATCATAGAAAGGTACAGAGGATAAACCAGAGCTCGTGGTTTCTTCCTACAGTGAATCATCCAGTCCATCATTGTACGTGGAAGATTGAAAAAAATTCCAAAGTGAAGATGATAAAGAGCAGATATTTCAAGATAAGTGATGTCATCATGGGAACCTGTTTTGGGTAGAATGGTGTTAGAAATAATCCAATAAAGATCAGAAAAATATGGGTTGAGATATTTAGCCGTGAGCTTGCGAGGACGTGTGTATGGAGTACACAAATCGTCCTTGAAGCTCTCAAGGGAAATTCCGTCGGAAAAACGGAACGAGCGAGCGTCAACTAGCTTTTCCCAAGAATTGGGCTCTTGAAGATCAAGATATTCGGCTAAGTCAAAGTCATCAAAAGATATATTTATACCTGCAACTCGTGAATAAATATGGAGATCCTCAAAGGTCATGTTGCAGTAGAACATTTGGACAGCATGACGATAGATAGCAGAAGTGGTAGTGACAAGCTCATCAAAGCAGAGGTCATGAAATAAAGAATCATATTGAGAGAAGATAGAAAAACTAATAGGATGTCCTGCGAATACCTGACGATTCCGATAGTCACTAAACCAGTTGTTTGAGGCATCTAGTGAAACAAATAATCGGTTGTCATAGGTAGAAGGGTTTCGAGGACGAGGTGGGTTGAACAACGGATGAGGTGGTTGAAGTTGTTCAATGATATGTTCCTTCGTCGGAGGAGTATCTGAAGAGGAAACACTCTCAGTTCGAATCCTCTTTCCACGATTGAACAAGCGAGGAGCCATAAAAACTTGATAGAGTGAAGTATAGAAGACAAGAATGATACCTCAAATGATTAATAAACAGTGGAAGAGAATGACGAGAAACCCTTTTTCCTTGATTTTGAGGAGCAATGGAGCACTCTAGATCAAAAACTAGGGTTAGGGTTTGAAGGAAAGAGTTTGGAGAGGTAAGGAAGGAGGCAATGGTGAAGGAGAGAGAAGGAGTCCCGACATAAAGTAGGGGTTTGTCTTTGGTCGGATGAAATATTGACCATAGGATCTAAATTGATCCAACGGCAGAGCCAGATCCCGACGCTGGAACTTAGGGACCGAACTCGGCCCGAACTCTGTTAGGGGCAAAGTTCGGCCCGAGTTCTGGATCAGTGGTCCAGAACTAAAAGCAGGCTGAAAAGATAAAAAAAATTGATTAAGTGTTGAACAAAAGGGATTTTGAGGATAAAAGTTTGATGAAAACAATGAAGTACATAGAGAGGTACACAAAGGTCAGAATAAACTTTAGGAAAGATCAATTAGGCAATAATAAATCGGAACAAACCATATAATAAACAAGGAAATATATTGTAATTCAGTATTTCAAATTTGCCATGGGTTAGCTGCAGGGGCCGGATCCCAGCTAGCGGTAGTCCTGAGGACTAATGCACCGTGTCGCTTAGGCTTTTACGCCTTTTTGTCAGAAGGACCCTTTCGGCTTGTACCCATAATAAATTTGTCATAAAAGAATCAAAATATACTCGACATTTACGCAAGTAAGTCTCAACTTATAACTGCTTCATCCAAAATTCTGAGTTCACGACAAAGATAATTGAAGCGCTCTTCGGATAATGGCTTAGTAAAGAAATCTGCTTGCTGATGATCAGTGTCAATAAATTCTAAGTTAATCGTGCCATTTTGCTGATGATCACGCAAAAAGTGGTGTCTGATCTCAATGTGTTTAGTGCGTGAGTGGCAGACAGGGTTCTTAGTCAAATTGATGGCACTAGTATTGTCACAGAATATAGGAATATGCATGAAAGATAACTTATAGTCTTCAAGGGTTTGCTTCATCCACAGAATTTGTGCACAACAACGCCCAGCTGCTATGTATTCAGCTTCTGTTGTGGATAGTGCGACAGAGTTCTGCTTCTTGCTAAACCATGAGACTAAAGCCTTTCCTAATAAATGACACGTGCCGCTCGTACTTTTACGGTCGACCTTGCATCCAGCAAAGTCAGCATCAGAGTAACCGATGAGGTCAAATAATGTTGACTTGGGATACCATAGACCCACTGTAACCGTACCCTTAAGGTATCGAAAGATATGCTTAACCGCGGTCATGTGAGATTCCTTAGGATTTGCTTGATATCTAGTACATAGGCAAACACTAAACATGATATCGGGACGACTAGCAGTTAAATAAAGTAAGCTGCCTATCATACCTCGATACTTACGTTGATCAACGGGTTTGTCGCTCTCATCTGGTTCGAGTTTGGTTGAAGTAGCCATTGGAGTGCTGATTGGTTTGATGTTGTCATGATCGAACTTCTTCAGCATGTCCTTGGTATACTTCGATTGACAGATGAAAGTTCCATTAGCCATTTGTTTCACTTGCAGACCAAGAAAATAGTTGAGCTCTCCCATCATGCTCATCTCAAATTCTGTCTGCATACACTTGGCAAATTCTTGACAGAGGGTTTCATCAGTAGAAGCAAAAATGATATCATCAACATAAATTTGAATCAACAGAATGGTGTCTTTAAAAGATTTTATAAACAGTGTAGTGTCAATTTTCCCTTTTGAAAAACCTTTCTCAAGTAAGAAGCTACTTAGCCTTTCATACCAAGCTCTGGGGGCTTGTTTGAGGCCATAAAGTACTTTCTTTAGCTTGAACACGTGGTCGGGAAATTTGTGATTTTCAAAGCCAGGAGGTTGTTTCACATAAACTTCCTCCTTAATAAAACCATTCAGGAAAGCACTTTTCACATCCATTTGAAATAATTTAAAGTTTTGAAAATTAGCAAAAGCACAAAGCATCCGAATGGATTCTAGTCTAGCAACAGGAGCATACGTCTCATCGTAGTCGATACCTTCCTCTTGGTTGTATCCTTGAGCTACTTGACGAGCTTTGTTATGTGTGACTGAACCATCTTTATTTACTTTGTTTCTAAAAACCCATTTAGTACCAATTATCGAGTGATTAACCGGTCTAGGAACGAGTTCCCATACTTGGCTTCTCTCGAATTGGTTGAGTTCTTCTTGCATAGCAGAAATCCAAAATTCATCATTAAAAGCTTCAGAAATGTTTTTAGGCTCTACTTGTGAAATGAAGGCAGTGCTAGCAACGGAGTCTCTTAGTGATGATCTAGTAGTTACTCCACGTGAAACTTCTCCTATAACTAAATTTTCTGGATGAGAAGGTTTGAAAGAGAATTTCTTAGGCAAACCCTCCAGAGAATTAGTTTCGGTTGAAGTATTCATTGGAGTAGAAGTTGATGGCTCAACGTCATCATCAAGAGTACTTGCTGCACTGTTGTCTTCATCAAAAGTCACATTTGTTGACTCTTCCACAATAAGTGAGCGTTTATTAAAAACTCTATATCCCTTACTCTTGGCGACATAACCAAGAAAGATACCATCGTCAGCTTTGGCATCAAATTTGCCTAAGTTGTCTTTGGTGTTAAGGATAAAACATCTACAACCAAAAACTTTAAAATAAGAAACATTGGGGGTTCTCCCAAACCAAAGCTCATAGGGTGTTTTCTTCGTAATGGGACGAATCAGCACCCTATTCAAAATGTGGCATGCTGTACTAACAGCTTCTGCCCAAAAATATTTTGAAAGTGAAAATTTATTCAACATAACTCTGGCCATATCGTCGAGAGTTCTATTCTTCCGCTCTACAACACCATTTTGTTGAGGAGTTCTAGGACAAGAAAATTCATGATCAAAGCCATTCGCATTACAAAAACTTTCAAAATCATAATTTACGAATTCGCTTCCATGATCACTTCGGATTCGAGTAATCATGTAGCCTTTTTCGTTTTGAGCTTTCTTTACAAAAATTTTAAAAGCAGAAATAGCATCGCTCTTATTAGCGAGAAAGAAAACCCAAGTAAATCTCGAAAAATCATCAACAATAACAAATGCATAAAGTTTGCCGCCAAGGCTAGCTATTCTACTAGGACCAAATAAATCAATATGAAGTAATTGCAAGGGTCTAGTAGTACTTACAGAGTTGATGGAATGAAACGAGGATTTAGTTGCCTTGTTTAGTTCACATTCGGCACATACCGTGTCCTTTTTGAATGTGATGTCAGGCAATCCTCTCACTAGCTTCTTGGTAGAAAGCCTGGATATAGCATCCATGTTGGCATGACCAAGACGCTGGTGCCAAAGTAGTCGTTCGTCTTTGTGGGCATATAGACATCTACCTGCATTGTTAGTTTTTATAGAAAGATAGAAAATATAGATGTTGTCCTCTCTTTTTCCTTCAAAAGCAATGTCTCCTGTTGACCTATCATAGATGTAGCAACTGTTTTATCCAAAGTTAATATCATATCCATGATCAGCAAGATGACTAATGCTGAGCAGGTTATGCTTTAACTCGGTCACTAGGCAGACATCCTTTATTACAGGAGAAGGAGGATGACCAATGACACCATTACCTATAATATGCCCTTTGAGATTGTTACCGAAGGATACGTATCCTTCTCTCTTCATCGATAGTGATGCAAAAAGATTTGCGTCTCCCGTCATATGTCGCGAGCATCCACTATCGAGAATCCACTTACTTTCAGTTGAGGAGGGAAGGTCCACCTACATCAAGAGTAGATGTGACCTTTGGTACCCAAGTTCTTGAGGGTCCTGAAAAGTTAGTCTTTGGAAACCAAGCATATATCTTTTTATCTACAAGTCTTCTAACTCTGCACTATGGTGAGATGTGTCCATGTGATCCACAATAAGTACAGATAGCATTCTTATTTATACTAGGAGCATGAGAATAATATCTGTAAGCAACAGGATGAGGATGGACATGATGTGAAGAGTTGGCATGGTGAAGATGATTATGCATGGAATAAGTGGCATGTTGATGGTGTCTATGAGGCATAGAATGATGGTATTGTCTATGATGTGTGACATGCTGATATTGTCTAGATGGCATGGCATGATGATTTTGTCTATATTGCATGACATGATGATTTTGTCTATATGGTATATGAGGACCTTGTCTATATGGCATTGCATGATGATTTTGTCTATATGGCATGGCATGATGATTTTTATGTGTGGAGTGATGTTGATTGTGTCTTTGTACATGATGAGTGTGTACTGAGTGAGAATTGTTCTTACGTGCACGTGGTTTATGAAAGTTTGTGTATATAAATGCATGGTTATGTGCTGCATGAGAATGACGTGGTTGACTAGCATGAGTGGTGTTGTGCCCATGTGATTGGGTTTGAGGTTGAACAACCTGTTTACCCAATTTGGTTTCTAATCTTTTAGAAACAGCTTGCAGTTCATCAACCTTAATATTTAAGCCATAAATCTTAGTCATGGAAATCTTGTGTCTACTCTTTTCTTCAGCAAGCAACGTGTTGAGAGTAGTAATTTCTTGAGTTTGTTGCTCAATACGTGCTTCAGCATCATGTAAGCTTAATTTAAGCTTGGATACTTCATCAGTGTCATTAGTGGGTGACGTGTTTCTAACATTATCAAGAAGTAAAGAAATTCTTTGTATCTCATCTTCTAGACTTTTGATTTTGTCCTTGGCATGTTTATATTTACCGATGACCTTTTTATGATCATCGAGTAAATCAGTGAAAGCATCGCCAAGTTCATCAAAAGAGAAGTCATCCAGAGTTTCGTTAGATACCTTGTTGGAAGTTGCCATCAGGCACACATTTGCTGTATCTTGAGGAGAGTCCTTTTCTTCCTCAGAGTCACTCGCTTCACTTTCATGCCAAATGCCTGTGTTGGCATATTTCTTTGATGAGTTCCTTTTGTATGGCTTCTCATAGCGGTTGCTCTTCTTCAGGAATGGGCAGTCTTTTCGGACATGTCCAGTTTTCTTGCAACCGTAACAAGTTGGTTCTTCTTCATCGTCTTCTTGAGATTCCTTCTTCCTTCGATTGAAGCGAAGGAATTTCTTGAAGTTGTGAACCATGAGAGCTTGGTCTTCATCATCCGAATTATCTTCTTCGGTCTCATCATGATTAGCTCTTCGTTGATGAGCTTTGAGTGCGATCTCCCTGGTCTTCGGAGCAGGCTCTTCGAAGTCCTTGAGGTCAAGCTCGTGAGTCATAAGCTTACCCATCAAGGTCTCCATTGACATTGTTGTGAGATCGTTTTCTTCTATGATGGCTGTCACCTTAGGGTTCCAAATCTTTGGTAGCCCTCTGAGCAGCTTACGAATCTTCTCGTGGTTTGAGTACTGCTTTCCAAGCGAGGATAGAGGATTGATGATGTCGAGGAATCTTGTGAACATTTGAGTGATCGTCTCACTTGGCTTTATCTTGAAAGCTTCGTATTCTTGAGTGAGACGGCTTATTTTGGATTCCTTGACCTGTGTGGTTCCTTCATGCGTCACTTCTAGAAGTCTCCATACTTCATGAGCAGTGGTGCATGTAGAGACCCTGTTGAACTCATTCCTGTCTATAGCACAGAATAAAGCATTAATAGCCCTAGCATCTAGACTTGCCTGTTTCTTCTCCTCGACAGAATATTTGTCGTGTGGTTTCTCAATGAGGTCACCATCGACAACTATTCTGGCGGGCTTTTTGTAACCGTCAGTGACGACAGTCCACAGGTCAAAGTCTAGAGACTTAAGATAGAAGATCATCCTTGTTTTCCAATATGTGTAGTTAGTCCCATCAAATAGGGGAGGCCTATGAGTGGACTGACCTTCACCATGATTGGAAATCAAGGATTGTGTGGTTGCCATGGATCAGCTCTTAGGATGTTAGTCCTTGTAAAGAGAACAGAGCTCTGATACCAATTGAAGAACAGTATGGCAACTCTAGAGGGGGGTGAATAGAGTTTATATAGAAAAATAGCCAATTAAAAATAACTCTTTCACAAACAATAAATAATCAGAGTAAAGTGCGAAAAATAAATGAAGTGCAGAAGAGCATACGCAAACACAGCGATTTTAACCTGGTTTCCCTCGTGGAGGACTAGTCCAGGCCTGAGAACTCTAGCTCAGGATTAAATCCACTATTTGTGAAATAGTAGTTTACAACCCGTGCCTTTTCTTCAGAAGAGCACGTCAACTTCTAACAGAGGATCGCAGTGGCGATTTGCTTGGAATTGTCCAAGCGACTTCTTCGACTCTTGCACAAGAATCCTAACTGAGAGATGCTGAGCACTCGAGACTTAGGAGGCTTGTGGCTAGTAGATGGGAAGGGTATGGCTTATTGAGCTTATAAGAGAGAAGAGGAGAAGATTGGATGATTTGAAATGAGAGAATTCATGCCATATTTATAGTGTTTTTATAGGCAGAATTCGGCCAGAATTCGGGTAGGAAAATTCAAAAATTTGGCCGTTAGACAACTAGCAACCAGCTAACCCTAAAATTAGGGTTCCTGATTTCTAGGGGACAGAGTTCGGCCCGAATTCTGTGTGGAGGCAGAGTTCGGCCCGAACTCTGTCTCCAGAGCACAGAGTGGTTTAAAGGGGCTTTTTGGGCAGTGTTTGGTTCAGTGGAGCTAGGGATTTTGGGTAGGTTATAGACTAAGTTCTAAGAGCTCAGCATGACTCAGAGTACACAAGTCTAGACTCAATGAAATTATAAAATACAGACTCCAGAACACACTGAGAGCCGGAGACAGAGCTGTCATCTGTCTTGAACTGAATGCAGTCGTCGTGTGTCGTATTGAATTAATACAAATATTATTTAGTCAATGTAGTCAATATTTGGTTGACTGTGACTTTGTGTCAACAATGTGGAGCGCTCAAATGGTCAGAGGTCGGGACAACGAACTAAGCTTCCTAAGCTCGTGCTGCTCTAGACTTCTTTACTCTAGTGCATGAGGGCACATAGTAGGAAGAGTCTAAGTGGTGTTACAGAGAGTCAGACATATTTTCTCGGGAGCATGAAAGATCAGGACCATAGGAAAGGCGATCGAAGACTGAGCCTTAGCTGCATGGGACATACAGCATGTGGCTGGAATCAACAGTTTTCATGCGGCTGGCAATTATGGCCGCATGGGCTTTCTTCATACGGATGGAAGTTTCGACCGCATGAGTATTCTTCATGCATTTGGAAATCTTGGCCGCATGGGTGTTCTGCATCTGGCTGGCAGTTGCGGCCGCATGAACATCATGCATGCGGCTGGCTAGTTTGGCCGCATGACTGTTCAGCCTGCGACTAGTGACTTTGTTCAACTTCTTCCTGGAGCACATAGAATCACTCTTTGCCCCTGTAAGTCCAGCATCGTAGTGTTTTCCCCTGCCGGACTTGGGGAAAGCAGAGTCCTCTATGGCCTGAAGTGGGGCCGCATGAGAGTTGCCTTTGCCGTCTTGGACAGTAGAGAGTACTTCGTCCAGAGCTTGGGGAGGAGCAAATAATTTTGGCCTCCACTCCTTGCAAGCCTTCTTTTTGCGGGTTTGCTTCTGGACCGGGCCAGCGCCCCCGTCGGAGAGCATTTCTTCAAACGCCTGTTGGTCGAAGCAGACGACCATCTTCTATTGTGTGGAGCCAAGTTTGGCTGCATCCGATTATATCACCAACTTCTCAGCCGTGGAGAAGTTTTTCTCCAACAGAGTCGCCATCGTGTTTGCCATTGATTATAGAAGAACTGAACAATTATATCGGAGGACTGCACTTTTACTTCACAATACAAACTCGCTCATACAAAGAAAGCCTAGGGACGAAAGCCTAGGTACAGCAATCTAAGTACAATTGTTTAGTTTTTTCTGGGGGGTGACGGTAGAGGCTCGGGAAAGCGACGGCAGCTCTGCCTTACTCCTTGGATGATCGGACGCAGCCTTGGCTCTGGTGAAGAAATGCTCTCGGACGTGTGGAAAGACTCTCCTGCGCCTTGGTTGCTAGATCTCTGGATGTCTCTGTAGTGCTCTCTCTTTTTTCTCTTCTCTGTCTCTCTCTTGTCGTCGTCCTTTTGCAAGGGAATAGCACCATACTATTTATAGGAGTAGGGTGTGATCATTAGAGTTTGCCAATCATTGCCTCCTTAAGAAGTCGACGGTTATGGATCAATGAATCTAGGCCGTTCATCTTGAATATAATAAATTTGAGCAATAAATGTGATTGCATCAAATCTTTATAGGCAATAAATATTGATTGCCATGAATATTCGTGATTCGTGATAGCCTGCCACGTGTCCAATTTCTTGATTTGATTTGATCCAGACAATTATGATGATCGCAACAAATCTAATTTTGTTGGGATTTGTTAGCACCAAAAGTTCCAGGGAAGATAAGACTGCCACGTGTCTCAATTGCAGCGAAGAGTGCCACGTGTCACAATTGGACCGTCCTGGCCGAGCCGCATATGGTGGGGTGCTCTCAGCCGCATGAAACATGCAGACGCATGAGGATGTACAGCCGCATCAGGATGGACAGCCACACGTGGATGGGCAGCCACATGGGGATGGGCAGCCGTATGGGGATAGGCAGCTGTATGCAGAGGGGCAGCCGCATGCAGATGGGCAGCCGCATGCAGATAGACAGCCGCATACAGATGGAAAGTCGCATGGAGATAGGCAGCCGCATGGGGATACGGATAGACAGCCACATGGAGTGGCCTCGGGACTTGGTAGATTTTGTCAGCTGTAAGGAGATTTTCTTCTCTTTCCTAGGATCACACCATCATGTCAGAGTTATTATTACGTCTTCATGTCAGAGCTGTCATAGCTATTTTTTGTCAGAGCAGCCGTAAGTGCATTAAATGCAGCCGTTTGTAGAGAACAACTGTTGAAGGCCACGTGGCTTCTTTCTGAGCCGCATGGATCTATCCGAGCCGCATGGACCCCTGAGCCGCATGAACTTCTGGGCCGTATGGGGATCCTGAGCCGCATGGAGATCCTTCTGTCGGAGCTGCATAGGTCTTTCTTTATTCTTTTCCATGCTTCTACACTAGACCTGAAAGACTTGTGACTTCGCATTTTCCTATGCAATCTTGATAAAAGAATAGCCCTTCTTTGAATCCGCCACTCACTTTCTTTCGAGTAGGGTTAACAAGAAAGTCAAATCAATCTCCTCAACCGAACTCGCTTCTTTTTCTTAAGAACCCGAAGGCGAGCTAATCCGTCTTGGTGTAACTCCTAGTCATGATTGATTGGATACAGGGTGTTCACTCAAACTCAAAAAGAATGGACTCCATTTCCTCGGGTTGTACTGTACGCCCTTTTCATGACGCTTCCGGAGATCGAGGATCTCTTTGTGGCAATAAGAAGTTGGTCTGGTTGGCTTGCCAATCGATGGACGGAAATGAGATTGTAGCTCTAGTTCCATGTCCCAAGGATCATCCGAAGAATGGAAAGACGGCTGGCTCGACTCTTGTTCCGTCTCACAAGATCTAAGACCAAGTTTTGGCACTCGAAGACGGAGACAGTTATAATCTGACAATCGTGTCACGATCAGTCTTTCGGTCATGGGCCACCTTATGAGCACAGACCCAACAACATGTGTTACTAAGCATGGACGGAGTCCGTTACAAGTCTAAGATTTGGAAGTTCGGGCTAAACCACTGAGCGACTAAATCCAAGATTTCTAATTTTACCCCATTAGAAGGGTTGAGAAAGGATTATGTATGGCACAATTGTTCAAGTAAAGGAGGGAACACTACCAAAATACAGTCAATTAGCGACGGCACATTAGCGACGGATATTTTCCGTCGACGTTAGCAACGGATTGGCGGCAAATAGCCGATGGAGTACCGACGACAAGCCGATACATATTTTATTTTATTTTAAGGGGAAGAAAAGGTCGCTCATCCGTCGCTAGGGCGTCGGAGATATAGCGACGGATAAGCCGTCGTCGCTATGCAGTCGATTATTTGGCAAAAATTGTTGGGAGAAGTGGTAGGACAATACTTCGACTACGTAGCGACGGATATACCGTCGGCAAGTATCCAATAGAGCGACGGACTAGCGACGGATAGATTCCGACGCTAGTCCGTCGCTAAATATACCACCCAGAATTAAATTGAAACGATAGAGGAAACTTTTCATTTCTCCCAAATTTCACTCTCTCTCCTCTCTCTCCCCCCTGCGGCGGTCGACGACTTCCCTCTCCTCTCTCTCTCTCCCGCGGGCGGCGGTGATCGGCGACCTCTTCTATCTCTCTCCAAAAGGTAATCCCCTCTCTCTCTCTCGCGGTAGACGTGGGTGTGCGTCGGGGGATGCGGGGGCGACGAGTGCGTGGTGGACTGGGGGACGGCGGGGGAGGCGTGGGGTGGAGGGGCGGCGGGGGGTGGGAGGGTTACGCTGGCGCATGCGGGGCTGCGGTGGGCGGCGGGGGACAACGCGCACCGGTGCAGCAGAGGACGGCGCGCGCTGGGCAGCGCGGGGCTGGGGGGGCGACGGGGGGTGGGAGGGGTACGCTAGGGTTTATAAGTATAAGTTGTAGTAATTATCCTAGTTTAAGAAATAGGATGAGAAAGTCTATTGCTTTATATATTTATATATATACATATATATATATATATATATATATAAATATATATATATATATATATATATATATATATATATATATATATATATTTCGAGAACCAGCATTTTATTGATAGAAACTTAATAGAAGTACAAGAGAAGGTCTATCCAACTCCAAGAATAGGCCAATGCAACGGTAGTGAAGGCTTGTGCTTGCATCGCTTCAATGCTTTCCCAATTTGAAGTATTGTCTCATGCAGTAGTTGTACTTCTGAGTATTTATACTCCTCATATCTCCACTTGTTTCTATTCTTCCATGTTACCCAACACACAGCGGCAACTACAATCTCTTTTAGGTGAATGGTGGGACGACTCCACCAGTTCCCGAACAATCGAAGCAAATTCCCCCTCCGCCCAGTTATGTGAAGATCAATCTGAAGATTATTCCACAGCTTCTCAATCAGCTCCCCATCTCCAAATATATGTGCTGTGGTCTCCTTCTTTGGATTAGTGCAACAGTGACATTGTGAAGCTAATCGAAAACCCATTCTTTGAATGTTATCATCCATGGGGAGCTTATTATGCAGTAATCGCCACAACAAGATGGACCACTTATATGGAATGCAAGAGTTCCATTTATGTTTGAAGTGTGGTCGAGTAGTAGAAGGGTTGCGGAGTACCTTCCAAGCGATTGAGACTGAGAAGTTCCCACTCGGTGCAGAAGTCCAGATCCAATCTCCCGAAGTCGTCTGATCAATATACTGATTAGCCATTGTCCTTCCTTCCACCAGTCTATGCCACACATGAGAACACTTCTGTGGTACTCCAGCTGTATTCATATCTTGAATTTTACAGTATCTAGCCTTGAGGAATTGCTGCCACAATCCATCCTGAGTTTTGAATTTCTACCATAATTTTGCTGTGAATGCATCCATTGTCTCTTGTAAGCTTCTAATGCCCAAACCTGCTTCCTCAACAGGAAGAGCCATAGAACTCCAACTTGCCCATATATGTTTTTGTACACCATCATTTGTTCCCCAAAAGAACCAAACGAACATATCTTCTAGCTTGTTTAGAACTGCCTTCGGAGGATTGTATGCCGCAATCGTGTACATAGGTATGGATAACAAAACAGATTTGAGCAAGGTTAATTTACCCCCATAGGATAGTAATTTCTGTTGCCACCCTTCCAATCTTCTCCTAATCTTAGCAAGAAGGTCTTCATATAGGTTAGTTGTACGTCTGCCCACGGCCATTGGACAACCTAGATAAGTGAATGGTGGCTGCTTAAGCTCAAATCCTGTAATAACTTGAAGTTCCTCCTTCCTTTCAAATGTTGGCATGGTATAAATAGATGATTTAGAGGTATTTATACTCTGACCAGAAGCTCTCTCATATTTCTGAAGTATCTCATGAACTAGATGATCCGATCGAACATCACCAGCTGAGAAAAGCAAGACATCATCTGCAAAAGCTAGATGAGTAATAGCCCGACATCCACTAGGAGCGTAATAATGGTGGAATAAAGCATTCTCTACTAGTTTGGTTGAGATTTCTGGACAACACTTCGACTGCAATAATGAATAATGCTGGTGACAAAGGATCCCCTTGGCGTACTCCTCTATATGCTTTGAAGTACCCGATGATACCCCATTGATAATAGTAGAGTACCACACGTTATTGATCAGACAGAAAATCATACTAATCCACTTCTCATCAAATCCAAATTTGCGCATAACTTGCATAAGAAATTTCCAGTCTAAGCGATCATACGCTTTGGTCCTGTCAAGTTTAATGGCTATATTACCTCCTCTATTATTAGAATTCATAATACTCAACATCTCTTGTGCTAAGAGAATGTTGTCAACTATCTCCCTCCCCCTTACAAAGCTACTTTGCTCTGGTAAAATGAGTCGAGGAAGGATTGGAGCCAGCCAGAGCGCCAATAACTTGGATACTATTTTGTTGAACATAGTACATAAACTGATGGGCCTAAAATCCGTCATGAACCTGGGGTTGTTGTGTTTGGGTATCAAAACCAATGCCGTGCTCGTGAAAGCTTTTGGCAATTCAAACCCTGCCATAAATAGAGATATAGCCTCCAACATGTCATCTGCAATGATATGCCAGCAGGAAACAAATAACGTTGCCGTGAACCCATCTTGACCCCCTATACTATTGATATCCAAGCTCTTAATAGTAAAAAGAATTTCCTCCTTCGTAGGCTCTGCTGTTAATGCAGCATTATCCTCCTCAGTAAGAATAGCAGGAATAACCTCCATCAAAGATTCTTCTTCCTCCAGCCTAATACTCTTATATTGATCTTCATAATAAGAATTGCCAGAGATTGAATATCTTTTAGCTCAGATAGTACTCTTCCCTCATCATCAATAATGTGGCGGATATGCAACTTTCGTTGTTTACTATTCACGCACTCATGAAAATATTTTGTATTTCGATCGCCGTCAATGTCCTATCTTAGCCGTGCCTTTTGTTTCCAATAGGAATCAACATAAGTGTGTTTTTGCTTCAACAGTGCAAAAATTTTATCCAGTGCCATGCATCTCTCTGTCGACCGATCATTTTCGAATGCCAATTCAGCAGCTAATACACAGTCCTTCGCTACCTTTACTTCCTGAAAGATGTCTCCGAATGTACTGTGACTCCACTTAGAAAGAATAGTGCGACAAGCTGCCAACCTCATACTGACACGCACCAAACTATTATGATGTGAGACTGAGTTCCAAGCCTCCTCTATGAGCTTCATAAAATCCTCATATTTGGTCCAAAAATCAAGAAACGGAAATGGTCGTCTTCCTCCTTCATGCTGAGCTAGCACTAATAGGGCATGATCTGACTCCGCCCTATTGTGATGATCGACCTTCGACAACGGGGCAAGATTAAGCCAATCTTGAGAAGCCAGCATTCTATCAAACCTCGATCCCCTTCTCTCCCCAGATTTAGATTTAAACCAAGTGTAACGACTCCCAGAGATAGGTAATTCACTCAGCCCTGCGGATAATTGGAAATTCAAAAAATCCTGAATAGATATTTGACATGGAGGACGTCCGCCAACCTTCTCTTCAGAACACGCAATAGCGTTAAAATCTCCCCCGACGGCCTAAGGAATGGTATAGGAAGACTAAAGTCTGAGTAGCCTATCCCACAGTTCCCTGCGACCATCCTTTTTGTTGTGCTGATGCACAAAAGCAAGCATAACATTGGACACATATTCATTCTGAAAAGCAATAGTGATGGCCTGATCAAACGAATCTATCAAGGAGAGTGTACATCCCGCCTTAGCCAAGACCCAGATGTTTTCCTTTTCGTTCGAGAAACCCTTATCAAAACCAAGCTTTAGTTGATAGTGCAATAGCTTAGAGCTATCCACCTTAGGCTCCAAAATAGCCAGCATTTGTATTTTGTTTACCCGACAAATGTTTCGAAGTCTCTTAAGAGCCAATTTATTGGCTACCCCACTAATGTTCCAACATAGAATATTAAACATTAATGGGGAGATGGTGTTTACCCAATTTTGTGGTAGCTGACACTGAGCGAAGGATCCAATCTGATGGCTCCACTTCACGTTTTTTCCTTTTAGGGTTTCCCAGCTTTGCAACAGTTCTGTTCTTTTCTGCTTCCGCAGCGTCTTCCCAGTTTCTGATTTCACCCTCCTCTTCGCTCTCTTCTTCTCCATTACTGGCTTCAGGTTCGACGTCCTCCGTATGATTCTCCTCTCCTTGAACTTCATTTTCCTGTACTGGTACTTCCGACTGAGTGGTGGCAGAGTCTTGAGCTTCAACCGCGTCATCGCTTTCCACATTAATGCCTGTAGTCTCTTCATTGGGATGAGGAGGTTCTCTCTTCTTACTAGGAACAACCTTTTCTATTGTCTGGTGGATAATAATCGGGCCACTGGTTGGGGGTAGATCTGAGTTGACGTCCCTCAATGGACGAGTCGTATCTTCTCTTTGAAGAATATGTGTTACTATAGGTTCTTTTTGTCGACTTGTAGTGGCTGCTACATCCTTTTGTAAAGGCTCCTTTCCTCGGTCTTTGTGCTTTAGTTTACATGAGCCTATTAGATGACCTTGGTGACGGCAGTAAGAATAGTAGAAGGGAGTTATTTCATACTCTATTGGCTGCCAAAAACCTCCACTTGGAAGATTGATACGAATACGTTGTTGAAGAGGTTTCGAAGCATCAACCTCCATGAAAACACGAGCCATACTTGGACGTGATAATTCTGTCGTAGCCTTGTCTATCTTCAGAGGAGTACCAACTACTGCTGCAATAGCAAATAAAGCATCTTTTGCATATAAATGATGAGGAAGGTTTGGCAATGATACCCAAACTGGAATCTTCGATGACTCTTGAGACGGAGTGAAATTTGGATCCCATTTAAAGATTCTCATAGGAGCCCTAGCAACATACCAAAGATCTTTAGAACGAAGCCGAAGAAAGTCGACCTCACTAGAAGGCCTAATAAGAATGTGTTTTTCATCAATGACTCCCGCCTTGATGGAACCTGCTAACTCAAAGCCAGTGAAAGCCTTCCTAATCAAGTCGATCGGAGGCCTAGAGTGTGAGAATTTTCCAACCAATGCATATTTAAATGGATCGGCTAGGAGTGTTTCTTCCTCCTCCGAAAAAGAAAAGAAAGGAGCGCCTTTGAAAGACGAGATCGTGCGTAGGCCGATAATGGGAGCCACCTGGGTAGATCCCATCACCGCCTCCGTGAAGGACTTGGCCGCCATCACCCACAAGACTCAAGCAAAGGGGAAGCCACCAACCAACTGGTTTTGGTGGCCGAGGGGGAACCCCGGCACGGCCAAAGGCCACGCTGACGTTATGGTGGAGAGATAGATTAGGGTTCAGGGGCGGCAGCTCTGCGATCTCAATATATCATATATATATATATATATATATATATATATATATATATATATATATATATATATATATATATATAAAGAAAATGCAATATGACAAACACTAGTTTAAGAAATTAGGATATATAAAGAAAATGCAATATGACAAATCCTACTTTAAGAAACAGGATGAGAAAATCTATTGCTTTATATATATATATATATATATATATATATATATATATATATATATATGGATTTGCTCGTGAAGGAAATCCATAGACAAATTTCAAAGGCTACAATCCGCTGCACACATTAGTTGGTCGGATGGATGAATTTTTTGTCTTGTAAATGATTTTTTGTTCTCACAATGGCTATGAATAAAAGGTGGTGTTTATATAAATATATAAATATATATATATATATATATATATATATATATATATATATATATATATATATATATATATTTTTTTTTTTTTTTTTATATAACATGTTTTTTATATAAAGGTGGTGTTATACACGGTTCAACTTGACGAGTCAGTAAACATATATATATATATATATATATATATATATATATATATAAAAAAAAAAAATTATATATATATATATATATATATATATATATATATATATATATGTTTACTGACTCGTCAAGTTGAACCGTGTATAACATGCTCGACGCTTAAGAGGAATCATTTGGACTTAGTGGACTATCGAACTATCGGTATCGATCTATCGGTATCGGTATCGCACTATAGGTATCGGACTATCGGTATCGCACTATCGGTATGGCCCGCGGGGACCTCGTAAGTAAATTTAAGATAATTTATTAAATTTCTTTCATTTATTCAAGTTAATAATCCAGTCGTTTCTTCTTTGTAGGTTTTTTCCGTTTAATGTTGCCAGGGCTCTTGGAGAAATTATAAGGGCTAACTTCCATGATCCCTACCTTAACTTTTCGTCGGTGCCCCCAAACTTGAAGTACGTCTGGCTCGACGAGTTGAGGGTATATATCTATATCTTCGGGTTAATTATTAGTTACTCTTTAATCAACCATTTTTTAAATTACGTGATAATTGAATTCGTATGTTAGACGACGTATGGTGGCCCCCCCATCGCGATGACGCGATCCGCAGGACCTACAGAAGAGCTGCCTCGAAGAAGATCCAGAATATGATTCATGACCTGAAAATGGGGCAGACGAGGCCGAATTGGATCCGGCAGGACTATTATGAGGACCTCTTAGATATGATGAATACTCCTGCGTACAAGGAGAAATCGTAGAAGGCGAAGGCGAAGGCGAACCGACGGGACGCGAAGCTTCATACGGGGGGATCAAGGTCCCACGCAGCGACGCTTGCAGATCTGGTGAGGTACCGTAAATTTATTTCACTATCGAATTAGGTATTATTAATATATGGAGTTAATTAAGTTATACGAAAATTTCATATACAGACCCAACGGGCAGTGAAAGAGGGAAGGGTGCCAGAATCGGTCACCATGCACGACGTATCCTAGCATACGCACAAGAGACGGAAGGACGGGAGTTTCGTTGACGAGAGGACCAAGGAGACTGATGTAAGTACTTCTGTTTATGAGATTTACGTTAGAATTAAAAGTATTCGGACTATAACTTAGGTAAACTTAGGATTCACCCTTAACTTAGTGAAACATAGGATTTAGATTAGAACTTAGGTAAATCTTATAATATAAACACATTCATTTGATAGGCTGCATATCGTGAGGCCCTTAGTCGTGCTCAGTTAACTGATACCGAGGATGTCGGTAAAACGACGCCCGTTCGGACGCCCACTTCTTTGGCCGCTCGCAACGACTTGTTCGTAGATACCGTCGGTTACTTTAAGAAAGGGCACCTGTACGGAGTCGGCTCCCTAGGGCCGTTGCACATGGCAACTCAGAGATTTCTACCGACACCACCTCCTCCCGCGGCCCCGGCAGACGATGATGTTAGGTCACAGCTTACGCAGCTGCATGAGGAGGTATCATCCTTGCGGAGGCAAATTGCTATAAACTTTCTGCCTCCGTCTGCTGCTGTCGGTCCGTCTGCTGCTGGTGTCGGTCCGTCTTCTACTGGTGCCGGTTCATCGACTGCTGCTCCCAATCCTTCTTCCGTCGGTCATCTTTCTTTCAACCCTGCTGCCCTTCTGGTACCGCCTACGATTGTGACGGCACTCCTTGATCTCATGTCGCCAGAGCAGCTACTCGAACTTCCGAGCAGTGTCTTTGAAAGCTTGCCGCCGTACCTAGTGGAGCAGTATTTTTGTCAGGCACAAGAGGGATTACCACCACCGGACAATCGAACTCCTCCTCCACCTTGAAGTATTGTAATTAAGAAAATTTGGAATATTTGTGGGAATTTTTGAATATTTGTAGGAATTTTGGATTATAATGACGGATATTAGTTTATGATTTCAGGATAATTGGTGTTCATTATATCTTGGTTTGGTTTGGTCTATGTGATTCTTGGATAATTGGTGTGCATTAAATTCGTATGTGCATATTTGGTCTATGTGATTCTTGGATAATTGGTGTGCATTATATATTTGGTCTATGTGATTGTTGGATAATTGGTGTACATTATATATTAGTTTGGTTTATGCATATTTTTTTGAACAGGGAAAGCGCTGTAATTTTTTTTCAAAAATATCTCAGTTAGCGATGGACTAGTGACCGATTAGCGACGGATGTTTCCAGTTTTTGACTACTTTTCGACGAAATATCCGTCGCTAACTGGAGATATGAAACTGTTTCCAGTTAGCGATAGGTGGTCGACGGATTCGCGTCGGACAATCCGTTGCCAAGGTTCTGGAAATACCTAGTTCGACGGAATAATGACTGAACATCCGTCGCCAAGGTTCTGGAAATGCATGACATTTCCAGAACCATGGCGACGGATTATCCACCATTAGTTAGTCGCTACGTCAACGGATGAGCGACGGAGTCGCGACGACATATCCGTCGCCATGGTTCTGGAAATGTCAAGCATTTCCAGAACATGGTCGACGGATTATCCGTTAGGATTCTGTCGCTAATCTGTCCTTTATTAGCGACGATAATCGACGGAATAGCGACGGAACGATACACACTGATACGCTGTTACGACGGTTTATCGACGGACCGTTCTGTCGCTAGCGTCTATACAGTTCAGTATTTAATAATTGAAATCAATAAAAGACCGTCGGGAAGTCGTCGCTAATGCATCGTATCATGAAGACGAAAAGTCGTCGCTATTCCGTCGCTTGACGACTACTTAGCGACGGAGCTTTATTAGCGACGAGCTGATTGTCGACGGATTATTTTGACCAAGATCCGTCAGTGATCGGTCACTAATACTGATTGCCGACGGATGGGCGATGGACCTGGCCGTCGCTAAATCGATTCTTGCTTGCTTGACTACTCACGAAAAAGGATATAGGTATAGTATCAAAATTGACTCACTATAATGACTTTTATTGGTCGACGAAAACAATTCTTTCCTTTCTGGCTTGTAGGTCAAGGAGAGCAGAGATTGACGACTCAACTGGTAACTAAAGCAGCAGCCCTTATATTCAGCTACAAGGGATGGGTCCCTTTACCTATGAGGGAAAGTACTCCAGCGAGGTCTGGTGGTTGGTTCAACTAGGTCAATGGAAGACTTTAAGTTAAGCTCTCCGAGCAGAGTTAAGCAACGAATGCCTCGCCCCGAGGGCAGTTGCGAATGTGATGTAGTGGCGTATAAAGCTTTATCAAATTTTGGCGGGTGTGGGAATGAAAAAGCACGACTGAAAGCCAGAGTTCACTCTCTAAGGCGTGTCAGGGATGAAATCAATTCAGCTAGTTAGGTCTCTAGATCTAGTAGCTTCTAGGGCAAGTAAGACTAACAAACGTAGACTGAAGACCACTCTTTTCAGCCACTCAAGGCGAACGAAGTGAGGCGAACGCCAGTGAGGGAAGATTTGTGAGGCGACCGTGCAGGGAGTCGAGAGCTTAGTAAGGCGACCGAAGGAAGGTGACAGTTAGGGAGGTAATAGAAGGGAGTAAAATCAATTCTAGTAGCGATAGTCTGGCTATTAATCAAACTCGTCTTGAGTCATTCTTCAAGTTGAGTTCGGAGTTAAGCCCTTATCCCTATCGCTAGGGATATGCTTTGAGAGAGCTAGTGGACACTCGCAAAATCGTATTAAAGACTGACAACTAGTAGAGAGGCGACCGTTAGGTCGCCCACTTCGCGGTAAAAGATCTAATATAATCTGGTTCGAGGAGCCGCCACCTTCTTTGCTATTCGTCTCAATATTTGCTGCTTTTGTGCCAACCCTGTTCTAAGGATTAACTCTGGAGAAGGCAGAAACTTTCGGATTTACTGATTGAGGAGTTTTTCCCAGCTCAAGGCACTGATCTTACTTATTTCTAAAGGAGAGGGAGCCCCCTATAGAAATGCTATTAGAGCAAGGCTTATAACCAGAGGAAGGGGCACATACTCCTTTGGTCCCTGGATGTCTATCTAATCGTTTTGTCCCTGGAAAGTGTATGGGGCAAATAAAAGACAACATCCCCTCAAAATAGAAGAAAGAAGGCGAGCAGCTCCTATACTGCGCTCGCCAGATAGGAAGGTGGGATTAGCAGATATTAACCAAAATACCTCACGAGTCAAGTCCGTTAGCTTCGAAGACGCAATCATATACTCGTACTGGGAGGGACATGAGCTTAGTTTTAGTGCTTTGTGCCATGATTGGATTTTATGTTTGGTGTACCTGCTTGGTTCGTAAGCTCGATTTGTAGAAACCCATATTTTTATTAACATCGGCGCTGCCCACGTAGCGACCGGTCGAAATCCATCCACTTTCTAGAAACTCGTATTTTTTGTGGAAAAGTGGATTTCCCCTCTAAGCGATCGGCCAAAATCCATCAAGTTTGACGAAACCCGTATTTGTTTTATGAAAAGTCGATTTGCACTAATGGACGGACATCGAAATCCATCAAGTTTGACGAAACCCGTATTTTTTGATGAAAATGGATTTCCCCTACGAAAGAGAATGCATTTTCATAAAGTTTGACAAAACCCATGTTTTTTGATTAACAGTCGATTTCTCCTCGTAGCGACCATCGTTAAATGACCAAATTTGACTGTTTTTATAGCTATATGAAATAGAAGTTTGCGAAAATGGACATGTGGCCTATTAGTGAAAATCTCGTTGACCACTTTTACAGCTAGGGGAGTGTGAACCTTTTTCCAAATGAATGCAAGACGACCGTGCCGGGAGCTAATAGAAGAAAGTAATATCGTTTTTGCTGGTGTATCCGTACCTACCTTGTAGTCTTTATACCGAAAGCCTACCCAATTTTTATAAGTGCAGGATCTCATGTCGTGTGTCATTACTGTGTTTTCCAAATAATAGAACTGTTTAAATAACTAATGATTCCATTGGCACCAAGCCTGTGTAGCTATAGACAAGGAATATTGTTTTGGCTTACGTATCCGTAAAGACCTTTTCTATTTTATAAAAGCTAAGATTGCCCGTGGGTTGAGAAGTGGTCCATGTGACACCAGAAAAAGATGAAACTCTTGTTTCAACTCTTGCTTGCCCAGATGCTATCTCAACTGCTATTGGTCTTGGAATAGAAGTGGCAAAAAGACCAAACCATGAGGAATTGGCCTGTGGAGATAGTAGGTGGTAGAACGGTTGGCGTACGATACTTGATTAGCTCCACCTTCAACAAAGGCATTTCTTGGACAGAAGCGAGTAGAGTCCATTTTCTATAGAGAAAGGTTACAGATGCCACAGAAAAGTGCTATAATTTCTTTTCTTACCCACCATTGACTGATAGGCGAAGGTGAATGTTAGGTCGCCCACTCCGCGATTATTTTTTATTCAATTTTTTTACACATTCCGATGAAGAGTCTGAATCCTACTTGTCTACATACGCTGACATTACTCGAAAGAAGCGTACTACTTACTTTCATCCACCTTACTTGGAATTTTGTTTACTTAAGAGGAAAGCAATTTCTGGCATGGACGTGGCTGACCGAAAAGGGATGCACCACTCGGGTCTAGACCAGACTCTTTTCGGTCTGCCTTCATCTTATCTTCTTCTTCTTCCTCCCAGCCAAGATCCATGGCTAAATCAATAAATACTTTATGTAAATAGACATCTGAGTCTCGGGATTAGCAAGAAAGTCAAGTTCTCGTTCAAGGCTCTCAAACCGCTCAAAGAAGACCTTCCCACAGTCAACATTTCAATGCCATAGTCACAAGGCTCACTAGCTTCTTCTCATAATAGGCTTCGGGTTGGGTAGCCACTTTTCCTTTTTAAAAGTGAGTCTTGGGTAGCCACTTTCCTTTTTTGAAAGTTAGGATATAGAAGCCCGGGACCCTACAATACAAACAAATCCAGCAGGAAGAGTAATAGAAAGATGTGCGGTGACTGACCATGGAGATGGAGATGTAGCTGGTTGTCTCGAATAGGTAGCGGAAAGAGACCTTACAGATTGGGGATATCAAAAAAAGGTAAAGAAGGTGATGTAATAAATAGAGCTTATAAGAATAAGGCATCCCAGGTGGTTGGAAATAAGATAGAACGTTGTTATACAGGAGCCATCTATTCTGGGTTGGAGAAGGAAGAATAAGGCACCCCAAGTGGTTGGAAATTAAGAAGAATGGTTGGTCCACCACACCGCCGAGTACTGCTAGGTCAGTTTACCATCACAAAAGACTCAATCGAATTGGGAAACTTTTACTTTCAGATTAGCGTACATTGACTATTCTGTTATATATGCAATCCTTGGCTTGGATTTCGATCATCTTAAGATAATTTTGAGCCTATACTCCCAAGGTTGATCTCATATGAGCAGGGTATCTCTGGCTTTGTCACTGTCTTGGGGCTTTTGTCTGTCACTGGATTTTGACTCTCCCGGTACTGGCTCACAGGCAGAGATTCCATCTGAAAGGAAATGCTCTTTGCCAGAAGCTTATATGGTTTCAATTCATGCAGCTTTGTCGAGATATGGTACGACACTTGAATCAACTCCTGCAGTGTTGCAGTTGGTTGATCATGAAGTAGTAAGATGCTCTATTATAATATTTGTCAGGCTTGAGGCCGATATGGCAGATTCATTACAGACCTTGGTAGTCTTATCTGATTAATCTTATTTACTCCTTTCCTCTCTTTTTTGATGCCTAAGGAATCGATTGCTACTCTTCACAATCTGAGTGAGGATTACAACACCTCGTCTCATGGTACATCATAGGAAAGTGAAAAATAAGAAGACAGAAAAAATGAGGCGACCAAAGGGAGGACCGACTAGGAGAGTCAGGCTATTATCCTCTGAGGCTTGCCGAATGTGAGATAGCAGAAAGGTAAAGCCACAGAGATAGAGCCCTATTTGACATTGCTTGCTAACGGAGATGTGTATTAGGTTGCAGCGTAGGCCGCACTCTTACCTTACGAAGTGACGTCAGAGAGGGGCTCTTTTTTAGCCAATGTAGGTGATTGGGTGGTTCATTCAATAGGCAATGGTTACTTATCAACACCCAAGCTCCGTACTCCATTTTGTCTTGAGAAAACGGGAAGCCACTTTTTTTTTCCATTATAGGAGAATAGAGAAAAACAGGAAAGGTACGTGCACCAACAAACATACAAAAATCACAATAAGCGAAAAAAATAGGACGGAAGAAGAAAACCAGGTATTATGACCCGTATAGATTCTTCTCTGGAGTCAATTGATGATGTTATGATAGATAGCAAATGCACCACAGGTTGCTATTTACTTTTTCATAGGAAAGAGGGAAAAAGAAAATAGAGTTGGGGCTGGTTTTGACACTTCTAGCTGCTACGCTTCCCTAAGACCAGTTTTCGATCATTTCTTTAGCTGGTCTACATCTTGTAGAGGGGTTAACATATGTTGCACGTTTGGAAATAAAGAAGAGAAATTGGGCCATGTTTTCCGAGACAGACTGCCTTCTCTCAGGCCAGCAGTCGACTAGAAGTAAAAAACTGCTCTATGACGGTCTGACCCCTTTCCTGGGCTCTGCTCGCTCTTCGACGCTCCGACCAATGTTGTCAAAATGGAAAAAACCTTGTAAGAAAGAGTAGTCAAATATAAGGTCGAAAAAAATGAATGAAAGTAGTAGTCAAAAAATGCACTGGGCCATATTTATATATCTATCCACGGAGATACCTATCTATATATAGAGATCTATCTATGAATCGATCTAGACTATCCTCTATCCGGATGGATATGTCCCTATGAGCGACTACGCTAATATTTTCTTATATGTTTTGGCCACGTCTGTTTTTGCTTCGAAGAAGAAGGTTTGGATCATTAAATCTTATGTCTTAAGGGATGTGACCTATGTTAGGTCCATAAGATACCACAGCTTTTGGTGTTCTTTGATTCACCACCGAATAATGAGTAGGTAGTTCGATCCTTTTGATTCTGATCTTCCTAGTAATAATTGGGGATCCGGAGCAATAGTTCGAATTACTATATAAATAAGACTTACAAAAAAAAGGACTTCTTCTTCTTGTTCGAATAGGAAGATTTCGGCTTTTATTCTTCCTTCTCTTCGAGAAGGAGTATTTTTAAATGAAACAAATTCCTTTTTATTCTGTTGTGCTCAGCAAAGGAACTGCCTAAGCATACTTTTGCGAATCCAAAATTCTTTATTCTTTCTAAGTCTTCTTCTTGCATAGAAGAATGCAAATCTTTCAAAAACTGGGATTTGAGTAGTTGGCGGCAACCCCTCTGAGTTTTTAGTAGGCAGAACCATTATCTTTTTGTTCTTCTCCACATTCTGACCGGCATGAATTGACCTATGATTTTTCCAACTGATATATCTATATAGAAAGATCTCCTTATTTCTTTACCGTGGGTTCTCGTGTTATTCTTTGGAAATGATATTAGATCACCATAGGAAACTTTCAAATGAGTAATGCTTATCAGTACATTATTCACATAAACCCTTCGATGACTTATCGGCTGCCTTGCTTGGGGAAGAGTTTAACTAAAATGGAGACGAACCGGAATCACGTTCGATCTTGTATCTTGATTGAGTAGAAAAGGGATTTATGAAGTTCGTTCTCTTCCTCTGTGCATCTCCCTTATGGGTAATTTTCTATAATAAAGGGGCAACTTTCTTGTAGTTTGTGATTTGAGGTTTCTGTTTAGGTTTTTCTAAGAAAAAAGGATTGATTTTCATGGATCTCCTCTTTTTCCTCAATCTTCGACGAATACGGCGTTGTATTCGAGAAAGTTCTTTGTTCCGAACATTTCCTGAAAGTAGACGACACGTTTTAAATCTTAATGCAGGCATGGCATATTTCGTTCAATCATTCTTTTCACATCTCGTATAACGGGAATCAAACCCAATTCTTTCATGACCCCCCTACGAATGGTCCTCCCTTAACTCAATGAACTACAAGAATTCCTGTAAGCAAGCTTGCCTACTTATTATGAGGTTTCATAAGTCCTAAATATACTACTTCGTAAACATTAGTGGAAATCTTGTACTTGACCGACTGCTAGACAGTGCTCAGGTAAAGGGCAATGTCAGAAAATGAGCGGGAAAGCTCAGTAAGTGTGGCATTCCAAAGACCTACATACTTTTCTCCCGATTGAAGAAACCCAGACCTGCCTCTCCCGTAGTAAAAACTATCCTTTCCACTGTGACCAGTTGGGCCTCCCGACACGGTCGTCTTCAACCGATTCAAGTGATTCAGTCACTAGGTCTATGAAGATTGCATTATCTAAAAGGTCATCAAAATAACATCGAACCATATTTATATACAACACACGCCCCTTAAGAACCTTATTCATCAACCTCTTACCCTTAAACAACGGCAGTGATATCCTAATCCCTACGGTTATGCCCGATAGCACATGGGGAGAATGATTGGACCTAAACCTTTATACAGGCTTGCCTCTTTTCTGGGATAGCTCAAAAAATCTAGACTCCCATGGCTCACTTGGAAAATGTTTGTACATTGCTAACCCCTTATTCTCCTTCTATCTCCCTTCTTGAATCGAGGTGCGCAGCGGCTCAGCAAGGACAATTTCTCTCTCAATGGCTTGGCGGGAAATAGAATCTAAAATGATTTATTATCAGCCTCTCCTAATTGGAGAGAGAGAACCAATATTTTTTCTCCGTCATATCACTAGCAGTTGTGGTTCAGCCACCGATACCGGTACGGGAGACAGAGAAAAAAAGGGTCGGTCTATTCAGTCTTATTAGTCCCTTTCAGTCCCTAGACTGGGCTCTTAGTCTTGATACCGAATGGAAGGCCCATGTTAGCTCCATCCAATAAGAATTCTAAAAAGTCTTACTAGGGCCGGGTAGCCAAGCTAATCCGATTAGGGAGGCATGCTTTTTATGATGGATGCACCGGAGATGGCAATACCGTATTTCTAAAGATGACCGGAGGCGCCCAACGGAAGGGAAGCAATATTATAGAATTAGTCTAAATTTCAACAGGAATACTAGACATGCTACTCTCAACAAAGGAATGCAACTAGAGGGATCCGACCATCAATGTTTGTTCCGACGGACCCATGGATAACATGATCCATTCTCTTTCCCTCTATTGGACCGAATGAAGACGACTGGCCCAGACAATCCACGCACCGTACCGGGGGATTGAAAAGAAATTTCTGGTCTTGTTTCACTTGTAGTTCTTCGATTGGGTTCGTTCTTTTGTTCGAATATATCTCATTCCAGGTTATCTCTCTGCTCGGGATGCATGGACTGGGCATCCGTCCTTCATTTCCATCCTTTATTTCATGTAAATAGAGACATCCCCTTCCACTCTTCAATATAGGGAACCTCTATCGACCATATCATATCTGGCTGTATCGTCGGTCCTATTTCTTTAGTAAGAGGATGTGTTAAAGCAATAAATATCATAGATCTCAGATGATCTAAGTCCGTTTGATTTTATAGGGACTGAAAATAGAATGATACCTTCCTTTAAATAAGGAATTTTTGGAATATGCGAGAAAAAAATAGAAGAGCCAGGAGAAAATCGGCACATGCGGGGAGGCTAGTGCAGGTAAGCTCACATAAGGGTCTGATCTCATATGTCGTACTCAGCCATTGGCATGGGCGGCATCGATTCATTCAATTACGTTTTACTCTTCCAAATTGATCTATGGATTCCCGGAGCTGGAGCTGGTAACACAAAAATCTACTTTTATTCGATATTCGAGTTGAGCTAGGAAAACTTGGATTATATGCCCTTTCTGAGCTAAGAAGGCATGTTTGTACGCTTTCATATAGAGGAAGAGGCGACAGTTTGGGAGGAAGGCATGGAACTAGTGATTCCCTTGCGATCTTGTGTTCCTATTATGTGTGACCATATAGAGTCTTCTCCTTAAGAAATAACTTTCAGCACGGTTCCATTAATGATAATTATGTATTTATAGTGGTCGGAAGGAGACCCAAAAGTCCCCTTCTAGTAATGGCATTAGGTTTTGTGCTTCCGACTTCGCTCTTAGCTAAGGGTGGTCCGCTAAGGCCTTTTCTCGCCACATTAATAAGAAGTGGGAACTCTAGGGATGACTCTTTCTGCTTTCATGTTCTTGCTTTGAAGGATTTCCCCATCCAGAGGGAAAACTGTAGGCTCCTTCATTTCAAGTTCTTTTGACTTCAGTCTGTAGCGGTTGGTTATGAAGTTTTCTTCATGAAAATTTCTATTGAGATTTTTTGTATTGGCCTTTTACGCGAATACGTTATTCAAAGGGAGGAAGGGTCGAAGCCCCTTGTAGTTGGCCATGGCCTAATACCCTACCAAATAAAACTATGAGCGCTTGACTTCTCCTCTTCAGTTTGGATTTTGAATGGGGAAGGCCTGGTGAAGAGATCCTTGTATATAGAAATTACCCGACTTCGACTCATACATTTACTTGAGGACTCGCCAGTCTTCATTCGCCACGACTCGGATAGAGTATGAGCCCAACCCTGAGGTTTGAGCCATTTTCGAGATTGTTCTGAGATGAAATGGTCGTTCCACCGAGGGTTGGTAATCTCGATCGACCGCTACGTGGGCTCCTATTTTATTTTTATTTTCGGAGATGAATATTGAAATGAGTGGAGAAACCTGATCAAAGGGAACTGTACTTCCTTCGTACCGTGATATAAGAATTTCAGAATGGATGAATATGGAAAAGGTCAGCTGCGGAATAGGTATTCTTAGTCAGCCGTCCTAACGGGACTTGCATCGATGTTAGATTGTGATGTCACTTTTCATTTCAATAAAAAACTCTGTCGGGATAGGCTGGAATGGACCTACAAGAGAGAGGAAATGGTATCAGGTATGATGTTTGCTGAAGTGATAGGGTCTTTAGACACGCGACTGTGAAGGAGAGGGAGGACAGCCCAGTACGTGAAGGGTGGCGTCATGTGAGTTATGAATGAATTTGTTAGTTGAATTTGACTTTGATTTGAAGTTATGTGACTAGAGAGAAATGCTAGGTAATGATGTCACACAATTCCCCGGGTGTAGCTAATGGTCAACTCACTACCAAAATACACTCAATTAGCGACGGATATTTAGCGATAAAAATTTTTCGTCGGTGTTAGCGACGGCTTCGTGGCCGCTCAGCGACTGAGTACCGACTACACGCCTTTGCCATTTTTTATTTTAATTTTAGGGGGAGTAAAGGTCGTATATCCGTCGCTAGGTTGTCGGTATTATTGCGACGGATGTCGAGTCGTCGCTACGTAGTCGATTATTTGGCGGGAATTATGTAGGAATTTGGCGGTACATTTTTTTGACTACGTAGCGACGGATATTCCGTCGAATAATCAATAATAGCGACTAATTGGCGACGGATTATTAGCCGTCGCTATTCCGTCGCAAAATTTACGTTTCAGACTTAAATAAAAAAGCGGGGGGAACTTTTCGCATTCCCTCCAAATTCAATCTCTCTCCTCTCTCACTCTCTCTCTCGCGTGCGGCTTCGGTGAACGGCGTCGGCGTCCTCTCCTCTCTCTCCCGAAGGTAATCCCCCTCTCTCTCTCTCTCTCTCGATCTCTCTCTCTCTGTGTGTCGTGGTTTGTCGATATAGGGGCAGCAGAGGCGGCAGGCTTGGGGACATTCGGGCTTGGGACGGGGGCGTCGGGGGCTGGGCGACGTGCTTGGGGCGGGGCGTCGGGGGCTGGGCGGCGGGCTTTGGGCGGGGGCGTCGGGGGCTAGGCGGCGCGCTTGGGGCGGAGGCGTCGGGGGCTGGGCGGTGGGCTTGGGCGGGGGCGTCGGAGGCTGGGCGACGGGCTTGGGGTGGGGGCGTCGGGGGCTGGGCGGCGGGCTTTGGTCGGGGGCGGCGGGGGACTTTGCTTATCATATTCATCTGAGTTTATATATTGGCTAAATAATGTGTTATCCATATTGGGTGTTATCCATTACTTTGGTGGTGTTTGGATTTGTAAATGTGAATATGGAGTTTGGGTTCATGGGGTATATGTTCATTGTGTCGAGGACAGTGCCAGTTCTTTATCTGTATAAGTCAGTTGTGTGCTTCTATATAGATGTATATATCTATACATCTAACTGTGATATACATATATATGTGTATGTGTGCTTTAGAGAGTGACGAATGAAAGGCAGGCCTACCATGCCACGGCTTGGGGTGTAATGTGTGATTGTAGACATGGTAGGAATTATAGGTAATTAATGCTAGTGTGACTAGACTAAGGTAGTGCTTGCTAGATAATAAGGACAAGGTTCACAATATCGGTATCGAAATCGGTTTCGGACTATTCCTATGAGTATTGGTATCGACGATATCAGTAGTATCGGCGGTATCGTATCGGAGTATCGGACTTTGGCATCAGAAAACAAATAATTATTAATAAATGATTTACATTTAAAAACATATATTTTATACATTTAGGTATAATTTTAAGTATCGGTATCGGTATCGCACTATCGGTATCGGTATCGGTATCGTACTATCGGTATCGAACTATTGGTATCGGTATCGGTATCGCACTATCGGTATCGGTATCGGTATCGCACTATCGGTATCGAACTATCGGTATCGAACTATCGGTATCGGTATCGCACTATCGGTATCGGCCGATACTTTAAACCATGCTATCGGTATCGAACTATCGGTCTCGGTATCGCACTATCGGTATCGGTATCGGTATCGCACCGATATGTCTTGTTAAACTGTGACATACAAGAAGTGAGAGATTTGGAGAAGTAAGTCAGTACACTTGCACTCGTTATAATCTCGAATTTGATGAAGTAAGTGACTACACTTATATATTCTTATTTTCTCTAATATTGTATTTAGAGATGAAGTCAAAATGAGGAGACCCGATATTACCGAGGAGGGACTTCAAAGAGAGGTTGATTGTACATTTCCGTCATGGTTTCGCAAATACGTAAGTAAGTGTGATTATAATTGAGATTATTAATATATAATCTGAAACATTTAAATTATAAATGTGATTATAATTGATTGTACATTTCCGTCATGGTTTTCGCAATTACGTGATTCATGTTTTTTTCATTCGATTATTTACTTATTGCAGATGGCACTCCTAGTCTTTTTCGTCGCGACGGCACTCGTCTCCCTACTGGTGGTATGTATATTTTACTTTAGTTTTTTATATCCATTTACACTTTTATATTGTTAATTATGATTATGTGTTCTATTTACAGGTCATGATGGCTGGCCGTAGTCGTGGTGCTGGTCGGGGTGGTGGTGGTGGTGCGGGTCGTGGTCATGGTCGTACTGGTACTGGTGGTCGTGGTCACATTCAAAGTTCCCGGGATGTGACCCCATCGAGCGAGCCCGACCCGGAGAGTATCCCGGGCACAGACGAATCCCGCCCTCGATCGACCACTTCATCGATGCATGAGTCTGGATCTGCTAGCGGATCCGTTCCGCTATCGGAACCACCAGCAGCGGATCCACCAGGGGATACCACAGTTACTGCATAGTGGGCCCCGGAGTACCCCCATACTCGGTTCCATCCGGATACTGAGAAGTACATACGCGGACCTGCAGATCCCCCGACGGCACCAGAGAGGCCGAGAGGCGAGTTCCGACGAGAGTTATGGCCCGCGGGGACCTCGTAAGTAAATTTAAGTAAATTTATTAAATTTCTTTCATTTATTCAAGTTAATAATCCAGTCGTTTCTTCTTTGTAGGTTTTTTCCGTTTAATGTTGGCAGGGCCCTTGGAGAAATTATCAGGACTAACTTCCACGGTCCCTACCTCAACTTTTCGTCGGTGCCCCCAAACGTGCAGTACGTCTGGCTCGACGAGTTGAGGGTATATATCTATATCTTTTGGTTAAGTCTATGTGATTCTTTAATCAACCATTTTTAAATTACGTGATAATTGATTTTCTGTGTTAGACAACGTACTGGTGGCCCCCCATCGCGAGGAGGGGATCCGCAGGACCTACAGAAGCGCTTGCTCGAAGAAGATACGAGATATGATTCATGACCTAAAAATGGGGCATACGAGGCCGAATTGGATCCGGCTGGAGTATTATGAGGACCTCTTAGGCATGATGGATACCCCTGCATACAAGAAGAAATCGAAGAAGGCGAATGTGAACCGATCTGCCGTGGGCCTTCATACGGGGGGATCAAGGTCCCACGCAGCGACACTTGCAGATCTGGTGAGCAACCGTAAATTTATTTCACTATCGAATTAGGTATTATTAATTAAAGGAGTTAATTAGTTTCTACGGAAATTTCGTATGCAGGCCCAACGGGCGGTGAAGGAGGAAAGGGCGCCAGAATTGGTCACCATGCACGACGTGTTCCAGCATACGCACAAAAGATGGAAGGACGGGAGCTTCGTCGATGAGAGGGCCAAGGAGACTGATGTAAGTACTTATGTTTATGAGATTAACGTTAGAATTAAAAGTATTCGGACTATAACTTAGGTAAACTTAGGATTCACACTTAACTTAGTGAAACATAGGATTTAGATTACAACTTAGGTAAATCTTATAATATAAACACATTCATTTGATAGGCTGCGTATCGAGAGGCCCTTAGTCGGGCTCAGTTAACCGACACCGAGGATGTCGATGAAACGATGCCCTTCCGGACAGCCTCTTCTTTGGCCACTCGGAACGACTTGTTCGTAGATACCGTCGGCGGCTTTAAGAAAGGGTTCCTGTACGGAGTCGACTCCCTAGGACAATTGCATATGGCGACGCAGAGATTTCCACCGACACTGCCTCCTCCCGTGGCCCGGGCAGACGATGATGTTAGGTCGCAGCTTACGCAGCTGCACGAGGCGGTGTCGTCCTTGCGGGAGCAATTTGCCACGTACTTTCTGCCTGCGTCTGCTGCTGCCGGTCCGTCTACTGCTGCCGGTACGTCTGCTGATGGTGCTCGTCCATATTCTACTGGTCCATCGACTGCAGGTGTCGGTCCGTCTTCCGTGGGCCATCTTTCTTTCAACCCTGATGCCCCTGTGGTACCGCCTACGACTGTGACGTCACTTCTGGATCTCATGTTCGCAGAGCAGCTACGCCGACTTCCGAACAGTGTCTACGACGGCTTGCCTCCGTACCTTATGGAGGAGTATATTCGTCGGTCGCATATGGGATTACCACCACCGGACAATCGACCTCCTCCTTCTTAAAATGTTGTATTAAGAAAATTTGGATTATTTGTGAGAGTTTTGGATTAATTGTGCTATAATCGGCTTATAGCACCGGATATTATGATACTCTTTAAGATAATTGATATTTATTTTCTATTAATTTGGTTTGGTCTGTGATTCTTGGATAATTGGTGTGCATTAAATTCGTATGTGCATATTTGGTCTATGTGATTCTTGGATAATTGGTGTGCATTATATATTGGGTCTGTGTGATTGTTGGATAATTGGTGTGCATTATATATTGGTTTGGTTTATGCATATATTTGTAAACAGGGAAAGTGCTGTAATTTTTTCCTAAAAAACTTTGTTAGCGACGGACTAGTGACCGTTTAGCGACGGATAATCCCAGTTGTCGACGGTTCATCGACGGATTAGCCGTCGCTATCTGGAGTTTTTAAAGTGTTTCCAGGTAGCGACGGATGCTCGACGGATTATCCGTCGGCAAGGTTCTGGTGGTATAAACTTCGACGGAATAGCGACGGCCTGTCCGTTGCCAGGGCGACTGATAATCAGCCGCTACGCAGTCGCTCGCTCTAGCGACTACTTAGCGACTACTCTTCCGTCGCCATGATACTGGAAATGCCAAGCATTTCTAGAACCTGATCGACGGATAGTCCGTCAGCATGCCGTCGCTAATCCGTCGTTCGTTACCGACGAATACCGACGGATGACCGACAGAATGATACGCTCTGATACGCTGTTACGACGGGTTACCGACGGAATTTTACGTCACTATTGTCTGCACAGTTCAGTACTTAATAGTTGAAATGGACGACAGTCCGTCGTAAATGCGTCGCTAATGCTTCGTATTGTGACGTCGACAATCCGTCGCTATTCCGTCGTTTGACGACAACTTAGCGACGGACTGTTATTAGCGACGAGCTGACTGCCGACGGATGTTTTTGGCCAAAATCCGTCGGTCATCAGTCGCTATTCGTAATTACCGTCGGTTTAGCGACGGATGGGGCCGTCGCTAAAACGATAAATTTTAGTAGTGGCTAAATGGCGTGAAGGCAGGACTACTTCTTTATCACATTCATTTCCTCCCTAATGGTCACCTCATGGAGAGGACTAATAAGATATCATGGAAGCAAGATAGCAACATTACAATATACATAGAATCAAGCGTTATCCTATCCCTAGGCAACGGCTGAAAAGGACCCTAGCTCTAGCAAGGAGAACGGACATGGGGAATCAATCTCCGGGAAGTAGAATAAGGGCACTGAATTCGAGTTGTGGAAATGAAGTGATCTTCAGCCAAATAATCGAGCATGGTACTTTTATTAATTAGGCTTGTTAATATACCGTCCCCCTCACAAATCCGAACAACTCAGCCATCCAAACAATGACAGTCTCTAAGCTAGGATGTTCTTCGATATAATAAGAAGGGGGACCATCAACTTAGCCATACTCTACTCCCAACGGCATAAGAAGAAGGGCGCTTCCAAGGTTCATTATTCAATGCCAGGTTCGGTATGGTTTGTTACAAGGGGTGCCCATGATGCCTGCTTGCCTGGATGATTGAAATCTATATTCGAGACTTCGATTTCCACCCTCCTAAAGTAAAGAAGGAATAGAAGCTTGATTCCAATCCACCAGTGGGCGAACCTATGACTTCAATATTCCCAGGCATGAGCCTTGAAGATGAATGACCTCAATATCCAATCACACACGAGGATAGAAAGAAGATCAGTTACATTCATGGGTTGACGAACGCCTGGCTGGAGTGAGGATGCCTTAGACTTGGATGAACGGCAAGCGAACGAAGTGAGGCGAGGCTCAACACTTAGCCAGATGCCTTATTGAGTCCAAAACATCATAACCGAGGACTATTTATTTCATAACCTAGTGGAAAAGGTGTTTGCCATTAAAATCTTTTGATTATAAATTTCAATACAAACAGAACAGTATTACAATGTATGACTTTGACGTAGTCCTAGGAGTACACTTTTATTTATCTGGGTCCCTTGTGCCGATGGAGCGAGTGGTAATACGTTGACTTCGTTGACGATCTGACGACGGTTATCGGTTCTCTGAAGGTCTGGGTTGCTCTGGTTGCTGGAGCTGGTGGAGTGGAGGAAGACGTTGAGTGTCTGTATCTGTCTCTCTGGTTGTGCAACGTCTCTGTCAGTATATGTATGTTCGTCTGTATGTGTGTGATGAAGAAGAAGAAAATGATCCCTCTATTTATAGCTTTGCAGGCTGGCTGCTCATGCGCGCATATGTAGGATGCGCCTGGACGTAGGGATGCCACGTGGTGATGCTGATGGAGGCGCATGGACGATGTGCCCTGATTGAGGGGTTGAATTCTTTATGCTGCTGTTGTGGGGTGGCACGTAGCTGAGAAGATCTTTTTGTTGCTGAGATCTTGGGTGAATCGAGTCAAAGGACAGGTGTCATCCGCCCATGGCTCGGAGATCTCGGATTTGGTGGAGAATGATCTAGTAGGATGCGCCTGGGATTGGGCGGATGATGAGACTTTGGCTCGTAACCTTTGGGAGTCACGAACCATTCAAGGTACATGGCTTTTGAGGCACATACGAAGCTTCAGTAGCGACTTTATTTCTGTCTTTAGGGATCAGAGAAAAGTCTGAGGCGCATTCAGAGCTTCAGTAGTGACTCTACTTCTGTCTTTAGGGATGAGAGAGAAAATCTGATACGCATGGCTCGAGGCGCATACAAAGCTTTGGGCGCATGGCTGCGGAGGTGCATGAGAGTGGTTGGGCGGCCACGTGGCTGTAACCGCCGGAGAAGAGTAATGATGATGCTGACATTGGCGACGCTTCATTTTCTGAAAAAGTTGTCAACTGTTCAGTCCCCGAGAGGCATGCTGCCAAATCTGTCAGGTTTTAGCATTTAATGTTTTTGATATATGATGGACTGTTTAGTGGGCGCATCGATCAGCGTTCCACTAGGCGCATAGGACAGCATGGGGGAGTATGCTTGTAAGGCGCTTAGTACTGAGGGGCGCGTCTGTGTGATGCACGGTCTGACCGGCGCATCTGCTTCATGACGCATCTTCATTGATCCGGCTGTTGAGTTCTTCGGGGCTTTGATGGCTCTCCGACTTAGCTAAAATTCATTCATCATAGATACAAATTCATTGTACTGACTTCGGGAAGGTTGCCACTTGGCGCATGGGTTTGATTTGCCTTGGCCTATGAACAGCAACAGTTTGAGAGAGTTTTGTTGTCTCTCCCTTGACTTCTCGACGAAGATGGATTCGACTGATCCTCCTCCTTGGCAAGACGTTGTACAGTGGATGATGGTTCTCCTTATTCAAAGAAGCTTGGACGGTGAACTCTTTCAGAAGATAAGAGCCCCAGGCTGGTAGATGCGCCTGTGTATTGACGAGTATGTGATTCATTCTGATGGGGCAGAGTGATGCGCTGGGAGACAGGCACAGTATGTTGCAACTGCTGGAACACAGACTGTCTTGGTGGTGGAGCCCCTGTCTTGTGGCAGCAACAGATGATGGCGACCGTAGCACGAGTGTGTCCCGTGAGGGGCGCATTATGCTTGTTGGTCGGCTCTCCTGATCGACGTTTGTGAATGATCACATTACGCAAATCGTTAGAGGAGAGTGCCACCTTCACACCTCCATCAGGCGAATAGCAAGGCCAAGCGCCGGGGTGGTCAAGTGAGAGTACCACCTTTACACCCCCCATCAGGCGCATGGCAAGGCCAAGGCCGGGGTGGTCAAGTGAATGATGTGCCCCTTGATCCAACACCAAACAGGCACTCAGATCAGTAGTAGGGGTACAACACTTAAAGTGACTTGAACGAACCTCGAACGCACAAACCAGAGGAGACGCAGGAGTTCAAGACCACAGGGTTTGCCTTGCTCGACTTGGTTGCGAATACAGTAGATGCGCCAAAGTGAGACAAGGACTTTTAAGGTCGGCTCGTTTCTGGCGCAGAAGCACCCGAGTCGACTTTATACAGCTTAACCTCAGCAGCGCGCATGATTGTGAGCGCATGCTTCTGGTTTGCCGTTGGCATAGCAAGTTTGAGGCGCATGGCCCGTGCCGCCTTGGACTTCTTCGTACCAGCCCCTGGGGTGCATAGTACTCAGAGTCCAAATTATCCTTGCCATGACAACGAGTGAAGAACTTGCAGCCAACTCAGAAGAAGAGAAGAACAACTACAACTTTTTGTGGCTCGAACGGGCTCCCTGGATAACGGGCTCCCTTTTCTTTTATTTATTTTGGTGCCCTTTTCAAAGGAGGCAAGAGGGCTCTATATATAGAGTGGAATGAGACCTCTCTTATTCTCCTTTCCAATATGGGATTAAAAGCAAGATCTTTTCTTTTTTATGCTTCTACATGACTCCCTTCAAAGTTTTTAAAACTTTTGGACAAGTTTTGAAATACTTTGAACAAGAAGCATGAACAGTAGAGTTGTTTAGGTGTGACAATCCTATCAGAGGTAGTATGGACGTGATTGGTTTGGGTACTTCTACTGGGGAATTTATGTGGACTTATCATCCTTGGCGCACCTTGGTTTTAGGTACAGATAATAAGTTGAGAGAGAGAGAGAGAACCAATATATTTACTCAGAGGTAGTATGGACATGGTAAATATGGTATTGATGGTAGAACTTTCCTACTCAGAGGTGATATGAACGTGGTAGGAATGACTCTGGAGGTCGATATGCGGAACTACTCAGAGGTAATATGGACATGGAAGTTCTGCTGGGGAGGGTGTAATCTTTTACTCTCTTTTTTAGAATAAAGAAATACAAAAAATTTTGTGATGTGTTTATTTTTGCTGTCATGAACTTGATGATTTATGTGGACCTATTATCTTTTGCGCACCTTGGTTTTTAGGTACAGATAATAAGTTTAAGAGAACCAACATGTTTGCTCAGAGGTGATGTGGACATGGTAAACATGATGGGAGCGTAGTCTTATGGAATGTAAGATTCTACTTTGTAGGGCGTAGGGGAACAACTCAGAGGTGATGTGGACGTGGTTGTCCTTCTACTGGAGGATGCCACGGAACAGCTGGGTTCCGAAAGCGTAAGGAATTGTATGTGAGCCCTGTTGATTGGGTCCACAGACTCCCTTGTTGGGTAGAGATGGAAGTACATGTCTAAAAGATGTCAAGAGTAGTACTTCTTTAGGAACTTACCGTTGATGGGCATCATGACCAAGTCCCTATTGGGTTTGGCGAGGCGGTAAGCACCGTTTGAGTATACCGTCTCTATGATGATAGGTCCTTTCCACTTGTGTTCGAACTTTCCTGGTGTCTTGTGAGTCAACACTATCGGCCTCCTGACTGCCAGAACCAGGTCGCCTACTTGGAAAGTCCTCTGCTTGACCTTCTTGTTGAAAGCCTGTGATATACGGGCTTGGTAGAGTTCGATGCGTTGTTGAACTAGGAGACATTTTTCGTCAAGTGCCTCAGTTTCCGCAGACGACGACGTTGATTGTCCTCTTCTGTGAGTTGGTTTGTGATTGCTACACGGAGTGAGGGTATCTGGATCTCGAGAGGTACCGCTTCGCTCTCGTAGACCAGGGAGAATGGTGTGTTGCCTGTCGGGGTCTGTACCATTGTGCGGTAGGCCCAAAGGCATTCGCCGAGCTTTTTATTCCAGTCGTGTTTGTTGGATGACACAACTTTTTTGAGTAGCCTGACGATAGTTTTGTTGAACGCCTCGGCCAATCTATTTACTGCGGGATTGTAGACGGTTGAGGCTACGTTTTGAATACGATTCTTGTCACAGAATCTGCTGAAAATATGGCTGATGAACTGAGGACCGTTATCGTGGATAATCCTCTGGGGTACCCTAAAACGGTAGATGACCTGGTGCTTGATGAAGCTGATCACCCTAGAGCTCTTTACTTCCGCCAGTAGAACGGCCTCTGCCCATTTGGAGAAGTAGTCGGTGATGGCTACGATGAAGCGGTGTCCTCTCGATGAAGAAGGGGTGATCGGTCCCACAATATCCATGCCCCAAGCTTCGAAGGGCCAGGAGGCGACTGTAGGATGTAGTGGTTCTGACGGTGTATGAATGAAGTTTACGTGAAGCTGGCACGCATGACACTTCTTAGCATAGTTGACAACGTCGACGGCCATTGTTGGCCAGTAGTAGCCCATGCGTCGTAGTCGGTTCTGCAACTTAGGGCCAGGTTGATGGGCCCCACAAGTTCTATCGTGAGCTTCTCGAGGGGCTTCGGCTACTTCTTCGTTGGACAAACATCGAAGGAGAAGTCCATCATAGGAGCGTCGGTACAGCATTTTAGTAGCTGTATCGAAGTAGAATCGAAGAGAGCGCCTCCTGAATGAGACGCCTTCTTTCGGGTCTTCTGGAAGGATTCCATAGACAGCGAAGTCGATGAACGGGAATCTCCAGTCTCGGACGTTAACACCGGTACTTGTTGTCATGGCATGAGCTACTCGTGAGCACAGGTTGTTTTTAGGACAGACAAAGTCTCGACCAACTACCGTGACGTAGTGTTGAGTCCCGAGGGGTGTTGCCAATGAGGCTGCGAGGCTAGCCAGAGCATCTGCCTCCAGATTTTGTAGACGAGGTACGTGTTCGATAAAGAACTCGATAAAGGTTAAAATGATGTTCAATGCAACTTTATTATAAGGGATCAGATCTTCATGGCGAACTTCGTATTGCCCTCTTATCTGGTTTACGACGAGTTTTGAGTCGCTATAGGCTTCCAGATGATTCACCCCCAGCTATTGTGCCACCTAGAGTCCCATGATGAGCGCATTGTACTTGGCAACATTGTTGGAGCACGGCTTCGAAAGGGAGAAAGTACGCTAGATGACCAACTGATCGGGGGAGACTAATACTACCCCCACTCCTGCGACGATTTGACCTTTGGGGCCTGTTCTTGAAGCGCCATCGAAAAACATCCGCCAGACGGAGCCTTATTCGGTGACGTTTCATTCTTGGACCTCGTCCGGGATGTCTTTATAGAGTCTTGAGGACTCTGGGATGGGGTGTGCAGCTAAAAAGTCGGCCAGAGCCTGACCCTTAACGGTTTTTTGTGGAACAAACACCATATTGTATGGTGTTAGCATGATCGCCCATGTAGCTAGCCGGGAGTTTAATGACCCTGGCTTCGTCATGAGAACTCTGAGTAGATTGACTCGGGAAATGACATGAATTGTCTGGCCCGAGACATAATGGCGAGTCTTTTGGATGGCAAATACCAATGCCAAGCACTGCTTTTCAACGGAGTTGTACCGGTGTTCGGCCCCGATCAATGTTCTACTGAGGTAGTAGATAGCTTGCTCATAGCCCATATCGCTGTTCTGAGCCAGCAGAGCACCGATGGAATTATCCATGGCTCGGACATAGATGAGAAATGGTTTGCCGGCGACTGGTGCCACCAGGACTGACAGGCTCGTCAGATAAGCCTTGATGTCGTCGAAAGCTTTTTGGCATTCCTCTGTCCAGACGTAAGAGACTCCCTTCTTCATGAGTTGAGTGAAGGGTCGACATTTTCCGGAAAGGTTTGCTATGAAGCTCCGGATGTATGCCAGACGCCCCTGTAGGCCTCAAAGTTCTCGGAGGTTCTTCGGAGGGTCCATGTCGAGGATGGCTTTGGTCTTCTCGGGATCGACATGAATGCCTTTCACCGTGATAATAAAGCCCAAGAACTTTCTGCTAGAAACCCCTATGAAGGATTTAGCGGGGTTCATCTTGAGTTCATGCGCCCGCATGAGATCGAAGACTGTCTTGAGGTCTTGTAGGTGATCTCCTTTGAGACGGCTCATGACTGCGATGTCGTTAACATAGCATTCGACTGTCTTGTGAAGATGCTGACAAAAAAATAGTGCTCATAGTTCATTGGTATGTCGTACCAGCATTCTTCAAGCCGAAGGGCATCACTGTGTAGCAGAAAACACCCTTTGGAGTCCTGAATGACGTGTGTTTTACGTCATCTGGGAACATCTTGATCTTGTTGTAGCCCGAATACCCATCCATGAAAGACATGTGTTCGAAGCAATATGTGTTGTCGATCATCACGTCGGTGATTGGAAACAAGAATTCATTCTTTGGGCAAGCAGTGTTGAGGTCCCTGAAGTCGATACAGACTCGTATTTTCCCATTTTTTTTGTTGACTGGGATGACGTTGGCCACCCAATCCGGGTGTTGTTCTTCGCGGATGAAGCCACTGGTCAAGAGTTTGTCCACCTCGTGATCGATGGCGTTCATGATGTCCGGACGAAAGCGTTGCTGTTGTTGTTTGATAGGCTAGGCATCAGGTAAGATGTTAAGCCTATGCATCGCGATCTGGGGATCAAGTCCCGGCATATCTTCGTAGCTCCAGGCGAAGACATCAATATACTCTTTAGCCAGCTGGATTAAAGATTCTCGGTCTTCTTCTTTTAGGCTTTTGCTGATGAAGATGGGTTTGGAAGAGGATCCGTCCCCAAGGTCGATCTGCTCGACTTCGTCTTCAGTGGGAGGTTCACGTAATTCAAAATGGGACTCCCACTGTTCTCCTAGGCGTTGAGCCCAGGGTTCTTCTTCGAAGAATTTTGGCGTTTGGTCTTCGCCTTCATCTTCTTGAGATTGTGCAGATGTCATGTTGGCTGACAGCAGTTTCTTGAAGACTGAGCCGATACTCGTATCGGAATCCCAAATTGATGCTTCGGACGAGTGAGAAAGTTCTTCTTCTTATGCGTCCGAACTCTCTGGAGTTGATGGAGGCGTGACATAGCCTACCCTCCACCGAGTTTGATGATAGTAGTCCTGCGGCTTTCCTTTAGGGGTTGGCAGCCGGAGAGGAAGACGTCGACCCTTGCCGTAGTTCAGGCCTTTGTTGTTTTTAGGTTGTAACCCATCTTTTGGATGAGGTACTTTGCCTTTTTTGTGTACCGATAGACTTGTACTCTGCCGGTATCTGGTTATGGGTCGAGCGACGGAAGATCTTGATGACGCTCAACCATGCCGAAGATGATGGATTCTTCGTCTCGACTCTGCGGCGGGACTACAAAATAGACCCCTTGGGATTGTACTACTCAATTTACATGATGGACGGTCGTTATTTGTGTTTGTAACGACCGTAGATCGTTATCTAATGTATACATGGCATTCCAATATGGAAGACTAGAATAATTAAAAGACACTCTATTATTGATAAAATACGAGATTTTATCCCGTGGTATTACATTGTCCAGAGAGGGTGCATCTATATCAGCAGAGATATATTCCCCTTGCTTTTCATCTGTGAGTACTGGGGTAGGATCAGGAGAATCTACCACAACGTTGGTCTTGGGGTCCGAGAGGACCATGTGGGCCTTCTCTGGCAGCTTGAGTTGCGGCGGCTTGCCTTTAAGACGCACCTTCAGAGGTGCCTTCACTGTGCCTCCGGTGAATGGTGCCTTCTCTTGTAGTTTTGCCACAAGGGGAGCCGATATTTGACGCGACTTTCCCTTGAGCCGTATCTTCAGGGGAGCTTCAGGAGTAGTTAGTGCTTTCTCGGGTAGCTTCATGTTTATGGGAGGCAACTTCTGAGACGGTTTGCCTTTGAGTCGGATCTTCAATGGAGCGTCGGGAGTCATCTCAGGCTCCAAGTTCGGTTTTGCTGCCGTTTCTGCTTTGTCGTCAGCATCATTGGCTTTCTCTTCGTCAGGTGACTTGTACAACGAGGAATCGGTGAAGTAGGCTTCAACCCCTTTGAAAGGGTCAATGTCCGCGAACTCCGTCCGGATGACATCGTTGGTGGACACGTACTTCAAACATTAGTAAAGCGTGGAGGGCACCACCATGTACTCAAGCAGCCATGGACGACCCAACAGAAGGTTGTAGTTGACTTCGGCGTCCACGACAAAATAAGTGACCTCAGTTCTGAGGTTACCGATATGGCACTTTAGTCGTATTTTGCCCAGTGGCTCACTTTTGCTATCATTGAAGCTACTGATTGTTGTGTTGGAAGGCGCCAGTCGGTACATTGGGATCCCCAGTGTTGAGAGCAGCGTCTTCGGAATGAAGCTGAAGGAAGACCCCGGATCGATCTGAATCCGCTTCACCTTGACTGAACCGATATACCCTGTATAATACAGCGGCCTGTTGTGTCGGTTGTGCTTGGGTAGCATGTCTTGTTGGGTGAAGGTTATGTTGGGGATAACCTCATCCGCCCAATGACAGTACGCACATGTAGTTGGGAGATCTTCAGGCTGCTTGACCTGACTGATAAAGGACTCAACATCCTTCAGAGCTTCACAGAGAGCTTCTCGAGTGTTTTGGAAAGACGAAGGAGCTCAAACAGAGATAGTCGGGCAGGAGTACTGGCCAGTTGTGCCAGTATGTCGAAGTTGTGGGGCTTGGCCAGCCCCGAAGCATTCTACTTTCGTAGAGGCCTATCGAAGCGGGCCTCTACATGCTTCTGCTTATTGGCTGCTGGGGGCTTAGACGGGCCCATTTCCTGGGCAGCAGGGACGGTGCAAGGAGGCACCACCTCGACGGAAGCTTCGTCGGGTTGGGCATTCTGTTGTGAACGTGTCTGTACAGGAAGTGCCTCTTCCACTGAGGAAGAGACCATACGATAAGACTTGATCTTCCTACCTTTAGATTTGGAGGTAGGGCGTACTTCCGGTTGAGTAACCTCGGAGATGAGATCAGGGTGAACCCATAAGATCTTTTCTCGAGATGTGGTGAGTGGGATGAGTCCACTCACATTGTCACGAGTAGGTGGTAAGTTAACCACCTCTATTGTCGCCTTAGGGATGGGGACGACGCCATCTTATGTTGTAGTTGGCGGCAACATACCGAACTGGAGTGACACCACGTTGGCCGATACCGTCTTCTCTTCGTAGTCGACGTAGATAACATCCGCATTGATCATGCGCTGGATGTAGTTCTTGAGGACGTAGCAGTCCTTGGTTGGGTGTCCGACAAACCGAAGGTAGTGACAGTACCTCGGGTTGTCCACTTTCCCAACCTCGTCGGGATGCTTCGGGTCCGGCAGCTTGATCTTGTCACCCTGCTTCAGTATCTCAAAGAGTTGTAGGGTGTCTTCATCGTTGAACGAATGAACCTCCTTTGGCCTTGGTGCAAGTGGAGGCTTCTGATTAGGCGCTGACGTACCTTTTGAGGCATTGACAGTCAACGCTTGTTTCCCCTTCGTCTCTCGTCCGGGCTTGTTAGCTGCATGCCGTTTCCCCTTGTCCTCAAAGGCAGGGAAACTAACTCCCAGAAGGCGAGCATTGGATGCCTTCTGTTCGGCTGCTTCTGCTTCGATGATCAAGGAACTCCAATCAGAGGGAGGAGTAGAGTTGAGCCAGAGTTTGACTGCAGGCAGCATGTTTATGCTGCAGAAGGAGAGGAGTAAATATTCTGGCATGCCCGGGGGTAGTCTGAAGTAGGCCTGTCGAAAGCGTTCGATGAACACTCGCACAGTTTCCTTCTCCTTCTGTCGTATCTCTATGAGGGACGCCATTGTCATGTCCTTTCCGCCGTCGTAGAAACGGTCGAGGAAAAGGCGCATCAAGTCATCGAAGGAAGGTATGGAATTGTCGGGAAGGCTACAGTACCAGTCATACGCCACTCTTTTCAGTGCCCCGACGAATATGTTGGTGAGTAGCGCGTCCTCCTTCGGAAGATGTCCCGTCTGGGACTGGAAGTACGTCAGATAGCGACACGGAGAGTCCTTTCCATCGTATGGCATCAATGTTTGTGGTTTATATTTGGGAGGATAAACCACCTTGTTCCATTCGAGGGGATAAGGTTGGTGAATGCCCATCTTTTGGCGCTCCTCTTGTCTATTCTTGGACTCAAAGCGTTCGTACAGGTCCCTGATCATTTCGACCACGTCTTCCGTAGAGCTGGGAGTCGGGGAAGGTGGTACCACCTGGAGTTGAGTATTTGAGGGCTCCGATGTACGAGGTGCTTCACGGCGATCCGTATCCAAGGATACCCGTTGAAGGGGTACACTTGACTCTCTATTGGCCCTTGGGTCAGGACCGGTAGAAGGTGTTCTGGCCAAAGCTAACCGAATCACAAACACTGCTTGAGTCAGTGTTTGCATAGAGGCAGAGAGGGTCTTGAGTCCTCCCTCTAATGTATCCATGTGCTGGACGAGGTCTGGTGGTGGCGCATCAGACTCGGTATCCCCCAGTCATGTATACTGTCATGACACGGCTGAAAGTGGATGGATCGGTTGAGGCTTCACTCTCGGCTTTACTCTCCTGTAAGGGAGTTGCCTCTCCTGGAGCTTCGTCTTGGCCACCCCCAACTATGTTCTGGAGAACATTCTCGTCAGGAGCATCTGCAAGGGCCTGATTACCCTCAGGTTGTCTTGAAGGACTTCTTCGTCTTCGAGACTCATATCCGTAGGGGCCAGACTACCCCAGCTATGTTTTGGAGGACACCCTCATCTTCGGAAGAAGTATCCGTAAGGGCCTGATTTCCCCCAGTCCTATCTTGAAGGACCTCTTCGTCTTCGAGATGTAGATCTACAGGGGCTAGACGACCCCCAGCTACGTCCGGGAGGCTGACTTCGCCTCGGGGATGAAGATCCACCCCCGATGTGCTCTGGATTACACCTTCGTCTTCGGAAGGAGGCTCGACCAGGGTCTGACTACCCTCAGCTTCCTCTAAGATCTTCTTCGTCCCCCAAGTGCCTTCGAACACTCCGGAGGATGAGACAGTTGTCTTGGTTTTCCTCGACTGGCTCTTGGACGAGGACGAGGAATTACCAGTCGCCTTTCGGACTGACTAGGAGTTAGAGATCACATTGCATGAAGCAACCCTTGGCTCTTCTTTTGTTGACACCTTCTTCCCGAGGCGACGACAGAGGTGTTTCGATGTTTGCAGCCGCTGGAATACCGACTGTTTTGGATGGACTGTTGCCTTGCAACAACAGTTGATGGTGACTACAGCACAAGTGTATCCTGTGAGAGGTGCATCGTGCTTGTTAGTCGACTCTCCTGATCGGTACTTGTGAGTGATCACGTTACGCAGATCATTGGAGGATAGTGCCACCTTCACACCCCCTTCAGGCGCATGGCAAGGCCAAGCGTCAGGGTAGTCAAGTGAATGTTGCGCCCCCTGATCTAACACCAAACAGGCGCTCCGATCAGTAGTAGGGGAACAACATTTAAAGTGACTTGAACGGACCTCAGACGCACAACCAGAGGGGGCACGGGAGTTCAAGACCACTGGGTTTGCCTTACTCGACTTGGTTGCGAACGCAATAGATGCACCCAAGTGAGATAAGGACTTTGAAGGTCGGCTCGTTTCTAGCGCAGAAGCACCTGAGTCGACCTTATACAGCTTACCATTAGCAGCGCGCATGATTGTGAGCGCATGCTTCTGGCTTGCTGCTGGCATAGCACGTTTGGGGCGCATGGCCCGTGCTGCCTTGGATTTCTTCGTACTAGCCCGCTGGGGCGCGTAGTACTCAGAATCCAGATTCTCCTTGCAACTACATCGAGTGAGTCTGTCAAAGACAGAGACCTTCTGTGGCGCATCAGGGGTGATGTGCGGGGCATTAGCTGTGCCTCTGCTCCGTCGACGTATCTTCCTCGCCTGAGAGGGAGATGGTTGGGGAATGTGGTCAGCCGTACGTTTCCCTGAGAGATGCGCTGCACCGGTAGGCGCATCTTGGTTGCTGAGGACGTCAGCATGAAGGAAAGGCTAGATTGGCGCATCCCCTTCGGTGGTGGTGTTATAGGCGTTGACCTTGCGCACCCAGACTCGGCGAGTCTTCTTCGGCTTCGGTAGCCGCTTCGAAGGACTCGCACTGCCTTCAGAGATGAACTCCTCATACGTCTGTTGATTGAGGTACGACCAGCGTCTTGTGGGAGGAGCCCACCTGCACGTCGTCGGATTATGATACAGCTTTCTCGGTGGAGGGGAAAGAGGTCCCCAACAGCATCGCCAGCTTGTTTCCCATTAAAATCTTTTGATTGTAAATTTCAATACAAACAGAACAGTGTTACAATGTAGGACTTCGACGTAGTCCTAGGAGTACACTTTTGTTTATCTGGGTCCCTTGTGCCTATGGAGCGAGTGGTAATGCGTTGACTCTGTTGACGATCTGACGACGATTATCGGTTCTCTGAAGGTCTGGGTTGCTCTGGATGCTGGAGCTGGTGGAGAGGAGAAAGACGTTGAGGGTCTGTTTCTGCCTCTCTGGTTGTGCGATGTCTCTGTCAGTATATGTATGTTCGTCTGTATGTGTGTGATAAAGAAGAAGAAAAAAATTCCTCTATTTATAGCTTTGCAGGCTGGCTGCTCATACGCGCATATGTAGGATACGCCTGGATGTGGGGACGCCACATGGTAATTGCTGATGGAGGCGCATGGACGATGCGCCCTGATTGAGGGGTTGAATTCTTCATACTGTTGTTGTGGGGCGGCACGTAGCAGAGAAGAGGATCTTTCTGTTGCTGAGATCTTGGGTGAATGGAGTCAAAAGACACGTGTCATCGGCCCATGGCTCGGAGATCTCAGATTTGGTGGGGAATGATCTGTTAGGATGCGCCTGGGATTGGGCGCATAAGATGACTTTGGCTCGTAACCTTTAGGAGTCACGAACCATTCAAGGTGCACGGCTTTTGAGGCGCATGCGAAGCTTCAGTAGTGACTTTACTTTTGTCTTTAGGGATCAGAAAAAAGTCTGAGGTGCATGGCTTTTGAGGCACATGCAGAGCTTCAGTAGTGACTCTACTTCTGTCTTTGGGGATCAGAGAGAAAATCTGATACGCATGGCTCGAGGCGCATGCAGAGCTTTGGGTGCATGGCTGTAGAGGCGCATACGAGTGGTTGGGCGGCCACGTGGCTATAACCGCCGGAGATGAGTAATGATGATGCTGACGTTGGCGACGCTTCATTTTCTGAAAAAGCTGTCAACTGTTTAGTCCCGAGAGGCGTGCTGCCAACTCTGTCAGGTTTCAGCATTTAATGTTTTTGACATGGGATGGACTGTTGAGTGGGCACATCGATCGGCGTTCCACTAGGCACATGGAGCCGTATGGGGACGCATGCTTGTGAGGCGCTTAGTGCTGAGGGGTACGTCTGTGTGATGCGCGGTCTGACCGGCGTATCTACTTCATGACGCATCTTCATTGATCCGGCTGTTGAGTTCTTCGGGGCTTTGATGGCTCTCCGACTTAGCTAAAATTCATTCATCATAGATACAAATTCATTGTACTGACTTGGAGAAGGTTGCCACTTGGCGCATGGGTTTGATTTGCCCTGGCCTATGACTAGCAACAGTTTGAGAGAGTTTGGTTGTCTCTCCCTTGACTTTTTGACGAAGATGGATTCGACTGATCCTCCTCCTTGGCAAGACGTTGTACTGTGGATGATGGTTCTCCTTGTTCGAAGAAGCTTTGACGGTGAACTCCTTCAGAAGATAAGAGCCCCAGGCTGGTAGATGCGCCTGTACATTGACGAGGAAGTGATTCACTCTGACGGGGCAAAGTGATGCACTGGAAGACAGGTACAATATGTTATAACTGCTGGAACACAGACTGTCTTGGAGGTGGAGCCGCTGTCTTGCGACAGCAGCAGTTAATGGCGACCGTAGCACAAGTGTGCCCGATGAGGGACGCATTATGCTTGTTGGTTGACTCTCCTGATCGGCGTTTGTGAATGATCACATTACGTAAATCGTTAGAGGAGAGTGACACCTTCACACCGCCAACAGGTGTATGGCAAGGACATGCGCAGGGGTGGTCAAGTGAGAGTGCCACCTTTACACCCCCATCAGGCGCATGGTATGGCCAAGCGCCGGGGTGGTCAAGTGAATGATGCGCCCCTTGATCCAACACCAAACAGGCGCTCAGATCAGTAGTAGGGTACAACACTTAAAGTGACTTGAACGAACCTCGGACGCACAAACCAGAGGAGGCACGGGAGTTCAAGACCACAGGGTTTGCCTTGCTCGACTTGGTTGCGAACGCAGTAGATGCGCCCAAGTGAGACAAAGACTTTGAAGGTCGGCTCGTTTCTGGCACAGAAGCACCCGAGTCGACTTTATACAGCTTATCATCAGTAGCGCACATGATTGTGAGCGCGTGCTTCTGGTTTGCCATTGGCATAGCACGTTTGAGGTGCATGGCCCGTGCCGCCTTAGACTTCTTCGTACCAGCCCGTGGGGCGCATAGTACTCAGAGTCCAAATTATCTTTGCCATGACAGCGAGTGAAGAACTTGTAGCCTACCCAGAAGAAGAGAAGAACAACTACAACTTTTTGTGGCTCGAACGGGCTCCCTGGATAACGGGCTCCCTTTTCTTTTATTAATTTTGGTGCCCTTTTCAAAGGAGGCAAGAGGGCTCTATATATAGGGTGGAATGAGACATCTCTTCTTCTCCTTTCCGATGTGGAATTAAAAGCAAGATCCCTTCTTTTTCATGCTTCTACAAAAGAGGGCTATCTATTCTACGACTACAAATTGTGCTAAGGACGACTCCTAACCTCAGATGGCCAAACAGGCAGGCAAACTGAGAATGACCAACAATCTCAAACCCGACTTTTCTTTGGAGATCGGCTCAACCCATAAGGAAATAGATTACCACTATTACTAAGTGTAATCGACTATTATTGTTGATGCGTTATCCATTTGTGAGACTCGATGAACTACTTTCACTTGCAGATAAATCATAATTGAGGCACCCGGAGGAGTGCTACCTTCTTTTTATGGCGTTCTACTAAAGCATTTTTTTATAATCCCAAAGGAACCAGGAACTGCCCATCTTAGAGCTTGCCCTACATCCACGAATTTATATTCATGATTTGATGTAGGTCTTTTCACTAGCTTAAGCCGGGCTGAACAATTCATTCTGCATCCACCGATTACCAAATCGTCTTAGCCGAGACCAAATTTTATAGTATAAACACGTAAATGGCACTATTGTAGGCACCAAGATCACTCGTTTGGTACCCGGGTAAGCCACATGTCAAAGATGAACTTTGGGCTTGGCCCTAGAGAGAAAATCCAAAGCAACCAATCATCTTAACTTAAGGGCATTTTTGCTTCTATAAACAGTCCATTCAAGGTATAAAGGGAATAGCGTGAATGGAAACCTATCGGAAGACTCTGTCCGAAAGAACCTGTTCTATCTTTTCATTCAGCCCTGCTCATCTTTATTCTGTAAAGATCGTCTCGTTTAGTCAATAGTCTTCCCCAAGCGACCGGAGGGAGCACTTACATATTTCTTTGTTTCGTCTTACATGAAATAACAGATGGGGCTTGGTCATACATAGAATTCAAATTTGCAACTAGGGCTAGAGCTCACTTCTCTCGCCTAGTGAAGTGCTTGTAGGGAGCCCAACCCAAGAAGCTTGAGCTGGAAAATTTGATCAAAGAAATTAATACATATTTAGTGCTCACTCTTAACAATGAACTTCGTATTCATTGATGTACTAACTTACAAATGTCGATGGGGGTGTCCATATCTGCTGACCAGAGAAAGGCTAAGCTTACTTTGCCACAGCACCTTAGCGTCCCTTCCTTTTATTACCTCCCCTATGCACGTTATATGCACACACGTGCACGAGCCATCTCAGAGAAGGAGTGGCTTCCGACCGGCTTAGACTGCTTGAGCTTGAGTTCCTGGTTAAAGGGTAAGACGAGATCCTACGGTTCACTTTTCTTTTGTACCTTTAGCAACCTACTTCACTCCATAAGGGGATGTGAATATTACGTCCAGCCTTACTATAAAGATAGACCATGGAACTTCCAAGGCCAAGAAGGAAGACCTGGCCGCTCAAACTCCTTGTCGTATTTGCCATTTCTTTAAAGACCCCGAGTGAGTATCCAAAATAAGTAGAAGTAGATGCTGCCCCTTTTGTTGAAGAGTTCGCCCCTTCATTTGTGGAAACTAGGGATGAGTCATTCGAGCCCTCCTTTCTAGGGTTAATTGTAGAACCGATTCAAGTATGCAATCTTAGCCCGACCGAGTTTCAACTTCCTCTACGAAAGTAGGCCTTTGTCTTCCAGTCGGACCATAAAGGTCTTCAACCCTGCCTTTAACAGAACCCTTAGTAGGGGCTTTTCTTCTTATTTTGAGTCATTTTATCCTCCGTCTGTGCTTTGAAAGCCTTAGGGATGAGTGAATAAGGTTACACAGGCCTTGATTATGACCAACGTAATGTGCCTGTTCTGGCATTGAGGAAAAGCTTGTAGTATTGTTGCTTTTGGCACTACTGTCTATCTTGGGACCCTCGTAACTAAGTCAGCTAGGCATGCTAAAGCGGCTGTGGAAAGAGAAACAAGTGAGGAATGAGTCCTTCGTCCGAGACGTTCTAAGTGGACAAGTAAAGTAAATCGATTCTATGACTGCCTCTCTGTAATGACCTTTCTCGGGCAGCATTCTTTTGAGTTTCATTTACACGTAAGGATGAGAGCCGATAGAAAAGAATCCCCGGGGTGCCCGATCCTGCTTTTCTTGTTTTGGGTTCAAGGGTCGAGTGGGAAGAGCTCATTCACGTTCCAAGGGTTTCAACCTCAAGGGGCGTGGGCTACGTACGCCCTGACCATTAGGCCCAGGTCTTAACCAAGCCAAAAAGAAGGCACGGGTCATCCAGCTTATATGGAGTTGATTCATCTTCCAATGCCCGACGGGAAGGCGCCCGAAGGCAAACCCCTCCGCGGTGACCGTGCCGGGAGGTAATAGAAGAATGACCCAGAGATAAAAGTGATAACACCTGCTTAAGTTAGAGGTTCTTCGTGCACTTGAGCTTCTTTTCAAGGTGCAGAGGAAAAATAGGCATAGAAGGCTTCAATGATCTATTAGTAAGAAGGTCTGCCTGCTGCGATAGAGGAATGAATCGATCATTTGACTACTAATCTTCCGCGTGTAGACGAGCTCCGGTACGCTAGGGATAGGTCGATTGACCTGCTCAGATCAAATAGATAGGCATCTGGTCTTTTTCCAAGGGATCGAGCGAATGAAGATCGTCTAGCTAAGCCAATGGGGGTAATAAAAGGTGGCTACCATGGCCGTAGAAGTACCGACCTGAGGGACTGAGAAGGGTCTCTTCTCGCACTTATCCAAGGACAAATCGCTCATAGACTTCTTGCTTGTCTTCCCCGGTCATTCGACAACAGGAACGAAGTTCAAAACACTCTTTCTAGTAGACCCGTCAGCGGTCTTCCTTCTTATTGCATCTAAACCCGCCATTTTTATCTTCTTTTGTTGTATTTTTGTCTGTCTGTGTGATCTGATCAAGTCATGCAGCGGCAAAGGAGAGCGTAAAAGTTTTTCAAAAATGGGAATGGTAGTGAGATCCATTATCAATGGATTCTGTGATCGAATGTCCAACTTTTTATAGTTTAGGGGTGAATGAGCTAAGCCAGAGCCTTCCTGACTTACGGGACTGGTTAAAGCTTCCTTCGGGCGCCTCATCTTACTAGATCTTAACTGATAACTAAAGATTTACTTTACTTAATGCAATAGCCACCTCTTTCTGGTGTGCAGAGCTAGACAGATGGCTTCTTAAGACATCGCTTTCATGCTCCACTCTCCAGTTCACTGATTGATCCTTCCACTTCTGTAACAGAGGCTAAAATGTGTGAACGAAGAACTTTTGCTTTTTGGCTTTTAGGCTTTTAAAGGCGTCACACCCACTTGTTGTTTCTTCCGTCAAAAGACAACCAGCCGACCGATAGCGACTTCTTATCATTATGTTCTTCCTGCTTCTTCTTGTTATCCTAGTTTCTGATATGCTATTTCGACTTGACTCTATGCTTGTTTCTTGCTTTACACAACGAACTTGAGCACTTTTGCCTTTCTTCCCCGTTCGAGAAATTCTCTATCTTTTTCCAGATTTGTTTTCCGCTTTGAAAGTGAGAGTGGATTGGCTCTTGCGTTGCGGTTCCGTCACAAGGAGCGTGAAAGTACATAAGGGTGGGTCGTTTCAGTCGTTCTAGGGTAGTGTTTGCCATTGATTGTAAAAGAACAGAATAATTTTATAGGAGGACTGAACTTAGACTCATATTACAAACTCGTTCGTACAAAGAAAGCCTAGGAATGAAAACCTAGGTACAGCAATCTTAGTACGATTGTTTATTTTTTTATTCTTGGGAGTGGCGGTAGAGGCTCGGAAAAGCGACGGCAGCTCTACCTTACTACTTGGACGATCGGACGTAGCCTTGGCTCTGATAAATAAATGCTCTCGGAATGTATGGGGAGACTCTTCTGTGCGTGCCTTTTTCTCTCTGTGTATCCAGTCGGGGGTTTGCAAGGGAATGGCACCTTGCTATTTATAGGAGTTGGGTGTGATCATTAGGGTTTGCAATGATTGTCCCTTGAAAAGTCGACGGTTTGGGGATTAATTATCATTTTCCTTGATCATGTTTCATTGGCAATTAATTTGGGCCATTAATGTTGATTGCAACAAATCTGGGCAGTTAATGTTGATTGCGCCAAATACGTATGGGCAATTAAAGTTGATTGCCACAAATCTTTGTGACAAGCTCGGATCTCCTGCCACGTGTTCAATCTGCTTGATTGTAATAAATCTAATTTAATCCGAATAATTATGATGACTACACTAAATCTGGTTGTTGGGATTTGTTGATAAATCTTGAATGATTTGATGCCACATATCCAACCATCATTATGCTGCAGGTCGTAGGGACACGGAGGAAACTGACCTTCTGCCACGTGTCCTAACCGCGAGCCACAGGGACATGGTGTCTTGACAGAGCCGCATAAGGGTGGCTTCTCAGGATTTGAACCGCATGAAGGTGGCAGCCGTATAGGTGTAGCCTCCGAAATCTGAGCCGCATGAGGGTGGTTTCCGACTGAACAGCATAAGGCTGGCCACGTGTCAAGGCTGCATGGGCGTGGCCTCTCAGCATTTGAGACGCATAGAGATGGTCCCCATGATCCGAGCCGTATGAGAGTATCGGCCGCATGGGGGTGGCTTCTTAGGGTTTGAGCCGCATGAAGATGGCCCCCATGATCCGAGCCGCATGAAAGTAGCAGCCGCATGGGGGTGGCCTCTATCTGAACCGCATGCGGCTGACCACGTGTCAAAGCCGTATAGAAGACTTTGGGATTTAATGGATCGTGCCAGCTATAGAGATTTTCTTCGTTTCCCTAGGAGCACGCCAATATGTCAGAGTCATCATTGCAGCTTTATGTCAGAGCTGTCAGTTCACCTTTATGTCAGAGCTGTCTTGTTGTGTTAGAGCATTAAATGAAGTCGCTGCTTAATGGCCAGCTGTAGAGGCGAGCCGCATGAGGCCACGCGGCTTTTACTCGAGCCGTATGGCAACTTTTGAGCCGCATAAAACTCTTGAGCCGCATGAAGCTCTGAGAGATTCTTTGAACCGCATGAGACTCCCTCTGTTTTGAGCCGTATGGATTTTCCTGTTCTTTTCTATGCTTCTACAAGACCCCCTTCAAAGTTTTCAATTTTTAAAATTGAAATACTTTGAATAAGAAGCATGGCTATGTCCACATAAGCTCTTCTGGCCGTATAGGATGTTCTAGCCGTATGGACTTCTTAGCCGCATGGCCTTCCTGGACGTATGGACTGCCTGACCGCATGGACTTCCTAGCCGCATGGCCTTCCTAACCGCATGGATCGCTCTGGCCGCATGGACCACTCTGGCCGCACACTGTCTTTTCTGTCACGTAGGCGTCATTAATTGTCCTTGATTCGTTTTTTGATTTAGAACCATCTTTTGGGGGAATCCCAAGAGTCGGTTCATTAAATATTTAGATTTTATGCTTTGATGAACCTCCTTTATTAGAGGGAACACAATCCTAGGAGTAGATTTTGCCTGCAGTACATGACCCAAAGCGTTCATCTTTTTGCCCTAACTGTCGTCCTATAAATAAGAGTAATTTTGTTAGCGTTATATACTAAAAGCATCACTTTTGTAGTAATCTTATTTCCTTAAATTTTGAATGAGAATCATATGGGCAAATGTTTGCATATTGTATTTGTTGCAAGTGTTAATGCAAATGTCTGATATTCTATATTGTAGATAATATGGTGTGTGGTGTCACACAGAAGATCATATTATCAGTTTCCTATGGAGTATATAAATAGTTCACAACCTAGATCGACTTAGACAATCTATTGGAAAGGTTGTAGTGTAATACGGTATTAGTCTATCTTGACTATAGGTTTACACTAGTACACTTTGTGTGTATTGAACAGGACCACTTGAGGTTGTTCTCTTTGTACTGACTACATAAGAGAACAAATACCTCTGTTATTATGGATGCTTGTACTCTTAATCCGGATATAATAACGGACATATATATGCAATGTGCATTACTTTGACTCATAAAAGAGTGAGATTCATTATGGATCAACAACCTCTATGAATTGGGTAATAACATTGTATGTATGATGGGCTGTTGATTATAAATGGAACCCATGTCCCGATACATCGGGTTGATGATGTCCTCTTAAGGAGCTCATAAGGATTGTCATGTAAACCCTGCAGGTGGATTAAGCCGACATGATAAATAAAGTTGAGCGGTACTACTTAAGGATAAAAGATGTCGAATCAATATAGTTGTCAGTAACTTAATTTGATCGACGGACATACGATATCTTAACATGGGGAGCCAAACGAGCATATAATAAAAGGAGCCCACAAACATAATTTGGGATTAGGGAGGTAGTGCAACAATAGCTCATTAGTGGACCGAGCTATTGTTAATGGGCCTGGATTATGTGTTCGGGCTGAACACGGGATATCCAGATCCGTTAGGAGACCTAACCCTAATTTTTCCTCATGGTCCCTGCCGTAGCCTATATATATCCTCTATTCTCTGGCCGCCAGATTACGGATCAGAAATCTGAAATTTTCTCTAAATTCGTGATTCACGTAAGGAGAGAAAGAGAGTGCTGCAAAGGAGAAGAAAAGGTTGGGAGATCGTCGCCCACACGACGTCCAACTCGAGCAAGGAATACGTACAGAAGATCTTGGGGTCGTCCGCTCGAGATTGCCAGGAATTACTTGTCTCCTTTCCGCCGCAGGTATAATTCGTGAACCCTAGTTTCCGCATATGAAGGGTTAGAACACGTATTAGATCTGTTTAACTTTCTGTCGATCAATACGCACAACAAAAGAAGGTTCCTGGGAATCCCCAGTTCCATTAATTGGTATCAGAGCCGCTTTGGATCTACGTATTGATTGATACGTCCATGTTGTCCAATAAAACTTGTGCTATGTAATAGTCGGTAGATGTAGATCTGTTCTAACTCGATTTTGTAGGAATCTTAGATCCAACTATTATGGTCCAATGCATGTTTTTTGATTGTATTGTTTAAACCACGGACATGTCGTGGATGTTGTTGTTGCTGTGGATGTAATTAAAATCACGAGGGTTGATCGTGCTTATTAATTTAATTTTTCAATCTAGATTATGTGTGAACTCCTTCGGGAGGCATAGGATTGATGTAATTTTATTTTTTTTTATCAATCGTGATGGCGGTGGTGGCTGATTCTGACGTCGGACATGTAACGCCCCAGTCCCAAAATACGTAGGACTAGGAACGTAGACATGCCAGTTATATTTATACGAAGTACACTCCAATATATGGAAACCTCGTATAATTACATAAGCTGTAAAATACAGTAGAACCATAACTAATCTCATCCACACAAAATAAATGAATAAAAGATATCATAAAATGATAATGAATTTGTCTTGATACAATATGTTGGGCGGAGACAAATCCACTACCAACAAATAAGGAAAAGTACATAGAAATAAAATGAGTGGCGAGCGAAGCGAAGACGATCCAAGTGCAATCATCCTCGAAGAGAAGCAATGATCACGGCGAGAGCTAGAACACCTGCGACAAACAATAGCACACACCTGGCAAGACAACCAGGTCCTCAGAGGGACGTAACAAGACACATAATATCATGCCATTAACTGAATAATAAAGCTCAACAGAAAAGTAAATGTGACTACACAATTAAAGGTTCTTAACCATTCTATGTGTTAATGCATTTTGAAGACAACGTTCCACACAAGGGCTCCCGAAGCTAGAAACAGGCACGTTAGCGTTTCAACCAAGGCACTAGTGGCATCTAGAGAAAAGTAAATGCACGGCCCATTAGCACTCGAGCGAGAACTAAGGGCCGTCTAGAGAAAAATAAATGCACGGCCACTAGCTCTTGTGTGAGTCACTAACGGCATCCAGAGAAAAGTAAATGCACCGCACATTTGTGTTTCAATCGAGGCACTAGTGGCATCTAGAGAAAAGTAAATAAATGCACGGCCACTAGTCTCTCGACTGAGTCACAAACGGCATCCAGAGAAAAGTAAAGGTGTGAAAGCCCCTACGTCTAATAACTGTCTTCACCCTCCCCATGCACTACTCGTGCTGAATCCACATCACGACATTCCTAATAACTGCTAAGTCGCTAAGCCTTCTAGACAACCATAACTATTTAGCAGTTATTGCCTATCGCACGGCATGTGCGCACCGATGGCCAGTCGATACGTACGTCCAAGATCTATATGAGACTCGTGACTCGTGATACACAAGTGTCGGGCCAATGAATGCGACACAAACAAAGGTGGTCCCTTAACTCTAAGCCATATGCAACTAAAATATAATAATTTGCAAGTACAATTTATATTTTCTAGAATAAGTAAAAACATGCATGATATTGAGCAAGAAATTAAACAGTGAAGGCAAGGTGTCTTGCCTGGTAGGACGCCTGGTGTGCTGCAATGATCAAGCTGGCATGAACTACGACTTTGGTACAACAACTATACATGGTAACCTCGGGTGGTGGCACGGACAGTTCCATTGGGTCCAGGACGGTCAAATTAGTTAGGATCGATAGAAGGAATGACATACTTGGCAGGAGGATAGGAATAATGGGCGTAGTTACGGACGGAAGGATAGTCGAAAGAAAGATAGATAATATACATATGATTTAGAAAAACGATTTATAATAATTGAAACTATATTTTATTAATTAAAATAGTTTTTTTTAGATAAATGTTTGAAGAAGCATTAAAATCGCTTTTAGGCAAAACTTTTACTTCTACAAAAAAATATATCAATTTGCGACAGAAAAATCATATTAGTTAAAACAAATTTTGTTCAAAGCTATACATTTTTATTAACTAAAAGCCGAGAAATATTTATAAAATATTGAAACTATATACCTTTAATAGTCAAAAGTAAATTAATGCCAAACAATACTTTCTAGGATAGTCCATAATATGGATAAAATACTTAATAATATATTTAAAATCGCTAAACGTTCCAAGCCTAATAATATATCTATCTAATTTTTATTTCCGAGAAATCTTATAACAAAATACTAATAACCAATTATATATATATATATATATATATATATATATATATATATATATATATATATAAAGAATTCTAATAAGATAATAATAATAATAATAATAATAATAATAATAATAAAAGTGTACAGCAGCTGTAGTGTTGCTTTCACCAAAATACAACTAAATCAATAATCGACATCTAATAATAATAAAAATAATAAAATAACAAAAATATTAATAATAATTATTATTATAATAATAGTAATTATGGTAAGGGTTTAATGAAACACAAAAGCAACAAAAATAATAAAAAATAAAAACTAAAGCTGCTGTGCAAAAGCAACAACATAATAGAAAAAAAATAATAAAAAATTAAAAGTTGGTTCTCCTCTTTCGAGGAGAACAATGCCTCAGTAGAGTCAGTACCAAAACAAATTAATTGAAGTCATTGATCTCTTACTCTCTTCCCGAGAGGAAAAGTTAGTGAACAGAAGAATCAGTTTGAGAGGGAGAGAGAGGGAGCTATGGAGGGGGAAAAGAGAGCGGAGAGAGTGGGAGAAGATCGGAGGGGTCGTCGAGTGAGAGGAAGAAGGAGTCGGAGTGAGAAGCAGTGAGCGGAGGGGAGTGGAAACTCCGGCGGAAGGACGGAGCTAGGTCGTAGAGATGGGAGAGAAGTCGGAGTCGTTCTTGGCGGCGCGGGCTACGGCGAGGGGAGGCGGTGAGGTTGCGCGCGAACGGAGACAGAGGCGGAGGAGTTCGAGGAAGGGGAAGCTCAGATCCGGCGGATGGGCCCTCGGAGGGAAAGTAAAGGGGGCGGTGATAGGAAGAAGCGCCGGGCGGCGCGCTCGCCGACCCAGGGCGGTTGGAGGCGGCTGGTGGTCGGAGAAAGGCGCGGGGGACGGTGGAGTTTTAGGTCGGCAGAGGAGCAGGGTTTCGCGCGCGTGGGCGGCGAGAGCTCCGGCGCGGCGGCTCGGGACGGGCACGACGAAGAGGGCGGCCGGCGATGGGTTCAGCTTCGACGGAGGTGAGTTGGTCCAGGGAGAAGCAGTTGACAGAGTGAAGTGGTAAAGGCGGAGGGGGTTTTCCGGCGAAGCTGGGGTGCGGAGGCGGAGAACAGTACTCAGGCAGTAGAAGCGGCCGACGGCGTCGGGTTGAGGTTCGTCCTTCATATTCCTCTCTCTATGTGTTGCTGGTGGGTTTTGTTGGGTGTGGCGGAGGATTCTATGGTTGGTCGACCTGTTGGTCGAGGCGGATGAGACAGGGGCAGTGATTGCTAGCCGCTGGTGGTACGGCAGCCCTGGTGGTGATGGGTCCGAAGTCTGATGTGGTGGTGTCGGTAGATGGCTGTGGTGTCGGTAAATGGCTACAATTGGTGGTGGCGACGTGGTTGGAGCATAGGGAGAAGGTGGTTGTCGGGACACGATGACACGGACACAAGGATTGAGAGGAAAATTAGGGATTAGGGTTAGGGTTTTGATGAGTCGTGTCGGGTGTATCCGACACGACGGGGACGGAGGTTCGGATCTGTCGGACCCGGGGTGGAGTATTGTATTTATACAATGAAATACATAGTGGATGGGACACGGACACGGTCATGGACACGATGCACTCACTTCTGGTTGTGGAGAATTTGGAGAAATATTGTGGAGAAAATATTGGAGGAGTACCTGCCTATTTATAGGATGTGGGAATTTCTATCTGGATAGCATTAGAAATATTTCAAATTCCAATAGATAATTCAATCAATAAATTTAAATTAATTTAATAAATCTAAATCTAAATCAAAATCTAATTTTAAATCAAATAAATTTTTATGCTTTAGTTTAAAATCCACAACATAATTCAAACTCCATATATAGATATTTATTTACTCTATAAAAATAAATTCAAATATTAAATCAATATTTAAATGGCTACAATAACTTCCAAATATATTTTTCAAATTACCAATAATAATAATTTTGAAAATAATAATATTTAAATGTTTTTTTGAATAATAAATTATTGATATTAATAAATCTCGAAAATTATATTTTTATTAAAAATAGACTAATAAATAATTTCGAAATATATGTATGCACGAATTTAAATTCTTTTGGCTTAAAAATCAATTGAGAAAATTCAAATTCCAAATATCTAATCTATTTAAATAATTCCAAAAATTGAATCAAGATTTAAATTGCCAAAATATTTTCAAAATATATTTTCCAAAAATGCTATTATAATAATTTCAAAAATATATTATTATTTAAAAATAACTAATAAAATATTATGAATTATATATATGCAAGCATGAGTAATATTTATGCTTTTCTAGTATAAATAGGAATATCGTTCACCATTAATAACTGCATAAATGAAGGCTTCTAGTAACTAAAATAACAACTTGGAAATGATAGAAAAATAATTTTTATATATATTATTTTGAAACTATAAAATAATAAATAAAATATTTTTCTAAAAAAATATGTATGCTCGCACATATTCGTACTCGTTGAGCAAATTCGAAAAACGAACTTCCGCACACGACGTACAATACGACTACGTGACATACAATACAAATTTTTAAATCAGCACCAAAATTGAAAAAAAAATATAGTAGAAATTTAGGGATTTTACAGGACGAGATGCTGGTTTTGAGCAATCTAGAGGCAGACAGATGATTTTCGAACCCCGTATAGATATGCACAGCGCCAGATTTTGGATTCGGATAGTTGAGGACGGAGCAGCAAAGATGACCATAATAGTTAGATATTTTCTCTTATTTTTGTCATTTTGCTTTTTCTAATTATGCATGTTTATTATTGTGTGGTTGTTTTTTTTGAAAAACTAAGCCTACATTAATAATGGACAACATGGACATAATATCAACTAGTAGAAAAACCCTCATTGTTAAATAACTAAGTGGGAGAGGATTTTTATTTAGTATAAATCCTATGGTCTCCATTACTGGTTTGTAGGTGATGTAATTATACTTGCGTGTTGGCTTTAGTACTTTCCTCCATATCAGATGAGTATAATTATGGATCACCAGTACAAACTTCCTTAGGGATAATTGTAGAAAGTTACCTAGTATGTGTTCACTTCTCCATCTGAAGGAACTCATTACAAGGTAATGGACTTAGTATTAAGTAATGGTATACACTTAGATGCAAATAATGGTATCCTCCCCATCGGAGCCACTGCTATTATTTTTATGACCAGAGCAAGACCAGCATATTAATTTTATTTATCATAAAGTTATATTGACATGATAGTAAAATTAATAAGAAAAATCTACTTGAACAAAGTTGAATTTGTATATGTCCACACTATCGTGGCATGTTAAATTCATGGTGTTGAAGGTGTTGGTGAATTTCTTATTATTGTTTTGAGGGAATCAATATTTAGTTAATTCAAAAAAGTTTTTTTTGCCCTACATAATTTTATTTATGTGATTCTCAGGATTTCAAAAAAAAGGGTTCTTTCAGTCCACTTATGGTGATTCTTAAAGAAAACAAACTTACTGGACCTAATTATATTGACTGGAAACGTAATTTGGACATTGTTCTGACTGCTGAGGAGTACAAATATGTACCTGTTGAGGAATGCCCACCTAAGCCTGATGCTAACTCTGATGAAGAGGTCAAAGAGGCTTATAAGAAGTGGAAAAAGGCAGATGAGATGGCGCGGTGTTACATTCTGGCATCTATGTCAAATGTACTGTAATATCAGCATCAGGCCATGACCACAGCTTATGACATGATGTATAACCTCAAGGAACTCTTCGGACATCAGAGTAGAGCAGCTAGGCAGTTTGCTATGAAATGTTTGATAAATACAAAAATGGCTGAGGGCACACCAGTAAGGGATCATGTTCTCAAGATGATGGTTCATCTGAATAAGATGGAGATCCTTGGTGCTGAAATCGATGGGGAAACCCAGGTCGATATCATTCTCGGGACTCTGCCTAAAAGTTTTGACAATTTCTGCCTTAATTACAACATGAACAAAAGGTTGTATAGCTTGGCAGAACTTGCAAAAGAGCTACAGGATGCTGAATCTCTCTTTAGGCAGAGTGGTCATATTTTTGTTTCTGAAAAGGCTTCTACTTCTAAGCCAAAAGGCGGTAAGAAGAAGAATAACATTCAGAAATAGGCAAACTTAGCAAAGAAGGGCATGGGACCTCAAGGCGCGGTAAAAAAGCCGAAAGGCAAATGTTTTAAGTGTAAAGGGTCAGGACATTGGAAGACTGATTGTCCACTTCTCAAATAAGGGAACAAAGAAGGTATATCTTATTTACTAGTAGTTGAAACATATTTAGCGGTGTTATCTACCGGCACGTGGTGTGTAAATACAGGAGCCACTAATCATGTCTACAATATATTGCAGGAGTTCCAGAAAACCAGACGGCCCAGTGATGGAGAGATATGCTTGTTCATGGGTGTTGCTACAAAAGTATCGATCGTTGCATTAGGAGATGTTACTTTATCTTTTGGTAGAAATAAGTCTTTGACATTGAGAGATTGTCTTTATGCACCTTCACTTAGAAGGAATTTAGTTTCTGTTTCTATGTTAGTTAAGGATGGATATTCAGTTTATTTTAATGACAATATTGTTATTAGAAAGAATAAACATTTTATCTGTTCTGGTGCATTGGTTGATAATTTGTATGTCATTAATCCTATTTCGCCCACAATGCAACTTATGGAAATGAATAATATGACATCTAACTTAAATAAGAGAAAAGAACCTTCTTGTATGAACCAAACATATCTTTGGCACTTACGATTTGGGCATATTAACCTAAGAAGAATTCAAAGACTGGTTGAAGATGGACCTTTAAGTTCATTGGAAGTGGAGACACTACCAGTCTGTGAATCCTGCTTGGAAGGTAAAATAACCAAAAGGCCTTTTACGGCAAAGGGGTATAGGGCCAAAGATGTGTTGGAATTGGTTCATTCTGATTTGTGTAGACCCATGACTATCCAAGCTAGAGGTGGCTTTGAATATTTTGTCACATTTATTGATGATTATTCAAGGTATGGATACATTTATTTGATGCGCCGTAAGTCTGAGTGCTTTGAGAAATTCAAAGAGTACAAGGCTGAAACGGAGAAACGTCATGGAAAATATATCAAGTCATTACGATCAGATCGTGGTGGCGAGTACCTCTTTGGAGAGTTTAGGGATTATTTATCAGAGGCTAGGATTGTATCCCAATTGACTGCACCTGGAATGCCCCAACAGAATGGTGTAGCCGAAAGAAGGAATAGAACTCTTATGGAGATGGTTAGATCAATGATGAGTTATTTGGATTTTGCAGATTCGTTTTGGGGATATGCCTTAGAGACTGCAGCTTATATTTTGAACTTGGTTCCTTCTAAGTCAGTACCTCTGACTCCTACAGAGCTATGGATTGGGCGTAAGCCTAGTCTAAAACATGTTAGCATTTGGGGCTGTCCAGCACATGTGCTGAATGGAAAAGCAGATAAGTTGGAATCTCGTACAGAAGTACGCTTGTTTGTAGGCTATCCAAGAGGAACGAAAGGAGGTTTATTTTATAGTCCTAATGATCAGAAGGTCATTGTTAGCACCAATACCCGATTCTTAGAGGAAGACTATGTGATGAACCATAAACCCACAAGTAGAGTTGTTCTAGAAGAACTGAGACGTGAGACACCAAGTACTTCAGTACCAATAGTACAAGAGGATGAACCACAAATAACTGCACAACGTGTCATAAATGTTACACCACAACCGATAGTGGCTCGTCGTAGTGGGAGGGTTGTGATACAACCTGATAGATATATGTTCTTGGGAGAGTCATCAGACTTCGTCCCTAAGGAACAAGATTATGATCCCTGTACCTACAATGAAGCACTCCAAGATAAAGATGCAGAGTCTTGGCAAAAAGTAATGATATCTGAAATAGAATCTATGGATTCTAATCAGGTCTGGGAGCTTGTAGAACCACCCGTTGGTGTAAAAGCCATTGGATGCAAGTGGGTCTATAAGAGAAAAAGAGGATCAGACGGTAAGGTTGAAACCCATAAAGCTCGGCTTGTAGCAAAAGGTTTTACTCAAAGAGAGGGTATCGATTATGAGGAAACCTTTTCTCTTGTAGCCATGCTTAAGTCTATTCGGATTCTTTTATCTATTGCAGCTCATCTCGATTATGAGATTTGGCAAATGGATGTCAAGACAGCTTTCCTTAATGGAAGTCCTGAGGAAGACATCTATTGAAGCAACCAGACGGGTTCATTGAAAAGGGCTAGGAGCATCTTGTTTGTAAGCTCAAAAAGTCCATTTATGGACTTAAGCAAGCTTCCAGATCTTGGAACATCTGTTTTGATCAGGTGATAAAATCCTATAGATTTGATCAATGTCAGGATGAATCATGTATATACAGAAAGTGTGACAGAAATATGGTGGTGTTCCTAGTACTTTATGTGGATGATATCTTGCTCATTGGAAACAATGTGAAGGTATTATCTGATGTAAGGGTATGGTTATCCAAACAGTTTGATATGAAGGACTTGGGAGAAGTAGGTCACATCCTTGGGATCAAAGTTCTACGAGATCGCAAGAAAAGGATGTTGGGCTTATCCCAAGCTTCCTATATTGATACTGTACTAACTCATTTTAGTATGCAAAATTCTAAGAAAGGTTTCTTACCTTTTAGACATGGAATTGCTCTATCAAAGGAGCAGTATCCGAGGACACCTAAAGAGATAGAGAACATGAAGGCAGTTCCTTATACTTCAGCAGTAGGAAGCTTAATGTATGCAATGCTATGTACGAGACCAGACATCTGCTTTGCCGTAGGCATGGTCAGTAGATATCAGTCTAACCTAGGACAAGAGCACTAGACTGCCGTAAAGCATATTTTGAAGTACCTGAAAAGGACTAAAGAGTATATGCTAGTTTACCAGGCAGATAGTTTAGTTCCTTTGGGGTATACAGACTCAGATTTTCAGTCAGATAGGGATTCCAGGAAATCTACCTCAGGTTATGTGTTTACTTTGGGAGGTGGAGCCATTGTGTGGAGGAGTATCAAGAAAAAATGTATTGCTAATTCTACCATGGAAGCCGAGTATGTGGCAGCCTCTGAAGCAGCCAAAGAAGCGGTTTGGCTCAGAAACTTTCTGTTGGACTTAGATGTGGTACCTAGTTTGCCTAAGTCAATTACACTTTATTGTGATAATAGTGGTGCAGTGGCAAACTCGAAGGAACCACGAGCCCATAAGACAGGCAAACACATTGAGCATAAGTACCACCTGATACGAGATTTCGTAAAGAAAGAAAAAGTTGCTGTGATCAAGATAGCATCAGCCGATAACCTAGCTGATCCCTTTACAAAGAGCTTACCAGCTAAGGCTTTTGACAGTCATGTTGAGGGAATGGGAGTCAGATGTGTAGCAGCATGGCTTTAAGTATAAGTGGAAAATTTGTAACAGTATACTGAAAAGCAATACTTTGAGTATAAGTGGGAGATTGTTAGGGTTATATACTAAAAGCATCACTTTTGTAGTAACCATATTTCCTTAAATTTTGAATGAGAATCATATGGGCAAATGTTTGTATATTGTATTTGTTGCAAGTGTTAATGCAAATGTCTGATATTCTATATTGTAGATAATATGGTGTGTGGTGTCACACAGAAGATCATATTATCAGTTTCCTATGGAGTATATAAATAGTTCACAAGCTAGATAGACTTGGACAATCTATTAGAAAGGTTGTAGTGTAATCTGGTATTAGTCTATCTTGACTATAGGTTTACACTAGTACACTTTGTGTGTATTGAACAGGACCACTTGAGGTTGTTCTCTTTGTACTGACTACATAAGAGAATAAATACCTCTGTTATTATGGATGCTTGTACTCTTAATCCGGATATAATAACGGACATATATATACAATGTGCATTACTTTGACTCATAAAAGAGTGAGATTCATTATGGATCAACAACCTCTATGAATTGGGTAATAACATTGTATGTATGATGGGCTGTTGATTATAAATGGAATCCATGTCCCGATACATCGGGTTGATGATGTCCTCTTCAGGAGCTCATAAGGATTGTCATGTAAACCCTGCAGGTGGATTATATCCGACATAACAAATAAAGTTGAACGGTACTACTTAAGGATAAAAGATGTTGAATCAATATAGTTGTCAGTAACTTAATTTGATCGACGGACATACGATATCTTAACATGGGGAGCCAAACGAGCATATAATAAAAGGAGCCCACAAACATAATTTGGGATTAGGGAGGTAGTGCAATAATAGCTCATTAATGGACCGAGCTATTGTTAATGGGCCTGGATTGTGTGTTCGGGCTGAACACGGGATATCCAGATCCGTTAGGAGACCTAACCCTAATTTCTCCTCATGGTCCCTGCCGTAGCCTATATATATCCTCTATTCTCTGGCCGCCAGATTACGGATCAGAAATCTGAAATTTTCTCTAAATTTATGATCCACGTAAGGAGAGAAAGAGGGTGCTGCCAAAGAGAAGAAAAGGTTGGGAGATCGTCGCCCACACGACGTCCAACTCGAGCAAAGAATACGTGCAGAAGATCTTGGGGTCGTTCGCTCGAGATTGCCAGGAATTACTTATCTCCTTTCCGCCGCAGGTATAATTCATGAACCCTAATTTCCGCATATGAAGGGTTAGAACACGTATTAGATCTGTTTAACTTTCTGTCGATCAATACGCACACCAAAGGAAGGGTCCTGGGAATCCCCAGTTCCATCAGATTTTGTCTGCAGTACATGACCCGAAGCGTTCATCGGTCCACGTGCCCCCCTTTGTCCTCCTATGAATAAGAGTAATTTGGAGAAAGAAACTCTTTACTCTCTTTTTCCACATAAGCTCTTCTTGCCCTAACTGTCGTCCTCTTCTTTTTCTTCTTTTTCGATCAACGATGGCTCCCAAGACTTCCAAGGCTGCGGTGAAGGGTAAGGGAGTGGCTTCTACGTCGACTGCGGCGCCTGAAGTTCATCCCGACGTTCACCCCACTATTGCTGGCAAGGATTTGGGAGGATCGTATGCTTCACAAACCCTAACAAAGATGGCTATGTTGCATGTTTTATGCATAAGCCTTTAATGCGTCCTTCGTCTTCATCGAACTGTTCAAATTATATGGAATGTATGTACGTCCCATGTCCAAGTTGCATGGGGGGTATACCCCATGCCCGAGCCGCATGGTAGTTGTCCAGTGGCCGCATAAATACTTCGCAAATTGAACCGTATAATGACCTGTCCAACAGAGCCGTATAAGCCCCGAAACACTAGGTTAGTTTCGCCTGGCCATCATCTAACTTTGTTTCTTTTATCTTTGATTCTTGCAGCATCCCTGCTGAAGGTTGAGATCATTATGAAGGAGGAGTTGCTGCCTCCTTTAATCAACCCAGAGTCATCGCTCGTTAAGGAGGAGGTGATACCAAAAAAGGAGGAACAACAAGAAGAGCTGTTGCCTATAGGGGAGGGAACCATTCCCAATATTTAATTTGCTGTAAAGGAGGAGCTCCAGCATGAAGGTGTAGTATTGGGAGTTCTGATCCTCCTGCTCCGGACGAGAATCTTGCTCAAGTAGATCCTTCATATAAAAAATGGTTGAGGGATTGGTATATGCGCTCCCACAACGAAGATTCGTGGGCTCTCATATATGTCCGTCTTTTGTCTTGATATTTCTGTCTGTCTTTAGCTGTGGCTTGTGTTTTGCTTCTTTTGGACATCAATATAATTTTTTTCTTCTTGTCTGAATGAAACGATGGAAAACTTTTCAGGCTTGCTCATAAGATGTAGTCATGTGAATGTAACTAATTTTGAATGAACAGAATGCATTTGCTCTATTCTTTGCTTGCAGTAGTTGTCCTAATGGGAGTCTTTTTGTGGACCTATTATCCTTGGCGTACCCTGGTTCTGGATACAGATAATAAGACGAGAGATAACCAACATACTTACTCAGAGAAAATGAGGACGCAGTAAATATGAAGGTTTCTTCGATGGAGCCATCCTACTCAGAGGTAATGAGGACATGGCAGGAGTGGGCTCCATGAAGGGTACATAGAACAACTCAAAGGTAATGAGGACGTGGAAGTTCTAAGTGAAGGGCAGTTTGTTTTTTATGGAAGAAAAACAACTCAGAGGTAACATCGACGTGGTTGTTTCGGAGAATTTATGGATCTGTTACCCTTTTTATGTACTAAAAGTATGGGTATTGGATCATGAGGGGGGAGCTCTTTTAGGAGAAAAGTTCAGAGGTATCATCATACATGACTTACTACCTAAAAGATGCGATATAGATTCATCTGTAGTGACCAGAGTGTAAGTTCAGCGGTACCTGCGGGTACATAACTTAACAATTTGGAATCAGAATGTAAGTTCAGCGGTACCAGGGGGTACATAAGTCAACAATCCAGGATATTTGGAGGTAGAATGTAAGTTCAGCGGTACCAGGGGGCACATAACTCAACAATATGGGATATTTGGAGTCAGAATGTGACTTCAGCGGTACTAGAGGGTACGTAACTAGTCATTCTGGGAAATTTGGAGGATGTCGTTTTAGACGTAATACTTCTTTAGGAACTTGCCGTTGATAGGCAACATGAGCAAGTCTCCATTTTGTTTTGCGAGGCGGTAAGCCCCATGGGAGAATACAGCCTCGATAATGAACGGGCCTTCCCACTTTGGCTGGAACTTACCGACGGTTTTGTGAGTCATAACCATTGGCCTCCGAACTGCCAGAACGAGATCGCCTACTTGGAATGTTCTGATTTTAACCTTCTTGTTAAAGGCTCCGGAGACACGGTCCTGGTACATCTTGATTCATAAAGGAAGCCATTGTATGCATCTACTTCTATATCGATATTTTGTAGTAAGCATTGAGAGAAGCTATGCTTTCCAGTATTGAATGATTCGTAGTGACTCAAAGAAAAGTTTTTATTTTGTAGTAAGTAATAAGAGAAGCTTTGCGTTCCAGTGTTGAACGATACATAGTGACTCAAAAAGTTGTTATTTTGTAGTAAGCAAATAATTGCTATGTGTCTAACAAATATTTGACGCATAGTTAATCTCCATCAAACAAATCGTGTGCTTGCATGGTAGTGTTTCATACAGCACATCTCAAAACACGTGGCGAGCTATACGTGATTCTCGAAAACGTTCACTCTCTACTACTCCCAAGGCTCATGAGCTGCATCATTGAGGCAGAAGATAGTATATTTTTGCACATATGCACATGACTATTCCAGTAATAAAAAGATATAAATAGAGGAAAATTCCTTCCTTGTGCATAGATACGATACTGCTTCTTTGCTATGAACTTTCTGAAAGAAAGACAAGGCTTTCAGTGATAAATTTCTTCTTACTACAGAGAGTTCATTAACAACCAAGCTTCAATAACAAATGTATTAGATCATCAACAAAGTAAAGAAGTCGAAGTAGACTTAATCCCCTTCGACCCCATCACCAGATTTTTACTATACTCAGAATTCTTGTTTAAGATTCCTGTTGTATTTCTTCTTTTTTATAATATTACAAAAGATCCCTATAATTTGTGGACTCTTTTGTGTGGAAATATACGTGACAAAAATCGTGTTTGAAAATCAAAAAAACTCAATTTTTTGAATATAGAATCTATCTCGAAACCCTGTTTTAGAAGCCAAATTCCAAGCATAATATATAGAATTTTCAAAATATAAAAGAATAGATTGTAGCCTACATGAACGACTTCACAAATAACGTTTATTTGTAATTTTTCCATCATTAGTTTTTAAATTAAGTCAATTCCAAAATTACAAAAAAATTGTTTTCAAAAAACTATAAAATCCCAATATGTAGTCCATCCTGACAAACCGAAGTCGCAGAACAACAACATTGATAGGTGTGTATGGAGTTCCTGCACGTGTGGGGTTTGCTGGAATTTAAACTGGTTGCGTATGCACGACGAATTCGACCCATATCCGTCGATGAATGTTGTATCAATAATTTTCCAAAAATCACATTTACTTTATGCATGCTTGTAACATTGTGACAAAATTTACCCCATTAAACTTGTAGTATTTTTCTGCTCCTATGAGCAAAGTATTGTTCGATTATGAGACAGCTGACCGAATCACCATTTTGCTGGGCCTACGATCCGATTCAGTGGACAATTTTGTACCGACTCACTGAAATCCAAATTTGGACATATGGTTGAGTTTGTATTGTCAAAGCGGACCTGTAGACATAACTTGATAACTTTAGAGCCCGTATGATTTGGTACTTTTTTCGGTGCAAAATAGGTCCAATAGTGGATACCGATTTGACCCCAAATTATAATTTTGCCCTCGTATCCAAAATTTGACTTATATGTAGGTAATCTTAGATATTTTTCTTATGCTATTCATGATATTTATTTCAGCGTTCGAAGACGTTTATGGAAGATCAATTTATATTGCTTCTTCTAACTTGTTGATTTCATCCACCAGACGTCGTAAAAACACCCAACAACCACTAGGCAAGATACCTTGCTATATTTATTGTCCAGTATTTTTTATTGATTTTGTTTCATGTTTGTTTTACTTTTTATATATTGTAAACTGTGCATTCAAGTTATGCTTAGGTGAAAGCGACTGTGTTAGTCATTTTTTGTTGCCTTATTTTATTTGATGCATATTGACCTAGTTTTAGCGAACTACCATATGATTATGGGTTATTATTATATCTCCTTTGACTGTATTGTAGGTGTCCTGCAATGCTTCGTCCTGCTCTGTTTAATCGGATGAATTAAAATGCCAACGATGTTTGGACTTAGCCATGTAACGGCATGCTCAAAGTCCCGCTTGGCCGAGGCAACTCCTCGCTCAGGCGGGTTTCGGTGAACTTGCCTCAGCTTAGCCTTCACAATAATAATTGGATGTTTTCAAATGCACTGAGTAGGTATGCTAATAAAAGAGACGAACCCACATAGTTAATAGAATAATCCTGCTCTGAGACGGATTGAGTTAGAACATGCAAAGGTCCCACGGTTGGCTTAGAAATTTGCATGATGTGCTTTCAAAATTGATACTCAGTCCTTCGTCTTGTGGCTTAAGGGAAGGAAAAGTTGGTATACATTGCCACAAGACTATGAACTTAGCATAGTCATAGGCATCGCACGAAGTATACTCCAATATGTGGAATCTTCGTATGTGTACATAAGCTATAAATGCAGTAAACTATGACAACTAATGTCATCCACCATAAGAAAATAAATGTATAATAAGATCAACTCTAAATTTATCATTTGTACAAAAGTTGGGCAGAGAGAGATCCACTACCAACCATTTAAATGAGAAGAACAAAAAAAGGAAATGAAAGATAAAAATAACAATGAACGATCCAAGAGCAAGCCTTCTTGATAGAATGGGAAGACCACGATCTTGGCCAGAGCACCTACGAAAAGACATGAAAGCGCACTCCTGGAGAGATCACCAGGACCTCAGAGGGATGTAAAAAGGTACTAGAAAATAACATGCCATATAAACTGTAATATATAATAAATAAAAGAAGGATGCATGCAGTAGGGTGCCTAACCATTCTATTGTGAATATGCAATTAAGAACAACCTTCACATATGTGCACTCGGGCTATATAGTACTGGTATCGTCTATTTCCTTCTAGAACCAGGTGCCTCCGTACATAACGCTCGGTGAACGTTAGAGGGAATCAGTAATAGAAACGTCCATAATTACTACAAAAAAATTAGGGTATCTTACAACGGTCGAAAACCATTGCAAAATTAATATAACCCATTGTAAAGTTAATCCGTAACAGTTATTGGAACTATTGTAAATTCGAGCGTTGCAGATTCCTCTTACAACGATTATTGGAGATTTTTCCAACGTTTCTATAAATAGTTACAAATAATGTATTATGCAAGGGATCTCATGTTAATGTGTAACGATTATATTGTGTTGTCAATAATATATTTTGCCACGATTAACAAACCATTGTAAATATTGAGTATGCACGTTGGTTGATAACCATTGCCTAAAATCTTTCATGCAACGGTTAAAAATTGTTACGATTAATAGGCAAGTCAACGGGGCTCGAACACCCGACCTCCTGGATTACATGCCTCCTTTCTACCACTAGCTTAGACCCTCATTTGTATGTAAATACTTAAATATATAATATACATGTACCAATATCATTTTTATTAATTAAAGATTTTTGATCTATGTTAAACATTAATTATCAAATATTTTTTGTTAGCAAACAAGGAACCAATTTATACCAGTATTTATAATGCTTAAAACCCTATTATGCATAACTAAAATTCAAATTGGACATAGAATTTGCAACGACTATAAACAAACTGTTGCGAGATCAATATTTCTGTAATAGTTGTTTATTCTTTTGACAATGGTTATCATAAACATTGTTATTAAACAAAAAAATACAACTAGTAGCATAAATCATTTTATAATTATTATAAATAATAACCTCGCTCACAACAGGATGCAAAAGTTATTGTGCAACTGTTGCTAACAATGAGCCTTTTTATAAGGCTTTATGTAATCGTTGCAGAATATCAATAAATTTGTAACAAATACTTATAACCTTTGCATAACAGTTGTCCATTCAACTCACTTTGACAACACTTTCATAAAACTGTTGCTTAACTGTTGTAAAACAGAAAAACATTTAGCAAGTGTTTATGAACCGTTGTAAAAAGTGTATTAGGCAATGGTTAATCTCTAACCATTACAAATATATTTAATTTAGAAACGGTTATTTCAACTGTTATGTAACTGTTGCAAATTATAGTTTCAGCAACATCCATACAAGCGTTGGACTAAAATTGTTGCAAAATGGGGGCTATTTTTGTAACCATATTTTTGATTTGAGTGTATTTTGGTCATTTTGACTTTTTGGTGAATTTGAAATTTTATTAATTAAATATTTGCTAGTTATTTATTTAAGCCTTAACCTAGAAGTTAACCGAATCTAGATATGACCATGAGACTAGATATTACTTAAGAACCTTCTAAGCTAAGTGCCAAGGTTAGGAATATCTAAACATTATGTTAGTAGGATATTTTGGTTAGATGTTATTAAAGGTAAACCTAGTTATGATATGAGCCTTAGATTGGACTTGATTTACCTAGAGAGAAGCTTAGCCACACACCTACAACTATTTCCTAGCCCTAATTTCTTCTACATGGCCGGCCACAACATAGAACCCCCTATAAGTATCATCATATGTTAGTTCTTGCCTTTTTTTAATACCTAGAAAGAAACCCTAATTAGTTCTTCTCCAATTTCTCCTATTTAATCCAAATTAATTCCAAATTGAGTCAAATCAATTGTATCATCATCTCCAACAGTAGAGGAGGCTAATGGAGGCTTGCTAGCAAGGTTTGAGTACCATTAAACCAAAGCAAATGGGTAAAGGAGCTCATCCCTAAGGTTTTTACATTGAGATTGAACTCTCAATAGGTAACCACTCTAAACACTCTAAAATCATGATTTCTCTTCATAGATGGATACATCTAGGTGTCATACCCCTGTAGACTAAGTTTGGTAGGATCTAGTATCCATTTAGTGTGTGAAACGGACACATATCAGTGTTTTTAACTAGGTGTTTGATGAAATGTGTGAATGAATTTAATTGCTGTTGTTTCAAATTCTAATTGAATAGTTTTCTAGCCCTATATACAGGGATTATAATTTTATAACTCTGAACACGAGGACACTTGTGTCTATATCCAAAATAGGGATGGACACACTGCACGAAATAGTGCACAGTGTGCCCTGCTGTCCAAGTGTCCCAGAGGACACAACATGCCACGTGGCGGCCTGCTACTTGGTCAGAGGATCGGGGCAGTGACTGATATGTCATCGCCCAAGCCAACCTCAATCTTATGTCGTGTCGGATACGGTATTGGACCTGGATGTGCTACCACTAAAAATGTCTAAAGATCCGCACCCAGTATAGGGGCACAAGAAGTGTATACGTCTAGCCTATGTCGCAGTGTCGGTGGTAGAACGTTGTCCTAGGTCACAACATCTAACACAGAATAAATGTAACCGTAAAAGATATACTCTTCGAACGGAGGATAATATAGAAGGTACATCTCAATCAAAATCTTTGGTAAAAATAGCACGATATGATAGATATAATAATCTCTAAAATAAATATAAACAGAAGGGATAAAAGTCTAAGTGTCTATACGACACAACAACAACATCCAAAATTAATACATCTCAGAATGTCAAAATAAGACAAGACAACAAGAAATAAGATAACTGTCTGGCTAACTAGCCTAGACTAAAGGGATGGTGTCGTCAACTGCTGTAGGTCCTCCTCTGGAGTCAACTCATAGGTACGGATGTGTATCGACTACAGGGCACTCAACAACCTTACGATCAAGAACGAGTACCCACTTCTATGGATCGTTGATCTCATTGATCAGTTAAACGGAGCTAGGGTATTCTCGAAGATTGATCTGAGGTCAGGCAACCATCAGGTAAAGGTAAAGTGGGAGGATATCCCAAAGATAGCATTTAAGATGCGGTATGGCCAGTTTATGTTTATGGTGATGCCGTTTGGGTTGACTATCGCCCCAACAGTATTCATGAATCTGATGAACAAGGTATTCCACCAGTACTTGGACAAGTTTGTGTTGGTGTTCATCAATAATATGATGGTGTACTCAAAGACCGCATAAGAGCATGAGGACCATTTGAGTGTGGTTCTGGAGACTCTCACGAAGGAGAAGCTTTATGGCAAGCTATCAAAGTTTAAGTTTTCCTAGATCGAGTTGACTTCCATGGTTATGTTATGACTGGAGATGGGATCTCATTTGAACTGAGGAAGATCACGGCAGTTGAGGCATGGACAACATCGAGTTCAATTTCAAAGATCAGGAGCTTCCTGGGATTGGCAAGCAACTACAGGAGTTTCGTTCAAGATTTTTCCTGGGTTGTATAGCCATTAACTAGGCTGACCCAGAAGGACACAATATTTATCTGGTCAGAGGAGTGCCAGGTCACTTTTGATGAGTTGAAGAAGCGGTTGACGACGGCTCTGATTCTGACATTACCATCAGGATCAGGCAGGTTCACTATCGACAGTAACACCATGGGAAAGGGTTTGGGTTGTGTCTTGCGGTTGCATAGGAAGGTAATTGCCTATGCTTCCAAGCAGTTACGTCAGCAAGAGAAGAACTACCCTACCAACGACTTGTATTTGGCGACAATTATTTTTGCTCTGAAGTTGTGGAAACACTAAGTATACGAAGAGCGTGTGAAGATCTTCACAGACCACAAGAGCTTGAAGTATGTGTTTACATCAACATAAGACAGCGTAGATAGTTGGAGTTGATGAAGGAATTCGATATTGTACTGCAGTATCATCCAGGAAAGGCCAACGTGGTTATCGATGCATTGAGCAAATATCCGACAACCATGTGTTTGACGATAGATCGTCACTTGCTAGCAGATCTGAAGAGCCTCGAGATCGTGGTGCTAGTGCCAGGAGTGGAGAAGCAGATGTTGCCTCAGTTTAACGATTTTGCTCTACGGTGCATCTAAGAGCAGGCTCGAGCAGGATTGGTGGATGAGGAGTTCACCATTGCGGAAGATGGTGCATTGAGGCACGGTTCTAGACTGTATGTGCCCAACAAAGAGGTTCGATAGCAGGTTATATAGGAGGCCCACCGATCTCAGTACTCTATGCATCCAGGTGCTAACAAGATGTATAGGGATCCGAGGGAGCATATATGGTGGTGTGGGATAAAGCGGGAAGTAGCACGCTTCGTCGTTAGATGTTTGGTCTTCCAGTAGGTGAAGGAAGAGAGACAGAGGCTAGGAGGTTTGTTGCAGCTGTTGCCTATTACGGAGCGGAAGTGGAAGCACATAACGATAGACTTTGTTTCGGCATTGCCGCTTACACCAGGAAAAAAAGATGCAATTTTGGTTATCGTAGTTTGGTTGACCAAATCTGCTCACTTTTTCTCATTTAAACTCGATTTGTCTACCGAGAAGCTAGCAGAGATGTATATGAGGCAGATTGTCAAGATTCATGGAGTTCCGGTGAGCATTGTCTCGGATCGGGATAGTCGCTTTACTTCCCATTTCTAGCGGAGTCTGCAGACTAGTTTGGGCACTCAGCTCAAGTTTAGTACTATATACCACCCTCAGATGGATGGACAGTTAGAGAGGACTATTCAGACACTCGAGGACATGCTCCTGACTTGTGTCTTAGATTTTGGGGGTTCCTGGAAGGATCACCTGCACTTAGTGGAGTTTGCATACAATAACAGTTTTTAGGCCAGCATCAAGATGTCACTGTTCAAGGAACTGCACGGGCGTAGATGTCGTACACCCTTGTCTTGGGATGACGTTAGAGAGCGAGCTTTATTGGGACCTGAGATGGTTATGGATGCAGCCGAGAAGGTAAAGCTCATCACAGATCGACTTCGCGTGGCATAGGACAGACATCAGCATTGGGCCGATAGCCACCGCAGATCGTTTGACTTCGTGGTACAACTTAGAGATAGGATTAGAAGTAGAATTGTTTGTTTTGTGATTTAGTTGATAATGTTTGATTATTATAGTCAATTTGAGATATTGTTTGTGATTAGATTGGAGATTTGGTTTTTCTGAGGATATCTCCGACACGTGGTACTATACATTTTGGTGGAGGTGGAAAGCTTAGCCCACGCTTCATCGGACCTTTCGTTGTCAGCGGAAGAGTCGATGACGTGGCTTGCATTCTAGACTTGACACCTGTATTAGTGGAAATCCATAACGTATTTCACGTGTCGTAGTTGAGACGGTACATAGCGGACCCTAGCCATGTACTCGATCATTTAGAGATCGATGTAGGATCTACTCTTAGCTATCCAGAACAACCTGTGGAGATTCTAGATCGACGAAAGAAGGTACTGAGGAACCAGATGATGCCCTTGATTCACGTCGCATGGAGGCATCATTCTCAGGAGAATCTACCTGGGAGCGGGAGGATGAGATATACGAGCGATACCCATATCTTTTTAGACCTTGAGGTATAATTTTATATCCTTCTCATCAGTTTTAGTTTTACCATTCAATTACGAGGATGAAATTCATTTAAGAAGGGTAGACTTATCACTACCACATTTTTGAGTTGAGGGTACTTAGGTCATTTTGAATTTTTGGTGAATTCGAAATTTTATTGATTAAATATGTGCTAATTATTTATTTAATCCTTAACCTATAAGTTAACCTAATCTAGATAGGACCATGAGACCACATATTACTTAAGAACCTTTTATGATAATTGCTAAGGTTAGGGATATCTAGATATTATGTTAGTAGGATATTTTGGTTAGATATTATTAATAGTAAACCTAGTTTTGATATGAGTATTATATTGGACTTGATTTACCTACAGAGAAGCTTAGCCACATATCTACAACTATTTCCTAGCCCTAATTTCTTCTACATGGCCGACCACAATATAGAAACCCCCTATAAGTATCATCATATGTTAGTTCTTGCCTCTTTTAATTCCTACAAAGAAACCCTAATTAGTTCTTCTCCAATTTCTCTGATTTAATCCAAATTAATTCCAAATTGAGTCAAATCAATTGCATCATCATCCCCAATAGTAGAGGAGGCTAGTGAAGGCTTGCTAGCAAGGTTTGAGGACCATTGAACCATAACAAATTGGTAGAGGAGCTCATTCCTAGGGTTTTTACATTAGGATTAAACTCTCGATAGATAAAACACTCTAAACACTCTAAAATCATGATTTCTCTTCATAGATGCGTACATCTAGGTGTTATACCCCTGTATACCAAGTTTGGTAGGATCTCGTGTCCATTTAATATGCGTATCGGACACATATCGGTGTTTTTAACTAGGTATTTGATGAAATGTGTCAATAAATTTAATTGCTGTTATTTCAAAGTCTAATTGAACAGTTTTCTAGTCCTACATGTTGGGATTACAATTTTATAACTCTAAGCACGATGACACTTGTGTCCATGTCCAAAATAGGACTGGACATATTGTACGAAATGGTGCACAGTGTGCCCTGCTGGCAGAGTAACCCAAAGGACACGACACGCAACGTGGCGGCCAGCCACTTGGTCAGAGGGTTGTGGCAGTGACTGACATGTCACCCCCGAAGCCACTCTTGATCTTGTGTCGTGTCGGACACGGTATCAGATGTGCATGGGTTTTGGCACTGTCACAGTACACTGTTTTTGGCCTACTGATACGTAGTTTGTATCAGTGGTAGGCATGACTTTGACCTATTTCAGGCTAATAGACACATTAACCTAGACCTAGTCTAAGTGTGGACATGACCACCTGTCATCATGTGGACTTTGTCGTTTCCAATCTAAACCGACACCTCCGCACGAGCACTAGTTATTGGTATTTATTGATAGTTTAAGTTTTGAGTTTTAACACAGTTTTAATTGAGTTTTTGGACATATGGACACGTTCCTAAGTAGGACACATGCATGCTAGACCCTCTGCACAAGAGAATTTGGGTTTTCATTGATTTTATGTTTCGAATTTGGGTTTCGGACACTAAGGTTTATTGTTATTGTTGAACTGAAATTGGTTTAGTTGAAACATAAAATTTGAATGCAATTACCTAAGAATCTAGGTTTAGTTGGATGTTTAAATCTGAGTTTGATTTAATATATATTAACTGTCAATATATATATAACTGGAATTTGGGTTTAATGAGACTGAGTTGGAGGAAATAAAAATATTCACTATTTTTGAATAAAACTGAGAAGCTGTTACTTCAAAACTGAGTTTGAACTTTAACTTAGAATTCCACTTAACCTTGAGAGCATATGCATAAATCTGAGAAGTTAATAATGTTACCTAAGTTGCTTTGATAACTGAGAGTACTTTATGAAACCAAATTTGATGTTATGTGTTACCTGAGAATGCAAATGTAAAACCTGAAAATGATACCTATAATATGTTAACATGTTTTCGAATTTAAACTGAGTATACATGTTCACTGTTGTTTTTAATTTGAAACGGAGTACATTGTATAACCTGAAATTGTGTTGAATAAAAACTGAATTCAAAAGTAAACCTGAATGTGAATGCATGTATTAATCTGTGAGCTTGAACTATGTGAAACCTAAATGCTAGTTCACTGATTTATTTAACATGAAACTGGGTTCCTATAACACTGCCACTTCACTCTTCTTACATAACTGTACACACACACTTCACATCTCTATATTCACACACACATTTTTTTTTTATGTATGTAAATAATTTGTAGTGCTTATATATATTGCTACCATATATGTTAGTATATATATATTATGTGAATGTAATTGGAATATAAATGTGATACTATACTATATAACTTAATGCATGTGTGTCTAGTTTTAGACTAGTGTTAGCTATGGTTTAGCTTTGTGTGCTTGATATACTAATTTGACTAGGTTATGTGTTGTAGTTGGTTTAGACTTAGACTTGCTTGTTAGACCTAGAATAGACTAACCTAGACTAGTTTGACCATGTTTGACCTAACCCTAACTAGTTTGACCTAGTTTGACCTATTTTGACTTTTAGAGTTGACCTGAGTTGACCACGAGTTGACTTTGGCCCAGATTGACCTAGAAATATGTAGATACATTGTACTCTTCAAATTATAATCCCTTTATATACATCATAACTTGTGTTGCTCTAAATATGACTCAGTTACCTCGCTTCGGACATTATATTCTCACGGACAATCAGATTTCAGGCGAGTACGTTCTCTGTTCGTTTCATACTTGTTAGGATTTATATTTTTGCTCTTGATCACTTTACTTGATACTGTCACGATGTTATCACGGATTGGTACTATATGGATCTTTTCATGAGATGTTATTCCCCTCTGGAGCATCGGATACTTTATGTCGTGTATTTTGTGTACATCACGTATTCTTTGCTCTCATGTTAATCATATATACTCATGTGATTCATTCTCATTCATGTATGCTCATGTACTCTCATGTGCTCTCGTGTACAACCATATTTTTCCACGTGCTTCATGTATAACCAATCTATTCATGTACACTCATATGATTCATGTATTCTCATGCGCACTGAGCCCATCATGTATATTATTCATGTGCACTCATTTATTGAGCCCACATAAAATCATGTATGTAACATAACTTGAATGGATCCTTGTGTATTGATTGGGGCATGGGTGAGTAGAATTGGTTATGTGGATCTTATCCCTAGTAGATTATTCATGTGAACTCAATAGCTTATTCATGTGCAACCTAACCTGTTTTAATAACCATATTGTGCTCTAAATCACTAGTCACTGACAGTTCTTACCTATCGTGTATATATTTCCAATTATCAAATATCTTCCTGTTTTCATGTACATATTTTCTTTACAATTCATGTATCTTACTCTGTAGCATGCTTTATACTTTTCTGCCATGTTATGAATTGTGTGAGATGTATTGTGCTCGTGCCTGTCCTGACTGGACCTGTTAAAAATATTACAGAGGACGAGGTGGACTTTTGTACCACTTACTATGCAGCCCACATAGATGATACCTGTGAGCTGATTCCATAGGAGGACCCTGCAGCAGTTGACAACACCATCCCTTTAGTCTAGGCTAGTTAACTAGACAGTTATCTTATTTCTTATTGTCTTGTCTTATTTTGACATTCAGAGATGTATTATTTTTGGATGTTGTTGTGTCGTATAGACACTTAGACTTTTTTACCTTTTGTTTATATTTCTTTTGGAGATTACCATATCTATCATATCATGTTGTTTCTACCTTCGATTGCGATTGAGATGTACCTTCTATATTGTCCTCTATTCGGAGAGTATATCTTTTGCAGTTACATTTATACTGTGTTAGATGTTGTGACCTAGGACAGTGTTCTACGACCGACACAAATGCGTAGGCTGGACGTACCCACTTCTCGTGCCGCTACACTGGTTGTGGGTTGTGGCATGAATGCTCCATAAACGTCAGAGGGAATCTGTAATAGAAATATCCATAACGCTCTATGAACATCAGAGGGAATCGATAATAGTAGGGTGGACCTGCGTCTCCTGTGGAGCTTCAGGTACAATAGTAAGTGTATATGTAGCCCATACATCAAGGAACTGTTCTCTCCATCCAATGCCTAGTGGAGTCACATCCATGACTTATATGAACCTCTAGCAACGGCCAAGTCCACTAGTATGTATTTTTTATTGGCAGTTACTCCTAATCGTCGCACCTCTCATACGTATCGGTGGCCGACCCAATATGCGAGTACGTATCCCACATGTGACTCACAATACGTGTCCTACACGTGAATCACAATATGTGGTAAAGTATGTGTCAAGGCCGTATGAGATATACCAATACCTCATCACCAACGGGTGGTCGAAAAAGCTAAGCCAATGCAAGGAATAGAACAAAAATAAATAAAACGACCGATACAGTCTCTTGCACCCAAGTGTGACTTGGAAGCACAGTGATATAAAACATGCAGCATACAAATAAGACTGAGTATAAATAACTAAAAAATAAAGTAAAATAATCAAAGAGTACGGTGGCAAGGTATCTTGCCTATGGCACGAGAGTGACAAGTCCAACAGTCACAAACGTCAGTAAAAGAAAGTCACAATCCTCAAACGGCTACGGATGTTGGAACAAACGTCAAGAAGGTTCTTGGTATAAAAGATATATTATGAATCGCTTGTCCAAAAGTCCAGCTCTGGACATACGGGCAAAATCAGAATTTTGAGTTAAAATGATGTCCTCTGTTGGACCTGTTTTGCACCAAAACGTGTGCTATTATCTATGGTCTCTAAAGTCGTCAAACTACATGTCTACGGATCTGATTTGAGGAGACAAACCCAACCGTATATCCAAAGTTAGATTTCGGCGGACCGTGCACAATTTTGCTTCTTGGATCGGGTCGCAGGCCCGCCAAATAGACATTCCTATCCACTTTCTCAGAATCGAACCAGTCTTGGCACACAGGACCAAAAAATCAATTCGGTCCTATTGGTACAAGTTTTATCTTGAACCGACGAACGTGCACAAAGTAATTTGCTACATTACAAAATCACCTATAACGAAAAAATTCGATGGATACACGTCGAATTCGTCGCGCACACACAACCAATTTGAGTTTCATCAAATCCCACATGTGCACGAAGTCCATAACCACCTTTTATGCAACTGGTTCATGACCAAATAGTCCGGTTTGTCAGGACGGACTTCGTATCAAGATTTTTCTACATTTTTAAAACAGATTTTTTACGAATTTTAAACAAGTTTTAAACGGAATATACACATCTAGAAATAAAACTAAAATAGGAATTTGATCATGCTTAGGTTGTCTAAAAAGTTGTTCAATCGGTTTTCTACAATTTGCGACAATCTGGTCGCAAATTAACCGCAAATATTTTCTCGATTTGGAACTCATTTTTTTGTCGCACATAACGTGAACGGATATAAACTACTTAGAGGGAATCAAACTTGGTTAGGTTGTTTATGTACCTGCGAAGAAGGTGCATAATGGTAGAGAAACAATGACACACTCGTACCGCGAAGTTAAAGCTTCGATATGCTACTGCTGCTATTTGCTGCTGTTAATACTATAGTTCAGCGGCCATTGCTGTTGGCGTTGCAGCGCTTGTGGACGGCCGACGGGTACCGCGAGGGGCACACACAGGTGAGGGCTCGTCTGGGTCATGGCTAGCGTAGCGTTAGGGTTTCATTTCTTTTTTTCTTTTTCTTCAAATCTCATATAAAAAGATGGAAAACTTGGTCGGCCTCTCTATTCTGAAGGGGAGCATGAATTTGCGTGGTTACTGTTCCCTTCGGGGAACAATAGCCCATTGGATTTTTTCCTTTTCTTTATATATATGTATGTATGTATGTATATATAAATATATATATATATATATATATATATATATATATATATATATATATATATATATATATATATATATATTCTTTCTTTAATAAAATCTAAAATAATTTATATAAATTTTCTAAAATCCTAGAAAAAATTTCTAATATCAAAATATTTAAGAAATATTTATAATTTCCTCAATATAATCCATATAATATTTTGTTCATTTATGTATATTTTTTTCTTTTTTTATTTATGTATATATATATATATATATATATATATATATATATATATATATATATATATATATATATTCTCCTCCCGAGCGTCGAGTCACCACCATAGCACCCCAACTCCCGCTGGCTGCCCCTCCAGCTCCCCATCCCCCGGCGGCCCCCCGTACGCCTTCCTCTCTTTCCCCCTTCCCCTCCCGCGCTCGTCGCGCCGCAGCTGAAGCTTCGTCTTCCACCCTCCTCGAGCCCCCCCTCTCCCTCCGTCCCCTCTCTTCCCCCTTCCCCTAGCGGCTCCTCCCCCAGATCCCCCTCCCCTTACCATTAGCCGTCCCCGATTCCTCCCAGGAGCGCCCCCTCGGCGCGGCTGCCCCTCCCCTCCGGAGTCGACCCCCTCCCCCCGTCCCCTCTTGAGCTGACGCAGAGACGAGACCCCCTTGCCGCTGCTGCCCCTCTCCTACGGTCGACGTACCACCCCCTAGTCCCCCCTCCCCCACCGTTCCTCTTATAGCTGGCCTCCTCGCCGGAACCGCCGTCCCCCTCTCTGCTCCGGTCAGCGCGCCGGGGGGGCCCAAGGCCCCTCGTGCACTGTGCCCCCCTCGGGCTACGTGTCTGCCTTTGATAGCGTACCCACCTACCCCCTCAGCGGGCTGCTTTTCCCGCACAACCTTTTTTTATTTATGCCCAGTTTCGAAATTGTTTCAAATTGTGAATTTTGAAATTTCAAATTGCTTTTGAAACACACTCGTTTTACGAAATTTTGGTCATCCAAAATTTTGACATTGCGTATCCCTACCTTTTTGCTTTTGCTTTTTGCTTTTTGGTAGACAAGGCCCTTTTGTGTTTACGGCCTTGTACCCGTCTGTACTGCTCTTTTGGAGCCTCCTTTACTTTTTCAATAAAATGTCCTTAAAAATTATATATATATATATATACATATATTTTTTCTATATATATATATATATATATATATATATATAAGAGAACACTAGGATTTTATTGATAAACCAGGTGAGTACCAACTCAGGTTACAAAAGTATCCAGAGATACTAATTACAAACTGGTAAAAATAAACCAAAAGCTGAGGGATTGTCTTGACATGCTTGCAATGGACCATAGCCTTTCGAACCTGTCTTTTAATTTCAGCAACAATATAAACTTCTGAAAATTTATACTCCTCGTAGCGCCACTTGTTCCTATTTTTCCAAATAACCCAAAGTGTAGCACCGACGATTATCTCCTTTAAGTGAATCAACGGCCGTCTCCACCATCGTCTGAGTCTGTGCAACATCAAGTCCTTACAACTGATCGAGAAACCCAATTGCAGATGGTCCCAAACTGCCTGAGCTAGGTTTCCATCCGAAAATATATGCCCGATGGTTTCCTGGGCATGGTTTGAACAACAATGACATTGTGAAGCATTATGACATCCCAATAGCTGGATATTATCATCTGTAGGAAGTCGACCATGTAGTATACGCCATGCAAGGACATACCACTTTATAGGGATACAAGTATTCCACACATGAGTAAAATCCGGATGTCGAGTATTCAGAATTCTAGTATGCCTGTAATCCGATGAAACAAAGAACAAACCTGTCCTTGAAGGAATCTACCTCCATCTATCATTATCAATAGAATCTCGAACAATGTGGTGATTAGCCAATCCCCTGCCATGAAGGAGTCTCTTCCAAATAGGAGATGCATTGGAATTAGCTTGAACAGTGTCAAGACTAGCAGATTTACAATATTTAGCTTTGATGAACGATGTCCAGAGATTGTCCTGGGATTTTAATTTTCGCCATAATTTACAGGAGAACAAATTGATAATTTCCTCCATAGTACGAAGCCTAAGACCTGCCTCTTCATACAGTTTAGCCATCTTATTCCAACCGAGCCATGTGTGTTTATATATCCCTTCTTTAGAGCCGCAAAAGAAGCGGGAAAACATAGTCTCTAGTTGCTTGATAACTGCTTTCGGGGGGTTGCAGGCTGCCAAAGTGTACATCGGGATCGAAGTAAGAACCGATTTGAGGAGGACGAGCTTCCCACCATAAGACAATAGACGCTGCTGCCATCCATCCACACTATTCCTTATTTTGGATATGAGATCTTCAAACATACTAGTATTCTTCCTACCTGACATAAGAGGACATCCCAAGTAAGCAAATGGAGGATTAGATGAATGAAAACCAGTAAGCTCCCGCAGTTCAGCAGCGCGAGATTCAGAGAATGTCGGATGAACATAGAAGAATAATTTACGACAATTAACTAGTTGACACGACACTTTTTCGTATCTATCCAACATGTCCCATAAAGCACGAATCGTAGCAACATCACCGACAGCGAAGATCAAAACGTCATCAGCATATGCTAGGTGTGTCACTGTCGGGTAACCACTAGGCGAATAAAAATGATGAAAGGAAGGGATCTCGATCAATGTCTTTGTTTGCCATGAAATATAAAAGAAAAGAACAATTATCGGAGGACCGGACTTTTACTTCACGTTACAAACTCGCTAGTACAAAGAAAGCCTAGGGACGAAAACCTAGGTACAGCAGTCTAAGTATAATTGTTTATTTTAGATTTTGGGGGGTGACGATAGAGGCTCGGGAAGGCGACGGCAACCCTGCCTTACTCCTTGGACGATCGGTATGCAGCCTTGGCTCCTGTGAAGAGATGGTTGGCGTTGATGAAGAAATGCTCTTCTTGCTCTCTCTCTATTACTCTTCTGGCTTCTCTCTCTCTCTGTGTATTTTTCTTTCTGATTATTGGGGGAGTCTCTCTGTATATCTTTCTCTGATAGCGTATATTTTTCACAAGGGAATGTCACCTTGCTATTTATAATAGTAGGGCATCATTAGGGTTTGGATGATTACCCGTTCTCAAAGTGGCGGCGGCCTAATGTATAATCAATCTGGACCATTAGTTTAAGGCGTGAAGGATCTGAGCCATAAATGGGGATAGTATTGAATCCTGTGAATGATTAATGCTGATTGCTTTAAATCTTCATGATTGGTTGTGTCAAGCTTGGATCTCTCACCACGTGTCCCATTGGCTTGATCATGAATGATATGACCTGATCTCATTAATTATGAGGATAACGTTAAATATGGTCATTGGGATCTGGTAAATCTCTGATTGATCTGCATCCTATAATCATCCTTGCTACCAGTTGTTAAGTCGTGGGGACCATTGAATCTCTGCCACGTGTCTTAATGGTGGACCCTGTCAGAACTGCATGATATCCATGAACCGTATGAGACAGCATCCCAGTGAGCCGCATAGGTATAGTACTTGCGAGCCGCATGGGGTAGTTTCTCGGTGAGCCGCATAGGTACAGTACTTGCGAGCCGCATGGGATGGATTCTTGGTGAGCCGCAGGAAGATAATTCTCGCCAGCCGCATGAAGCTGTTCTTCAATAGAGCCGCATGGGAGTAGCCACGTGGCAATCTCGGATCGTGTCAGAGATTTTCTCCTGTTTCCAAAGAGTCTGTCATTATGACAGGACCATTATGACACTTTATGTCAGAGCCGTCAGCTGTCAAATCATGGCAGAGCATTGAATAGGGCTATTACTCGATGGCCAGCTGTGTGAAGGGGTTCCATGGGGACACGTGGTGTTTGATCGAGCCGTATATCTCTGTCGATCGTATGTGAGCCGCATGTACTTCTGAACTTCATGCGGCTGGGGGGCTCTTTGAACCGTATAGGACTGTCCCTATGTAAGCCGCATGGACTCTCCTGCCCCGAGCCGCATGAGACTAAGAGTCTCTCTGAACCGTATGGGACTACTCCTGTATGAGCCGCATGGGGTTCTCCTGTTCCGAGCCGCATAGATCATCATTCTGATATTTTCCATGCTTCTACAAGACCCCCTTTAAAGTTTTCAATTTACAAAATTGAAATACTTTGAATAAGAAGCATGGCCTTTGTTGACCGCATAGATGATTCAGTCGCATGGATTTATCTGGCCGTATGAGCTGTTAGGCCGCATAAACTTATTGCCACGTGTGTAAATCTTCTACATTAAATGCCCTTGATTCGTTTTTTGAATTAACGCCGCCTCTTGGGGGAGGATCCCAAGGGTCAATTTTGTTTTGACCGAAGCATTTTTTCTTTATTCTTTTAGGCAGCGCGTGGATCGAGGCGTTTGTTTGATTTTTCGAGCCTCCTTCGCCTATAAATAGGAGTAATTTTATTCTTTGAGGGTTTCTTTACCTTCTCTTTTTGCTCGTACTCCGTGTTGCCGACTTCCTCTTCGTCTTCTCCCATCAACGATTGCCAATGGCTCCCAAGAAGACTACCGCTGCTACGGGCAAGAAGGCCGCGTCGTCGTCTGCGGCAGCGAAGGGTAAGAAGGCCGCGTCTTCATCAACGACGGCGAACGTGGCGGCTCCTCCGCCGGCTGACGTGCCTGTTTTTTACCCCGACGTTCACCCGCCTATTGCTGGTAGGACCATCAACATGAACTGTCACGGCTATGCCGCATGTTTTATGCGCGAGCCTGTATTTCCAAGTATGCTGCGTGTCCGACTCATGTTCGAGCCGCATAGGATATGACCCAGTCCTGAGCCGTATGAAAGTTGTTGTTTGCAGCCGCATAACTACTTCATCATCAGGGACGCATAAGCTCATCTGGACTTGCACCACATGAGCTCTTTCAAACTGAGCCGCATAAGCCTATTTCGGACTGAACCGTATAAGATCATTTGAACTAAACCACATAAGCTCATCCGTACTGAACCGCGTAAGCCTATTTCGAGCCGAACCATATAAGTTTATTCGAATTGGACCGTATGGGCTCATCCGAACTGAACCGCATATGCTCCTTTCGAACCGAACCGCATAAGCTCATTCGAACTGACCCGTATGAGCTCTTTCAAACTGAGCCGCATGAGGATATACTGAGCTAAGCCGCATAAGCATCACGTAGTTTGTGTTTCAGCTATCTTTTTGACTTATTTTTTTTTGTCTTTCTTCAGTGAATCTGCCAGTAAATCATGCGGAGGAACTCATAGTGGGCTCAAATTAGTTCGCCTTGGGCGTGCGTCTTGACGACTTAATTAAGCATGTGCTGAATCAATTTCCTGTTAATGAGCCTTCGGAGAGGTTGAACGCCATCGAGAATCAGACCCTCCATTATCTCCATGCCATGATGAATACTGGAAAGATGGATGGATTATATCTGAAGCCTTCATTCCTCTTTAGAGACGCTTTAATCATAAAGAATCCCCGAGTACTAGAGATTTCTGAGAACTGGGATTTTTCTTTGGATGGGTTGGCGATCCATATTCCTCTCATGGAACGTCATTATCCTCTGTCGTGGTTCAATACGTTGTTGTTGGATAGGAAGATGGTGTGTAACTTAACTCCTACACAATCAGGGATGTTGATGGGCACCATCCATTATAACCCGAACATACGGTCAGCGTACGCGGGTAAGGATTCCGTCCTCCGGTACATGATGGGTCTGGCCCTAGGCTCTTTCATGAATGTATACGGTCCCAACTTCACACTTACTCAAGCTGATACATTCCTGAATCGACTCGCTCGCAAAAAATCTTATCCCGTTGGCAGACTGGCATTGCTGAACTGGATAAACCCTACTTCTACGTGGGCCCAGTTGACCACTTGGGTTCTGCAGACCTACAGAACATTCCTGCAGGAGGTGGGACTTTACCATGCCATTCGGGGCACCTGTCACGGGCTTCCTATCAATAAACCACTGTTCGTGACGCTCTTGGAGATGTATAACCGGCGAACGGGGACGTTCTTTGCACCCGCAGGGGAGTTGGGGCTTGCTCTCCATGAGATGTATACTGTCTCCAAACTTCCGTGGGGAAATGAGCCTTTCGAGGTGTGTACCCCATCGAATGAGGAGTTCGAGGACTTGAACCGACGACTCCCAGGTTTTGTTACGGTGTATCAGGAGTTGCTGTGCCATCATAGTGCTTGTCCCCAGATGGGTATAAAAACGGTGGATAGCTCAGAAGGGACCGCTCCCCACACCACATCCTGGGTCAATTATCTTTTTAAAGTTGACCTTTCTGGCGAAGTTACTCCTCGAACCCCTCGAACGCATGGGGAGATAAAGGACCTGATGTTAAGCGTCAAGAAGTCGCGGTCCAAGAGAGACATATTCGGGAGTCAAACTGACTCTCTTAGCTATTTTTACTACGGAACCACACAGATGTCAGAGAAGGCGCTCCTGGCTGGCTTTTTACTGATATGGCTACGGAACTGCGTAGTCTCGGGAGGAGCAGGTTCTATCGAGAGGATCGATCGCCACTTCATTCTTCCTCCCGTTAAACTGGTATTCGGAGTTAGACTGGCCCTTCTTCCTGCTATGGTGTGTAGCATACACCATGGTCTTCGAACATTCTCGTCCAAGGTTATTGCGCGCAATAAGATGCTGGATTTTGAGTGCATAGAACTGCCTTTCCATTATTTGATGGGGTGGTTGGCGATGCACTACAAGTCTTCGATGGGACCTGGAATAGCGGAATATGCTACAGATAAAGATGCTTTCCTTTTCAAATGCCATCGCCGGTCTTGGGAATACACTACTATGCCAGCTTGTCGGAGGGCGCTGGCGAGGGTGGATGGGTGTGACTTTTTTGTGTCTATTCCTCATTTTTCTGATGAGGAAGTGAGGAAGGTATACCTTGATGGTACCGGACCTTCTCACTTTCTGTCTCCGAATATGCACACCTGATTGTGCAACATCCGTCCCGCGCATCTGGTTTATCGCAACCGCGATAATGTGTACTGGGAGCCTTACCTACCTAGTAGGTTTTCCCGCCAATTTGGTTATAGCCAGTTATTCCTTGATTGTCCCAACCCTTGTTTGGGCTTTGAAGGTAGCGTCCTTGATGGTGTCAGGACATGGAATTATTATGACGCTTATCATACTCGGGCCAGCTTCTTGGTTTCCGATGCCAAGGAGCCGAGGGAAATTTTGTACGTGGCTGCTTTGTATCATGTTATGGCGAACAAGCCTTCTGTTAGTTTCGATCCGAGTACCAGTTTCATCGTGGGTACCAGTTTAGAGGAGAAGCCCAAGGGGGCTAAGGCTATAAAGCAACTAGCGCTCCAGACTCCCCTCCCTGAATCAGAACCTTCCGAGTCGGCTGAGGAGGATGGTGATCATGATAGCGAAGACTCCCTTTCTGGTGGGGGTGAAGAAGTAACGGATCAACCGCTTCCCACACCCGATGAACTGGCGGAGGATCCGTTACTTACTAAACAAGAGGAAGTCGTGAGGGAAGAACAGCCTCCAGCTGTGTCTGGTCCCTCACGTAAATGAGTCAGACGTGAGTCTTCTGACAGCAGAGCGACCTTTTCCCTGAAGAGAGCTGCCGTTAGGTCTCGTGGATTACTTATTACCGAGAGGGGTGAAGGTGCAGACGATGCTCCGGAGGTAAGACCAAGTCGGAGCCATCTCTTTGTTGTGGTTTTCTTTTCTCTTGGAGATATGACTTAATCACTTTTTTTTATAGGTGTCTGATGAACCGGCCTCTCCTGAACCGTCTACTGCCCCAGGAGTTGATCCGGCCCTTGTTGCTTTGATTAGCGACATGTGTGCCACGGTCCTTTTTGCGGGGGCTCTCTCAGCGGCTGCTGGAAGCTTCCAGGTTGCTGAGGCCTCCGCCCGGGGTGACGAAGGTTTCCTCGGGCCCATCTCCGAGATCGCTGAACTTCAGCAAGGTGACGCCGATCTCGTTGCATCCCCTCCCGAGGTTGCAGGGGCGGAGGAGTCTACTATACCTGACTCGGAGACTGTTGGTGAAGAGGCTGCGGTGGCTGTAGGCGAACCTCAGCCTCCACCCTCCTCCACTGGAAAGATAAGTCAAATATTGACTTGTGAAGGGGCTTATTTGCTCTATCAACATATCCTCCGGGTCAAATCGATTCATGGTTGCCTTGGCCCTACAGGTCCTGACCCTTTACTTTCCACCGCGGATGTTCTTGGGGAAGGCTCGGCCTGCCGTGATCTGGAAGAAAGGAGCGTTTCCTCTCCTTCGCTGTCTCATGTCGAGGAGCCTCCCGCCAGCCCCGGGCAGATGGGAATAGAGCTGGCGATGGTCTCCACCTCATCCTCTGCTAATCATACGGCTCCGAAGATTGACCTCTCGACCCTTCCGAGCATTCAAGTTCTGCGGGCCGCTGAAGAGGAGTTGGCCGCTGTTCATTCGTCCTTTCGTGCGGAGTTTGTTCCTCTTGTGGCAGGAGCGGCAGATTCTGTTGCGTCTTCTTCGGCGTTGCCGGCTACACTCCCGTTGACACCGGCTTCCTCGGAGGCTCTGGACGAGGTGACGCAGGATGTGGTCGACAGCTTCTATCGCCACTTAAAGAGGGGTGTAGACGCTGCTGTAGAACAGGGGACCCCTTTTACTCTGTCTCTGCGGTACGCTCGGGGCCAGGTTGCAACTTTGAAGTCTCTTCCTGGTGGGGTGGGATTGGCTGCACTTCTGGAGCCTAAGTTGGCAGAGGCTGATCAGCTTGTGACCCAATTGCTGGCGATACGGCAGGCGGGCTTGCCTGCTGCGATTAATCGGGAGCAGGGCTTCCTCATTGCTGCTCGGGATAGGATCAAGCTCGCTCGAGATACTGTCGGGCCAGTTGTGCAGGGAGACCTTGACAAGTTCTCCGCTTTGGACGACAGGCTGGGTCGTCGAAGTCAGGCTTGTCGGGCTCGGAAAGAGTCTGCTTCTCGTGGGATCGCTGATACGAAGGAGCGGATTCTCGCACTCCAGAGGGAGTTGACTTTCTTAGAGTCGGAGCTGGACGCTGCTCGTGCAGAACAGGAGTCGATTGCTCGGGAGGCCGAGAGGGTTTCCCGATCTTCTGTCAACCTGGAGCGGGCCTTCAAGAGATTCGAGGATAACTGGCAAGCCCATGCTCAACTGGAGGACGAAGCGGTGCTGACCCAAGAGGTAGAGCGTCGAGCTACCCAGAGGTTTGAGCGGTCGGTTGCCTTGCTGACGGACCGTCTCAGGGCATTATGTGCCCCGGAGCAGTGAACAGCCTTTTGTTTTTCTTTTGCTGTTGTTTTCTTTTTCATCTTTTTGTTTTGATTTTGTAAAGGATGCGATCCTAAATGATGTAGCACCTTGAATTTTGAATGAATGAGCATGTTTTCACTCACCTTCTGTTTCTTGTACTTGCGGTGTTCGTGGAACTGGACTTGCTGAGAGATTATTTGTGGACCTGTTACCCTAGGCGTACCTTGGTTTTATGTACGGATAACAAGTTTGGTCAGGATGTCCGGAACAACCATGGCAAAGTGGTCATGGGTGTTCTCGGTATTGGAAAAAAGAATGCCGTAGAGCAGCTGGGCTCCCGGGGCATGGTGAGATGGTGGATTTATGCTAAGAAGCTTAGCAAGGGATATTTATGGACCTATTATCCTTGGCGTACCCTGGTTCAGGATACGGATAATGGGATGAATGGAAACCAACATATTTGCTCAGAGGTTATGAGGACATGGCAAGCATGAGTGTTTTACCGTGGACTCTTCCTGCTCAGAGGTAATGAGAACATGGCAGGGGAGACTTCACGAAAGATATTTGTGGTTAATAGCGGATATTTGTGGTCAACAGAGGACATTTGTGGTCAACAGAGGACATTTGTGGTCAACAGAGGACATTTGTGGTCAACAGAGGACACTTGTGGTCAACAGAGGACATTTGTGGTCAACAGAGGACATTTATGGACCTATTATCCTTGTCGTACTCCGGTTGTGGGTACAGATAATAGGTTGAAAGGGGACCGACATACTTGCTCAGAGGTAATGTGGACATGGCAAGCATGAAGGTTTCTTCGACGGAGCCTTCCCGCTCAGAGGTAATGAGGATATGACATGAGTGGGCTCAATGAAGAGGGGGTACATAGAACGAGTCAGAGGTAGGAGAACATGGAAGTTCTATACGAGGGGGCGGTTTGTTTTTGGTGGAAGTGAAAATGACTCAGAGATAATGAGGACATGGCCGTTTCGAAAATTTGTGGATCGATTACCCTTTTTGTGCACTGGGAGTGCGGGTAGTGGATCATGAGGGGGGATCTCTTCCAGGAAGGAAGTTCAGAGGTATAATCATACGTGACTTACTATCTGAAAGAGTGACCAGAATGTGAGTTCAGAGGTACCAGCGGGTACATAACTCGGTAATTTAGAATATTGAAAAAGTGTGAGTTCAGCGGCACCAGCGGGTACATGACTCGATAATCTGAAGGGAATGCGGAGGTGAGTTCAGCGGCACCAGCCGGTACATGATTGTATAATCTGAAATGTTGTGGATGTGAGTTCAGCGGTACTAGTGGGTACATGATTCGATGATCTGGAGAGAATGTCGTTTAGACATAATATTTCTTCAAAAACTTGTCGTGACGGGCAACATGAGCAAGTCTCCGTTTTGTTTTGCGAGGCGGTAAGCACCATTGGAGAATACTGTCTCAATGATAAATAGACCTTCCCACTTTGGCTGGAATTTGCCGGCGGTCTTGTGAGTCATGACCATCGGCCTCCGGACTGCCAAGACGAGATCGCCCACCTGGAATGTTCTGATTTTGACCTTCTTGTTGAAGGCTCCAGAGATGCGTGCTTGGTATAGCTCAATTCGTTGCTGAGCCAAGAGGCACTTTTCATCCAGTGCCTGCAATTCCTGTAGCCGGCGATGGTGGTTTTCGTCTGTCGTCAATTGATGTGTGAGGGCGACACGTAGTGAGGGGATCTGAGTCTCCAATGGGAGGACTGCCTCACTCCCGTACACTAGGGAGAATGGTGTATTCCCGGTGGCTGTTCGAACTGTGGTGCGATAAGCCCATAAGCATTCGCCGAGCTTCTCGTTCCAGTCGCGTTTATTGGAGGAGACAAACTTCTTGAGGAGTTTGATGATTGTTTTGTTGAATGCCTCTGCCAACCCGTTTGCTGTCGGGTTGTATGGTGTCGAAGCGACATTCTGAATACGGTGCTTATCGCAAAACCGATAGAATACGTGGCTTACAAACTGCGGACCATTATCATGGATGATCCTTCGGGACAGTCCAAAGCGGTAGATGACGTGATGCTTAAGGAAGCTGATCACGTTTGAAGTCTTAACTTCTGGGAGTGGGACAGCTTTCTCCCATTTGGAGAAGTAATCAGTGATCGCAAGTATGAAGCGATGTCCTCGGGAGGAAGGTGGGGTGATTGGACCAATGATATCCATTCCCCATGCTTCGAATGGCCAGGATGCCACTGTCGGATGTAGAAACTCGGATGGTTGGTGAATGAAGTCCGCGTGGACTTGGCAGGCTTTGCATTTTCTAGCATAATCTATCACATCTGCCACCATTGTGGGCCAATAGTAGCCCATTCGGCTAAGGCGGTCTTGCAGTTTTGGGCCGGGCTGGTGGGCCCCGCAGATACCGTCATCACTATGCCAAAACATGTATTTTTTGACAGTCCAAAACTGTCGTAAATCACATTAAACGACAGTTTTGGACAGTCAGAACATCCGTCGTTAATAGCGCGTCCCAAAATTTAAACGACAGTTTTGGACTGTCGTTTCATAGATGTATAAAACGACAGTTATTATCTGTCAAATAAAAATAACGGACTAAAACTGTCAAATAACATGTAACTTGGTTTCCCACTAATTTTCCTTTTTCAACAGGTAAGATATGTCATTTTTTTAAATACAGAATTAAAAAAAATTCATTCAATTGATATTAAATCTATTTAAACCTGTTTATCCTCTATATAAAACTGAAATACACCTGACAATAAAATTTCATATAAACATCGACAATCATCAACAATAAAAAACTTAATCAAATTTGCATTAACTAATAAACGTATCGAGTTTACATAGCAATTTCCATAAATAAATAAAAATTCACTCCAATGTTGCTAGCTCACAACGGTTTCATTCTCATAATGAACAAAAAATATGTTATTGCTAGCTTACAATCTCAAGTGCAGTACAAAAAAGAGAAGTTTAAAACCTCACAAACTGAACTGAATATTTTGGCCAATTAATCATTTCGCCAATAGTAATATCCTCAAACTTTCCATCTCTATCGAACAACATCTCATTGCCATCAAAAACGTCAGTCGACAATGATGTTATAAGCTTCATCATTCAATGGTGCATCTGTATTCACACGTCCTATAGCAATGGCTTTCTTTCTAAAATTCTTCAAAAGACAAATCTTTATGGGCAATGTAGCATGATCATGTCCCTGCATACAAACATAAAAAAAAACATTAAGTATATAATAGTTCTTGATTCTTCATAAGTATTAGGATGCACAGAAAATATTATCTAAGGAAAAAATGGGTTACTGCATAATTTGGATGTAGACCTTGAATAATTTTTCTACCACAATAATTTTTCGCTCTGCAACAGTTTCAACTCTATCACAAATCTTTCGGAGTTCTCCCTTCCAATTTCTCCAAGCACTAGTAGCTTTTTTCAAAATTTTGTCTTTATAAATTTCTGGTACTTGATATGCATTCTGCAATAACAATTATAAGATATTTATATATACGAGAAGAAACAAATCAGTTGTAAAATGAGGCAAAATTTAAGATGTAAAAAAAATAGGAGAGTAACAAATTATTTAGTACCATATTTTTCTTCAAGCATCTCGCAAGACATCACTAATGGAAATCAGGACTTGTCATCAGTCTAAACTAGGCATATGGTAAAGTATGATGGAAAGTTGCGGGGACTATTAAGAATCATATTAGCAAAATGCTATTAGAAATAAGTGAATCCAAGTGATGCCCATAGACTAGGCAATGCGCCACTAGTTTGGTATTATCTACAACTAATCACTTTTTCCAATAATGATATGAACAATAAAATTAATATGCCAATAAAATTAATAATAGACTTGTTGATATATTATAAAATCCATCCTCCATGAAGACCACTACTGCTTCATACTTGTAGGAAGCAAATTAATATGCCAATAGCTCGTAATAGAAACCTTATACTTGATACAAACTACATTCCAGAAATATATGCAAGGCTGTTTCAGGCTGATCTTTACAGAGGATACAAGAAGTGTTACAGTTAATGTGCTTTTGCAATAAAACACCACTAGCATGTAACCTATTTTAAATATGAGCAGGATAGGAATTTAACTTTTATAGGAATAGTAAAGCCGATATAACTTTCCCTACAGAACAGAGTACACCAGAGCAATTGAAGTGTCGAATAAAAGGATTTAACAGTAAAGTTACCTTCTTTATATACACATGAATTAAGAAGCAGCACAAGATCTGTATAAGCCCCAACCAAACTACTATCAACGTTTCTCTTGAATTTGATTTTTCCAAATTTTAACATTATTACGAGTAACATACTGTGACTTCGCTGAAGCATTATGGTTAGTAGCAATACAAATAACATTGAAAACTTATTCATAAGTAGGTCCTTATGTTTTGTTGTTACTAGGTGATCAGTTTACTTCCAGAATTTGTTATCCCATTTTTTGAGACCAATACATCTGTGGTTATCAAGAAGAAACCGTTGATGTTTCACATATATGCTGCAGTATTCGATTAGTGGAACTTACCACCTTTTGAGATTAATCAGCTTCATCTGTCTCCATTCTTTATTGGCACTTACCTTTTCTTATTTTGGTTCTTTTGTACTTGGTGATTTCTTGTTTCAGATGGCTGAACCAATCTTGCAGGCGGCAACGTATCCTTTATGTACTGGCTAATTGGACAATAATCCAATATTTTCAAAATATTGAAGTTCATTCCAGCACTGTTTTTTACCATCATTTGTTCGGGAGAGAATTTTTTGACCATAAGATAAACAGTAACTCTTATACGAGAAGCTCGTATTTGTACTCACTATCTTCTGTGGCTGATTAATTATGGTGTTACTTTTTAAACAACTTTAATTTTACCTTCCAAGCACACATTTCATTTCATCCTAGCAAAAGTATCTGGCGTGCCACTTCAGTAAGGCTTCACATTTTCTTATGGATGACCAAAATGCTTCTGTTATTGCTTCAAAGAGAGGCTGTTGCCAAAAGCATTAGCTACCTTTTGTTGTTATCTCATATCTACTCTCGCCTTATATTCTCATATATGTTTAGCAATATAAGTTCTCCTTTAAAGTAAACATTTGAGGTAAGCAAGGTTTGCCTGAGCTGAACCTGAACTATGACCCTGGCCCAACTTGTATGGGAACTTAAGTCACTTAACTATATATACTACTGTAGGCCATAATATTGTTAATAAGGTCTATATCCTATAAAACCAAGAAATATTAGATAATTTTTGGCCTGGCTACTTCATACGTAGGTAATATGATGTGCTAGTACTTTTAGAGGCCTCAACCCTTTATTGGTTCCCTACACGACCCATTCCTAGTATCTTCACCCAGATCTAGTGAGGTAGGTTACACTAAACCCGTCTGACATAGACATGTCATTTCCAGTTTGGTATTGCTACTTTGTACCTATAAATGGGCATGCCTCCTATTACTACCAGGTGCCCAGGAGTATGTCCCTATTGGAGTTACATCAGCTTGCACAAGACTCCTGCCCACAGTCTTTACCTTCACATGAACACAGGTTTGTACCTGTCCTACACAGATTTTCCTGATACCACTCCTACCTACAGGACATATACATCCAACTGACACCTGAGATGCAAGATATAGAACTATGCAACTAAATCAATCCTCTAAATTGCCCGCACTTGGCCTTTCTAAACATCCACACCTATCTTGCTTATATGAATATTTGGAGAAAAAAAGGAGAAAAAAGATAACTGTTTACAGAATAAATGTAAGCCAAGGTTATTGATTAACCTCATTGCTATAGCGCCCGTTGTATCCACCAAATGAAACAAAACTCGGACCCATGTAGCTGCTCAAGACCAAACTCGGACCCTACAAAAGAACTTATAAATATCAGTGATGCTGACCAATATGGGGCAAAAAACTATCTAGGTACAATTAAGAGTTCAGACTTGGTGTCATTATAATTTCATCATATTGGTTGATATTTTGGAAAAGGTACTTCATGATCATCGGAGGTTACGTGATTGGACGAAAATCAAAAATACTAAAATCCCCAAAATCATGGATATGAAAAATTCTACACTTGGTAGAAATATAGGATTGCTCTTATTATCCATAATGATATCTACTCATCTTTACCCCAATCTGCAACCAAATGGATAAAATTATCTTAGAAATGATTTTCCAGATATTTGAAATTTTGAAGATAAAAATATGCCATTTGCACTGTTGAAATCCAAAAACACTCTTAGTAGTTTTGAAGGAAAACATGGGAAACATTTACACCTTCCAACATCATAGATGATGTTCATAAAACAGTATTAGTTCTGAACTAGTCCCAAAATTAAGAGCCAGAATTATAGACAACTTGATGCCTTAATCACAACATACGACAAAGTTTAATAAATTTTCTTCGAGTAAGAAACAGAAGCTATCCTTAATCACAACATATGAAAGAAGCCATAAACACAATGAGCCAAACTTTTAAATATGAACTTTGACATGAGTAAAATAATGTGAAGAAAAACAATTTACGTATTCACTAAGCAGCATGGAAACAAGTGAAGACTTAGGTATCTCAATTAACTTGGAAAATAATGGGTAGAGACTTAGGTATCTCAATTAACTTATAATTAGATAGTGAAGACCAAAGAATACTGAGAAAATAAAGGATATTGAAGAGAGATGGACTTACTTTCATAACTCTAATGAAAACCAACAATCTGTGTCAAACACATTTATATGACATGTGCCAGACACAGAAGATTATCAGATACGAACAACAATCTGGACATTACTTGATTCTTTATGATATGATGAGAACCTTGCAAATCTGAAAGCCAATTCGTATAGAGAGCTCTCTGGTGAATATTATAACTCACAGTACATTAGTTAATTGTCAGAGTTGTAGTTACTGATCAAAGTCTAGCCAACCGGAACTCAAAACTGCCAATTTTATGTATACAAATTCATAGCAACCGCGTGTGCCGTCAGCACCACTCAAAAGTAATCAAGTAGTAACAACTATTGCTACATGAAATGCATAAAAAACATTGAAATTAGAAGCCTCAAATCTCATTGTATATTCACAGGAAAGAATATGTAGATAGAATGCATCTAAACCAATTTCAGCACTGCAATCTAACCTTGGCCGAGAAATTGGAGAATCAGAAGCATCTTTTACCCGTTCCTGAATGTCGAAGATTAGTTATGAAAGCCACTCAAGCACATCCTGAATGCAAGCCAAGCCACTATCATGGAGCTTGATTCTAGGGAACACTCATGCAAAATGCATATATCAGTCTGCACTAGACCGTCGTTGTCTTTCATCATAGAAAAAAAATCTTATATTTTGACATAGTGGTTAAAGGGTAAGTTAACACATTTACTCCTAATTTCAAAATAGTTGGAGTTAATAATATAAAGAATAGGCATACATCATATAACAATATGAAAAGATACCCAAAAAAAGCTGTTCCATAAAGGTATTCTAGGAAGCAACTGCATTACAGTCAAATTGAAGGCTTCTTCAATTTATAAGACCATTTTACATGTACTCTATACCTTTATATATTAACTAAGAAGGGCCAGAACATTAATTAAGATTTTTTTTTTAAGAAGTAATTAACTTACCAGGAATTAGTGGTACACAACTCAAAGGCGAGGGAAGACTTTCTGTAGTCTTGTGCCCACCATTCAGCTCCTAGTAGAACATATCATAAGCAACAGTGCATTGGATGCTTATCTAGTAACTAAAATAGATAGTGGAATCTATATGATAAAACAAAAGTAATCGTAGTACATACCTACAAAAAATATAAGATAATAGCACTGGTAGATCACCATGAGACCTTCAGTGGGTCCATTTATTATATGAAGAACAAGTATTTTGGTGAAAAAGCTGATATATGATAGAAAGGTGTTAGTATAAATATAGAAACTGTCAACGATAGCAAGCTCTAAAAAAAATTCAGTTCATTAAGGGCCTTTCTTTGTTGCAAGAATGTTGGGCATGTTTCAGTTTCACCTAAAATCATGTTGTTTTACCTTTTACAAATTGTAGCCAACTCTTAGCTTATTCCATTCTCGGTGTATCTAAATAGGGCCACCACAATTACATGTGAACTGGTACAATCATCAATGAATACTTTAATTCGAGCGAGATTTTGATTTTGTAAAAAAACTGTGTTTAAACTTCTTTTTTTGCAAACTCTTAACTATTTCGAGAATACTTTAAATATTGAGATAATAAGTAAATCCATGTGAACTGGTACAATCATCAATGAATATAATATAATATTGATTTGCTCATTTTGAATGTGGAAGGAACCTTATATATCAAAACAGATCGAACCAAATGTTAAAGAGAAAATGTTCTAACTAGTAGGAAAGCGACTTGTTAATTGTTGTCTACTTGCAGCTACTACAAGGAGATATGGACTGAGTAACTTCAGGAAAGAAATATGTTTGTCCTATTTCTATGGGATATTTTTTAAATATAAGTCATCTGTAGAACAGTTGGGAATCTCATAAGTCACAAGTTGTTAAGTAATTCTCGCAACAACCTTACAATAGACAGATTATGTATATAAGTAACATATCAACAAAATATATTAGTGAGAAGATATTTTACTATTCTATGGGCAAATGAGCAAGCATTACTACATATCTTGCATACTTAAGAAAAAGAGAAACCAACCACATTGGCTTGTTCATGATTATTCAATTCACATACATTATCCTCTGAAGCTAGAGGATCCTGTCAAACTTATTCAAAGCTAAATTAGATAGCATCAATTGCTAACAATATGCTCCAATATTTACCAGCTTCATAGAAAAACTTCAAAACCTGCTTCACAAAAAAATGCAACAAGCATACATCGAGAGAAGTGGATAACTTAACATACAAAATACAAAGTAGTAGATTATTAAATACGCAGTGACTTGATCTACCCTCGTCATTTGAGCCAAGCCAATATTAACATCTGTATAAAGGACACATCATAACATACCCATATCAGAAAAACTGCGGACCACAACCTGTGTATCCGTACTTGCAGGGACACATATCATATCATATCATACCCATATCAGAAGCACTGAGTAGGGTATATAGCAGAAACATACAACATATTTTGTTCCTTTCTGACACAACATTAGTTTGTTGATTCAACAAGAATTAAAGATATAAATGAAATACAGAGACTAAGAAGTAGCATTTAATCAATTAAAGTTTGAACCAACGACTAAAATATAGTGCTCCCTACGATCCAAAGAGAACACACGAGGCAAAACTATGACTCGGAAGGGCTTATCATTATCATCTCTGGGGAGAATTTTTGGTTACTCCACCAGGAACTGTTGGTGCATCACTTACTTCACTGGAATACACAAGTGGCGGAGGATACCCACCACTGCCATAAGCATCAACATACGGCTGTTGTTATTGGCCATAACCAGCCTAGCTTGGTGCTGGAGCACTAGTAGTGTTATTACTATATTTTGTTAGTGTTAACTATTTGAATTATGTTTGAACTTATAGTCTTGTACTATGAATTTGACTATGTTTAGTTTATGAGAGATTTTGAATTTGGGGTATAATTTCCACTTAAGCATATTTTTAATTTCTAGTTTTTTTTATATGCGGGACCATCTAATATTATAAGGCCACCTAGGCGGCCTAGGCGCTAGGCCGTAGGTGGCCGTCCGCCTAACGCCTAGCGCCCTATACAACCTTGAGCACTACCATATGCTGTTAATTGCTGTCCATAAGACAATGTTCGATAATAACTATGTACTACTTGACAACTAATAAAGAGCAAGAGGTACATGTATTTTCTCCCATTCCCATGTTTCAGTCATTTTCTTCCATTCAGTTTGAATGACCATTCTTAGTTGTAAAACCATATCCTTTGCTATACTTCCAATCCAAATTCATTTAGACCTACTACCAGTTCCAACAACTCCCTTAACTAATATATTATCAGTCATCCCTAAGATCTTTGTCCTACTATGTTAGTTTGTGTTTGACACCTAAAACCATATCAATTTTTCATCAATCTTTATGGCAGGCATCCACAACACTAAAAAAATCACCTAGTCAAGACTAATCAGTATTAACTATTTAACTTAATTTTTAGTGTTTGGTATGGCATGTTTCTATCATTGTTAGTAAGAACAGTGAACATAAAGTAGTACTTGTGCTTTCTTGCCAAATTAGAAACCATCTAATTAACATTTCATAGGCGTAGCTCTAAAGGCATCCTTTCATCCTGGATTTGTTCGTTGTGCTTGTTATTAGTATTAATTTCTTGGATTTGGGATCCAAGTAATAGATTATTGTCCCATCGTATTAGCTCTGCAGCAAAGAAAATACGAATCCACTACTCTTGTCGATTTTTTTTCCATGAGAACATAGGTTACCAACTAATCCAATGATGTCGCGTTCTCCTAAGGTTTCTCTTCTAGGGAAGTTCTTTGGATCACAGATTCTATCGATAACTCCATTTCTTAATGAATCTGTAACTTTTGAGATCTCAAAAATGATGTTTGTGTTAATAATTTGCATAATCATTATTCATCAAGAAATAAACAAATATAACGTAAATTACTAGTAAACCTTCTTGAGCCTGAGAAGTGGTGTCAAGCAGGTCCTGAACCTCGATGTCGACAAGAAAATGTATCGATTCATCGCCTTCGGCTCCTAGAACTCAGACAAAGGGATCAGTACTTTAGAAAAACAAACAAACAAACATCAATTTCATTTACAGATGGATTGATCGATTAATTAGAAATTAGAAATTAGAAATTAAAAATCGATGTTTATAGGGAGGGAGCTAGAATTTTACGAGATCCAGGTTTGGACCAGACTGCGCTCTTGCTCTCCTTTCCCTTGCCGTTCATCGTGTGGATGACGATGTGGATGTCGATATTGTCGAGGAGTTTGGTGATCGCCCGCTTCAGAGCCCTCTTACTGCTCTTTGAGAAGTCCAGAGCCACGTCGATCATTTGTTCTTTCCCATTGTCGAGGAGGTTGTAGCCATAGCCTCTGGAGCATCTCCTTTAACATCAGTCATCAAAAGTTCCCCTAAATGGGCTTCTAGGGTTTTAAACGACAAAATCAATCAATACACCTCAATCTCCGACAACAACAAGAAGTATCAGAATAATCGAGATCTTTACCAGTTTCTTGGCCTCGATCACCTTCATGTACTCGCTGATCGTCAACGTCTTCTCGTTCTTGTCGTCGAACATGTTCGCCATCTCGATCAGAGGAAACCCTAACATTTAATACACGTCTTCGATAAGAGGAGAAAAGGAATAAAAAGTGAAGAGGAAAAGAAAGAAAAAAATTGGAGAAGAATAGCTTTGAAAATACAATTTTAAGAAAATGGTTCCAGCGGGGGAAGGGCGCGAGATTTGGTAAAATTTAGGAAGACAAAATTTTCACTGGATTAGTAAGTCAACTATTTTAATCCGTCGAATCCAAACCTACTATTTCGGTAACATAGGTTTTAATGTTATACAACGGTTTTAATCTGTTGAAAATGTAATGACAATTTTAATACGTCGTTGTTGGATAATCCTAATTGTCGTAATTCGTCCATTTTCGTGTAGTGCATGAGCTTCTCGTACGGCTTCTTTGGCTTCTGCATTTGACAGACACCGAAGCAGTAATCCGTCGTAGGAGCGATGATACAGCATTTTCGTCTCTGTATCCTAGAAGAATCTGAGAGAACGCCGTCTAATGGAGGTGGCTTCCTTTGGGTTCTCGAGTAGGATGTCGTAGACGACGAAGTCGATGAATGGTTGTCTCTAATCTGGGGCATCATCGATCGTCTGTGCGGAATAACTCGCCACGAATTGCACATTATTCTTGGGACAGACCAGTTCGTGGCCTATCACATCCACTGATTGGCGATCATAATTCGGAACTGCTAGGGAAGCGGCAAGACCAGCTAAGGCACCAGCTTCGATATTTCGGAGTCTGGGGACATGTTCGATGAAGGACCCCTCGAACGACGAGATGATGTCAATCGCTATTTGGTGATAAGGGATCATGTCTTCGTGGCGGACTTCATATGAGCCCCGTATCTGATTGACGATTAGTTGGGAATTGCCGTATGCTTCAAGGTATTCTACCCCCAGCTCTCTTGCGAGTTGGAGGCCAATGACCAGAGTGTTGTACTCGGCCACATTGTTAGAGCAGGGCTCGGTGAGGGAATAAGCGCGGTTAATCACCAATCCGGAAGGGAAGATCAGCACTACCCCGACTCCGACGACAATATTGCCTTTAGGTTCGGTCTTCGAAGCGCCGTCGAAGAACATTCGCCATATATTATCGTGAGAGGTTGCATTTGAGTCGACGACCTCATCTGGGATCTTTTCATATATTCTAGAGTACTCCAAGCCTGGGTGGGCTGCTAAGAAGTCCGCCAGGGCTTGACCTTTGCCTGCCTTTTGTGGGACGAAGATCATATGATAAGGGGATAGCAATATTTCCCATGTAGCGAGTCGAGAGCTGAGTGCCCCTGGTTTAGTCATGAGGACCCTTAGAGGGTTGACTCGTGAGATCACATGTATTGTTTGTCCAGTGACATAGTGTCGCATTTTCTGAATGGCGAATACCAGGGCGAGGCATTCCTTCTCTTCGGCGGTGTATCTGTGCTCTGGACCAATCATCATTCGGCTGAGGTAATATATGGCCTGCTCATGGCCTGTGTCATTATTTTGTGCCAGCAGAGCCCCGAGGGAGTGTTCCATTGCTCGTACATAGAGCAGGAATGGTTTTTCGAGAACCGGGGCCACCAAGACTGGAGGATTTGACAAATATTCTTTGATGCTGTCGAAAGCACGCTGGCATTCCTCGTCCCATACGAATTAGACTCCTTTTTTCATGAGATGGGTGAACGATCGACATCGTCCGGAGAGGTTGGAAATGAAACTCCTGATGTAAGCTAGTCTCCCTTGAAGGCCTCTGAGTTCGCGAAGGTTTCTCGGGGGACCCATCTCCATGATTGCTTTTGTCTTCTCGGGGTCTACATGGATACCTTGTCCCGTGATGATGAATCCCAAGAACTTACCGCTGGATACGCCCAGAAAGGACTTCGTAGGGTTCATTTTCAAATTGTGCGCTCGCATTAGGTCGAATACCGTCTTTAGATCCTGTAGATGGTCTCCCTTGCAACGACTCTTAACGGCTATATCGTCAACATAGCACTCTACTGTCTTGCGTAAGTGGTCTCTGAAGATGATGCTCATGGCTCTTTGATATGTGGCACCAGTATTCTTTAAACCGAAAGGCATAACTGTGTAGCAGTATGTGCCAATCGGTGTTCGGAATGATGTATGCTTTTCATCGTCAGGAGACATCTTGATTTGGTTGTACCCTGAGAAGCCATCCATGAATGACATACGTTCAAAACTGTAGGTATTGTCAATCATGATGTCTGTGATAGGAAGGGGGAATTCATCTTTGGGGCATGCCTCATTCAGATTACGGAAGTCGATACAGATTCGAATCTTTCCATTCTTCTTGAGGACGGGTACTATATTGGCGACCCAATCAGGATATTACTCCTCACGAATGAAGCCGCTGGCTATCAGTTTGTTGACTTCGGCTTCGATCGCGTCCATGATGCCTGGGCGGAAGCGTCGCTGTTGTTGCTTGACTGGCTTCGCATCCGGCCGAATGTTAAGTTTGTGAAGAGCAATATCGGGATTTAACCCTGGCATGTCTTCATAGGTCCAGGCGAACACATCAATATATTCTCTGACAAGTTCTAGCAGCGACTCCTGTTCTTTGTCTGTTAGGCTTTTACTGACGAAATGGTTTTGGAGAAGATTCGCTGCCGAGATCCACTTGTATGATCTCATCTTCAGTAGGAGGTTCTCTTAGTTCGAACCATTTTTCCCATTGTGCATCCAATTGCTGGGCCCATAGCTCTAGCTCGAGGATCTCGGGGATGTCTTCGTCTTCTTCATAAGCGTCGGCGAATGCCATGTTGACTGACATGACTTGTCTGAACACATCTCCGATGCTGGTATCCGAGTCAGAAGTTGGTGACCCGGTTGAATATGACTGCCAGTCGCATTCTTCATCTGAACTTTCAGGAGTCATAGTAGGCATTACATACCCTAACCCGCATCGAGTTTTCCTATAGTAGTCCCGTGATTTGCCCGCCGGGACCGGCGGCTTCAAAGGTAATCGTCGCCCAGTGCCGTAGTTCAAACCTTGCATCGTCTCCAGATCATACCCTTGTCTCTGCATGAGATATTTGGATTGGGGGCTATAAAGATACAAAGGCAGTCTTCCGGCATCTGACCCAAGGTCGGCTTCCTCTATGGTGAAGGGATGCGGGTTGTTCGTTCGGCCGAAGATGATCGGATGATCCCCTCCCTCGATTATTCGGTAAGCATCTTCTACTGGAGTAAGCTGGATCGTGGTGTACACATTTGTCACTTGTGTGTGTAGGTGAGTGCCTATACCGTGTTCTATAGCATATATTGTACATAGCTTATTGAGCTCGGTGTAGTTCAAAGATAACCCTTTATTGATGAAGTAAGGTATCTTTTCTAGGGGGATTACATCATCAGCGGAGGGAACATCAGTGTGGGCAGCCACATACTTGGCTAACTCTGGTTCCTCTTCGGCTACTCCCTGTGTAAATGAAGACTGAGAGGACGTCCTGGGAAGCTTGATTGTCAGTGGTTCAGTTGATGGAGCAGAGCGTGGAGTTGTTGGCAGACTAGCGACCCCCAGCTTGGTGCTTGATGTGGGGCGAGGAGTGGCTGGTTCGCTGGAAGTGTCAGACCTTGCATCGGGGTGACGACCCTTCTTCGGAAGACGTATCGTCAGTGGCCTATCGGAAGGATTGAGCTTCTCCGTTTGGGGTTGACTGACTCTCGACATTCTGATCGTTAGTAGCCCCGTTGTGGGTCTCAGCACTTGGCCGGACCTTGGCAGCCGGATTATCATCTGTTCGTCCCGTGCCGAGAGGCTGATCGCGTCCTTCCTCAGAGTGGCAGTAAGGGGTACGGACTTGCCCAGTTTGAGAGCTTGGAGGTGGATGGTCAGAGGTCCTTCTGATCCCGTATCCGTTTCGGTACCAGCTCGTTCATTTCCTTCATCAAGGTGCCTCTTCGACTTTTCGTATAGGCAGGAGTCCGAGTAGTAAGATTCGACCCCTTTGAAGGGATCGATGTCTGCAAATTCCGTCTTTACAAAGCCGTATTTGTCGACATATTTGAAGCACTAGTATAGCATGGAAGGTACAATCATATAATCGTGTATCCATGGGCGCCCCAAGAGGATGTTGTAAGAAGTGTCTGCATCTATGACGTAGCAGGTGGCTTCGGATTGGAGGTCACCAATTTGACACTACAGACGAATCTTCCTAATAGGGTAGCTCCTGCCCGAATTGAAACCGCTGATGGCGGTGCTTGTGGGTGTCAGGCGATGCATTGGGATACAGAGATGATGTAGCAGACCCTTCGAGATGATGCTTATGGAAGAGCCAGGATTAATGTGTATCCGATCCACCTTTACGTCGCCGATGTATCCTGTGTAGTATAGCGGGCGATCGTGTAGGTTGGTTTTGATGAGCATGTCCTGTGGAGTGAAGACGATGTTGGGCATTGCTCCCGTGTAGGCACTGTCTTGCAGATCCACGGGTGAGTCCTCCCCGGTGAGGTTGGATTGAGCTAGATAGACATCGGCATTTTGGAGTGCTTCGCTCAATGCAATACGAACGTCCTTTGAGAGCCTTAGGAGTTCGTACAGTGACAACTTGGCCGGTGTGTTAGCCAATTGCACTAAGATGTCAAAGTTGTAGGGCCTCTCTAGCCCTTGGACTGCCTCTTTTCGGAGAGATTTGTCGAAGCGAGTCTCCCTCGGCCTAGGCTTGTCGGTCGTCGAAGGCTGAGCCGATCCCGGAGCATCAGTTGTAGTGGGTTGATGATTTTTAGCTGGATTGTCAATCCCAGGTTGGGATTACGCTCCGGACCGCATGACGATGGCTGTAGCTTCCTCGTTGTCTGCCGAGATTGTGTGGCAGGTCTTGACTTTTCTACTTTTTTTTGCCGGTAGGAGATGGTGTGGGCCGAGTCACTTCTGACACCAAGTCTGGATGGATCCATATGACCTCCCCTCGTGATGTGGTGAGGGGTACTAGACCGGCAGCCCGATCTCACGGAGGTGGAAGATTAGTAATCTCTATTGTCGCTAGAGGGACGGGGACCACCCCGTCTTGAGTCTCCGTCGGAGGGAAGCTATCGAATTGCACGGACACCATATTGGCCGCCACGGTTACCTCTTCAAAATCGATGGCCAGAGCGTTCGAATCGATGAGGTTTTGGATGTACCGTTTCAGCTGGTAGCAATCGTGTGTAGCATGATGGACATAGCGATGATAATGGCAGTACTTTGGATTCTCCATCTATGCCGGCCGCGGTTCCCGTCTTGGTAGAGGGAGCTAAATTCGGTCCCCTTGTATGAGCATGTCTAAGATGGGCTTGACGTGACCGTCTTCGAAGGAGTAAGTGATTTGCGGCTATTGTTTGTCTGCAGGATTTGGCTCAGGTTTTTGTGCTGTATCGGCCACCATAGTCTGCTTTTCCTTGCTGTCCCGATTGTTGGAGGGGCTACCCCCATTATCGTTGTTTGGACGCTTGCCCTTGTTTTCTCCTTCCGAGATGTACAATCCCAGTTGGCGAGCCTTCTTCAGTCGTTCTTCGGCGCTTGTGGCGCTGATGATGAACGTCTTCCAATCTTTGAATTAACTTTCGCCCATCCAGAGACTGATTGTTAGAAGCAGTCTCTTTTGGCAAATTTCAATTAAAGGGGAATCTGGATTTCCGGAGGGCAGCTTCATGGTGGTTTGGCGGAACCGCTCAATGTAGTTCTTTGTCAACTCCTTCTTTCCTTGGACGACGTCCATGAGAGTGGACATGGTGACTTCCTGTCCTACTTCGTAGAATCTCTCCAAGAACAGGCGCTTGAAGCCGACGAAGGAGCGGATGCAGTTGTCCGGCAGATTGTGATACTAGTCGAAAGCGACTCCTTCCAATGCCCCAATGAATAATCGTGTGAGGATAGCATCATCATGGGGCAGATGGTCGGTGGTGACCTCGAAGTAAGTGATGTACCGACTTACTGAGGTCTTGCCATCATATGGGTTGATATTGAACGGCTTATATTTTGGTGGGAATGGACCATCCCTCCATTCGGCAGGGTATGGTTGTCGCATTCTGAGGTCTTGAGCATTTTCTCGGGCATGGAACATGGCTCGGAGCTCCTGGACCTCTCTTCTTACTTCTCGGGCCTCATCCGTTGCGGTAGGGGCTGTTATTTCGGAAGGATTATTGCCCGGGTTTGGTGCTGCTGAGTTCGAGTCCGCATTGATCGTGGGACCCGTACTTGTTTGGCAAGGCGTTCCTCCTTGCAGAGTTCGAAGAGTGGCTTTGATTTCATCTACAGACTTGACCAAGGCCAGCAGTATAGCCTCTAAAGTGTCGATGCGTTGGCGATCGCTGGAACCACCTTGGTTGCTGTCCGTCATGAACACCATCTTTACATGAGGAGTGATGGAAGGAACGGTGGAGGATGTGCCCTCCGAGTCATACCCATACACCGAAAAGTCATCAGGGTAGGTGGGAATGTTCTCTTCGGGCTCGGACTCGGAGGGAACGGTATCTCCAGCCTCAGAGCTTGCTTTGTCTTGAGAGCCATAGATGTCCTCGGGGACATCAGCGTCTGTTGTACCTGATGGAAGAGTTATTTGTCCGGGCTCGGCTCCTTGAAACATCGAATTGTTGTGGATGCTCGGAGGAGTGCTACCCCCAGTTCCCACGACCTCCAGCGATGTAGATGATGAGATTCCCATTGCAGCAAATTTCATTTTTGAACGGGTGTGTTGGAATACTCCGGTGGAGGACAGCCGTTTAGACGACAGTTTCATAGCTGTAGTGGTTGATATCTTGGGGCTAGAGATGCTTGTCTTCTTTCTTCTCCTCTCGGCGAGGATTTTCTGAGTAGAATTGCAGGAGACAACAGGAGGTGCCTCGTCCTCTAAGCTCAGATGCTGTAGTCTTTGGAAGACTGACGGTCGATCTTTACAACAGCAGATGACGATGATTGGGGTGCAGTGATGTCCAAGTGAGGACTCTTTGCATGCCGAGACTCCTTCTCTTTCCTTACGCTTGTGGAGGATTGCTTTATGCAGGTCAGAGGAACCACTCTGTCCTTTCGCCGCCGGGGGCCGGACTCGAGCGATTCTATACAACATCCCATCAGAGGCCCGTGTGATAGTCAACAGGACACCCCGATAGTCAGAGGTTGGGACAGCTGACTTGGCTTGATGAGCCCGCGCTGCCCTAGACTTCCTCCTTTTAGCACTTGCGGGTGCATAATAGGAGGAGTCCAAGTTGAATACCACAGAGTCTGGCTTATCATCCAGCCAACCATCAGGGTCAGGACCGTATGAGAGACGGTCGAACTGTGATCAAGAGGAGCGTGGAACGGACGCTATGCGGCTAGAATTGGGTACCGTGCAGGCTGTCTGCATGCGGTTGTCTTCTGCTGTCGGATGAGATGTTTTTATGTGGCTAGGAGTCACGACCGTACAGGTTGGCCGCATGCGGTTGGCAATTGTGGACGCATTGGTTTTCTGTAAGCGATTGACTTTCTTAGCCGCATGAGTTTCATCCATGTGGTTGGCAACTGTAGCCACATAAGCTATGCGGCTGACAGATGTGGCCGCATGAGTTTTCTCCCTGCGACTAATACCCTTATGCGGCTCGGATCGCATAGAGTTCCTCTTTGCCCCTGCAAGTCCAGCATCATAGTATTTTCTTCTACCGGACTTGGAGACAACAGAGTTTTCTTCGGTCTGAAGTGGGGCCGCAGGAGAGTCTTTCTCGCCGTCTTGAGCAACAGAGGTTATCCCATCGAGGGCTTGGGGAGGAGCAAATAATTTTGGCCTCCATTCTTTGTGAGCCTTCGTCCCGCGGGTGTGCTTCTGGACCGGGCCAGCGCTTCCTTCGGAGAGCATCTCTTCAAACGCCTGTTGGTTGAAGCGGACGACCATCTTTTGTTGCGTGGAGCCAAGTTTGGCTGCATCCGATTGCGTCACCAACTCCTCAGTCATGGAGAAGTTTGTCCCCAGCAGAGTCGCCATCGTGTTTGCCATGAAATATAAAAGAACAGAACAATTATCGAATGACCGAACTTTTACTTTACGTTACAAACTCGCTTGTACAAAGAAAGCCTAGGGACGAAAACCTAGGTACAGCAGTCTAAGTACAATTGTTTATTTTAGATTCTGGGGGGTGACGATAGAGGCTCGGGAAGGCGACGGCAGCCCTGCCTTACTCCTTGGTCGATCGGTATGCAGCCTCGGCTCCTGTGAAGAGATGGTTGGCGTTGATGAAAAAATGCTCTTCTTGCTCTCTCTCTCTATTACTCTTCTGGCTTCTCTCTCTCTCTATGTATTTTTCTCTCTGATTATTGGGGGAGTCTCTCTGTATATCTTTCTCTGATAGCATATATTTTTCACAAGGGAATGGCACCTTGCTATATATAATAGTGGGACATCATTAGGGTTTGGATGATTACCCATTCTCAAAGTGGCGGCGGCCTAATGTATAATCAATCTGGACCATTAGTTTAAGGCGTGAAGGATCTGAGCCATAAATAGGGATAGTATTGAATCCTGTGAATGATTAATGCTGATTGCTTTAAATCTTCATGATTGGTTGTGTCAAGCTTGGATCTCTTACCACGTGTCCCATTGGCTTGATCATGAATGATATGACCTGATCTCATTAATTATGAGGATAACGTTAAATATGGTCATTGGGATCTGGTAAATCTCTGATTGATCTGCATCCCATAATCATCCTTGCTACCAGCTGTTAAGTCGTGGGACCATTGAATCTCTGCCATATGTCTTAATGGTGGACCCTGTCAGAACCGCATGATATCCATGAACCGTATGAGACAGCGTCCCAGTGAGCCGCATAGGTATAGTACTTACGAGCCGCATGGGATAGTTTCTCGGTGAGCCGTATAGGTACAGTACTTGCGAGCCGCATGGGATGGCTTCTTGGTGAACCGCAGGAAGATGATTCTCGCCAGCCGTATGAAGCTGTTCTTCAATAGAGCCGCATGGGAGTAGCCACGTAGCAATCTCGGATCGTGTCAGAGATTTTCTCCTGTTCCCAAAGAGTCTGTTATTATCACATGACCATTATGACACTTTATGTCAGAGCCGTCAGCTGTCAAATCATGGCAGAGCATTGAATAGGGCCATTACTCGATGGCCAGCTTTGTGAAGGGGTCCCATGGGGACACGTGGTGTTTGATCGAGCCATATATCTCTGTCGGTCGTATGTGAGCTGCATGTACTTCTGAACTTCATGCGGCTGGGGGGCTCTTTGAACCGCATAGGACTGTCCCTATTTAAGCCGTATGGACTCTCCTGTCCCGAGCCGCATGAGACTAAGAGTCTCTCTAAACTGCATGGGACTGCTCCTGTATGAGCCGCATGGGGTTCTCCTATTCCGAGCCGCATAAATCATCATTCTGATATTTTCCATGCTTCTACAGTCTTGAGGTTATGAGACAATGCTTCCGCAACAATAATGAACAGAGCTGGGGATAAGGGATCCCCTTATCGAACACCTTGGAAGCCATGTAAAAATCCAGAAGATTCCCCTTGATCATAGTAGAATACAAGACATTGTTGAGTGACCTAAAAATCATATTGATCCATATCTCATTAAACCTGAATCTCCTCATAACCTGCATAAAAAAACCCCAATCCAGCCAATCATATGCCTTGGCCATATCCAATTTAATCATCACAATTCCTCCTCTATTTTTGATCCGCATTATGCTTATCAACTCCTGTGCCAAGATAACATTGTTGGCTATTTCCCTTTCCCTGACAAACCTATATTGTTAAGGAGAGATATTACGAGGAAGGACAGTTGCCAGATGATTAGCCAACAGTTTGGATATAATCTTGTTCATGATTGTACACAGACTGATCGGATAAAAATCCGACCAAGACAATGGATTTTTGACCTTCAAAATGAGGATAAGGGATGTAATTGAGATAGCTTTGGGTAAATCAAAACAAGCCATGAAGAGTTGCACTGTCTCCATGATGTCTCCTTCAATGATCTGCCAAGCTGCAGTAAAAAATCGAGCCGTGAAACCATCGGGACCCCCCGTACTCGTAGAGTCGATCCTCTTGATAGTTGAAAGTAGTTCTTCTTTGGTTGGATCGACCATCAACATCCTATTGTCCTCGTCATTGATCAAGGAAGCGATGCAGGTAAGAAAATCATCATCCTGAACCGATAATGAACTCATAAATTGATTAACAAAATAATCATTGGGGGAGGCTTGAAGGCCTTTGAGCTCCGAAAGCGTAAACCCATCATCATTCTTGATAGAATGTATACACAGTTTCCTCCTCTTACTGTTAACGCATTCGTGAAAATACGTCGTTTGATCACCCTCCAAATCCTATCGCATTCTAGCCTTTTGGCACCATAAAGGAATCTTCATATGATAGGCGTTGCTTCAGGAAAGCTCTGGCTTTATTAAGTTCTTCCATGTTGCTATCAACTCTGTCTTGTTCATATGCAATTTCAGCTGCGACAACTCCATCTTCGGCTGCTTTTACTTGCTGAAAGATGTCCCCAAATGTGGCGTAACTCCAATTCAACAAAGCTTTCCTGCATGCCACCAAACGATCGGCTACCCTCACAAGAGCATTAACATGGTTTATCGAGAACCAAGCTTTCTCAACGATCTGAAGGAACTCCTCATGCGAAATCCATAAGTCAAGGAATCTGAAAGCACATCTTCCTCCCGTGTTAGCAGATTTGAATTTAATAAGTAACGGAGAGTGATCCGATTCATTACGGTTGAGATGTCCTTCAACCGAGAGAGGAAATAAGTCCATCCAGCCTTTGTCAAGAAGCATGCGATCTAACTTGGACCCTTGTTTATCACCCTCCGATTTGATCCAAGTAAATTTGCTTCCCATGAATGGCAATTCAGTGAGCCCCGAAGCCATAATGAAATCGTTAAAATTTGCCATGGCCTATTAATTTGGACCGAGGCCACCAGTCTTCTCTTCCTTGCTTCTAACGGCATTAAAATCACCCCCTACCGCCCATGGAAGAATGTTACATGTTTGAATATGCTGCAGCCTACCCCACATCTCCATCCTACCTTCCTTATTGTTGTGCACATGAACAATTGATAATAGAACCTCAGTAGGAAAGCAATCATTGCAAAACCTAATAGTAAGAGCTTGGTCGAAGGAATCTACAACATGCATAGAGGAGCCAGCCCTCGTAAAGAGCCATATATTGCCACGATCATTAGAGAAGGATTGATTGCAAAGCAGTCAGTTTTTTCTTAGCCACTTTCGGCTCAATGATTGCCAGAAAATCGATCTTGTTGATCCGAAGTAAGTTTTTGATTCTTTTGATGGTCATTTTATTCGTGATCCCGCGTACATTCCAAATGAGGAAGTTAGACATTAAGGGTTTGCTTTTGTGTACCAGCTGGAGCGATAGACCCAGAGCGTAGGACCCTGTCTGATAGAGGTGGAGGACATTTCTTTTTACGCAACGATGATGGTGGCCGGACCACCATCTCTTCTTCTTCATCGCCCTGAATATTCGTCGCACGAGCGTCTTCTTTTTCTGCAATGTCAGCCCAAGTCTAAGACTGACTCAAGATCTCACCCTCTTCGACGTCTGCACGAGCACCCACATGATGATCATCACCCTCGAAAAGATGGGGAAGTGTCTCATCATCCTTTGGTGCTGATGGGTTAGCAGTATGTCGGGAGTGGAGCTAGTCCCGTCATCCCCCTGGGGAGGATCAGGTGGTATGTAGGAAGGAGTAATGATAGGCTCGGTAGTGGCTGCATAGATAATCGGGATCACTTGAGTGGCTTCTGGTTGACGGTTGTTATCTTGATTCTGAGTCCTTTGTTCTGGAGGCTGTGATGAAGGATTAGTCGGTGGAGGTTCTAAATAACGATTGGACGGCTCCCTAATCTCCTCCTGAGTTCCAGGAAGAATACGGGTGACCGGAGCCTGACACTCCTTCTGTTTCGTGATTCCTTTTCCTTTGTCTTTTTGTATTGTTTTACATGATTCCATGGAGTGTCCTTGATGCCGGCATCTAGAACAATATAAAGGCAAGGACTCGTATTCTAAGTGTTGCCAAAAACTTCTATTACGGGGATTGTTTATAAAAAAAATTTTGCTGAAGAGGTTTAGAAGCATCTACCTCAATGAAGACCCTAGCCAAAATTGGCCGAGAGAGATCTGTCGTAGCTTTGTCAATTTTGAGAGGGGAACCTATAGCACCCGATATGGCAAAAAGCGCATCCTTAGCCTATAGATGATGAGGCTGATTGGGAAGTTTAATCCAGACAGGAATAATTGGTGATTCGTGCACAGGAGGAAAATTTGGATCCCATTTGAAGATTCTCGTAGGAGCTCGAACAATGTACCACGTGTCTTTCGTACGGAGGCGGAGATAATCAGACTCACAGGAGGGTCGTATGAGGATATGTTTTGAGTCGATATGTCCAGCAATAATGGAACCATCAAAGGTAAACTCCGTAAGAGCTTTACGGATCTTGTCAATTAGAGGATGATATTGTGAGAACTTCCCCACCAAGGCATACCGTAGATGGGTCGCCAAGGCTGATTCCTCCTCCTCTGTGAAGGAGATCGAGGGGGCACCCTTGAAGGACGACACCGAACGAGGGGGGATGTGCGGCACATACGTGGATGTCCGGCCACCTACTACTTCTGCGAAGGAGCGAGAGGTCATGGAAACATATGGTGCCAAAGAAGATCAAGCAGGGTGAGGGGAGCTACCGTCCAAATGGTATGGCAGCCCCGAGAGGGGCTGCCGGTACGGCCAAAGGCCACTCTAAAATCGATCAGTGGAGAAGGAGGCGCCCTAGGGTTCCGAGGTTGATGTTTGGTATTGTGTGGAAGGTTTGTGCATGCTTGGATGGAACACATAAATCATATGTGTGATGTGTCTCGCATGGATCATGGGTATTCAATTCAGTTAAGGGGATGGATCGTTGTTTGCATGGTTAAAATCAAATGGAACGAAAATAGGCACCTATGGTTTGTTCTAAGGGAAATATATCGTACATGTGGCATAATTGATATAGAGCACAGAAAGGCAAGTTTGTCTAGGGTATATAAGCCACGTGTGTAGCTTGACTAGTCTAGTTTGTGAGTGTGAACTTTTTTGGAAGAAAAATGCTATTGTTGTGCTTCAAATATCAAAGCCACGGTAGAGGGTATCAAATTATATGGATAGGATTGGACGTTATGAACCACTATTTTATTAGTTCAATTCGAACCAATCTATCAAAATCGTAAGCTAATTCAAGAAACCCTTCGTTCTAGAAAGGCTTGGAATCTATACACCTCAAAATTCTTATTCTCGACTTAAACAAAGACGTAAATCTCGGATAGAATGTAATTGAAGAATTCAAGGTTGCGATATTTTACCGCGGTTATCGAACACACGAGCAAAGGGATATGAAATACAATTGAAGATCATGTCACAACCTTCAATAGATGGAAGAATGGTTACGAATGGCATCCCATCCTAAAAGATGGAGTAAACTAAGTTCAAGGTTTTACGGGAATTGGTTAATTGCGGAAGCATGGAAATAGGACTTCTAAGAGGTTTAAATTCTAAGGAGATGTTTGAGGATATGATGTACTTCTAATCGTAGTAATTACTTATTTAATTTTGCTAATATATTGGCCACGTTTTATCAAGGTGGTAGGAACAGTCTTGGTTAAGCCTAACTAGAAAAAGTTGGTACAACGAGATTTCATTCATCGTATAATATGATCATGACGGAATGTCGTTAGGGATTTTATGGACGGGGAATAAGTGGACCATAAGATGGAGCCTACGTAATATGTTTCGGGACCTATTTCATAAGTTTGGTTTTACAGGCCACATATGGTGATATGCATTGATGGGTCTAACTGGAGTTTAATGGGTTCCCTGATTGGACGTCAATCTTTATTAAATGGATCTTGGGTTTTATCTATATTAGCCAGACAAGATCTCATAAAATCAACCAGAACCTTTCCTACTAAGTTAGGATAACCTAGTATAGGTTCAAACTCAATTAGTTGGGCTAATTGCCAGTCGGTTTGGTTAACTAGGTTCCTTAAGCCCAAAATGTGCCTTCTGTGACTTTTGGGTTTAAGTAGCATATGGGGACTCCATTGTGTGGCGCACAAGGGACATGTCGTAGTGGCTCCGAGTAGATCAAAACCATATATTTGGTCAAAAGATTTGAGTCAAGGTTGGATCTCTAATTGTAGTCGGATAGTACATCGATGTTATGGTAAGGGTTATCGCTAGTCCATTTTGACCTGAAAGTCGTATCATAGAAATGGAGTACAAGGAGATGTGTTTGAGTGGAACATATTATGTCTACCTGAAGGTGGACTCTTCTAGGTCTTACATATGAAATTTGTTGGGAGGTAACAACTACTATTATGCTCCGAATACCAAAGTTACTATAAGGCACACCCAAAGGTCTAAATAGAAAGTGAGAGTTCATAAGTCACTAATTATCATCCTAATGGAAATCAATTTATCCTCATCAATCGGTAAACTAGTAACTCATAAAATTTTAGAGGCTTAGAATCTATTCACTCCAAAATTTCTTTCTTTTAATTAAACTAAGGCACGGTTTTAGGATTAATGATGTTAGAAAATTTAAAAGTTGTGATATCGTGCTTGGGCTTTGAGTGTAAATGAATACTACACAATGTGATAGATAACGTGATATGGTAGATATGAATCAATTGGAAGATGGTTCTCCAATTTTGAATAGATGGAACGATTGTGTATATATTGCTTTCATGGCCATAGGTGGTATGGCAAAATATGGGAGACATTTTGGGTATATCTTCACTCAAATATGAGCATTTGTTTTTCCGCAGTAAGTAAAAGCGAGAAAATATAAATTGTTCAAGGGAGAGGGAATCAAAAGCAAATGTAGGGCTCAAAAGGCGATGGAATATTTCAAGGAGAGTTGTTAAGGCAGTGGCGGATAAGATCCTAGAGATATCTATATCTCAATCCATGTGGAATAATCATAAGAAGAGCGAACCAAGTGCACCAAGGTTTATCAGACCATAATACACTGAGTCTGATTAGATAATATGTTAGTGGACGTTCCCAATAAACATATGTATTGAACAAGCTCAACAAAGTACAAGCTTGCAAAAACTAGGCTACAATAGCAACGTTATTTAAGTTAGTAAAAAAATATAAATACACGAGAATTTTGATTGAATGAAAACACAAGTAGTTCAAGTTTATCAAACTCTAAGCCTCGTCAAGTATTTGTGTCTCTATAGTTGTCCGACTATTTTCTTATCTAAGGCCTTGGTTGAACTAATGAGGCATGGATCTTTAATTGCATTATAGTCTAGGTAATCCTCTTTAATGGGGTGCAAGGACAATAGAGTGATAGGTTATGTGGTATACTACGCAACTTATAAGAGTAAGCTAATAGTGATTTGAGCAAAATATAACATGTATACCTAGTATGAGTCATCCTCTTAACCCCTCTATCAAGTACGAATGGAACAGTTAAGATTTATAGTAGAAAGGAATCAAGAAGAAGGAAATCAAGTTAGTCAGACGAGAGTTCGAAATTGGAATCAATGGAGGAGATCAAGTATGTAGATGATATTCTAGACTCTAATCCTACATGCAGGCTCACATCGGTACAGTAACGTGACCGAAGTAATAAACTTGACCTGCACGAGCCACCACAAAAATATATAACGCCCCAGTCCCAAAATACATAGGAATAAGTTTGTAGACATGCTAGTTGCATATATACGAAGTATACTCCATTATATGGAATCCTCGTATGTATACATAAGCTGTAAATACAGTAAACCATGACAACTAATCTCATCCATCATAAGAAAAGAAATATATAATAAAATCAACTCTAAATTTATCATTTGTACAAAAGGCTGGTTGAGACACATCCAATACCAGCCATTTAAATAAGAAAAATAATACAAGGAATGGATAGATAAAAATAGCAATGAACGGTCTAAGAGAATGCCTTATCGTTATAAAGGAAGACCACGATATTGGCTAGAGCACCTACGAAAAGACATGAAAGCACACACCTGGAGAGATCACCAGGTCCTCGGAGGGACGTAACAAGATATAAGAAAACAACATGCCGTATAAATTGTGATATATAATAAATGAAAGAAGGATGCATGCAATAGGGTGTCTAACCATTCTATAGGGAATATGTAATTAAGAACAACCTTCACATATGGGCACTCGGGCTAATAGTAGTGGCATCATTCCTTTCCTTCGGGAACTAGGTGCCTCCGTCCACAACGCTCGGTGAACGTCAGAGGGAATCAGTAATAGAAATGTCCATAACGCTCCATGAACTTCAGATGGAATCAGTAATAGAAACGTCCATAGAGCTCTATGAACATCAGAGGGAATCAGTAATAGTAGGGTGGACCTGCGTCTCCTATAGAGCATCAGGTATAATAGTAAGTGTATATGTGGCCTATACATCAAGGAATTGTTCTTCCTACCCAATGCCTAGTGGGGTTATATCCATGACTCATATGAACCTTTAGCAACTGTGAATTCCACTAGCATACAATTCTATTGGAAGTTACTCTATCCACCGCACGTCTCACACATATCGGTCGACTACGCGAGTACGTGTCCCACATGTGACTCACAATACATGGTAAAGTATGAGTTAAAGCCGTATGAGATATACCAATACCTCATCACCAATGGGTAGTCGCTAGAGCTACGCCAATACAAGGAATAGAACAAAAATAAATAAAACGACCGATACATTCGCATGCACCCAAGTGTGACTTGGACGCACAGTAAATAAAGCATGCAACATACAAATAAGACTGAATATAAATAACTAAAAATTAAAGTAAAGTAATCACAGAGTATGGTAGCAAGATATCTTGCATGTGATACGAGAATGACAAGTCCAACAGTCACAAACGTCAGCAAAAGAAAGTCACAATCATCAAACGGCTCCGGATGCTAAAACAAACATCAAGAACATTATTGGTGTAAAAGATGTTTCATGAATCGCCTATCCAAAATTCCAATTCTGGACACAGGAGCAAATTCATAATTTTGGGTAAAAAATAATGTCCGTCGTTGGACCAGTTTTGCACCGAAATGTGGGCTAGTATCTATGGTCTACAAAGTCGTCAAACTACATGTCTACTGATTTAGTTTTAGGAGACGAACCCAATCATATATCCAAAGTTAGATTCTGACGGGCTTGTACAATTTCATCCGTTGGATCAGATCGCGGGCCCACCAAATAGGTGTTTCGATCGACCTTCTCAGAATCGGACCAAACTTGGCACGCAGGACGAAAAAATTGATTTTGTCCTGTTGGCACAAGTTTCGTCTCGAACCGACGAACGTGCACAAAGTAATTTGCTAAATAATAAAATTACAGATACGAAAAAATTTGACGGATACGAATCAAATTCGTCGCGCATATGCAACCAATTCGTCAAATCCCACACATGCACGATGTCTATACGCACCTTTCGATGCAACTTGTTCATGAGCAAGTCGTTCGGTTTGTCGGAACGGACTCAGTATCGAGGTTTTTTTAACATTTTAAAATAAATTTTTTGCCAATTTCAAAAAAGTTTTAAACTGAATATAGGCATCAGGAAATAAAACTAAAAATTGGGTTTTGATCATGCTCAGGTTGTCTAAAAAGTTGTTCAATTGGTTTTCTACAATTCGCGATAATCTTGTCGCAAATCGACCGCAAACGTTGGTGGTTGGGATAGTTTCTAGTCATCCAAAAATTGATATTTTCTCGATTTTGGAACTTATTTTTTTCGCACGCAATGTGAACGGATACGAACTAGCTAAAGAGAATTAAACTTGGTTACGTTGTTTACGTACATGCGAAGATGGTGTGCATATCTGCAGAGAAACAACGACGCACTCGTGCTACGAAGTTAAATCTTTGACGGGTTATTGCTGCTATTTGTTGCTGTTGATGCTACCGTTCAGCGGCCTTTGCTGTTAGTGTTGTCGCGCCTGTGGACAGCCTACGGCCACCGCAAGGGACGCACGCAGGTGAGGGCTCGTCTGGGTCGCAGCTAGGGTAGGGTTAGGGTTTCATTTTTTTCATTCTTTTTCTTTTTCTTCTAATCTCATATAAAGAGATAGGAAACTTGGTCGGCCTCTCTATTCTGGAGGGGGTCACGAATTTGTGTGGTTACTGTTCCCTTCGGGGAACTGTAGCCCATTGGATTTTTTTTTTTTTTAATATGTATGTACGTATATATATTCTTACTTTAATAAAATCAAAAATAATTTTTTTATAAATTTCTAAAATCCCACAAAATTTGTCTAATATCAAAATATTTATAATTACCTTGATTATATATATATATATATATATATATATATATATATATATATATATATATATATATAAGATGAAACAGAAATTGTTTAATACATATAATTTTTTTAAATACTATATATTTTTATGTGTATAAATAGTTAATATCATACACGAGAGTGAGCACCCTTAATAATCAAAATACAAAACAATCTATCTTCTTACCCTATAAGACCCTTTTATGTAGAAAATATATATTTTTATATTTATTCATGTGTTGATATATAATTCTATAAATGGATAAAAATAATAAACTATTTAAAATCTTAGAATTATTTATAACTTAATTATTTATTAAAGGAAAAATCAACACCATATACTCTACATAATCTAATTAAATATATATGAATTTTTTTCAAAAACATGAGATTTTACATAAATGCTTGGTAAAGTATGCACAGTCCCACTATCCAATGTTTAATAAAGTATTCACTGTCCCACCGTCCAATGCTTGGTATAGCATAGTTGTCCCATAGTTTCGATGAATGCTTCCATTTTACAAGGCTTGGCATAGCCATTGCTCGGTCCTACGATTCTATGGCTTGATATAGCCACATATTCCTATGGTCTCAAGGCTCATCATATGGAATATGACTTCGGCAGTAGTGTCGTACATAACACAATAGAATTAAGTTATGAACCACGGTTGGTTTAATGAAAAGTATTCTATGGTCTATGGCACGTATAGAATATGTTTTGTTCAAGTTATATTAGAAGGCTATCAATTAGTCATTCATAAGTTTGAGTCAATAAGAGTATAGAAATACTAAAATATATGTCGAAATAGTAAGCCAGTTGCCGAGGAGAACAATGTTTGGACTGTAGGTCAGTTGCCGAGGCAATTCCTGGTTTTGGCCCTACAAAGAAGTATGAAGAGTAAAGAACTGAAGCAAAGAAAGTAAGTTGTAACGATTAGGCCATACATATACGTGAAATAACGTGTAGGCAACTCCAGAGAAATGTGGAAGTAAATAAAGATCAAAAAAGCATACGCAAACAAAGCAGTTTTAACCTGGTTTCCCTCGTGGAGGACTAGTCCAGGCCTGAGAACTCTAGCTCTGGACTGAAATCCACTATTTGTGAAATAGTGTACAACCACGTACCTTTACTCAGAAGAGCACGCAACTTCATACAGATTTGCAGGTGGCAAAACTTGGAATTGTCCAAGTGACTTTTCTTTTCAACTCTTGCACAAAAACTTTTAGCAGAATCGCACTTGAGCACCTTGGGGCTTAGGAAGTTTTATGGTTAGTAGATTGGAAGACTAAGGCTTAGGTAGTATAAGGCTTAGATGATTGAGAGTGAGAGATAGAAAGATGATGAGAGATGAATAAAAATGGTTGAAATTATGCCCTATATATACTAGTCTGGAAGGCAGAATTCGGCCAGAATTATGTCCTCAAAATTCAAAAAAATGGTCGTTATACCAGCTAGCAATTGGTAACCCTAAAAATCAATTCCTGGAAATCAGGGAACAGAGTTCAGCCCGAACTCTGCCTCCTTGGTGGCAGAATGTTCAAATGGCCTTTGGGCTTTGGTGGAGCTTGGGCTTGGTTCAGGAATTGGTCTATTTGTATGGTAGAGCTTGGAGAGATATGTCTAGGGGTTGAGATGACTCAGTCCGACTCAACGTACACATTCTCCTAGACTCAATAAATTGAAGATTACAGACTTGGAACAAATAGGAAAACCAAGAGCCCTTTGATGACGTATTTCTTCTGATATTTGAGCAAATCTAAAGACGTCTTTTTCCTTGACAGCGGTCGTCCAAAGATAAACAGATCTGGAAATCTGAATACCTTTCGGAGGTCCCGGATAGGTCGCTAGGCGGTTCGGAAAAATCTCTTTGTATGACGCCGTCTTTGGTCCATAATTAATTCTTCATTGCCTATGTCTTGGTTTGATCATGTTTGATCATGCTTAATGCATGTCTACAAATACATGTTAGGCAAAAAAAATATGTTGCAGTATGATACAAACATGGCAATATGATATAGGACAGTTAGGATAATGCTAAGTTTAAGTAGCAACATGATAGTGAGTATATGAATATTAGTGACATCATTATGTTAAACTTAACTGATAGCCATATTCAAAAACATGATGTAATCATTGGGCCAACAATATGTTGAGTCTAGAAGTTCTGGTAGGTGCGTGGTTATGGACAACTTGTGCATAAGGTTTTGCGCCCTCGATTCGGTAACCAGGGGCCACAAGTCCGTATCGGCCTAGGAGGGAAGCAAAGTAGTTAGTCAAGAACACACTTTGATGATTCAAGGACTTGAGCAGGGCTGGCTACCTTTGGCTGTGAGTGTCTCGTTTGCGCCACCTACATGTCTAAGATGGCTTGAATTGCCAGTGACCTTTCATATAGATAAGTTGGCTTGCTCAGCGGCAATCTGCATATATGATGTCGGCCGAATCAAGGGAAGTACAAGCATTGCACGAGTTATGTCAAGAAGGTATGCATGATTACAACACCTGTATGGAGCCTAAGATTTGGCTATAGCAGAGACACGTGCTTCGGTACAAAGTACGGCATCGATTGGTGAGTCATATACTTAGAGTTGCATAAGTTAGTATTTGAGTCATTTCGAGTTAAGTCAAGAAGGGCCGTAAGATAAATTTCGTTAAGTTATGTTAAGTTGTGAGGCACTACCTTGATGTTGAAGCACGCACCAAGTTTATGGCACCACCAAGTTGTTCTGTTTCAAATATGGACCAAAAGATAAGTACATGTTGATAAGTTGATGTTGTTGGTATGAGAATGGTCTAGAGATAGAAGGATAAGAAAGTTATCGGTGCGATGGCACAGTGATGGTGTAGAGACAGAAAATAGGCCAAGCGTCTATGTCCTAATATTGATCCAAAGAAAAGATTAAAAATAATAAAAAAGGAATGTGCTGCACAAAATAAATAAATAAGTTAGTTTTGTATGGCTAGGTGAGGTGCTCACACCACCAGTCATGTTGGTACTGACCACCCAACAGTTTTTAAGTGTAGGGTACAAGTACCTGCTTGTCGAGGCAGAGCCCGCTTGGACATGCTGAGGCATAGATTTCCTACGCATTTTGAGGCGTGCAGTCGCATTGAAGACTTCGCCTATATGTGACATAATGTATGGACATCGCCTTCTGAAACATCCGCTGGTTCATTATGTCAGATTTAGAGATGAGAGAGAGAGTAGAGTGACTTGTAAACAGAGAGAAAAATGAGCTTGAGCGACTTATAATATTGGCCTCGTGCCCCACTTCTAAACTTTGTTTCATAATCAATAAAGAGCTATTTGTATGACTTATGTTGTTTCAACTTTTTGCTGGCAACATAGTGTTTATTTAATGTTTCTGTTTCAAGACTTCTGTACGACAATCCTGTCGTTTATCATGTAATAGGCCATTATGGAACCCGTATTGCATGAGCGCAATCTAGGTTCATACAGCATCATGCCTTAGGGAGGATGATCACTCCTCCGAAAGTGGGGCATAATATGTCCGACAAATTGGAAGTCTCATATAGGATATGATCTTGCGTATTCGATTTACCATCGGTGTGTACAAAACATATGATGGTCACACGTAACTGTTATGACTAGTGTGTTAGAGACTCATATTGTTACAAACTGGACAAGTCATGTATACGACTTGGTCAGTTATATTTTGGAAGAAAGTTGACAGTTAGATGTATCGGCGACCTAATCCAAAAGCCATAGTAACTACGTATTATGGTAGTCGTGTCATGACAGTTACTAGCCTTAAGCGATATGGACAAATGGTTCACAAGGGCTACAAGCCTTGAGTTTTGTCGGATGATAGTATTGGTACCTGGACAAGCGTGTGTTGTTCATTTATGAGTGACTCATGCGGGAGTGAGCCTTCACCTGCCTATATATCGATATGTCTTCTAAATTGCTCATTAGATGGCTAAGGACACCCTTTGTATATCTATTTACCATGTCAGTCCTTTGTATATTATTTATCTATCACTGCAGTTTATATAGCATGATATTATATATCATGTTATATCTATCTGAAGAACTGGTGATCTTTCCAAAATTAGATGTTAAGGATTTCTCTTTGGAGTATGGTACAACTTTAGATCCTTTATTTTTAATTGAGGGGGTTTTACCTTCTGAGTCCCAGTGATCTTTTGATCTCGATGGACATATTATTGCTACATTTTCTTTATTTTGTTTAATTTTGGGAGGTCGGACTCCAGTTTATTTTTGACTCTTTTCATAGCCATTTGCTAGTAGATTTTTCTGCACCGACTATTTTATCATTTAACTCTTTTATTTTATTATTGGTTTTTTATTGCCATAATGGATGAGGTATCGATCACTTGTCACTATCTGCAGTTAAAATATATTATAGCTTATATGAGTATCCGAAGATTTCATATATTGTAGTATTCTTCGTATACATACAACTATCTTGCTTATGTTCTTAGTACTACATATTTTGGGACTGGAGCGTGACACATACTTTGGTCAACACATGCAAATATCACAGTAATATAGAGTTAGAAAGTTAGTAGACATGAATAAATATACATGGACACCTAAAATTAACGATGCTGGACCCTCAAAGAAATGGGTACGAAAGGTAATATCTACTCGTCGTGTAGGTGGGCCAACCCTCTCATAAAGCAAATGGATCATTTGATAGTGGATGTTCGCGGCACATGACAGGTGTTATCGATGAAAAAAGAAGCATATGTCTCCTTGTTTAATAATCTAGGAGGTCATATTATAGCTAATGGTACAGTTAGTATTTTCTGCTAGCCAAAAATAAAATATTTTTGTCTTGTAACTGAATTAAAACATAACCTTATAAGGATTATCTATCTTGTTGACACTGGTTATGGTTTAGTTTTGTTAAGGAAAATGTTCTATATATGATATGTTCACTAGTAATCTTGTCTACGAAAGAATCAGGGAGGATAACATTTATATTTTCTTTTTAGAAAGTAGTAACAGTACAGGTGAGTGGCTAATAGTGAACCATGAAGAAATTTGGCTCTAACATACAGACTAGGACACGTAAACATGAATACCATTTCACGGCTATCAACAAAGAAGTTGGTAAAAGGAATATCGTAGATATTCTTTAAGAGAAACATGGTATGTATCAATTGCAAGAAAAACAACGCAATCAGATCATCATTTAAATCGATCAACGCTATAAGTACTTGTAGAACCTTGCAGTTGATACATGTGAATTTTTTTGGACCTAGTAGAGTCGCAAGTCTTGGTGGTACACTCTACGCTTTTATTTTTATTGATAATTTCTCTAGATATACATGGATTTTGTTTTTATCAAATAAAAATGATGCACTTTTTGAATTTGATATTTTCTGTAAAACTGTTCAAAATGAAAAAGGTTTCATGATTACTAGCATCCGATGTAATTATGGAGGCAAATTCATAAATTCAGATTTTAAATTTTTTTACAAAAGAAATATATTTTCTCATAAATTTTTCTGTCCTAGAACTCCCTAACAAAATGGTGTTGTCGAACGTAAGAATAAAACTCTAAGCGATATGGCTCGAGTCAGGCTTAACCAGCGTAATCTTTTAAAATATTTTTCAGCTGAAGCTGTTAGTACAGCTTGTCATATTTTGGATATGGTTCTGATTTGACTTATATCGAAAAAACTACCTACGAACTGTAGTTTAATTGCATTCACTTATATTTCAAATTTTTTTGATGTCGTTATTTTATCTTGAACACCAAGGATAACTTGGGTAAGTTTGACTCGAAGGCAGACGAAGGACTATTCCTTCGTTATGCTGCCAAGACTATGGGATACAAAATTTTCAATAGAAGATTTATGATTGTTGAAGAATCGGTTAACGTTTTATTTGATGAGCTCAACTGTCAAGTATTTAGTGACAACGATGACGAAGATGCAAAGAACACATCCAAAGCATCTAAAGATAATGCTGTTAACAAGAACTATCTGGCGAGTCTACCAAAAAAGATAACATTATTGACACACCATCCAAAGACCCTTATCATATTAATGTATTAGATGGAGTGGGTACACATTCTTCAACTTGGGTTATAGATGATAATGTTGCTTTTATTTCCCAAGTAGGACCTAAATCAGTAGCAGATGCATTCTTAGATGAGTTTTAGATTAATGCCACATAAGAGAAAATAAACCAATTCGAAAGAAACCAAGTTTGAGAACTTGTTCCCAAACCTATTTGTCAATCTAAAATTGGGACCAAATAGAATATAACAAAGCACGTTTAGTAGCTCAAGATTATAATTAAGAGAAAGAAATTGATTATGAAGAGACTTATGCTCCTGTTGCTAGACTAGAATCCACTCGTCTGATTTGTGCATTCGTTTGTTTTCATAATTTTGTACTTTTCCAAATGGACGTAAAAGTGCATTTTAAATAGATTTATAAAAGAATAGGTCTTTGCAAAATAAAACCTAAGTTTGAAGATATTCAATTTCCAGGTCATGTTTTCAAGTTACGTAAGAGACTCTATCTGACTCAAACAAGACCCTCGTGCTTGGTATGATCGCCAGACTACATTCCTACTTAAAAATGTTTTTCCAAAAAAGTGTTGATACTAACTTTTTTATCTAATTTTTAAATGATAATATTTTACTAGTGCCAATTTATGTAAATGACATTATATTTGGTTCTACAAATGAACATCTTTGTCAAAAATTTGCTAAGTGTATACAAAATGAGTTTGAGATGAGTATGATGCGAGAGCTGAACTATTTCCTTGGACTACAAATCAAGTAGAACTCTTAGGGAACCTTCATCTATCAAGCTAATTACAAGAAGAACCTGCTAAAGAAGTTTGACTTCGACAACGCAAAGCCAATCGAGACACCTATAGATACATCAACCAAACTTGATCTTGATGAAAGTGGTAAACCAGTCCATAATTGTAAATATCGAGGTATGATTGGTAGTTTATTCTATTTACCTGCTAGTCGACCGGATATTATGTTTAGCATTTACATTTGTGCAAGATATCAAGCTAATGCTAAGGAAACACATTTAGGCATAGTAAAGCGTATCTTTTGATACCTTAAAGGAACTTCTACTATTGGCTTATGGTATCCTAAAAAAAATATCATTTAACCTAATTGGGCTTTATGATGCTGAGCTTGCTGTAGATTGTAAAAGTACCAACGGTACGTGTCATTCCCTAGGCAAAGCTTTAGTCTCGTAATTTAGCAAGAAGCAAAATTTTGTTACGTTGTCAATGATTAATGTCGAGTGCATTACTGCAGGTCGTTGTTGCAGGTCGTTGTTGTGCACAAATTTTATTGATAAAGCCAACCCTAGTAGACTATAATCTGCACTTGACCAAGATTTCCATATATTGTGACAATATTAGCAATATAAATCTGACTAATAAACATGTATGTTACTCTCACACTAAACACATTGAGATACGTCATCACTTTCTACGTGATCACCAACAACATAAGGATAATTGTCTAGAATATTTGCCACAGAGCATCAATTGACAGATATATTCACAAAATTATTAGCAGAAGACCGATTCAACTATCTACGTCGTGGGTTTGGTATTCTTGAATTTTTCGAAGCATAATGCTTAATGTTTAGTAAAGTACATAGACTTTATTTAATAATGTTTTAATCAAAGTTATTTTGGGTACAAGTCGAAAGGTCTTTTCTGTCGTACATGTGTAAATAGCCTGAAGCGACATAGTGTACTAGTCTTTGAACTACTGATTGCTGGGATCCGATTTCTATAGCATGAAGTGTGTGTAGGCAACACTACATAGGGTAAATAGAGTTTGTGTCAATAATAACCAATTAAAAAATAAACTCTATAACAAGTCGAGAAAGCAACTCCCATGAGAGTTAGTAATCAGAGTAGTAATACTGAAATTAGTAGAGATCAGAAGAGCATACATAAACACAGCGATTTAACATGGTCTTCCTCGTGGAGGACTAGTCCATGCCTGAGAACCCTCGTTCAGGATTGAAATTAGGGTACACACACATGACTTTACTCATAAGAGCACGCCAACTTCTTACAACTTCGTAGAGGCGAAACATGGAATTGTCCAAGTGACTTCTTTACAACTCTTGCACATAACTTCTAGCTGAATCGCACTTGAGCACCTGGGAGCTTAGGACGTTTTATGACTAGTTGATTGGAAGAGGAAGGCTTAGAATGTATTATGCTTGGAAGATTGAGAGTAAGAGATGATTTGAAATGAGAGAATTCAAGCCCTATTTATACTAGTCTAAGGAGGCAGAATTCGGCAAAAATTCTGTCGCAAATATTCAAAAAATTTGAACGTTGGACAGCGTAGATCAAGATGTTCCAAAAAATTAGCTTCCTAATTTTTAGGATTCAGAGTTCGGCCCGAACTCTGCCTATGGCAGGGTTTGGCCTGAATTCTTATTCCTTGGGGCCAGAAAGTTGAAGTTGTCTAGAATGGTTTGGTTTGGTTTGGTCATTATCTTGTTTGTATGGTAGAGCTTGGAGTAGCAATTCTAGGATAGACATGACTTAGTGCGACTCAACGTCAATGTTCCTAGACTCAATAAAATAAAAATTACAGACTCAGTACAAGTACAATTGTAATGACGAACTTATCGATGATGTACGTCTTGAACTTGATACGTTATATATGATGTTCTTGTCTTTGAGCTCAATATGTCATACTGGATCAAATCAAATATTATTTTGTTAATTCTCTAAATTAGGTTGACTGTGATCCAGTTTGGGTCAATAATCTTTCCTATTTTGATAATTGACAAAATGATATTTACATGTCACAACATTCATACCATGGACATACGTTGAAGGGAGTATTTTGTATATATGAAGTAGCTCTCCCACAAATAGATATGTCTACTCCCCCGTAATTAACTATTTTGATTTTGTCCTGATGAAAAATTCCTTATCCAAGCACAATATAATATCCAACAATATATAAAGATCACATCAAAAAAATATCTATACTACTCCGCCTTTGTCATTTAGCAAAATGAATCTTAACTCCCCCGTAAAGAGAGAAAAAATAGACAAATTAAATATAGCAAACACAACTTATAACCATAACCAACCATTGGTAGAGACAGCTAGCAGTTTTGATAATACAAAGTAAATAAACTAGAAGACATACATGGAAAATTGAAGTCATAAACTAAAACATAGTGGAAAGAGTGCAAAAATATGAAATGGAAAAGTATAACTAAAAGTAATCATCATCAGCAACAACAACAGGTAGAAGACCAGACCATCATGGAGCATAGGAGCGGGATGAATCGGCTAAATTAGAAGGCTCGCTGGTAGTGCGACGAGGATCAATAAACACAGCATCAGGATCCAAATAGTGCAAGGCACGTGGGCCATTAATCCGGTAGCCTTTGCAAGAAGGGTCCCGACCCGTAGGAAATGGCATAGTGGGATCTGCAAACACAGTATCAGGATCCAAATACTTAGTCCGATGTTTGCGAGGGCGAGTGCTGAGTTCACACATCATATCTTTGAACCCTTCAAGTATGATATCACCAACAAATTGGAAATCCCGAGCATCAATAATACGCTCCCAAGAATTGGGTTCATGGAGTTCAATTTATTCAGCTTGATCAAAGTAATCAAAAATAATATTAATGTCGACGACCCAAGAATAGATTTTACGATCGTCATGGGTTATGTTACAATAAAACAGTTGAATTGCATTAAGGTAAATGAGTGACGATGTGGACACAAGTTCATCAAGACATAGATCCTTGAAACTATGATCAAATTCAGAAAATATTGTGAAGTTAATGGGATGTCCCAGCATAATACTTCGTGAGCAAATATCAGAGTACCACTCGTTGAAGGCTTCTAACGATACGAAAATTTGCTCATTATAAGTATTGGCATTAGCAGGAGGAGTGAACAATGGGTGAATGGGATTTGGAGCAGAAGAAGGGTTTGATGATGAATCTCCTTCAGTCCTAATCCTCTTCCCTCTATTAAAAAGTCTAGGAACCATTGATAATAGTAAAAAAATGAAGAACAAAAAATGGAAGTGGAGATAGAGACCTAAGAGTTATACCTCAAAAATAATGAAGAAGGATGGAAGAGAATCACCAAAAACTTTGAAATCTTGAGTTTGAAGAGTGAAGAGCACCAACAAAGAGATTTCTAGGGTTAGGGTTTTGGAGAGAGAGCTTTGGAGAGAGGTTGAAGTGGTGGCAATGAGGAGAGATAGCTCAAATTTGTGCATATGAAGAGTTGGGCCAGTTGTACTAGTTAAATCGTAGCCCTTGGATCAAATCGGATGGATGGCCAGGAGTGGCTTAGAGTTCTGGTACCCATGACATAGAGTTCGGTCCAAATTTTGGCATAGGCAGAGTTCGGCATGAGTTCCGTGGGGTTGGTTCTAGAATTCCAACAAGTTGAAGAATATTGATAAAAGATATAAAGGATTGTTTTGAATTAACAGTTATGAATTGTATAAGCCATAAAATAAATTAAACCTTAAGACAAACTTTGTTAAACAATGATCAGCATAGGTGAATCACCTCAGGTTAGTTGTAGGGGCCGGATCTCAGCTAGTGGTAGTTCGAATATTTGTACACCGTGTGGCTTAGGCTTTTACGCCTTTTTGTCAGAAGCCCTTTCGGCTTGTGCCCAAAATAATTTTATCATGTAGGATTATGTTTCAACAATTATTTGCACAGGTACAATTTATTATATGACATTTTTATCCAAAATTCCTAATTTTCGACGAAGAAAGTTAAAACGCTCTTCAGCAAGTGGTTTTGTGAAAAAGTCTGCTAGCAGATGATCAGTATCAATAAACTCCAGTTTAATAGTGCTATACAATTAATGATCACACAAAAAATGGTGCTAGTTTCTATATGCTTAGTGCGTGAGTGACATATTGTGTTCTTAGTCAGGTTAGTTATACTAGTGTTATCATAGAATATAGGTATGTGCTTAAAAACTAAATTTTATTCTTCAAGAATTTACTTCATCCACAAAATATGAGCACGATAATGTCCTGCAGCTATGTATTCAGCTTCTGTTGTAGAGAGTCCTATCGAATTTTTTTTCTTGCTAAACCAAGAGACTAAATCCTTGCCTAACAAATAACACGTGCTACTGGTACACTTACGGTCGACTTTGCATCTGGCAAAATCTGCATCAGAATAACTGATCAAGTCAAAGGATGTGGTTTTGGGATACCATAAGCCCACTGTAACAGTCCCCTTAAGGTATCAAAAGATACGCTTAACTGTCGTCATGTGTGATTCCTTAGGGTTGGCTTGATAGCAAGCACACACGCAAATACTAAACGTGATATTGGGACGACTAGCAGTTAAATAGAGTTGGCTTTTTGTGGACAGAGTTCGGCCAGAATTCGAGTGTATATTTAAATTTTTTTGAATATTGGGGACAACAATATCTAGGATTTCACAACTGTCTAGATTTTTTAGGATTGCCAAGGCGAGTTCGGAAAGATTTCGGTCAGCAAGTATGGTATAGTAATTGGCATGTTTTAGAATAATTTTTGTTTTTATTGGTTGGGACTTTTGTAGATGGGCTTGTACGTAGTATGGGTGTACATGTTGGATTTGTATTTGAGTGGATTTCAGCTACCAAGTGTGACTCGATATACATAAGTTATAGACTCAAGAAATATAAAATTACATATTTGTCCAAATACAACTTTCAAGCACTGCAAGAAAGTTGAATTTTCATGTGAGTCATATTTGTGATATATAGAGACATGATTTAGTTAACAACCAAAATCAGGTTGGCTAAGACCGAATAGGCCAACAATCTCTTCCATTTTGATAAGTGACAAAATATGAATGATATAGCAAATAACTTTAAATAGCAGAGCTCCTCTGAACTTGTGGAGAAATTTGACACAACAATTTAGTAAGATGTCTTATTTGTACATATTTATCCCCCGCTGTCATTTGATCGAAAAGGCATGCTTCCCCAAAATGAGTGGAGTAATTTGTTTGACAAGGAAATACGGGAGTTGAAGTGCACAATAATAATAAATGACTGTAAGAAATAATATTATTTTTATTGATCCATCTACTAAGTTCAAAAACGAAAATACAATAATAAAGTTTAGTATAATAAAGAGCAGTAGAGCCAACTAGACAACTTAGTTAGATCCATCACTCATCATCTTCAACGTCAAGATCAATAACTCAATTAGGATCGTAGAATGCAACAATGGGATCCATATATCTGTGGACGTAGTCAACATCGATGCGGTAACCATGGTGATTCGGATTACAGAAAATCAAAAATGGTCCAACACGGGGATGAGATAGAGTGTACTGAGTGTCAATTAAAGTGTTGCGAATAGCTCATCTCTGGAGAGTCTAACGAAAGTTAAAAGCTTCAAAATGATCATCTTCCTTTTTAAAGCAGTTATTCAATAAGCTAAGGATGGAGTCGATGGTTGTAGCTAGTTTATAAGTAATAGGTAGAGATCCAACAACATGAGTATTGTAGTTGGAGGATGAATTATATGGTAGATGTAAGGTTAGCTCGTGTCGTCGAACTAGATTCAAAGGGATAGGTTTATCTGAATGGACAATAATCATATGATATATCGAGAAAGAAAATATAAGCGGCAAATATATGGCGTAGTGGACGCCCTTTCTGGAGACAAGTTAACATTTGAGACATGATTGTTTATGGAAGAATAAATGGTATGGAGTAATGCATGTGATATAAGGCCTCGTTTGGATCAAGTTTTTGTATTCCTATGAATAGGTTTGTAATTCCTCTCGTTTGGATCAAGTTTTTGTATTCCTATGAATAGGTTTTTAATTCCTTTCCCATGGGAAAGGAATTCAACATTTCCATACCCATATTTGGTTAGGTTGGGAATAGGAAGTTCAAAAAATTTAAAAAATTTCATCTCCATATTTGATTTACAAAGGGATAGAAATATTAATTTATTTTATTTTCCTTTAATACCCTTTCATTAATTTCATGATGAGTTACATGTTTGGGATAGAAGTTGAAAATTTGAAAATAAAAAGAGGGTATAACCATCCAAACAAAATTGCCAAGCATCATTCCTAGGAAAGCAAATCTATTCCCAAGGGTAGGCTTGGGAATAGATTTCCCAAGTCAATGGGAATAGCTTTTTCCCCTAAGCCCCTTCTATTCCCTCCTCATTCCCAATCCTAAACATACCAAACATGGGTAAGGAATTCAAAACCCATTCCCAAGCCACAAAAACTTGAACCATAAGCCCCCTAAGACTGACATTTCTTAATAAGAGACATTATCAAAGTTAGATCTCTTACATAGTAAAGTAAAAATATGATACGAGGTATTTCATAGAAATATTTGTTAAGATAACGAACATAAATCTTCCAGTGGACAATTGGGTGGGGGCACAAAGAAGATTTTTGAAAGATTCCAAAGTTACGCTATCGGTAAATTGAATTGCATAATGCTAACTAAGGGTTCACCTTCAGCAAAATTGCGTAGAATGTCGCTTAAGTCAGTTGCATCAAATTCAATGTTAACGCCACGTACTCTTTAAAGATTTTGCAGTAGAACATGCGTATAACATATATAAAAATACGAGTGCGATTTGCAACTAGTTTTTCAAGTTGACAATTTTGAAAAAATAGGTAGAAAATTATTGTATTAAAGAAAATCAATAGGTTGCCGTGAACAATAAGTCTATGACAGAAATCATTGAAACATTCATTTGAATTTTCTAGAGACCGAAAAAGATATCCATCGAATTCTTCAATGTTTGGCATCATAGAAGCGAAAAGGTGATGAAAATATGGTTTTCTCTTGGGAGCCATTAGAATTACTTTGAGATGGAAGAGGGTGGAACATAATCGGGATTCATTATAGGAGGCAAACCACTAAATTGTAATTTTGACAAAAACGAGGGTTTTAAAGGTTTGGTTGGAGAACTTCTGTGGGTTCGTTAGAGATTCATGAAAATATATGAATATATAGCAGAAAAGCCTTAAGATTGAGTGAGGTCGGCCAAATCTCAAAAGATGCTGACATATGCATAACCGAGTTTCGTCCAAGTTCAATTATGAACCGATTTTGGCCTGAAGTTTGTTGGCATATGAAGAATGATGGGTAATGTCATCTTTATTTGATGTATTAGCTTTCTTGTTTTCGGTAAAACATATTAGCTATGAGTGCCAAATGAGCTTTATCAATTCATAAGTTACTGTAGGTACAGACAATCTTGGAATAGCTATAGGAGTCGGATCCAAGATAGCGGTAGTCCGAAGACACTTTCCAATATGTCGCTTAGGTTTTTTTCATCCAGAATAGTCATAAAATTTTAGCAACTTAGATTGATGTAAGAATTTAAAGCACTGATATAGTCTTACATTTTACCTGAATCAAGAAGTCCTAATTCTCGACGGATAAAGTTGAATCAATCTTCAACCAGAGGTTTAATAACGATGTCTACTAACTGATGCTCTATGTCAATGAATTATAAACATATATCAATGTGTTATTGATGATCCCTTAAGAAATGATGTTAAATCGCTATGTGCTCAGTATGTGAGTGACATATTAGATTATTATTGAGATTAATGGTGCTAGGTTATCACAAAATATAGAAATATTTTTGTAGTGCAGATCAAACTCTTCTAAGGTTTGCTTTATCCATAAAATTTATGCACAATAACATCTAGTGGCGATGTACTCAACCATTGTAGTTGATAGTGTCATAGAATTTTGTTTCGTACTAAACCAAGAGAATAGAGACTTTCCTAGAAAGTGACATGTGCTACTAGTATTTTTCTGATTGACCTTGCATCCAGCAAAATAATCATCCAAATAACCAATAAAATCAAAGGAAGTACTTTTGGGATATCACAGAGTTGACATTAAAGTACATTTAAGATATCAAAAGATATATGTAACGACACACAAATGTGTTTCCTTAGGATTATCTGGATATTAGCAGATAAATATACAAAGAATACGATATTTGGGCGACTAGCAGTTAGGTACAACAAACTACCAATCATACCTCAATACTTACGTATATCTGTAGGTCTGCCACTTTCGTCTAGGTCAAGCTTCGTTGATGTTATCGAAGTTCTGATGGGTTTGGCATTACCCATGTTGAACTTCTTGAGTAACTCATTTGTGTACTTAGCTTGATTAATGAATATTCCTTGTGACATTTACTTGACTTGTAAGCCGGAAAAGAAGTTGAGTTCTCCCATCATACTCATTTTAACTTCTTGCTGCATACACTTAGGAAACTCGTAACATAGCATCTCATTAGGGATTCAAATATTATATCATCAACATAAATTTGTATTAAAAGCATATAATTGGCAAGTTTTTTTATAAAAAGGATCATATCAACTTTTTCTTTTGAAAAACTGTTTTAAAATAGAAATAAACTTAGGCGCTCGTACCAAGAACACAGGGCTTGTTTGAGTCCATATAGTGCCTTTCTTAGCTTAAATCCCTGGTCAGAATATTTACATCTTCAAAACTACGGGGTTGCTTAACAAAAACCTCTTATTTGATAAAACCATTTGGAAAAGTACTTTTAACATCAATTTAAAATAATTTAAAGTTCTAAAAGCTAGCAAAAGTACACAACATTCAAATGGATTCTAGTCAAGCAATAAGTGGATATGTCTCATCATAGACAATACCTTCCTCTTGGTTATACCCTTGAGCTACGATACGTGCCTTGTTATGTATGACTAACCATTCTCATCTACTTTATTTTAGAACACCGATTTGGTGACAATGATCGGATAATCATTTGGTTTAGGAATGAGTTCCCAATCTTGAATACGATCAAATTGGTTGAGTTTCTCTTACATATTAGAGATCCAAAATTTATTAGTAAAACACTTTTCTACATTCTTAGGTTCTATCTTAGATATAAAAGAAACAATCACAATAATATCTTTATTAGAAGAGCGAGTACTTATATCTTTGGATACATCACCTATTACCAATTTATTTAGATAATCTAAAGAGAATCTCAGGCTCTTAGGAAAATCATCTAGACGTCATGATGTGATTGTATCACCGGGCTTGTCATTTGCTTGAATGGCATCATCATCGCCACTTTCGTGTAATAGTTGCTGGTTGACCTCATCGAATGTGATGTTGATTAACTTTTTAATAGTCAGCAATTGCTTGTTGACAAAATGATAGACTTTTCTTTTGGTGGCGTAACCTAGAAAAATACCTTCATCAGCCTTGTAGTAATTTTTTTCTAGATTATCTTTAGTATTAAGAATAAAGCACTTACAGCCAAAAACTTTAGAATAACTTATATTAGGAGTTCTATAAAACCAAAGCTCATAGGGTGTCTTCTTCGATATAGGTCGAATAAGCACTCTTTTAAAACAAGGCATATTGTATTTAATGCTTCAGCCCAATAATATTTCGAATGATTGTATTGGTTTAACATGACTCTAGCCATATCGTCAACAGCTCTGTTCTTCCATTCCACAACACCATTTTATCGAAGAGTTGGACAAGAAAGTTCATATGAAAAACTATTTTCTTTACATAAGTTTTTAAAATTCCTATTTTCGAATTCGCCTCCATGATCACTTCGGATACGAGTAATCGTGAAGCCATTTTCGTTTTGTAACTTTTCTAAAAAAGCGATGAACTATAAAAATGCTTCATTTTTATCATCCACAATGACATATGCATAAAGCTTATCGCGAAGACGGACGATCCTGCTAGGTCCAAATAAGTCCATTGGCAGAAGTTTAATTGGTCTAGAGGTACTTATAGTGTTTATAGCCTTAAAGGAGGATTTGGTAGCTTGTTCTTTTTACAGTCATAACAAACCATATCCTTCTTAAAGGGAATATCTAGAATTTCTCTAAACAATTTCTTTCTGGATAGTCCAGAGATGATGCCCATATTTGTATGTCCTAGTCGCATGTGCCATAACCAACTGTCATTCTTAAAGTATGTGTAGGCAACTCTAGAGGGGGGATAAATAGAGTATGTGTCGATAATACCCAATTAAAAATTTAACTCTATTCAAGTCCAACCAACATAAATAATAATCAGAGTATAAGTGCGGAATATAAATAGAGATCAGAGAAGCATACGCAGACACAACAGTTTTTAACCTGGTTTCCATCATGGAGGACTAGTCCAACCCTGAGAACTCTAGCTCAGGATTAAAATCCACTATTTGTGAAATAGCATACAACTACATGCCTTTACTCAGAAGGGCATGCCAACTTCTTACAGATTCGTTGATGGCAAAATTTGGAATTGTCCAAGTGACTTCTTTTGAAACTCTTGCACACAAACTTTTAGTTCACTCGAGCACCTTGGGGGCTTAAAAAGTTTTGTGGCTAGTTAGATGAGAATAATAAGCTCTAGAATGTATAGGCTATAGGAGATGAGAAGATTAGATGATTGAAAATGAGAGAAATCAAGGCCTATATATACTAGTCCAAAGAGACAGAGTTTGGCCAGAACTTTGTCGCAAAATTTCAAATATTTAGCTGTTAGAGAAGTAGTAGCCGGCAACCATAAAAATTAGCTCCTAATTTTAAGGGGCAGAGTTTGGCCCGAACTCTGTCTCCTAAGGGACTGAAAGTTCAAACGAGCTATGTGGGCTTGGCAAGTTTTGGAGTTTGTTTGGTGGAGCTTTGGGTATTAAGTCTAGGATTGAGATACTCCGTGCCACTCAACTTACAATAGTCTAGACTCAATAAAAAGTAAAAATAAAAACTTTGAGTACAAGTAACAGTAGCACTGTCGAAGCAATCATCGATGATGTTTGTCTTGAACTGATACATGATGATGTTCCATTTTGGAGATTGATGTGTCAAGTTGGATTATAACAGATATCGCCTTATTAATTATCAAGATTAGGTTGACTACGATCCATTTTGGGTCAACAATCTCCCCCATTTTGATAATTGACAAAAATATAATATTTGTATGTCACAACATTTATACCTGAATACAGGGAATAAAAACAATAACTCTCTCGTGGATGAACATATTGGCTCCCCTGTAAATAGATATGTCCTGAGATAAGTTATAATCCAAGTAAGCACAACATAATATATATAGAAGCTCAAACCACATATCAAGTATTCTCAAAGCAAATATCAAGTATTCTCCTTATTTATCATTTAGCAAAATAAAATAATGGCTCCCCCATAAAAGTAGACAAAGTGTATACATGCAATCACAAAACTGGAAACAACAACCACAGAGAGAGAAATTACTAGCAGTTTATACCTCAATACTAAACCAAAGTGCATAGTTTTGAAAGAAATACAAAGCATGAAGGAAATATTAATACCACAACTCAAAGTTTTAAAATGACTACATAAAGAATAATTAAACTAAGCCTAACATCAACAGCATCAGCAGGTAAAAAACTACGACCATCATGGAGGATGGGATGGACCTGCAGAGTACGAAGGGTCGCTGGCAGAGCAATGAGGGTCAACAAATGTTGTGTCTGGGTCCAGATACAGCTGGACGCATGTGTCGTCAATACGGTAACCTTTGCGAGAGGGGTCCCGTACCATAGGTAATGACATAGTATGATGGGTGGCCAGGGTATACTAGAGGTCGTACAATGAGTTGCTGATAGCACTCATCTGAATGGTGGTACGGTAGTCCAACTGGGTCCAGTGGTCATCCTCCAAATGGAAGCGATCGCGCAACATCGCCTGGAAGGAGTCAAGAGTAGCAGAAGGCTCGGGCGCAGGAGCATCAGGAGCGTCAGAGTTAGAGGATGCAGCATCAACAAATTTCCTATATACCTTAGATAGAGAGGCAGGAGCAGGTAGGAACTGACAGTCATCAAGTGGGATGTTGAAGGCACGAAAAACTGTTGGAAGGTACAAGGCATAAACCAAGGATTTTGGTTTCGGTCGCGCTCGAATCATCCAGTCCATCATTATACGAAGGAAGCTGAACGGAAGACAAAAGTAAAAATGATATAGAGCCGAGATCTCAAGATAAGTGACTTCATCGGTGGATACCGCTTTGGGCAAGATTGAGAAAAAAATGATCCGATAGAGTTCATAAAAATAGTTATTGAAATATTTGGCTCAAAGCTTGCGAGTACACTTGTTAGGAGAACACAATACATCCTTGAAACCCTCAAGTGTGTTATCATCGGGAAATTGGAACTATCAGGCGTCACAAGTTTTTTCCAAGTGTTGGGTTCCTAGAGTTCAAGGTTATCGACAAGTTCAAAATCGTCAAAAGATATGTCAATATCGGCAACACGGGAATAAATCCTAGTGTCGTCATTAGTCATATTGCAATAAAACATCTAGATGGTTTTGAGATATATGAGAGATAAAGTAGTGAAGAGTTCATCAAGGCATAAATCGTAGAAAAGTGCGTCATATGCCAAAGAAACTGTGAAGTTTATCGAATGGCCTGGGAATACACTACATGAGCGAAAGTCCGTGTACCACTCATTGGATGCATCCAATGAGACAAAATGTTGCTCATTGTAGGTATTGAATTTAGTAGAGGTGGTGGATTGAACAAAAGATAAATATGATGTCACTCCCCGTTCCCAGAATGCGTATTTTTATATATGTACAACTCATGTGTATTTATTTAGTATTTATCATGTATTATTCTATATTTAAATTCCTTTAGTTTCATGTTAATTAATTATCTGCTCTTTAAATTTCCATGTTAATTAATTTCCTGCAAATTTTATTTCTGCAATTATATTTCTGTAATTTTATTACCTGCATTTTATTTGCTGCTTTAGTCTTATTGGGTTTCGGTTTACTAGATCCCCTTAAACCCGGCCCACAACTCCCACCTACCACCACCCTTCCTATTTAAAGCTTTTGTCTCCTTCTCTCTCTTCATTACTCATTCTCACCATTACTTCTTCTTCTTCCTCTCATTACTCCCCACCACCTACCAGCAGCAGGAGAAGGCAAGTGCAATCTTGCTTCTCCATCACCCATTTTTATGGTTCATTTCTCTTCCTCTCATGATCCTGAGAGCGATTAGTTCTTAGCATTTTTGATTCCTATGGTTGGTTTCCTCTAGATCTAAGTTGTAGTATTTCGGCTGTTCATGGGTTCTTGGTCCACCATCTTTGCGTGTATTTCTCTGGCACTGGAGCGAAGGCTCCATAGGACTTGGAGTTCGAGAAATGTTGTACGCACACGTTCTTACGTGCTCGCGTAAAATATCATCCCAGTCACGCATACGTCGTTACGTGTTTGCGTGTATTTTTAGTCACGCTCACTCTGTGTCTGCGTGTATTTTTAGTCACGCACACGTCTCTACGTGTCTGCGTGGATTTTGAGTCACGCTCATGTTCTTACATGTTAGCGTGTATTTTTTTTGTCACGCTGACGTTCTCATGAGCGTGCGTGTATTTTTAGTCACGCTAACGTTCTCATGAGCGTGCGTGTAATTTTAGTCACGCTGACGTCCTCTTGAGCGTGCGTGTATTTTTTTAGTCACGCACACATCCATGAGCGGGCGTGGATTTTTAGTCACGCACATCCTTGCGTGCGTGGATTTCTTGTCACATTTTCATGCTCACTTGAGTCTGCGTGAATTTCCCTTCACGTTCACACTGTACATGTCAGCATAAATTACTTTTTTATGCTCACGCTGTCACACGCTCACGCTGTCACACGCTCACTCCTACTAGACTTGGCATGACTTTTGGCCTTAGTATAGACTTGTTGGCGTGACTTTCTAACCTGGGTGTTTTATTTGTTCTATAACTTATTCATTTAAGGATGGCATGATAATTCTTTTATTATATCCTTACGCCTTTTTGCATGAACTTGATAAATCATGATATGTTAATATTGTTAATACAGATTGTTATGTGGAATGTGTCATGTGTATTGATTGATCCATGGATACCCAGTATGACTAGAACTTAACTTTGAGGAGTTATAGGCTCGACTCCTTGTAATACTAATTAATTTTCATGCCTTGCCACCATCGATAATGATTGTGACATTGACTAATAATTGATCATGCGTTCCTAGTTGGAACTAAGAGACTGGCTAGTCGTCTTATTGAATTGAATGAATTAGACACGTTCATGTAATGAACTATTGCAATCGATTAGCCGATCCCGAATATAGGCATACGGGCACATGCAGGTTTCAAATTATTTATTTATTTATTTAGTATTTATTTATCTTACAAAAACAGCATGTGTACTTTATGGTCAAGGCATGATTACCGTGGTTAGATTTGATTGTTGCATTACGCTATGTAAGACCTGCAACCTAACCGTACTGGTATCGTTGTAGAGTTGTGCATATCGTACCCCGTACGAAAGTACTCATTTGAATGACCATGATCCACGGCATGGGATTTCACTCAACGTAGGGACTATTAAGTTAAATAAAATAATGATAGCATGGAGAGAATAGATTCCCGAGTTCTTACATGGCAGCCCCCTTGGGACGAGTAGTACCCGACGGACCGGCTAGTTCCCACGGATACTATAAATCTGCCACACGGACAGGGAACAGTATCTGCTTTTATTATTATTGTATATTATATATTGACGGGCGTCCTGCTAGGACTCGTCTAATTCATGTATGGCACACATGATTGACTGGATAGACTAGCCTTGCTCGCACATAGTAAGAACTGAGGAATCTTTATTGCATTATTCCAGGATAACTTGGGACTCACAAATAGTAAGCCGTAGGAATTGATTGGCCGTTCAAGATAATTTGTTTGTATATTGTACTACTCTGTTGCCTAACTGAGGTGATCAGAATATCAGGACATGACGGGCCAACTTCTGTCCTTGTTTGGTTGGGAGGTTGGCTCGAAGTGTCGTGATGTTATGTGAATCCTAGTGGAAAGCAGAGATCTATTATTATATTCTCTTACTTACTGGTTTATGTCCTTCATATCGTCCTTCCTTGTGGTACTTGCTATTAGAGGTCTAACCTCTCTGGTTTTGCATGACCAGATTTAGAGCCGGTTCCCGAGGACTCAGCATACTTCTACCTCTAAGATGGTCAACACTAGGAGAATGATTGTAGGAGGACTCGAGTGTGTTCCTTACTTCACCGCTCATTTTGTTATTTACCTTTATACTTAGCCGTTTGTCACCGACATGTTAGTCGGATTATCTTGTACTTACTTTTACATAATTGTAATTAAGTCAGACTGCAGCTGATAACAATTGTGTATACTTGCTATATCATCTGGCTATGTCTTATAAAGCCAGATCTCAGAACATTTTGACTGAGCGTTTGGGACGCCTTACTGCTTTATCTTACATGTTTTCTATTTCTGTTTCCTTGCTTGAATGATTGAGACAATAGATGTGTAATGACCATAGCAAGACTTTTATGTAGTATGCACCCCCTCGTCTGGTTAGATAGCATTGATCGTATTATACGGTATTCATCGACCCGTAATACGTAGCTGGCTGAGTCATTCCCCCGCTCTCCAGTATTCTGGTTCTGGGGCGTGACAAGGTTTTAGTGGTGGCCCATGCAGGTCTGATTTCAGACTTGTGGGGTGTTTTGATTTATAGGATGTCTCAATCATACATGTTTTCCCTTGATCTCCTGATTCGTTATTCTCAACTCTTGCTTGACATTTCGGTATCCTTTGACTTCATTGATCCTTCATGTCCGGTCGTTTGATTGTTCCCTTGTCCCTTTTCTTAGGGGCACTTCGTCTGCATCGGTCAGAGCTGGACAGCAACAACAAGGGCAACATGGGCAACATGACCAGGTTGGTCAGCGTCAAGGGCCAGTCTCACCTCAGGAGACTATCCAGGAAGAAGTGATAGTAGAACCAGCAGTTGGACCGCAGTATCCGGAAGTTCCAAACCCACCCATAGTTCCACCTACCCCTGTGGAAGTGGACACACCAGCCCTTCTGGAGATCATGAGAGGAATGATGGCTGCTCAGCAACATCAGATGTTGGCCCAGCAGCGCATGCATACTCAGCTACAAGAGCAGAATGTGTTGCTTAACCAAGGATTGCAGATGACTTTGGAAAGAGGAGTGAGGACTGATTCAGGAGCATCAGCCAGGTTTTGCAAGTACAACCCCCGTCGTTTCGAGGGCACGGAGGATGTCATTTCAGCAGATGCGTGGCTTAAGGATATGGAGGCTATTCTGACAGCGGCTAAGGTACCGGTGGAAGAACGTGTGGATCTAGTGAAGTTGTTACTTCAGGATCTCGCACGTGATTGGTGGGAATCAGAGGAAGTGGGCATCAGACGTCCTGTGGCTTGGGACGATTTCACTGCTAGATTTAAGACCAAGTACTATGGAGTTGTGGCACAGTTTGAGCTACAACAGAAGTTTATCAACCTCAGGCAGGCCGGCAAGACTGTAGATGCTTATGCAGCGAAGTTCTGCAGATTGAGTAGATTCGCCCCAGAGATGGTAACAAGAGAGCGCCAGAGGGCCATGAGGTTTCAGCAAGGGTTTCATCTCAAACTTTTGCAATTGATAGAGGGACACAACTACCAGACTTTTGATGAGATATTGACGGCAACTCGAAGGCATGAGCTCACCATTCAGAGGCTTGCGACTAGGACTGGGATCAGAAGAGATCCCACAGTCAGATTGAAGGAGGAGGGGGAGCAGCGCCCCGAACAACAGCACCATCCACTGGCATTCGTATCCACGATGTGGCGATACGAGGACCAGCACCACCCAGGCAGCAGTAACAGCAACAGAAGAAGAACCAGCAACCCCCGGTAGGCTGCACTTATTGTGGGAAGATGGGACACACTAGAGATGTGTGTCGGACATTGAATGGACTGTGTCAGATATGTGGAAATCCAGACCATCGGGTTACCACATGTCCCATGAATTCGAGGTCAGGAGGACCAGGACAGCAGTTTCCTGCTCTGCCAGCACCAGGGGCAGGCCAGTATCGAGGACCAGCAGTGGCAGTAAGGCCGTTGGCACAGCGTCCGTTAGTACCGCAGGCTCAGATGTTTCGGCAGAAGGGACCGCCGATGCAGCAACACCAGCATAGACCACCCCAGCATCATCAAGGAAGGGGCCAGCAGCAGCACCAGGCTAGGCCGCAGCATGGGAACCAGCAAGGAGGACGAGGGCAAGCATTCACTCTGTCCTTGGAGGAGGCTTTGGCATCGGGGGATATTGTGGCAGGTAACATTCTCGTCGCCTCATATCCCGCAGTAGTATTGTTTGATTCGGAAGCATCCCATTCATTTATATCTGTACGATTTGCGACACGACTAGGAATGGAGTTCGAGGCATTGCCAGGGAGGTTGAATATACTCACTGGTAATGGGCTCGTAGGAGTTAGTAGAGTTATTTTAGCCTGTCGTATTATAGTTTGCGGGCATTCCTTACCCGCCCGGTTGATAGAATTTCCTGTTGGAAATTTCGACGTTATCTTAGGCATGGACTGGCTGAAAGACAGTCATGCGACAATAGATTGTCGTAGAGGGAGTATATCTTTTGATATTCCAGGCATGAAGAGGTTCACCCTAGTCAGATCAGAGGCAACTCAGCAAGAGCAGAGAGTAGTGACGGCAATGGAGGAAGTTCAGATTCCGAGGGTAGTTGAAGAGTTTTTAGACGTATTTTTCGAAGAACTTCCAGGTCTACCACTAGTTAGAGATATTGAGTTCAGTATAGAATTGGCACCAGGAACTAAACCGATATCAGATCGAGTTTACAGAATGGCAGATTCAGAGCAGGCCAAGGTATATGAGCAAATAGAGGAATTGAAGGAGAAGAAGTTCATCCAAGCTAGCGTATTACCGTGGGCAGCACCAGTGGTACTTGTAGGAAAGAAGGATGGGTCATCCAGATTGTGCATTGACTACAGAAAGCTTAACGCGGCAACAGTGAAGAACAAGTACCCATTACCCAGGATCGACGACTTATTTGATCAGTTGAGCAAGGCTAGAGTTTTCTCTAAGATAGATCTTCGTTCAGGGTACCATCAGGTGAGGGTTCGGAAGGAAGACATTCCCAAGACAGCATTCAGGTCGAAGTATGGGCATTATGAGTTCTTAGTAATGCCGTTTGGTTTGACCAATGCTCCAGCAATATTCGTGGATTTGATGAATCGTATCTTTATGCCATATTTAGACCAGTTTGTCGTTGTGTTTCTTGACGACATTCTCGTATACTCTGCTAGTGAAGAGGAGCATGAAGACCACCTCAGGAAAGTGTTGTAGGTTCTGAGAGAGAACCAGTTGTATGCCAAGCTCAGCAAGTGTGAGTTTTGGTCGGATTACATTTCATTTTTGGGTCATATCATATCAGGAGCTGGAGTAGCAGTAGATCCCAAGAAGGTAGAAGCAGTAGAGAGTTGGCAAGTACCCAAGACCGTAGCAGATGTGCAAAGTTTTTTGGGATTGGCAGGATATTACAGAAGGTTTGTGTCAAACTTTGCAAGGCTTTCAGCACCCATGACCCGTTTGACCCGGAAGGATGTGCCATTCGTTTGGTCGGCAGAATGTCAGGTATCATTCGAGACTTTAAAGCAGAAGTTGATATCAGCACCTATTCTTACATTACCAGTTGGACCCGGAGATTTTACAGTATATTGTGATGCGTCAGGTAAAGGACTTGGATGTGTCCTTATGCAAAATGGGAAGGTGATAGCGTATGCATCTAGGAAACTTCGGGACCACGAGAAGAATTACCCAACTCATGATTTGGAGTTAGCGGCAGTAGTATTTGCTCTGAAGCTATGGAGGCATTACTTATATGGTGACCGAGTGGAGATGTACACCGACCATAAAAGTCTGAAGTATATCTTTACTCAGAAGGAATTAAACATGAGGCAGAGAAGATGGCTGGAGTTGATTAAGGATTATGACGTGGAGCTTCAGTATCATCCAGGCAAGGCGAATGTAGTAGCAGACGCTCTTAGCAGGAGAGGCGACGCATTTATGTTGACAACACAGAAGCATATCTTAGAAGACCTTCAGGAGATGGGCATCGAAGTTATACTTCCTAGTGATGCAGGAGTTCTAACAAGTCTGCAAGTTCAATCTGACTTGGTAGACAGGATCAAGGCAGCTCAGGCACAGGACCCGAGGATTCAGAAGCTTAGGGCAGAATGTGAGTCAGGGCTCAAGAAGGTGATGAGGATTCACGAAGATGGTACACTTAGGTTCGGATCGCGTTTATATGTGCCTAGTTGGGATATCATACAGGAGGTTATGGCAGAAGCTCACAGTTCTCAGTATTCTATTCACCCTGGTGGGACCAAGATGTACCAAGATATCAAGCAGCATTTCTGGTGGAACGGAATGAAGAGGGGGATAGCTAGATTTGTTTCCCGTTGCTTGGTATGTCAGCAAGTGAAGGCAGAACAGTAGAGGCCAGCTGGGTTATTGCAACCGCTTCCTATTCCGGAATGGAAATGGGAGCATATTACAATGGACTTTGTGACCGGTTTACCGAGATCACCAAGTGGTAAGGATGCTATTTGGGTGATAGTGGACCAACTTACAAAGGTAGAACACTTTCTTCCCTTCAGAGTAGGGCAATCTACAAAAAAGTTGGCAGAGTTGTATATGCAACAGATAGTCAGGCAGCATGGAGTTCCTGTCAATATTGTGTCGGATCGAGATACCCGCTTTACATCACATTTCTGGAAGAGTTTACATCATAATCTGGGTACCAAGTTAAGATTTAGCACGGCTTACCATCCGCAGATGGATGGGCAATCGGAAAGAACGATTCAGACTTTAGAAGATATGTTGCGAGCTTGTACTCTAGATTTTGGAGGGTCTTGGGAGAGTCACCTGCACTTGGTCGAGTTCTCATACAACAATAGTTATCAAGCCAGTATCCAGATGGCGCCATTCGAAGCATTATATGGTAAGAAGTGCAGGTCACCGCTTACATGGGATGATATCGGGGAGAGGAAGATGTTAGGCCCAGAAATGATTGTTCAGACGGTTGAAGTGATTAAGGGAATTAGAGAGCGACTTCGAGTTGCGCAGGATCGGCATCGTCATTGGGCGGACCAGCATCATAGGCCGTTAGAGTTCTCTGTTGGAGACCACGTATTTTTGCGGATCTCACCTACTCGTGGGGTCATTAGATTTGGCGTTCGCGGGAAATTGAGTCCGTGGTACGTGGGTCCATTCGTTATCCTTGATCGGATAGGCGATGTTGCTTATCGTTTATCACGCCCACCTTCGTTATGAGAGGTGCATGACGTGTTTCATGTATCTCAATTACGTAGGTATGTATCGGACCCAAGCCATGTCCTCGATCATTCTGAACTGGTTGTTGGTACCAACCTGTCTTACGAGGAACAGCCTGTGTCTATTTTGGACCGAAGAGAGAAGATACTCAAGAACCGAACAATTAGTCTTGTCCGTGTTGCTTGGGGTCATCACTCCTTGGGAGAGTCAACGTGGGAACGTGAGGATGATATCCGATCACGGTATCCACACATGTTTGACTCACAAGGTATATCTCTTTCTGTATACCTTGATTGTCTTGATTTCTCATGCTTATCGCCTTATGGATAGAACTACATGATATCCTAGATTGATGGATTTACATATATAGTACTTGCTTTTGATATGGTAACAATGATTGCTTGCTCACTAGAATTGCTTGTATTAGTTTATCTCTGATATTTCTATCCGGCTTGGATTTAAAATTCCGAGGTCGAAATTTTTCTAAGGTGGGTAGAGATATCACTTCCCGTTCCCGGAATGCGTATTTTTATATATGTACAACTCATGTGTATTTATTTAGTATTTATCATGTATTATTCTGTATTTAAATTCCTTTAGTTTCATGTTAATTAATTACCTGCTCTTTAAATTTCTATGTTAATTAATTTCCTGCAAATTTTATTTCTGCAATTATATTTCTGCAATTTTATTACCTGTATTTTATTTGCTGCTTTAGTCTTATTGGGTTTCGGTTTGCTAGATCCCCTTAAACCCGGCCCACAACTCCCACCTACCACCACCCTTCCTATTTAAAGCTTTTGTCTCCTTCTCTCTCTTCATTACTCATTCTCACCATTACTTCTTCTTCTTCCTCTCATTACTCCCCACGACCTACCAGCAGCAGGAGAAGGCAAGTGCAATCTTGCTTCTCCATCACCCATTTTTATGGTTCATTTCTCTTCCTCTCATGATCCTGAGAGCGATTAGTTCTTAGCATTTTTGATTCCTATGGCTGGTTTCCTCTAGATCTAAGTTGTAGTATTTCGACTGTTCATGGGTTCTTGGTCCACCACCTTTGCGTGTATTTCTCTGGCACTGGAGCGAAGGCTCCATAGGACTTGGAGTTCGGGAAATGTTGTACGCACACATTCTTACGTGCTCGCGTAAAACATCAGCCCAGTCACGCACACGTCGTTACGTGTTTGCGTGTATTTTTAGTCACGCTCACTCTGTGTCTGCGTGTATTTTTAGTCACGCACACGTCTCTACGTGTCTGCGTAGATTTTGAGTCACGCTCATGTTCTTACATGTTAGCGTGTATTTTTTTGTCACGCTAACGTTCTCATGAGCGTGCGTATATTTTTAGTCACGCTAACGTTCTCATGAGCGTGCGTGTAATTTTAGTCACGCTGACGTTCTCTTGAACGTGCGTGTATTTTTTTAGTCACGCACACATCCATGAGCGGGCGTGGATTTTTAGTCACGCACATCCTTGCGTACGTGGATTTCTTGTCACCTTTTTACGCTCACTTGAGTCTGCGTGAATTTCCCTTCACGCTCATACTGTGCATGCCAGCGTGAATTACTTTTTCACGCTCACGCTGTCACACGCTCACTCCTACTAGACTTGGCGTGACTTTTGGCCTTAGTATAGACTTGTTGGCGTGACTTTCTAACCTGGGTGTTTTATTTGTTCTATAACTTATTCATTTAAGGATGGCATGATAATTCTTCTATTATATCCTTTTGCCTTTTTGCATGAACTTGATAAATCATGATATGTTAATATTGTTAATACAGATTGTTATGTGGAATGTGTCATGTGTATTGATTGATCCATGGATACCCAGTATGACTAGAACTTAACTCTGAGGAGTTATAGGCTCGACTCCATGTAATACTAATTGATTTTCATGCCTTGCCACCATCGATAATGATTGTGACATTGACTAATAATTGATCATGTGTTCCTAGTTGGAACTAAGAGACTGGCTAGTCGTCTTATTGAATTGAATGAATTAGACACGTTCATGTAATGAACTATTGCAATCGATTAGCCGATCCCGAATATTGGCATACGGGCACATGCAGGTTTCAAATTATTTATTTATTTATTTAGTATTTATTTATCTTACAAAAATAACATGTGTACCTTATGGTCAAGGCATGATTGCCGTGGTTAGATTTGATTGTTGCATTACGCTATGTAAGACCTGCAACCTAACCGTACTGGTATCGTTGTAGAGTTGTGCATATCGTACCCCGTACGAAAGTACTCATTTGAATGACCATGATCCATGGCATAGGATTTCACTCAACGTAGGGACTATTAAGTTAAATAAAATAATGATGGCATGGAGAGAATGGATTCCCGAGTTCTTACATGACAGCCCCCTTGGGACGAGTAGTACCCGACGGGCCGGATGGTTCCCACGGATACTGTAAATCTGCCACATGGGCAGGGAACAGTATCTGCTTTTATTATTATTGTATATTGTATATTAACGGGCGTCCTGCTAGGACTCGTCTAATTCATACATGGCGTACATGATTGACTGGATAGACTAGCCTTGCTCGCACATAGTAAGAACTGAGGAATCTTTATTGCATTATCCCAGGATAACTTGGGACTCACAAATAGTAAGCCGTAGGAATTGATTGGCCGTTCAAGATGATTTGTTTGTATATTGTACTACTCTGTTGACTAACTGAGATGATCAGAATATCAGGACATGACGGGCCAACTTCTGTCCTTGTTTGGTTGGGAGGTTGGCTCGAAGTGTCGTGATGTTATGTGAATCCTAGTGGGAAGCAGAGATCTATTATTATATTCTCTTACTTACTGGTTTATGTCCTTCATATTGTCCTTCCTTGCGGTACTTGCTATTAGAGGTCTAACCTCTCTGGTTTTGCATGGCCAGATTTAGAGCCGGTTCCCGAGGACTCAGCGTACTTCTACCTCCAAGATGGTCAACACTAGGAGAATGATTGCAAGAGGACTCGAGTGGGTTCCTTACTTCACCACTCGTTTTGTTATTTACCTTTATACTTAGCCGTTTGGCACCGACATGTTAGTCGGATTGTCTTGTACTTACTTTTACATAATTGTAATTAAGTCAGACTGCAGTTGATAACAATTGTGTATACTTGCTATATCATCTGGCTATGTTTTGTAAAGCCAGATCTCAAGAACATTTTGACTAAGCGTTTGGGACGCCTTACTGCTTTATCTTACATGTTCTCTATTTCTGTTTCCTTGCTTGAATGATTGAGACAATAGATGTGTAATGACCATAGCAAGACTTTTATGTAGTATGTACCCCCTCGTCTGGTTAGACAGCATTGATCGTATTATACGGTATTCATCTACCCGTAATACGTAGCTGGCTGAGTCATTCTCCCGCTCTCCAGTATTCTGGTTCTGGGGCGTGACATATGAGGAGGAGGACGAGGGTTAGATGAAGATGCTCCCTCACTTCTCTTCCTCTTTCCTCTACCAAATAATTTTAGAGACTTTGATAATGAAAATATGAAATTGAAATTAAAATAGATGAAAAAATAGAGTTATACCTTACAAAAGTAGTTGGAGATGGAAGAGATCTACCAAAACCCCTTAAATCATGAGTGTGGGGAGAGAGAGCCCTAATATTTGAGTTTTGTAAGGTTAGAGTTTGAGGAGAAAGGGTTTAGAGGGAGGTAAACGAAGAAAAAAGTGATGAGCACGAGAGTTTAGGTATATGGGGATTAATTAGGGCCAGCAGTCGGGTCGTGGCCGTCAGAACAAAAATTAGATGGCAAGGAGCAACTTGGCGTTCTATAAGCAGGCACACAGAGTTTAGCCCAAACTTTGTGTAGGGCACAATTCAGCCTGAGTTCTGTGGGTCTGGCTCCAGAACACAGAAAAGGCTTTAAAAAGAAAGTTTTTGAAATAAAAAAATCTTAAATTTGAAATATTGAATGTTACAAGCGATAGAAATAGTGTAGCCATATAATAAATATTGTTAAAACGATGATCATCATAGTGAAACTACATTAGGTTAGCTATAGGGGCCGGATCCTAGCAAGCGTTAGTCCGAAGACTAGTGTACCGTGTCGCTTAGGCTTTTACGCCTTGTTGTCCGAAGGGACCTTTCGTCTTGTACCGAAAGCAACGTTACCATGAATGATGTACGTTATAACCGTTATTTACGTAGGTACAACTTATTGTATGATAGTTTCATCCAAAATTTCTAACTCTCGACGAAGAAAATTGAAGCGCTCTTCGGCTAGTGGTTTTGTAAAGAAATCTGCTAGCTGATGTTCAGTGTCGATGAATTCTAAGTTAATAGTGTCGTGCTGTTGTTGATCACGCAAGAAATAATGTCTAATCTCTATATGCTTTGTGCGTGAGTGACATCCTAGATTCTTGGTCAAATTTATTTTACTAGTGTTATTACAGAAAATAGGTATGTGCTTGAATAGTAAGTTATAGTCTTCAAGAGTTTCCTTCATCCATAATATCTGTGCACAACAAACACCAGCTGCGATGTACTCAGCTTCTGTTGTGGATAGTGCGACCTAATTATACTTCTTGCTAAACCATGAAACTAAAGCCTTTCTAAAAAATAATAAGTACTGCTGGTACTTTTATGATCAAGTTTTCATCGAGCAAAATCAGCATCAGAATATCCAATTAGGTCAAAGTAAGTGGTTTTGGGATACCAAAAGCCTACCGTAATTGTTCCTTCAAGATATCTAAAGTTACACTTAACAGCGGTCATCTGTGATTCCTAAGGGTTAGCTTGATATCTAGCACATGTTTGCAAAAAACAAAATTTTTTTATTCCAATCTTGTAAAAGAGTACAAAGTACAATAAATTCTGGAAAAATACAACTTTAGGAATCTGATCAGAAGATGATCACTTTATCCCTTGAACTATGTGAACTTGAAGACTGTAGCCTCTTGAGAATGCAACAGCAATTTTGCAAGAGTTCTTGATCTCTGTCTGTGTGTCTGATAATGATTGGAAACTCTATTTATAGAGTTCTTGAAATAACTATTTTAGCAGTTATTTTGATGGTGCGCGAAGCTGGATTGCGCCATATTGAGTTCTGCTAACCTCTTGTTGTGCCAACTTTTATTCAGTTGTCAATCGTGTACTAACTGTATTTAGACGCATGGCATCATATGATTAAGATACGCGTGGTCGTGTACAGGATAGTAGACACGTCCTGAGAGATTAATGGCATGTGCGCCACGTCATCCTGCTTTAGAATATAATTTGTTTCAACTTTATCAGGTCGCGCGAGCTTCAGTCAACAAGTCAAACTACGCTTGATTTGGGATGCGCCTACACACGTGGCGACTTCTGAGCAAAAGACATTCAGGTTGCACCCAGGCACATAGGTTTTGGCATAAAAAGACTGGGTGTAGTATAATATCAGGCACAACCTGATCAGTGATGCAGTCTGTTCTCTGAGCTTCATATCAGTGGCGCAACCTAATTTTTGGGGCGCAGTTTGATCACTGATCAGTATGTTCAGGGCAGAACTTGATTTTTAGGCTCTACAAGACCCCCTTCAAAGTTTTCAAAACTTAAAAACATTGCAAAGTTTTGGAATACTTTAAATTTAGAAAAGTATTGACTAAGTCAAGTTGCGCTGGACAATGCTCGGTCATCACGATTAAATACCTTTCTCGAAAATTCTCAATCCTCTCTTTGTCTTCTGTAGTTTTATTGATTATTTTTAGTTTCCCATGAGGAATACGAAGAGTCAATTTGTTGACATATATGTAGTAGTTGATCTTTGTGCTTTGTTCTTCACTTCTATTCTTCAATGGCCCCCAGGAAGAAAGAGATGGAGACCAATATTGACACCACAATCAAGTCTCCTGAAGTGGGATATGGTGTTGCGCCTATAACTTTTTTTATTGGAGGCTGACCCTGCTTTGAGGGCAGTGAACTTTTTGAATTGTTTCGGTTTAACCCCGTCAGTCTTCAATCGCTCGAGTGGCGGATCATCCTCTAAGGAGCACGACAATTCGGAGGGATTTTTTAACCTGATGCATCGCTCGGGGATCCTCACCATGTAAGAATTGGATGCCGCCCTTCGTCAGACTAATGAAGGCAAGGATAAGAAATAATGTTCTAGACAGAACAACTTTTGATTTTTATGTCCTTGATTGTAGGGGCCCAACCGTCTTTATGCAATGAAACCTGAAATTTCTGATTTTGTGTGGCTGTGATTTCGAATGGTGCTCATGGACATATTCTTTTAGCTAATCCTTCGTTTTACTATTTCTTCTGAAGAACACATGGCAGTCTTTACATGGTTTTAGATGCCCATTTTTAGTTCTTTTCCAAAATAGGATCCTAGAACGACGCACCCACCTCATCTTTAACCTCTTTAAAAATGACATCCAGAAATGAAAGAATCATTCATACTCTCTCAAAACAAATGTCTTTCCATAAGGTTTCACTTGTGCCACTTCATTCTGATGTTATTTGCCTGCATGTTGTGTGTTCAAAAATTGGTAAGTCTCGACGAAGAATCTATGGTATAAATATTCTTCTTTCGCACCACGTTTGGAGACAAGTATCGATCTGCATTGTGTAGACACTGTTAATATGCGCTAACTATTTTTGAGAATAGGCGCACACTGTGGTCCAGTGTTTAGCTCCAATTAGAGGCACGTATTGCTGACATACACTTGTTTGATCAGTGCTTAGTGTTGATATGCACCTGTTTATAGGCACAATGCTGATGTGCGCCTATTTGTAGGTGCAATACTGATGTGCGCCTGTTTGTAGACGCATATTGCTGATAGATTCTGCTAACTTCTTCTGTTTCATTGATACTTGCAGGGACTTGGTTAGCGAGCTTCTTCAGAACTGGCATTAGTGATTTGGATGTTGTAGAGAGCATTCTTCTAACACTCACATCAGACAGCTCATGTGGTTCTGACACTCAAATCAGACAGCTCAGGACTCTTAATGTTAAGAAGGGTCTTCCTCAGATGGTAGGAAGAGCCTATACACATGAGAGTTGGATGATGAAGACGCAGAACTAGGAATTCTATCACAAGGGTGATCTTGTTCCTAGTTCCCCTGGCGGGCTGTCTTCTCTCCACCAGTTGTATTGACAGCAGCTCATCTTTGGACTGCTGCATTCTGGGATTCTCCTCTCGTCTTTTTGAGAGAGAAGACCAGAGTTGATTCCATTGTCCGGCTCGTTGCTTCAAGTCGAGATGATAAGGAATTGCCACCAACAAATAAGAAGATCCAAAGATGTAATAGACCTTCATTATCGACGGAAAGATCCAAAGATGTAATAGACCTTCATTAGAATGAAAATCCAAGATGTAATAGATTTTCATCAAGATGTATCTATGCTTTTAAAGAAGGAATAAAGAAATAATTATCTCATTATTCTCTCTTTTTTTTGTTATAATTTGATTTTGCTATGCTGTCATAGATAACAGATTCCATAGAGGATTATGAATGTGGTAAGTTGTTTTGATGTGAATATTCGGAATTCAAGTACGTAAGAGACATGACCTCTCACTATAATGAATGAATGGGTGATCATTCGCTTTAATTTCCAAGGAAAAAAATATTGAATGAATGAATGGTCGTTTAAACTTTCGAAGAAAAAAACGAATGAATCAAGCACGTCGGTTTCGAAGAAGGGAAGATGAAGATTCGGTTCTGAATGAACTGTTAGAAATGAACGAACATTTGTGCCTATTTCCAAAAGTCACACCAGTTCTCAAGGCTGATTACTTAGTTGTTCTGCCTATAAATAGAACAAAACTTTTGTACATATTGTCAATCTCTTTTCTTCCTCTGCAAGAAAAAATATCTTCCAAAGATTTGATTGCTCTGAAGGCTGAAGAAGAAACCATGACTTCTCTTGCTGAGCCTCCAGTGCCTTCTCAAAAAGAAAGGGGCGAAAGCTCAACTGTTCCTCCTACACGAGAACAGGATTTGATTTCCAAGTTAGTGGAGCCTGAAAAAACTACCAAATAATAGGCATTGAGGATGGCTGTTTGTGAGTTCCTGGTGCGTTCAGACAATGAGATGTTTGAACGGTTGGCGAACTTTGTATTTAATCATGAAGGATCAGGGCCTCCTCCCCGTCCGTAATATTATGTAATTCTAATCTGCTTTTGAATAAAAAATAAACTTTTATTTACATCATGTCTCTGAAAATAAAGTACATTTTGTCTTTATACATAATACTTTTTTAGAAATTTGCCATTGATGGGCATCATAGCAACTCTGCCATCCATATCTGTTAATTGATAGCCTCCATTGGAGAAGACTTTATTTATCACATACGGCCCTTCCTATTTTGCTTTAAACTTATCTTTGCTCATATGTGCGATAGTCATAGGACGTTTGACTGTAAGAACCAACTCGCCTTCTTGAAATGTTTGCACTCTGACTTTACGTTTGAAAGCTTTTGAAATCTGGGCCTGATAAAGTCAGATATGCTGTTGAGCTAATAAACTTTTCTCGTCGAGCGCCTCCAATTCCTGAAGTCGAAGATGATCATTATTGTCTGTAGTAAGCTCATTAGCAATAGCGATTCTCAATGATGGAATTTGACTTTCCAAAGGTAGCACAGCTTCACATCCATATACCAGAGAAAAAGGTGTGCAACCTGTGGGGTTACGAACGGTAGTACGATATGCCCATAAAAATTCTCCGAGTTTATCACTCCAATTACGTTTGTTAATAGATACAAACTTTTTAAGGAGGTTGATAATGGTCTTGTTGAATGCTTCAGCCAACCCGTTAGCCACTGGATTATAGGCTGTAGAGGTGACATTATTGATTTTGTTGTCTTCAAGGAATCTATTAAACTTCTGGCTGATAAATTGTGGCCCATTATCATGGATGATTCGGCGAGGGACACCAAATCTGTATATCACATGATGTTTGATAAAATTGATAACGCTACTAGTTTTTACTTCCGCCAAAGGTATAGCTTCGGCCCACTTGGAAAATAATTGGTTATAGCTAAGAAGAACCGATGTCCTTTAGATGAAAGAGGATTGATGGGACCAATTATATCCATGTTCCAAGCTTCAAAAGGCCATGAGGCTACAGTTAGATGAAGAAATTCCAACAGTTGGTGAATGAAATCTGCATGAATTTGACATGCATGGCATTTCCTTGCATAATCAATAGCATCTGATACCATAGAAGTCCAGTAGTAGCCCATACGTCGGATACGATCCTGTAGTTTAGGACTAGGTTAATGTGCTCCACAAATACCATCATGAGCCTCACGTAATATCTGTTTTGCTTCATCACCAGCGAGATACCTCAAGAGTAATCCATCAAAAGTTCTTTGATATAGTGTCTTAGTAGTATGATTATAATAGAATCGAAGTGATCGGCGACGGATACTTGTAGCTTCTTTAGGATCTTCTGGCAAAATTTCATGCACTACAAAATCAAAGAAAGGTATTCTCCAATCTTAGCTAAGGACATTGACTTCAGTTAGGTTGCTGAATTCAATATTGTGTTTGTTTTCAACACAGAATAGTTCTCTATTAGAGATAACAACCATCTGTTGCCTTTTAAATGGAACTGCCAACACTGCATCTAGGTTAGCTAAGGCATCAGCTTCCGTATTACATGCCCGACGTACATGTTCGATGAATAACCCTTTAAATAAAGAAGCTATCCTGGTTGCTGCTTCTGTAACGCCCAGTCCCAAAATACGTAGGACTAGGAACGTAGACATGCTAGTTGTATTCATACGAAGTACATAGGCCTCGTATGGATACATAAGCTGTAAAATGTAGTAGAACCATAACTAATCTCATCCACACAAAATAAATGAGTAAAAGATATCATGTAATGATAATGAATTGTCTTGATACAATATGTTGGGCGGAGACAAATACACTACCAACAAGTAAAGAAAAAAATACATGAAAAAAGAAATAAAGTTGGCGAGCGAAGCGAAGACGACCCAAGTGTAATCATCCTCGAAAAAATAGCGATGATGACGACTAGAGCTAGAACACCTGCGAACGATAAGAGCACACACCTGGCGAGATAACCAGGTCCTCAGAGGGACGTAACAAGACATATAATATCATGCCAATAACTGAATAAATAAAGCTCAACAGAAAAGTATATGTGACTACACAAATAAAGGTCCTTAATCATTCTATGTGAAAATAAAATTTGAAGACAACGTTCCACACAAGGGCTCCCGAGACTAGAAACACGGTGCATTAGCGTTTCAACCGAGGTACTAGTGGCATCTACAGGAAAATAAATAAATGCACGGTGCATTAGTCTCTCGGGTGAGTAACTAACGGCAGCTAGAGGAAAGTAAATACACGGCACATTTTTTTTTCAACCGAGGCACTAGTGGCATCTAGAGAAAAGTAAATAAATGCACGGCTCACTAGCACTCGACTAAGTCACAAATGGCAGCTAGAGAAAAGTAAATGTGTGAAAGGCCCTGCGCCTAATAACCGTCTTCCCCTCCCCATGCACTACTCGTGCCGAATCCACACCACGAAATTTCTAATAACCGCTAAGTCTTCTAGACAATTATACTAGCAGTTATCCCCTAACGCTCGTCCTGTACGCACCGATGTACGGTCAGTACGCAAGTCCAAATCTATATGAGACACGTGACATCGTGGCACACAGGTGTCGGCCAGTGAATGCGACACAAACAAAGGTGGTCCTTTAACTTTAGGCCAAAAGCATAAAAAAACTAAAGTATAGTAATTTGCAACTATGTATGGTTTTGAAGAACAACTTATAAGAAATAAAAACATGCATGATATTGAGCAAGAATTTAAACAGTAAAGGCAAGGTGTCTTGCCTGGTGTTACGCCTGGTGTGGTGCAATGATCCAACAAGTCCTATTATGTCCTATAGCCATGGTCGATGCGACCTGGTCCGAATTCGCAAGAAAAGATGAATTTGGAATTAGTTACGATTAAGGTTGACAGACAGTGAGGATGTGCGAAGAAAAGTATTTATACCCCTTTGTAAAATATTCGTACTACTTGAAAATATCTTTTATTAGCCAAAATAATTTTAATAACTACTTGAAAGTAATCTATATATATACATATCAATTTTTAGGAAACTACATTTTTATTGTATATCAAAATATAATTACTTGAAGAAAACGAAAAAAATTATTTTTAACCTAAATTGTAAGTTCGTAAAAATATAAATTTATTGGTAAAGAAACTCTATTTTATTAGCTAGATAAGTATTCAAAAAAATAATATTAGAGTTTATTTTATAATTTAGGAAGCTACGTTTATATTTTTAGTCAACAAAATTTGTATAAGAAATTAAATACTAAAATGATAAACCATATTTTTATACATATTTATAAATATTTATACATGTTCATTTCTAATTCCTATAATTATGAAAATGACATATTTAATAGTAAAATAATAATAATAAAAATAATAATAATAATAATAATAATAATGATGATGATGATGATAATAATAATGATGATGATAATAATACTAATAATGATAATATCTGTAATAATAAAAATCTTTAAAAAACTAACAACCAATTCCTTCCCCCTCCAAAATCGATATGTAAGTGAGGGAGAGGGAGAGAGAGAGAGAAAGAGAGCAGAGGACTCACTGGGGTGGGTGGCATTTGTCGAGCATGGCAAGGCAGAGGCGGATCCGTCGCTGTTGAGCATCGACGCACTCATGAGTGCTGCGGAGGAGGGCGCTCCGCGCGGGCGAGCTGGACGGGGAAGGACACGACGATGGCTCCGTCGCGATGGAAGCTCGGTCGTGCCTGTCGTTGGCCGCCCGTTGGGGGCGCTACCAGCATTGCTCGAGAGGAGGTGGAGTACGGCCTACGCTAGGGTTCTCGAGCGGCGGCGGCACTGCAGAGATGACGGCACATCAGTGGCGCTGAGCAGTGGCCGAATCTCGACTTGGGTTCCGTCCACGAAGGGGAAAGAAGGAGGCGACGGTGGTTGCGGTGAGGTGCGGGCATGGCGACGGTCGTGGTGGAGGCGTAGTCGGGCTGTGCGGATCTAGAAAAGAGGTGGCAGCGCTGCGGGGCTGGGAGGTGGCGCAGTCTCGCCGCGTGGTGATTCGGCCGGATGCGAAGGTAAGAGGCGGTGGTGATGATTTTTATTTTCTTTATTTTTTTTCTTGGGACGGTGGTGGCTGTTGCCGGCTTGGCCGGGGTCGGCCGATGGTACCGATGTGGCAGTTTGGTTTGGCTGGTTGGAATAGCCGACCGTGGTACGGCGGGTGGTAGTCTCTGGCAGAGGGGAGGCCGGGTAGCGGGGTCGGGATGGGGTGCTGGTAACGGTGGCTAGGCGACTGTGTTACGGATGGCCAGGAGTGGCGGAGCGGCCGAAGGGATTTGGCCGATCGATAAGGGTTTGGCGAGGTCTTCGGTGGTGATGACAGTGATGGTGGGGGTGAAGGTTTCGGGTGCCAGTGATCGGAGAAGACGAGTGTTGTCTGGACAGGGCGTGAAGTCGGAGAGAAGCGTTGTCGCGGCCAGGGGCTGGGCCAAGGCCGGGAAGGTGTGTAGGTGTCGGGGACATGGTGGACGGTCGGGGACGGCTGGACTGGGCTTAGATTAGGGATTTATTTTTGTCGGGTTTGTCCGACACGGCGAGATGGAATGTATTTGTAAATATGGAATAAGAATTTGGACGGAGAGGGATTACATGGACACGATCGGACACGATGCACTCACGCTGGTGGGGAAATTTGTGGATGGTTGGAATTTATGGAGGAGTACCTGCCCATTTATAGGATATGGAATTCCCAGTTGGATAAGGATTAGAATTGATTTAAAATGCCAATTGATAAATACCATATTAATTTAAATAGTTTTAAAGTGAATTCAATCCAAATTCTAATCAAATTAAATCCATCTTTACATTAAAAATAGGATCCATAAAAATACATTTGTATTTATAATTCATAATAATTAATTTAAATACCAATCAACAAATTTTAAAAATATTTTTATGAACACTAAAATTATAATAATAATTAATTTCAAAAATTCAAAATTAGTATTTAAATATTAATAGAAAATAACTTACAATACATTTTTTTAAATAAAAATAATAATATCGATTAGTTTTTGAGACTCAAAATATGAATGGAAATAATTTCCATGCACCTTTTATGTAAAATAGAATAAAAGTATTATTTCTCTAAAGTATTACTTCTACTTGTATAATTCATTTTTACATTAATGAAAATAAAACATTTGACTAAATAAAAAAATGTTTATATACAAATTATTTACTCTTTATATATTTCAAAATCAAGCTATTTACTATATTTACGAAACCTATAATAAACTCTTTATGTAAACTAACTAAATGAATAAATATCACGTATGTACGTACTCGCTCTCGTCGTATAATTACCAAAAAAATCAATACTAAAGATAAAATTTCAAAATCGTAGTAAAAATTTAGGAGTTTTACATCCTACCCAACTTACAAGAATTTTATACGCGAATTTAAAAATAAGTAGGGTGTTGAGAGGGTACAAGAGTATATCAATGAGAATTAATCAAATCATGACGTTCAAAACATGCATTAGAAAATCGTAATTTCGATAACCACGGAAATAAATCATGAATTTAATTTAGAGAGTAATTAATGGTCGCGTGTTAACGGAAGAAGAGACAAAGATTAATGGTCAATAAGGGATGGTAGATTGATTTGAGATCAAGGACAGGTGGTTTCCTAGGAAGAAAGTACTCATCTAGGTTTAGAAGTATGGTTAAGGGAAAGGGTTCCAATCCTTCCTAAGTTTTAAATAATTTAGAAAGTCATGATAATAGATTGAGAGTTGAAGGAAATGGCCTGTAACTTGGGACGAGATTGGAGTCATCTGGGTTAGTCTATGGCTAACTATCTTGGCAATAGATGGTGGGCAGCTAAGGTGATACTTTGGGTCTATCTATTAATTACGAGTCTTTGTCTAAATAAGTGAAAGTCGAAAACCAATAGGAGTCCAAAAAAGTTTGTTTTCGAATACCAATATGTGGTTCAATGGCGAGTGAGTAATTCACAATGAATTGCCAAGACTGTCGCGGATGGGACTCTTAGAAGACAAGTTTAGCTATGTCCACATCTACTTAGAACGATAAATAAAAGCGAACCAAAGTGCACTAGGTTGATCAGACCATCATGCACCGGTTCTAATTAGACAATATGTTAGTGGGTGCTCACCCAATAAAATATGTCATGATCAAGCTCGATAAAAGAATAAGCTTGCAAAACTTAAGCTAAACTAGCATCATATGATAGTCAAAAATAGTAAAAGCATAGGCACGATTAATATTGAAAGAAGTGGAACTAGTTCAAACATCTTAAGAACCTAGTAATGTCTTATGTTGGTGCCTATAGAGTCGTCCTACTGTCAACTTGCTTAAGACTTGGTTAAGGTCACAAGGAAGGTTAGGTCGTAAGGCATTCTACCCAACTTACAAGAGTTAAACTAGTAGGGTGATGGAAAAATGGGTCATATCCACCTAGTATGGGTTACCTTATTAATCTCTATCAAGTACGAAAGAAGGGCACGAATCACGATAGAAGGGATCAAACAAGATGCAACTCGAGGAGTCAAGCAAGAAGGCGGTCAAGTATGTGGATGAGATCCTAGACTCTAATCCTATTCGCAGGCTTACTTGGCACGGTAAAGTAACCAAACAATTTATCTAGACCTGCATGGACCACCACAAAAACATGTAATGCTCCAGTCCGAAAATACGTAGGACTAGGAACGTAGACATGCCAGCTGTATTCATACAAAGTACATAGGCCTCGTCTGGATACATAAGCTGTAAAATGCAGTAGAACCATAACTAATCTCATCCATACAAAATAAATGAGTAAAAGATATCATATAATGATAATGAATTGTTTTGATACAATATGTTGGGAGGAGACAAATCCACTACCAACAAGTAAATAAAAAATACATAAAAAAAGAAATGAAGTTGGCGAGCAAAGCGAAGACGACCCAAGTGTAATCATCCTCGAAGAAATAGCGATGATCACGACTAGAGGGGAGGCCGGGTAGCAGGGTCCTTAACCATTCTATGTGAAAATAAAGCTCAACAGAAAAGTATATGTGACTACACAAATAAAGGTCCTTAACCATTCTATGTGAAAATGAATATGAAGACAACGTTCCATGCAAGGGCTCCCGAGATTAGAAACATGGCGCGTTAGCGTTTCAACCAAGGTAATAGTAGCATCTAGAGGAAAATAAATAAATTTACGGTGCACTAGTCTCTCGGGTGAGTCATTAACAGAAGCTAGAGGAAAGTAAATGCATTACACATTTGTGTTTCAACTGAGGCACTAGTGGCATCTAGAGAAAAGTAAATAAATGCACGGCGCACTAGCACTCGACTGAGTCACAAATGGCAGCTAGAGAAAAGTAAATGTGTGAAAGCCCCTGCGCCTAATAACTGTCTTCCCCTCCCCATGCACTACTCGTGCTGAATCCACACCACGATATTTCTAATAACCGCTAAGTCTTCTAGACAATTATATTAGCAGTTATACCCTAACACTCCTCCTATATGCACCGATGTACGATCGGTACGCAAGTCCGAATCTATATGAGACACGTGACATCGTGGCACACAGGTGTCCGCCAATGAATGCTACACAAACAAAGGTGGTCCCTTAACTCTAGGCCATATGCATAAAGAAAACTAAAGTATAGTAATTTGCAACTACATATTTTTTTGAAGAACAACTTATAAGAAATAAAAACATGCATGATATGGAGCAAGAATTTAAACAGTAAAGGCAATGTGTCTTGCCTGGTGTTACGCCTGGTGTGGTGCAATGATCCAACAAGTCCTGTTCTGTCTTATAGCCATGGTCGATGTAACATGGTCCGAATTCGCGAGAAAAGATGAATTTGGAATTAGTTACGATTAAGGTTGACAGACAGTGAGAATGTGCGAAGAAAAGTATTTATACCCCCTTTGTAAAATATTCATACTACTTGAAAATATCTTTTATTAGCCAAAATAATTTTAATAACTACTTGAAAGTAAGCTATATTTTTTTTTTTTTTTTTTTTTTACTACTTGAAAGTAAGCTATATATATATACATATCAATTTTTAGGAAACTATATTTTTATTGTATATCAATATATAATTACTTGAAGAAAATAGAAAAATCATTTTTAACCTAAATTGTAAGTTCGTAAAAATATAAATTTATTAGTTAAAAAACTATTTTTTATTATCTAGATAAGTATTAGAAAAAATAATATTAGAGTTTATTTTACAATTTAGGAAGCTACGTTTATATTTTTAGTCAACAAAATTTGTATAAGAAATTAAATACTAAAATGATAAACCATATTTGTATACATATTTATAAATATTTATACATGTTGATTTCTAATTCCTATAATCAAGAAAATGATATACTTAATAGTAAAATAATAATAATAATAATAATAATAATAATAATAATAATAATAATATTAATAATAATAATAATAATGATAATAATAATGATGATAATAATACCAATAATGATAATATCTGTAATAATAAAAACCTTTAAAAAAACTAACAACCAATTCCTCCCCCCCAAATTGATATGTAAGAGAGGGAGAGAGAGCGGAGGAATCACTGGGGTGGGTGGCGTTTGCCGAACATGGCAAGACGAAGGCGGATCTGTCGCTAGTGAGCATCGTCGCTCTCGTGAGTGCTGCGAATGAGGGCACTCCGCACGGGCGAGCTGGACGGTGAAGGACACGGCGATGGCTCCGTCGCGATGGAAGCTCGGTCGTGCCTGTCGTTGTCCGTCCGTGGAGGGGCGCTACCGGCGTTGCTCGAGAGGAGGCGGAGCGCGGCCGACGCTAGCGTTCTCGAACGACGGTGGCGCTACGGAGATGACGGCGCAACAGTGGCGCTGAGCAGTGGCCGGAGCTCGGCTAGGGTTCCGGCCACGAAGGGAGAAGAAGGAGGCGGCGGTGGATGCGGTGAGGTACGGGCATGGCGGCGGTCGTGGTGGAGGTGTGGTCGGGCTGCATGGATCTGGCAAAGAGGTGGCGGAGCTGCGGGGCTGGGAGGTGGCACATTCTCGCTGCTTGGTGAGTCGGCCGGATGCTGAGGTAAGAGGCGGTGGTGATGATTTTTATTTTCTTTATTGCTATTCTTGGGACGATGGTGGCTGTGGCCAACTTGGCCGGGGTCGACTGATGGTGCGGATGTGGCGGTTTGGGTTAGCTGGTTGGAGGAGGCAGCCATGGTACGGTAGGTGGTGGTCTCTGGCAGAGGGGAGGCCGGGTAGCAGGGTCGGGACGGGGTACTGGCAAGGGTGGCTAGGCGGCTGGGTTGCGGATGGCCGGGAGTGGCGGAATGGCCAGAGGGATTTGGCCGATCGACGAGGGGTTTAGCGAGGTCTTCGGTGGTGATGACAGTGATGGTGGGAGTGAAGGGTTCGGGCGCCAGTGATCGGAGAAGACGAGTGTTGTCTGGACAGGGCGTTGAGGCAAAGTCGGAGAGAAGCGTTGTTGCGGCCAGGGGCTGGGCCAAGGCCGAGGAGGTGTGTAGGTGTCGGGAACATGGTGGACGGCCGGGGATGGCTGGGCTGGGCTAGGATTAGGGATATATTTGTGTCGGAGTTTGTCCGACACGGCGAGATGGAATGTATTTGTAAATATAGAAGAAGAATTTGGACGAGGAGGGATTACATGGACACGATACACAAAGATGGGTGGGGAAATTTGTGGATGGTTGGAATTTATGGAGGAGTACTTGCCTATTTATAGGATGTGGGTATTCCCAGTTGGATAAGGATTAGAATTGATTAAAAAACCCCAATTGATAAATACCATATTAATTTAAATAGTTTTAAAGTTAATTCAATCCAAATTCGAATCAAATTAAATCCATCTTTACATTAAAAATAGGATCCATAAAAATACATTTGTATTTGTAATTAATATTAATTAATTTAAATACCAATCAACAAATTTTAAAAATATTTTTATGAACACTAAAATTATAATAATAATTAATTTTGAAAATTCAAAATAATTATTTAAATATTAATAGAAAATAACTTACAATAAATTTTTGCAAATAAAAAATAATAATATCGATTAGTTTTTGAAACTCAAAATATGTGTGGAAATAATTTCCATGCACCTTGCATGAAAATTAGAATAAAAGTATTATTTCTCTAAAGCATTACTTCTACTTGTATAAATCATTTTTATAGTAATGAAAATAAAACATTTGACTAAATAAACAAATGTTTATATACAAATTATTTACTCTTTATATATTTCGAAATCAAACTATTTACTATATTTATGAAACCTATAATAAACTCTTTATGTAAAATAACTAAATGAATAAATATCACGTATGTACGTACTCGCACTCGTCGTATAATTACCAACAAATCAATACCAAAGATAAAATTTCAAAATTTTAGTAAAAATTTATGGGTTTTACAGCTTCATAGTATGGTACCAAATCTTGATGTCGGACTTCATATATGCTTCTAACCTGATTAACAATCAGCTTAGAGTCGCCATATACTTCGAGATATTCAATATCCAGTTGTTTAGCTAATTGGAGTCCAATGAGCAAGACAATGTATTCTGCCATATTGTTAGAGCACGATTCGTCTAAAGAATAAGCCCTTTGAATAGTTAGTTCCTCGGGTGAAACAAGAATAATTCCCACTCCCACAAAAAGAGTACCTCTAGGTCCAATTCTAGAATCTCCATCAAAGAATAATCTCCAAGTAGGAAATTCTTCTGAGATCATATTTGATTCCAAAATTTTGTCCAGAATCTCATCATAGAGTTTAGATGTTTCAGGAACTGGATGAGCTGCTAAAAAGTTAGCAAGTGCTTGTCCTTTCACAGACTTTTGAGGAACATAAACCATATCATATTGTGCTAATAATATGGCCCATATGGCAAGCCTAGAATTAAATGTATTTGATTTTTTAATAACACTCGAAGAGGATTGACTCAGGATATGACATGAATAGTTTAGCCTATGATGTAATGTCTTGTCTTCTGAACAACAAACATTAAGACTAAACATTCCTTCTCCACTGGGCTATAACGATGTTCAGCTTCAATCATCGTTCGGCTAAGATAGTAGATGGCTTGTTCATAACCTTCCTTGTTCTTTTGTTCTAGCAAAGCTCCCAATGAATGATCCACTGCCCGGACATACATTAAAAAAGGTATTCCTGAGATCGATGCTACAAGAACCGGTAGCCTCATTAAATACAGTTTTATGTCATTAAATGCTCGTTGACATTCTTCTGTCCAAACAAAAGATACACCTTTTTTCATTAATTAAGAAAATGGTCTGCAACGTCCACATAAATTCGAAATGAACCGCCTGATGTACGCAAACCGACCTTGGAATCCTCGTAGCTCTTTTAGGTTGCGTGGAGGACGCATCTCTTGAACGGCTTTGATCTTCTCAGGATCAACGTGTATACCTTTAGAGGTAATAACGAAGCTGAGAAATTTACCACTAGAGACACCCAAGAAAGACTTGGTAGGGTTTAGTTTGAGTTGATACTGGCGCATTAGATTGAAGATAGTTCTTAAATCTTGAATGTAAACTTCTTTGAGATGACTTTTGACAGCAATATGGTCAACATAGCATTCGACAGTCTTTCGTAAATGATCTCAAAATATAGTACTCATAGCCCGCTGGTAATTTGCACCTGCATTCTTAGGACCAAACGGCATGACTGTTCAACAATACACTCCCCGAGGAGTGCGAAACGAAGTATGTTTTTTATCTTCAGGATTCATACGGATTTGATTATATCCAGAAAACCCATCCATAAAAAAAATTCGTTTGAATCCACATGTATTGTCGATCATAACATCAGTAATTGGGAGAGGGAATTCGTCTTTAGGGCAAGCATCATTGAGACCCCAAAAGTCTATGCAAACTCGAACCTTTCCGGTCTTCTTCAGGACTGGGACGACATTGGCTACCCAGTCAGGATGTTGTTATTCTCTGATAAAACCATAAGCTATAAGCTTTTTGACTTTATCATTAATTGCATCCTTGATTTCAGGCTTGAATCGTCGTTGTTGTTGTTGGACCGGTTTGGCATTCGGCAAAATATTAAGCTTGTGTGATGTAATTTGAGGATCTAATCCCGACATATCTTCGTAACTCCAGGCGAAGACGTCGATGTATTCACGTATAAGGTAAATTAATTCTTGTTTATCATCCTCTAGGAGATTTTTGCTAATGAAGATTGGTCGTGATGCACCTTCCTCTCCAATATCAATCTGGACCAGTTGATCCTCAGTAGGTGGTTCTCGTTATTCAAAATGAAGTTCCCACTGGTTGTCCATCCTTTGTGTCCAAGGGTCCATTTCAATAGCTTCTTCAATATCACTTTTGTCATCTTCTGAGAATTCGGCAGACACCATGTTAGAAGATACTATCACCTTATGAACATGACCGATGCTGGTATCAGAATTCCATGAGATATAATTAGAAGAGTTTGAACGTTCTTCTTCATCAGATTCAGAAGGTTCTGGAGTTGGAAGTGGTGATGTATAACCTAGTCCTCTTTTCGTTTTACTGTGGTATTGTTGTAATTTTCCTTTTGGAACAGTAATACGAAGAGGGATTCGCCTTCCTTTACCATTGTTGAGACCTGTTCTGAAATCATAGCCCATTTTACGGATGATGGCTTTGGATTGTGGACTATAGCATCGTAATTGTAGCCTTCCTGTATCATCTTTATTATCATTATAGAGCATAATTTTTGGTTCTTCTCTTTTGTTGAAGAATATAGGCTTTTCATCTTTCTTTCGAGACGGTACTAAGAAGTACGAATCTTGTATTGAATCCAATGATACCACGTTTCGTCGAGATGATATGACTTCTATTGTAAGTGGTTTAAAGCTACCTAGCATATCCAGATAACACTGAGTATAGTAAAAGACATCAATATACTGCAAAGAAGATGCTTTATTGATTTTTATACCATCATTTACAACAGGGACTTGAGCCTTAGCAGGCTTAGTCAGATTGATGACAAGAGGAGGAGAAGAAGAACGAGAAGGAGCAGGAAGCTTCTTGCGACGAAGATTGATTACAAGCGGGTTAGAAGAGGTGAGCTCCCTTTGTTCTTGACTATCACCTTTAGGTCGCTTCTCATAGGAAGGAAGATAGATAGTCAGAGGTTTGGAAGACTGAGGACAGGAGGTACGTCCTTTGACCGGAATCACCAGAGTATCATTAGGTATACTCTTCTATTCTTCATCTGTGTCCATTGCTAGTGCAACCTTCAAGAATTCCTCTTTGTTCATACAAGAATCGTTGCAGTATGCTTCAACTCCTTTGAAAGGATTTAGATCTGCAATCTCTTTTTGGACTTCTCCATTACCATCAACATATTTAAAACATTGGTGGAGCGTAGAGGGTACAATATTGTGTTCATAGAGGAATGGCCTTCCAAATAAAGCATTTATGAGCCATGATTGTCAATAACATAGAAAGTTACCTTTGTACGAAGATTGCCAATTTAAAAAATTTGGCGTATTTTTCCAAAAGGTTCACTTCTTCCTTGATTGAATCCCAGGATGGTGGTGATTGTTGTAGAAATATTGTGTACTGGGACTTTCAAAGCAACCAGTAAGGACTTCAACATGATGCTAAGTGCAGACCCGGGATCAATCAAAATGCGGTCGACTTTCATGGTGGGTACATACCCCATAAAATAGAGAGGACGATCATGACAATTGTCTTCTAACAACATATCATCTTGTGTAAAAGTGATATTCGGCATTAATTCAAATACACTATGACAATGTGCACAGCTGACTGGCTCCTTTTCGGGCTTCTTGAGAAGAGTCAAACAAGCGTCAGCCTGCATCAAGGCTTCACTTAATGTCTCACGAGTTTCTTTTGAGAGACATAAAAGTTCAAAGATTGACAATCTTGCTAGAGTATTGGACAATTGAGCCAATATGTCATAATTGTAAGGCTTTTCAAGTCCAAGAGATGATGACGTCTTCAATGCATTATCAAAGCGAACAGGTTGTTTTTCTTTGTCTGTTGATGTTGGTTTAGGAGGAGATGGCTCGACCACTAGCAAGGATGTAGATGGTGTATCTTTAGCAGGAGAAGATAATGGAGAAAGAGCATCCGGGGATGGAGCTGTCTTCTCTTGATTTTCGAAATACTCCCGAAGATAGGGTTTCCCAGATCTAGTGCCCATTAGAATTTGTTCTTCTGTTATTGGTTCAAAGGATACCATGTTGCAGTTCTTGGATTTAGACTTGGAATGTTTCTTTTGCTTAGAAGAGGAAGACATTTCAAATTCTGCCACCAGATCTGGATGAATCCACATAATCTCTTCTCTGTCAGTTGACAGCAGAACAAGACCTTCATTTTGAGGAGGTAGGATATTCATAATTTCCAGAGTAGTCCTTGGAATGGGGACAGCACCATCTTGTACGAGTTATGGTAGAAAATCATCGAGTTGGAGAGAAACAACATTAGCAGTTACCGTTTTCTCATCCTGCTGTAGAGTAATTGCTCTAGAGTTGACCAACTCCTAGATTTTGCCCTTGAGCACATAACATGCTCTTGGATGCCCTACGAATCTGTGATGAACACAATATTTAGGATGATCAATTTTACCAATTTCTTCAGGTCGTTTTGCCTGTGGAAGCTGAAGCATATTGCTTTTGATCAAGCAATCGAAGATGCTTAAAGTATCATCTTCATCGAAAGAATATTCTTCTTTTGGACAAGTTGACTTTTGAAGTGGTGCTGATGGGGTAGATGTTGTCTGAGTAACATTGACAGCCAAAGACACTTTGCCTTTGAGATTAATGGCTAGTTTTTCTTTATTCTTGCGGTTATTCTGGCAATTACAACCCCCGGGTGTAGAATGTTCATCTTGGTTAGGATGAGTCATCTGGACTCCTAACTACTTGAACTTTTCGGTACTAACTTCTGTCACCTTCGCATTAACAATAAAAGAAGGTCAATCCTGAAATTGTGTAGATCCCGTCTACATACTGATAATAGGCAACAAGTTTGATTTGCTAGTGTCTATTATTACAACAGATGGAATACCTCAAGGCATTTTGAGTGCCTCTCGGCAGAATCTTTCAATGAAACTCTCTATGGATTCATTGTGCCTCTGTTTAATTTTAATAAGGGCAGACATCGTCATGTCATTGACTCCCTCATAAAATCATTTCAATAATATTTGCTTGAAATCAGCAAAAGAAGTGATACAACTATCAGGTAGGCTACGATACCAGTCATATGCTGCCCCGGCTAAACAACCGACAAACACTCTTGTAAGGAGAGCATTATTTGGCTGTAATTGATTAGTCATCACCTCAAAATAATTGATGTACTGACTTGGAAAAGTGCTGCCATCAAACAGCATAATGGTTGGAAGCTTATACTTAGGAGAAAATGGAACTTACTTCCACTTTGTAGGATATGGTTACTTTATGCCCAGTCTTTGCAGGCCATCCTTCTGCTTGAAGGCTTCAAACTGAGTGCGTAAGAGTTTTACAGCTTCATTAGCATCCCCTGATGTTTGGGAATTGGTAGGCTGGTTAGAAGTGTTAGGAGGAGGAACAACATGGTAATTACCACCCCAGCACCAGACTGACTTGGATCAGCTTGAATTGGCAGAGAAGCAACCTGAGGGGCTGGTACCCCCTGACTAATAGGTACAGAAGATACTATAAGCTCCGGATTTGTAGCAGGGTTTACAATCGGGGGCACTGTATGTTGAGCCACCATTATGGTGTGCATGCTTGCAACCATTTCTGCCATGGTTTTTAATTTGACTTCTAATGCAATGATTCGTTGCTCTTGGCTGGTTGACGTAGAGGTATCTTGATCTTCCGTAATAGTATATGTCGTCACTTCTCTTGCAGCTGCTGATGAGATAGTTTGTTCAGAACTTTCACTATCTGCATCAAACTCCGAAAGAGAGTCCTCTCCCACATGGGTGATAGGTAGATCTTCTTGATTAAAGACACCTTGGTTCAAATATCGATTTCTCAATCTAGTGTATTGAAAAACACCTTCACTGGATGCATGGATCCGATCTAAGTATTACGGGCTGGGATTACGAGATGCATTACGTCTTGGACGTTTCCCACCCCAGTGCCTTGAGAAGTCATGTTAACAGAAGCATATAATAGCTCATTTTCGTCTTCTATTATATGTTCAGTAGTTGAAGCATAGTTCAGACGATCGAAGATAGATCGTCAAGCCGATTGGCAACAACAGTTGATGACAACTTTATGTAGGCAGTAGCAATTTCAAGCACAATTTGGAGGTGAGGAAAACATTCCCATAGTCTCCCGTCTTTGTGTAAGATGTTGCCAGAGATCAGTTACAACCACAGGACGAGAAGAAGTCGGAGGAACATGTCCCTTATTCTTAAGGTGTTTAGTTTCTTGAGTGTACAAAGATGTACTCAACTCATTAGCATAGGTAGATGAGTCATTCTTTTCAAACGTTAGTTTTTCGTGTAGATTGCCCTTTGGCATAGGGTTCTTACATTTTGCCAAAGTTGATATTGGTTGACGCCTATTGAGATAAGCGCGTAAATCTAAAAATTCTGCTTCCGGTGTCTCTGTTTGTGCTACCTTAAATTTTTCTTGCTTGGATCTTGAAATTTGCAAGGTAGGAAGGTCTTGACCAGACACCATAGGGGTAGGTAAGATACCTCTCTGATAAGTATTCTTTCCGGTATCAGAGATTCGAGGACCTCTGTTTCCAGGAATAGAATCTAATACGTCTTCTTCTGAGTCATAGACCAGGAAAGTTTTAGGAAAGACCAATGGGTGCTTTCTTTTAGTTTGAATAGGGTTAGCTAAGAAGCGTTTCCCTTTGTTCTGTTGTGTGACCATTTTAGGCATAGATTGTGCCAATTGACAAAATGTCAAAGGACTTTCCTTTTGTTCTGTCTAGTGTTGGCACTAGGACATGAATTCTCTAAGTTCAGAACTTGATAATTGGAAGAGGTAATAGCCAAAAGACTAGTTTCCTTGAGTTGTGCCAGAGTAGCTGATTGTGCCTTGGTTGTCGATTGCTTGGGTTGTGCCATAGTCCTACGTACTACTGGTGGCGCCTTGGCAGCAACATTAGTAGACTGTGTCTCGACAGTAGCTTAAACTGACTGCGTCTTGGCAGCAAAGATAGTAGTAGACTGCGCATGGGCAGCTGGGTGAGCAGATTGAGCCCTAGCAACAGAAACATGCTGTACTGGAGCTACTGAGGCGGATTACGCCTTGGTCATTGAGCACTCAAGTTGCGCCTGGGCAACAGCGACTATGGGAGATTTAGGCGTCCATATAGTCCTATTCTTGGCGATAGCTACCGTGCGCTTGTTGCTCTTGGTGTTGATCATATTCTCGTAGGCTGTCTGGTTGACTTGAACAACCAAAGTTTTCTGCGTCTTGCCGATCGACGCAATTTCACATTGAGTTGTCACATTCTCATCGGAGGTGAAAGTCATCTCTAGCAGAGTTGCCATTTTGTTTACAAAAAACAAAATTTGTTTATTTCAAACTTGTAAAAGAGTACAAATTACAATAAATTATTGGAAAGTACAACTTTAGGAATATGATCAGAAGACGATCACTTTATCCCTTGGACTATGTGAACTTGAAGACTGTAGCCTCTCGAGAACGCAGCAGCAATTTTGCAAGAGTTCTTGATCTTTGTCTGTGTATCTGATAATGATTGGAAACTCTATTTATAGAGTTCTTGAAATAACTATTTTAGTAGTTATTCTGATGGTGCACGAAGCTGGATTGTGCCACATTGAGTTATGCTAACCTCTTGTTGTGCCAACATTCATTCATTTGTCAATCGTGTACTAACTATATTTAGAAGCGTGGCATAATATAATTGAGATGTGCGTGGTCGTGTACAGGATAGTAGACACGTTTTGAGAGATTAGTGGCATGTGCGCCACGTCATCCTGCTTTAGAATGAAAGTTGTTTCAACTTTATCAGGTTGCACGAGCTTCAGTCAATAAGTCAAACTGTGCGTGATTTGGGCTGTACCTACACACGTGGCGACTTCTGAGTAAAAGTCATTCAGGTTGCGCCCAGGCGCTGTCATGACCCGTTACCCAAATTGTTGGGCCGGGCCGAGCCATGTCCAGCCTACGCTTAAGATAAAGCGCAGTAAGCTGTTCTAGAGATAACAAGACAAGACTAAATGTGCTAACAGTTCTATAAGTGAAGAAGAATCATAAATGCTCCAAACACAAAAGTCATCGTATATAGTGAAATATCCAAGTACAAGTAAACTGAAATGTAAAACTGGATACATGTCCAGTTACAAAATGATATAGTCTAATACATGACTACACTAAGTATCCCAAGCAGCTAAGCAAACTAGACGAGTCTCCCCGCAGGAACATCCTCGTATGGCAAAACTGGGTCCTCGGCAGTGACTCCATAATACGAATCACAGAGCAACTCCTCCTCAGTAAGTATACCTACAATGTTATCCTGTCAGGACGGGAGCAAGTACTAAATCTAGCAAACTAGCATATGAAACATGGAAATAAACATGAGAATGAACATGTAAGAAATAACTGGAAAGCATGGCATCACACAGTCTATCATGGCAAGGACACATATGTCATAAAGATAGATGTATATGTAATGTTTAAAAATGTAGCAGGTACGTGATCGGTCAATAGGTGTACAATGTACTGAGGCACATGTAAATAAAATATACATACGTACAAGTGTAAAGGCGATATATGTACACACGTACAAATACAGCTTGGAGAGTAAGGCCTACGGCGCAGTATCATATAAAATGTAACTTTGCTCGGTACTGAAGAGGGGATATGATCACGTACTCTACTATCAGTTTCCCCATAACCCATATTCTAATCATGTGAGAGATACATCAAGACTGTTCTAAGCATGGTAGTAACTGAAAGTACAACATGTAGAGATCTAACTTGCTACCCCAAGGATCAGCATGTAACATGGTGGGGTTTGCAGTTCATTTTATGTGACAATATGTAAAGTTCGTAGAAAGTACTTGCCTCTAGCAAAGCAAAACAAAACAAGCTGCGATAACAATGCTATGGATGTCTGGTAGCTCGTCACTGTAGAAGTAAAATATAATAACTTAGTTTTACACTAAGCTAAATCACTAGGACACTAATTGATGCGACACGACTTGTGACTGGGCACCTAGCCAAAATGATGACTTGGCATAGGAGACCAATGTGGGGTGACACACTATGTTAACTAACTTTCTAGGGTCTTTACACTAGTGAGGGATGGGGTTCAACACGACTAAAACTCCAAATAACACAAAAAGCTACAAGTCGTAATTAATCAATAAATAAATCAAAAGATCATTGTGTTCTAACAATTTTAGAGATAGGCAAAAAGCCTAGTTTTTCTTAAAGCAAAGTACTGAAGTGATCCTTGTTAATCATAGAAATTTATTATAATTTTTCTGGAATTTATTATCCAGTACAAATATTTTATAAAAATCAGTTTTCCTAAGTATACAGAAAATGAGTTTTGGTTTCATATGCCAAACTAGTGGCAAAACAGTAAATTAAATGCTACAAAAATTATACTAAATTAGCTAACTTAACAAAGTATCTAAAAACTATTTTTTCATAATTTTAGCAATACTTTAAGTATTTTTAGAAAATCAAAAACAGCAATGCAGACAATAATTAATTATCTGCGTATTTTGTCCATGTATATAATTTGAACCAAAGTTCAAATACAGGACCCAAGGCCATGAATCAAGTCCAATATGACTTGTACAGGTCTTGAATGTGTGAAAACACATTTGAGCCCAAATATTCATGCTAGGCTTGGACACCAAATGGTTGCAGTAATTTAAATACTACAAAAATATAATTTGGTAATAGTCAAAATAAATATTATTATTTTAATAGGGTAAAGTTTTACATAGTAACTTATAAAAGTATGAACATTATTTTATATAAATAATTTACACTAAGCTAAGTAAAATATACATAGGAACTAATATATATATATATAAATATAGGGATATTTACATATATAGGAAAATGCTAAACTATATTATATATATATATATATATATACAAATATATGTATATATACATACATATAAGAAAATACTCAACTATATAATATATATATATATATATATATATATATACAAAATTAATGTATACATATACATATAATAGTATATATATGATAATATATATACACAAAGAAATATATATACATAAATATATATGTATACATAAGACATATATATATATATATACATACATAAAATAATAAAGTATATATATATATATATATATAAAAATAGCAACTATATATACCTAAATATAGTATATATATTAATACATATATATATACAAAAATATGTATATACATATATATAATAATATATATATATATAAAAGAAAAAGGAAAAAGGAAAAGAAAAAGAAAAAGGAAAAGAAACAAGGAAAGGGGGGCTCGAACCTGAGCCAGCGGGGGGGGGGGGGGGATTTAATACTGCAGCCGCTGGCCAGTGGGCCATTTGGCCCGTTTGTTAGAAATAGGTTTTTAATTCATTTATTTAGGTTAGAAATAAATAACATGAAAAAAAATAATAAAACTCGACCCTGTGTCCGGACAGTTTGGGACACAGAGTCAGCGTGTCCGTGCTATGCACGACACGCACGAGCGTCCATCTACGAGTCCGAGTATGGGACGAGGGTCCCCGTGTCCTGGCGAACCACATACGTGGGTTCGAGACACGTACGACACAGTTTGAGTCATGCTACTCACGTGTCCGATTTGGAAAGGGGGTTTCGAACGAGCTGGACGGCGGTGGAGGCGTCGTGGCGGTGGCAGAGTGGTGGCGCTGGGGTCGGAGTGACAGGGCGAGTCGAATGGTGGTGGTGGTTGGCGGTGGTGCTCGGCGTAGGGGCGGCGCTGGGGGTCGCCGGAGTTAGGGTTAGGTTTAGGGGTTCGTCGGGGAAGAGCTTGGCAACGGTTAGTTGTGGAGGAGATTTAGGGTTAGGGTTTAGTTCAGGGGAAGAGGGGGAGTGTTTTATAGGAAAAGAGGGCAGTGGGGGCAGCCGGGTTCGGCGGGGGCAGCGTCGGTGAGTCAGTCGGGGCAGCGTCGAGTCAGAGAAGAGAGAGAGTGACTGGTCAGGGGGGGTTTTAGGTAGTTTGTAATAGGCCCCCTAGGTTTTAGGATAATTACAAATAGGTCCTCCCAGTATGTAAATGTAATAAATAAATTGCATTCCACATATCAAAACAATTCAATAATTTCATAATGACATTAAAACATTTAAATAAATTACAAAACGATATTAAAATAATTTAGAAAAATTGCAAACCAATATTTTTGTATTTAAAAACTCATTTAAAATTCATTTAAGAATTCTAGAAAATTCCTAAAATCATATTAAATTATTTTAAAACCAATAATGACATTTAATAATTAATTAACACTAGTTTAAAATTTTTTGAAAAATCAGGGGCTTACAAGTCTTCCCTCCTTGAAAAATTTCGTCCTCGAAATTCACAAGGATTGAAGACCTACAATATTCTAACATAGCAAGCAACGCAACAAAATGACTAAGACTACGGTCAAAACTAACCTCCTGAAACCTGTTCCGGCTCCGGCTCAAGGACTAGGCTATAAGTCTTCCCCTAGGGTCCCTTGGCTACTGGGCAGTCCCGAATCTGATGGATGGCAGACCCACAAGCTAAACACTGCCCTAACCTCTTCCTACAGACGACGAATTCATGCCCTGGTCTTCCGCAGAAAGAACATATAGCTCCCTTCTGCTGCTGCTGCTGATGTCGGGGTCCCGGGGCTCTAACTGGCGGGGTCTGATAATGTGGTGTAGGGGGACGGTAAGTCTGCTGGGGTGGCGTCGGCGCTCTCTGCTGGAAAGCCTGACGCTTGGACGGACCCTCATGGTGTACAGAAGCCGACCTCTTGCTAGACAGAAGATGCTCCTCAATGCTCCGAGCTAACTCTAGGCTCTGGTAATAGTCAGTCGTACCGTTCGCCACTATAAGAATGCCAATGTCTGGAACTAGACCATGGCAAAACCTACGGGTCATCTCCTTTGGATCAACAACCAGACTAGGAGCAAAACGGCTCAGGCGACTAAACTCTCCCGCATAATCATCAACAGAACGGTTCTCCTGCTGGATGTTCTGGAATCGTAGCCCCATGGCGGCTCTAGCAGTGGTCGAGAAGAATTTCTTCTTGAACTGGGTCTTGAACTGGTCCCAGGTGGCTCTACCTCTCGCGAACAACGGCTCATTCCTGAACCAGACTCCGGCTAAGTCTATCAGCAGAAATCCTGCTGCCTCGACCTGAAGGTCATCCGGCATCCTAACTCCCAGAAGCTTCCTCTCTACAGAATCTAGCCTGTCATCAGCTACTACTATGCCCTCAGTCCCTGAGAACTCCTTGGGATTCAGACCCATGAAGTCCTTGATCGTCCCCGCTTTCTGCCGTGGCTCTACATGTGGTGGGACCACGGGACGTCCCTCAGAACGCTCCATGCTCTGGCGGAGTAGGGTAGTCTGCTCCTGATGGGTTTTTAGGAACCCCTGGATCAGTGTGAGCAGCTGGGTCCTGTCGTGTGTGACGGAAGCCTGGGTGGGTATAGTGATAGGGGGTGGTGGAAGTATCGGGGCCTGCTGGGACTGGGATGTGGAAGGTGGTATCTGGGTCTGTGGATCTGTGGAGTGGGGAAATGTGGTAGGTGGAGGTGTATCAGTCAACCGGTCAGCTGACTGGATATGGAGGGCCCCATTCTCGGGGGTAACATACTGGGACGAACGAGTAAGCACCATATAAATTACACATAAAAAGACTTATAAGGACTTGTCTAAAGTAAGCAATCATATGCAAGAAAATCTAATTTATAATAGCAAACATGTGATGTATTTCCAATGTTGCAATCCTGGCATTCCTCTAGGTGTTCTAAACGTCTTTCCTAATGTTGTCTAATTACCTTTAGTTCCTAATTGCAGGCATGTTTGGTACAATAACGTAACCAAACAATTTAGTCAGGACCTTGCATGGGCCGCCAAAAAAACATATCACGACCCGTTACCCAAATTGTTGGGCCGGGCCGAGCCATGTCCAGCCTACGCTTAAGATAAAGCGCAGTAAGCTGTTCTAGAGATAACAAGACAAGACTAAATGTGCTAACAGTTCTATAAGTGAAGAAGAATCATAAATGCTCCAAACATAAAAGTCGTCGTATATAGTGAAATATCCAAGTACAAGTAAACTGAAATGTAAAACTGGATACATGTCCAGTTACAAAATGATATAGTCTAATACATGACTACACTAAGTATCCCAAGCAGCTAAGCAAACTAGACGAGTCTTCCCGCAGGAACATCCTCGTATGGCAAAACCGGGTCCTCGGCAGTGACTCCATAATACGAATCACAGAGCAACTCCTCCTCAGTAAGTATACCTACAACGTTATCCTGTCAGGACGGGAGCAAGTACTAAATCTAGCAAACTAGCATATGAAACATGGAAATGAACATGAGAATGAACATGTGAGAAATAACTGGAAAGCATGACATCACACAGTCTATCATGGCAAGGACACATATGTCATAAAGACAGATATATATGTAATGTTTAAAACTGTAGCAGGTACGTGATCGGTCAACAGGTGTATAATGTACTGAGGCACATGTAAATAAAATGTACATACCTACAAGTGTAAAGACGATATATGTACACACGTACAAATACAGCTTGGAGAGTAAGGCCTACGGCGCAGTATCATATAAAATATAACTTTGCTGGGTACTGAAGAGGGGGTATGATCACGTACTCTACTATCAGTTTCCCCATAACCCATATTCTAATCATGTGAGAGATACATCAAGACTGTTGTAAGCATGGTAGTAACTGAAAGTACAACATGTAGAGATCTAACTTGCTACCCCAAGGATCAGCATGTAACATGGTGGGGTTTGCAGTTCATTTTATGTGACAATATGTAAAGTTCGTAGAAAGTACTTGCCTCTAGCAAAGCAAAACAAAACAAGCTGTGATAACAATGCTATGGATATCTGGTAGCTCGTCACTGTAGAAGTAAAATATAATAACTTAGTTTTACACTAAGCTAAATCACTAGGACACTAATTGGTGCGACACGACTTGTGACTGGGCACCTAGCCAAAATGATGACTTGGCATAGGAGACCAATGTGGGGTGACACACTATGTTAACTAACTTTCTAGGGTCTTTACACTAGTGAGGGATGGGGTTCAACACGACTAAAACTCCAAATAACACAAAAAGCTACAAGTCGTAATTAATCAATAAATAAATCAAAAGATCATTATGTTCTAACAATTTTAGAGATAGGCAAAAAGCCTAGTTTTTCTTAAAGCAAAGTACTGAAGTGATCCTTGTTAATCATAGAAATTTATTATAATTTTTTTGGAATTTATTATCCAGTACAAATATTTTATAAAAATTAGTTTTCCTAAGTATACAGAAAATGAGTTTTGGTTTCATATGCCAAACTAGTGGCAAAACAGTAAATTAAATGCTACAAAAATTATACTAAATTAGCTAACTTAACAAAGTATCTAAAAACTATTTTTCCATAATTTTAGCAATACTTTAAGTATTTTTAGAAAATCAAAAACAGCAATGCACACAATAATTAATTATCTGCGTATTTTGTCCATGTATATAATTTGAACCAAAGTTCAAATACAGGACCCAAGGCCATGAATCAAGTCCAATATGACTTGTACAGGTCTTGAATGTGTGAAAACACATTTGAGCCCAAATACCCATGCTAGACTTGGACACCAAATGGTTACAGTAATTTAAATACTACAAAAATATAATTTGGTAATAGTCAAAATAAATATTATTATTTTAATAGGGTAAAGTTTTACATAGTAACTTATAAAAGTATGAACATTATTTTATATAAATAATTTACACTAAGCTAAGAAAAATTTACATAGGAACTAATATATATATATATATAAATATAGGGATATTTACATATATAGGAAAATGCTCAACTATATTATATATATATATACAAATATATGTATATATACATACATATAAGAAATACTCAACTATATAATATATATATATATATATACAAAATTAATGTATACATATACATATAATAGTATATATATGATAATATATATACACAAAGAAATATATATACATAAATATATATGTATACATAAGACATATATATATATATATACATACATAAAATAATAAAGTATATATATATATATATATATATATATAAAAACAGCAACTATATATACCTAAATATAGTATATATATTAATACATATATATATACAAAAATATATATATACATATATATAATAATAGATATATATATAAAAGAAAAAGGAAAAAGGAAAAGAAAAAGAAAAAGGAAAAGAAACAAGGAAACGGGGGCTCGAACCTGAGCCAGCGGGGGGGGGGGGGATTTAATACTGCAGCCGCTGGCCAGTGGGCCATTTGGCCCGTTTGTTAGAAATAGGTTTTTAATTCATTTATTTAGGTTAGAAATAAATAACATGAAAAAAAATAATAAAACTCGACCCTGTGTCCGGACAGTTTGGGACACAGAGTCAGCTTGTCCGTGCTATGCACGATACGCACGAGCGTCCATCTACGAGTCCGAGTATGGGACGAGGGTCCCCGTGTCCTGGCGAACCACATACGTGGGTTCGAGACACGTACGACACGGTTTGAGTCATGCTACTCACGTGTCCGATCTGGGAAGGGGGTTTCGAACGAGCTGGACGGCGGTGGAGGCGTCGTGGCGGTGGCGGAGTGGTGGCGCTGGGGTCGGAGTGACAGGGCGAGTCGAATGGTGGTGGTGGTTGGCGGTGGTGCTCGGCGTAGGGGCGGCGCTGGGGGTCGCCGGAGTTAGGGTTAGGTTTAGGAGTTCGTCGGGGAAGAGCGGGGCAGCGGTTAGTCGTGGAGGAGATTTAGGGTTAGGGTTTAGTTCAGGGGAAGAGGGGGAGTGTTTTATAGGAAAAGAGGGCGGTGGGGGCAGCCGGGTTCGGCGTGGGCAGCGTCGGTGAGTCGGTCGGGGCAGCGTCGAGTCAGAGGAGAGAGAGAGTGACTGGTTAGGGGGAGGTTTTCGGTAGTTTGCAATAGGCCCCCTAGGTTTTAGGATAATTATAAATAGGTCCTCCCAGTATGTAAATGCAATAAATAAATTGCATTCCACATATCAAAACAATTCAATAATTTCATAATGACAATAAAACATTTAAATAAATTGCAAAACGATATTAAAATAATTTAGAAAAATTGTAAACCAATATTTTTGTATTTAAAAACTCATTTAAAATTCATTTATAAATTCTAGAAAATTCCTAAAATCATATTAAATTATTTTAAAACCAATAATGACATTTAATAATTAATTAACACTAGTTTAAATTTTTTTGAAAAATCAGGGGCTTACAGGCGCAACTAAGGATTTTGTTTGGATTGCGCCTGCGCACAACTCACGAAGCGTACATGACGGCTGTCCACCAACATCCCTTGAGCAGCACAATTCACGAGATTCGAAGAGATTTTCCTCGTTCACTGTTGTGTCAGTTGTCAGTATTGTTAGGTAATGATGACCATTAAGTGTCAGATGCCACGTAGGTTTTGGCACAAAAAGACTGGATACAGTATGATATCAGGCGCAACCTGATCAGTGACGTAGTCTGTTCTCTGAGCTTCATATCAGTGGCGCAACCTAATTTTTGGGGCACAATTTGATCACTGATTAGTATGTTCAGGGGCCAACTTGATTTTTAGGCTCTACAGCACATAAGCAAACACTAAACATAATATCGAGATGACTAGCAGTTAAATACAATAGACTACCAATCATACCTTGATACTTACGTTGATCAACCGATTTGCTACTTTTATTAGGATCCAACTTTGTTGTAATAGCCATAGGAGTGCTTATAGGTTTGATGTCATCAAGCTCAAACCTTTTTTTGCATATCCTTGTTATACTTTGACTGATCGATGAAGACGCCTTGAGAGAATTGTTTGACATACAGTCCAAGGAAGTAGTTGAGCTCCCCTATCATGCTCATCTCAAATTCGTTCTGCTTGCACTTGGCAAATTTTTTACATAGACCCTCATTAGTACCCAAATATGATAGATTTGTACTAACAAAATAGTGTCATCAAAAGATTTTATCAAAAGTGTAGTATAAATTTTCATTTTTGAAAAACCTTTATCAAGTAAGAAAGTACTAAGGCATTCATACCAAGCTCGAGGAGCTTGTTTGAGGCTATAAAGAGCTTTCTTAAGTTTAAAAACATGGTTGAGAAATTTGTGATTTTCAAAACTAGGGGGTTGCTTGACAAAAACCTCTTCTTTAATAAAACCATTTAGAAATGCACTTTTCACATCTATTTGAAAAAGTTTAAAACTTTAAAAAATTTCAAAGGCACAAACCATCTGAATAGATTCAAGTCATGCAACAGGAGCATACGTCTCATCGTAGTCGATACCCTTCTCTTGGTTGTTTTCTTGAGCTAGGAGACGAGCCTTGTTGCGAGTGACCGAACCGTCCTTATTAAATTAGTTGGGAAAACCCATTTGGTACCAATAATTGAATGATCAGCAGGTCTAGGAACAAGTTTCCAAATCTAATTTCGTTCGAATTGGTTGAGTTCTTCTTGCTTTGCAGATATCCAAAATTTATTGTTGAAAGCTTTTAAAACATTTTTAGGTTCAATTTGAGAAATAAAAGGAGTGCTAGCAATAGAATCTCTTAAAGAAGATCGAGTAGATACCCCTTTCGATACCTCACCTATTACCAAGCTTTCTGGATGAGAAGGTTTGAATTGGAACTTCTTTGGTAAGCTCTCCAAAGAACTGGTTTCGGGTGGTGTATCCACTGGAGTGGAAGTTGATGGTTCATCATCATCAGGTATGATAGTTGTACTATTGTCCTCATTAAAAGTTACGTTAGTGACTCTTCAATAATCATGTTGCATTTGTTGAACACTCTATATCCCTTACTCTTGGCCGCATAACCAAAAAGAATACCTTCGTCAGCTTTGGCATCAAACTTGCTAAAGTTGTCTTTGGTATTCAGGATAAAGCAGCGACAACCAAACACTCAAAAATAAGAAACATTTGGAGTTCTACCAAACCAAAGCTCATAGGGTGTTTTCTTGGAAATAGGTCAAATAAAAATCATATTCAAAACATGGCAAGCTGTGCTGACAGCTTCTCCTCAAAAATATTTTGAAGAAGAAAATTGATTCAGTATGACTCTAGCCATATCGCCAAGTGTCCTATTCTTCCGCTCTATAACACCATTTTGTTGAGGAGTTCAAGGACAAGAAAACTAATGATTAAAGTAGTTTAAATGACAAAACATTTTAAAATCAGAGTTTTTGAATTCGCCACCATGATCACTTTGGATACGAGTTATCATGTAGCCTTTTTCATTTTGGATCTTTGTAGCAAAAATTTTGAAAACTGAAATGATATCAATTTTATTTGCAAGAAAGAAAACCCAAGTGAATCTTGAAAAGTCATCAACAATAATGAAAGCAAAGAGTTTCCCGTCAAGACTGGCTACTATACTAGGACCAAATAAATCAATATTGAGTAGTTACAAGGGTCTAGTAGTACTTACAGTGTTGATGGATTTAAAAGAAAATTTGGTAGCCTTATTCTTTTTACATTCGTCGCATATCGTGTCCTTTTTTAATGTGATTTCAGGCAATCCTCTTACTAGCTTCTTGGTAGATAGTCTTGATATGGTGTACATATTAGTATGACCAAGATGCTATTGCCATATTACCTTTCATCTTTGTGGGCGTAAAGGCATCTACCTGTACTTTTATTATTTCTAGATAGATAGAAGATATATAGGTTATCTTCTCTTATCCCTTCGAAAGCGATGTCTCCAGATGATCAATCATAGATAAAGCATTTAGTTTTACCGAAGTTAATATTATATCCATTATCAGCAAGATGACTAATGCTGAGCAGGTTATGCTTTAACTCGGTCACTAAACAAACATCCTTAATAATGAAAGAATGAGGATAACCAATTGTGTCATTACCTATAATATAGCCTTTCAGATTGTTACCGAAGGATACATATCCTTCCCTTTTTATCGGTAGTATTACGAATAGATTAGCATCTCCAGCCATATGTTGTGAGCACCCACTATCAAGAATCTATTTGTTTCTAGTTTGAGAAGGATTGTCCACCTACACCACGAGTAGATGTGACCGTTGTTACCCAGATTCATGTGGGTCCCGAATAGTTAGTCTTCGTACCCATGCATATAGATTAATAACCACTAGTTTTCTAATTCTACACTGTGGTGATATGTGTCCATGTAAACCACAGTAAGTAAATGTAGCATACATATTTGTGTTGGGTGCACGATGATAGTGATGTCTATATGTGGGTATATGATGATGATAACTACGTGTAACAACAGGACAATTATAGTAACTATGTACAGCAGCAAGGTGATAATATGATTTACGTATGGGAGTTCTATGTGCTGCATGGGAGTAGTTGTACATAAAGGCATGTTTTTGTGTGGTATATGGATGAGTGTTCTTGTAATGACGTGCTCCATTGTATTGAGCCGTCTGGTGTTTAGTTTAAGTGTTATGATTATGAGACGAAGTTTGAGGTTGAATAACCTGTTTACCCAGTGTAATATCTAATTTCTTAGAGGCATCATGCAACTCATCACATTTAGCATTAACACCATTTATTCTACCAGTAGCAATCTTGTACCTGTTCTTCTTTTCAGCAAGCTCTTTATTGAGTGCTGAGATATCTCGTGCTAGTTATTCAATAATAGATTCGATATCGTGTAAGTTTAACATAAGCTTGGATACCTCCTCGGCGTCCTCTGCGGGAGGAGTGTCTCTAATATTATCTAATAAGCATGAAAGTCTATGGATCTCAGCTTCATGAGCCTTGATTTTATCTTTAGCATGTTAATATTTCTTATTAACCTTTTTGTGGTCTTCGAGTAGAGCACTAAAGGCATCACCTAATTCATCAAAAAAATCGTCAAGATAATCATTTACCTTATCTGAAGTTGCCATTAGGCAGACGTTTTTTGTGTCTCACAGAGAGTCCTCTTCTTCGTCTGAGTCACTGGCCTCGCTTCGTGCCAGATGCTAGTGTTGGCATATTTCCTTGAGGTTGGCTTCTTGTACGACTTTTCATATCTGCTTCCTTTCTTTGCTAAAGGACAATATTTTCTGACTTGTCCCGTCTTCTTGTATCTGAAGCAGGTGGGTTCTTCCTCATCGTCTTTTTGTTCCTTCTTCCTTTGGTTGAAGCGTAGGAACTTCTTGAAATTTTGAACCTTGAGTGCTTGATCGTCAGCTTCAAAATCGTGGTCACTGTTTTTTCTGAAATGGCGTTGAGCTCTTAAGGCAATTTTTTTTTCTTTTGGAGCAGTTTCTTCAAAATCTTTGAAGTCGAGCTCATGCATCATCATCTTGCCCATCAGTGTTTCTACTGACAAAGTCGTAAGATCATTTCCTTCGATAATTATCGTGACCTTGGGTTTCCAGATCTTCGGAAATCCTCTTAGCACTTTGCGTATCTTCTCATGGCTGGAATGTATATTACCAAGGGAAGATAGAGGGTTGACGATGTCGAGGAATCTGGTGAACATCTGAGTAATCCTCTCATTTGGCTTCAATTTGAATGTCTCATATTATTGTGTCAGACGGCTGATCTTTGATTCTTTAACCTGTGTGGTTCTTTCATGATTCACCTCCAGAAGCCTCCATACTTCGTGTGAGGTAGAGCATGTAGAGGCCCTGTTGAATTCAGTCATGTCTATTACACAGAAGAGAGCATTAATAGCCCTAGCATCTAAACTTACCTATTTCATTTCCTGGTCAGAATGTTTGTCATGGTGTTTTCAACAAGAGTCCCCTCGACAGCTATTCTGGCAGGCTTCTTGTAACCATCAGTGACGATGGTCCATAGATCAAAGTCTAGAGACTTGAGATAAAAACTCAACCTAGTTTTCAAATAGGTCTAGTTAGTTCCGTCAAATAAGGGTGGCCTATTTGTTGACTGTCCCTCACCATAGTTGGAAAAAGGTAGGTTGTGTGGTTGCCATACATCAGCTCTAGGATGTTAATCCAATATAAGAGAGCATAGCTCTAATACCAATTGAAGTACGTATAGACAATTTTATAGGGGGTAAATAGTATATGTGCCGATAATATCCAATTAAAAATTTAACTTAATTCAATTCCAACCAATAGAAATAATAATCAGATTATAAGTGCGAAATATAAATAGAGATTAGAGAAGCATATGCAGACACAACAGTTTTAAACCTGGTTTTCCTCGTGGAGGACTAGTCCAGACCTGAGAACTCTAGCCCAGGATTGAAATCCACTATTTGTAAAATAGCGTACAACCACGTGCCTTTACTCAGAAGAGCACGACAACTTCTTACAGATTCGTAGATGGCAAAACCTGGAATTATCCACGTGACTTCTTTTGAAACTCTTGCACACAAACTTCTAGTTGATTCGCACAAAGCACCTTGGGGGCTTGGAATGTTTTGTGGCTAGTTAGATGAGAAGAATAAGCTCTAAAATGTATAGGCTATAGGAGTAGAGAATATGAGAAGATTGGAGGATTAAAAATGAGAGAAATCAAGGCCTATATATACTAGTCCAGAGAGGCAGATTTCGGCCATAACTCTATCCCAAAATTTTAAATATTTAGCCGTAGGACAACTAGTAGCCAGCAAGCCCTAAAAATTAGCTCCTAATTTTAAGGGACAGAGTTCAGCCCGAACTCTGTGTGGGGTAGAGTTCGACCCAAACTCTGTCTCCTATGGGATAGAAAGTTAAAATGGGCTATTTGGGCTTGACAAGTTTTGGTGTTTGTTTGGTGGAGCTTTGGGTTTTAAGTCTAGGGTTGAGATACTCAGTGTGACTCGACTTACTATAGCCTAGACTCAATATAAAGTAAAAATACAGACTCAGAGTACAAGTAATAGAAGCACTGTCGAAGCAATCATCGATGATGTCTGTCTTGAACTGATATGTAATTATGTTCTGTTTTGGAGATTGATGTGTCAAGTTGGATTATAACAGATATCATCTTTTTAATTACCAAGATTAGGTTGACTGCGATCCAATTTGGGTCAACAATTGTTATTTACATATAGGCATCTTCCTGCATAGTTAGCATCTTTTGACAGATAGAAAATAAGGATATTGTCTTCTTTTATACCTTCAAATATGATATTTTTTGTAGTCCTTTAATATATGGAACATTTGCCTTTGACGAAGTTAATGCCATAACAATGATCAACAAGATAACTTATACTGAGTAGATTACATTTTAGTTTCATAACTAGACAAACGTCCTTGATGACATGATAACACTTATACCGGTCATATGTCTTAGCAGCCGCTATCGAGAATCCACTTGATCCAAGCCTGAAAAGGAGGTTCTACTAACAAAAACAATTATAAATGTAACATTAGGTACCCATTTTTTTGTGGGTCATGTTGTGTTAGTTTTTGGTACCCATGCATAAACGTTTGTACCTACCAACATTCTAGTTCTAAATAATCTAGAAATATGCCCTTTTCTTCCGTAGTAGTGACATATAACAAGGTTGTTGGTGCTAGGTATAGGATGATATGTCTGTTTACATGAAGTCACTCTATAATCTATGAGGTTATCTATTGTAGAATGCATAATTATATGGCATGGTATGTTGTGATTTGCATGCATAATGATGAGATTTGGATTGGTGCGTTCGGTATGTATGATGAGATCTATTATCCTTTCGTGGATAAGTCTTATTATGTTTGCTCACTTACTTTGCTACGTTTCTTGTATTAGGTTGGATAATAGATTGTTCAACCATTTTACCCAATCTAGTATCTAACCTTTTAGAAGTAGCACATATTTTATCATATTTAGTAGTCAAAGCATCTATTCTAAGACTAGCTATACGATACTTCTTCTTTTCGGATTCAAGTACCTCCTTGAGTTGGACACGATCGCTCCCGCTTTTCGGGATACGATTACGAAGCCAAGTCTAGCCTATGCAGCAACATCAGCAGTTGTACGTTGTTTAGGTCTCAATTGTTAGGGCTATATACTAAAAGCATCACTTTTGTAGTAACTTTATTTCCTTAAATTTTGAATAAGAATCATATGGACAAATGTTTGCATATTATATTTGTTGCAAGTATTAATACAAGTGGCTGATATTGTTTATTATAGATAATATGGTGTATGGTGTCTAATATGGTGTATGGTGTCACACTGAAGATCATATTATTTTTTTCTATGAAATATATAAATAGTTCACAACCTAGATGGACTTGGACAATCTATTGAAAAGGTTGTAATATAATCTTGTACTAGTCTATCTTGATTATAGGTTTATATTGGTACACTTTGTGTGTATTGAACATGACCACTTATGGTTGTTATCTTTGTACTGACTTCATAAGAGAACAGACACCTTTGTTATTATCGATGCTTGCGCTGTTAATCCGGATATAATAACAAACATGTATACGCAATATGCATCACATTGACTCATGAAAGAGTGAGATTCAGTATGGGTCAACAATCTCTATGAATAGGGTAATAATATTGTATGTATGATGGGTTGTGATTATAAAAGGAATCCATGTCTCGATACGTCGGGTTTATGATGTCCACTTAAAGAGCTCATAAGGAATCCATGTCTCGATAAAAGATGTCGATCAATATAGTTGTCAGTAACTTACTTTGATCGAAGGATATTCAATATCTTAACATGGGGAGCCAAATAAGCATATAATAAAAGGAGCCCATAAACATAATTTATGATTCGAAAGGTAGTACAACAATAGCTCTTTAGTGGACCGAGCTATTGTTAATGGGCTTGGCTTGTGTGTTCGGACTGAGCACGAGATACCCAAATCCGTTAGGAGACCTAACCCTAATTTCTTCTCATGGTCTCTGTCGTAGCCTTATATATATCCTCTACTCTCCGGTCACCATATTTTTATCAGAAATAAGAAGCTCTTTCTCTAAATTTATGATTCACGTAAGGTGAGAAATGGTGGGCCGCTACGGAAAATAAATGGTTAGAAAATCGTCGCTCACACGACGTCCAACCCGGAGAAGGAATACGTGCAAAAGATCTCGGGGTCGTGACTGCTCGAGATTACTAGGAACTGTTGCCTTCTTCCCACCGATTGTATAATTCGTGAACCCCACCTAGTTTCCTCTTAAGAATGGTTAGAACATGTCTTAGTTCTTCTAAACTTCTATCGATTATTACGAACACTAAACTAAGGGTTCTGGGAATTCCCAGTTCCATCATCAATGTCAATCTCAAATACATTAAAACAAATTTGATTGCTCATTCACAATAATTGTTTTATTTACATATCCAATAATACAACAAAAATAAATTTTGGGAACAAAGCTGCTAAACATTTAAATAAAATAACTATCTAAGCTATCTAGAATCTAAGCTCAACCTGCAAGCTCTTTATCTTCCCCGTATGGTCCTTAGCGCAAAAGTAGGAAGTATGCGAGTCACCTGCAACGACCCATTCAAGAAAGGAGCAAAGTACAATCTTATTATATTTATGTAACTTGATATAAAATAAGCTAGACAAGTAAAGATGTAGTAGAGAATAAAGAATACACATACATGAACTGGAAAAAATAAACATATACAAAAAATAACTAGAAAGAACATGTATGACAACTAGCAATAAACATATACAAGTAAAACAGATAGTGTGTTTGAAATACTTTTCGATATGTGACGGCTTGGGTTAATACGGCACTTCAGAGATGGCCATCCATAATAAAAAGATACGGCTAACCCATACATAAGGTGTATGACTTAGCTATCCACCATAATAATCATTCAACTTTGTTCACATACCTACTGAGTATTTACCCTCCCGACTCACACAATCAAGCCTATTGTATCATAATTGTGTCTCAATTTGGTACTCAATGAAACACAGTGAAAGCATTATAATACAATAAGCACATAAAGCAATAATGTACTTTCCGCAAGTTAAGTTGCAGTTGCTGTGTGACATGATCATGTTGGCACAATTTAGGTCAAAAGCTATAGTCATAATCGGTCTAAAGAGATAATAATGTCAAGATCCATGACATCGAATGATTTCCAGATAAGTAGATAAACTCCAAATTCGTCGTTATTGCTAATCATGAACAAATCGGTAAATTATTGGTAAAATCTGAGTTCAACAAATAAAATAAAATATTAACCGATTTTATGAATTCCTAAGAAATTTATATGTCGTAGATCTTCATGTCACATTTCCATAACTTTTAACGGGTTGGAAAACGGATTTCAGGATCTCACAGAATCTCAAAATCTGTACAACGCATCGATTTTCGAACAATTGACACTCAAATAAATCTCCAAAAATTCATGTAAATAATTACGAAAAAATAGATTTGGAAAGCTAACCTCGATACGGTTATAATAAAAAAATTGAGGTCAAACTAAGTACGGAGTTGGTCGCAACGGCTTCTCGAAGTTGTTATAGCTTAAAAAATGTGGCCAAATTTATGACAAATTTTGGCCTATTTCGGACGAAAACAGAGGAATTTTGGAAAAGAAAATATGAAAGATGACATAGGGTCAATAGGTTTATATAGGTGATAGTCATTACTAAATTAGGATTAGATTGGAAGAGTTTTGGATTTGTTAGAAGAATAAGTTTTACTTAAATAGATGGAGATTGACCCATAATTTCCTAATTTGGAAGGGTCAAGAATCTAATGAATAAATCATTCCATTAAATTCAAATCAAATCAATCTCAAGACTATATAGATAAAATCTCCATCCATAATTGATCATAATAATGATTGAATTTTTTGGAGAAAGCAAAGGGAGGCTTCCCTTTATATAAGAGATGGAAGATTTCCTAAATAAGGAAGTAATAGATTCAATGAATTAAATCCTTCCATGAATTGAATTAGATTTGAACCAATCCCAATCCCAATCCCAATCCATAATTGTAGAAGCTTTAAAATGCTAAAAGAATGCTCTACATTATTAGAAATAGTGCAAGGCCATACCATCAGATATTGTCCAGCATCAAATAGCACACGACATTATATGGCGCTGGACATTAAATGGCACCTGACTACCACGTGTAAGCTCCCTCGAGAAACTAAGTCATTAGGCATGATGACTGACGACACAATAGTCGAGAAACATCCTTTCGAATCCCGAGCACGTGATGCTCACGGAAGATCATGTCAGACCGATCATAATGTGTTTTGTTAGTTATCGTGTGCCATTTATCAATGGTAAGTAGTCAATTCTTCACATAATCAATACTCAGCACATTTCACAATTAGCTCTCCTCAACACCATGTGGCATTTATTACCTGGCACCAATCAATCAATCATCATCAGAAGCAATTAGATGATGTGGTCTGTATGCCACTAATTTTGAAGAACGTACACGCAACACTGCCCACGACCAAGCACACTTCTCTCACAGAATGCCACGTGTCCCTGTATACACACACAAAAATAAGAAGAAATATTGTCTTTTCTTTATTGGCACAAGATACCACAAATCGAGTACGCCTGAGAGATCCTGCGCTGAGGATCCCCGAGTACAAAAAAGAATTCTGGGAAATGGGACGATGGAGATCGAGCGGTAGTTGCTCCTTTGCTCCATTGACACTCCGATTACAAAATATGAGAAAACCTAAAAAAAATTCTAACTCTCGGCTCACTTGTAAGAAGTACAGTAATTTGGCTTTTGAAAATGCTCTACGTTCTGTCTTTTGAAGAGGGATTAGACCCCTTTTTATAGTCGTTCTTGAGCTGGAATGATGTTACATGCCCACATGAGAAAACATGCTGGTTTTTATGTGGGCGCATGGTCCTTCTTTGGGTGCATAGGAGGTAGGCGCATGCAGGCTACATGATCGTAGGCTAGTCATGGTGCTGACGTAGCTGCATGCTTCGGTGCATGATTACTCGTGGAGACTGACGTGGATGTACGCTTCGGTGCTGTTTTGATCGTGGCTTTGACCGAGTCAGGGGGTGTTCTAGCTTGGGCGTATAGCCTATAACAGGACTATGCACCCTCCTTCTGGGGAGCTTGTCTTGGGCGCATAGAACTTCACAGGGTTACTTAGGCGTATAGAGCTTCAAAGGGTGACTTAGGTGCATAGAGCTTCACTGGGTGACTTGGGCGCATAGAGTTTCACAGGGGCGCATATGTCATCATAGGCTTGGGTGCATAAGCCTTCTTTGCTAAAATTTTTATTCTTCTACAAGACCCCCTTCAAAGTTTTTGATACTTGAACAAGTTCGAAATACTTTAAAAGAAGCATGGACCGTCTACTCGTGATGCAGTGGGCGCATAACACGGCTCTCTCTTTGGGCTCATAGAGTTTGGCCAGCCTGTCAAAGAGACGGTCGTTGAGATTTTCCTCGAAAATCTAAACTGACAGATTCATCGGGGTAGAATTTGAAGAGGTCCATCCTTCATACGTTGTCTATGTCAGCAAGTGGCAGTCGCATAGTGTACAAGAGGCTGGATCTTCACGTGGGCGTATAAGCTATGGAGGGCACATAAGCTATGGTGGGCGCATAGTACGTAATAGGCGCATAGGCACATAGAAAATAATAGGCACATAAGAAGTGGCCCCTGCCTATAAATTGGTTTGAGAGAGAGAGAAAGTTCATTATTCACATTTCTCTTTAGAACTTTCAAAAAGACTCTTCATCTCCTTTCTTTACGAACCATGTCTCCCATGGTCGTCCAGAGATCTGCGAAGGGCAAGGGGGCTGCACCCAGTGGTTCTCCTCCTGCAGCAGCGTCCTCGCCAGTCCAGGACCCAATTCTGGGTGATGGCACGCCTTAAAAAACAAGGTCTCGAGCATTAATTTATGTCTCTCAGACTTTTTTTCTGCCTGGGCGCATGTGCCTAAGGCAACATACTTTTGTGAGCATTCTTATGCGCCAACAGAAGTCATACGCCAACACGATAGTGTGCTATGCGCCAATATGTTGTTATGTTATGTGCCCACATGCTATTTTATGTTATGCGCCCACATAAATGTTGTACGTTATGTGCCCACATGACCCTTTGGGTGCATAGCCCTTTGGGCGTATAGCTCTCTGGGCGCATAAAAGTCTTTCAGGACTTAGTTTTTCCTGCGGATTCTGAGTCTGACTTTCTCTTCTATCCTTGCAGTTAACATGTTTGTCCCGGAGCTTGAGGGAATCCCCTTCGGCTCTGCTTATCAAGTCCTCGGTACCAGTCTCATAACAAATATGATCAGCAAGGTTCAAGCCACGATCATACAAAACAAGCCTACGGAATAGACACTCGCCATACTTGAACAGGATAAGACCTTCATGAGGCAGTTGATTAACGATGAAAAGTTCTTGCTTAGAGGGGTACATCGTTTTAAGAAGCCGTACTTCCTGTTCGGTGAGAGTGTAGGGTTTGAAGAAGGCGAGACCATACGCTTGAGAAACCCAATGGTGATCCGTCCGAACAATCATAGGATATGGCTACCGTCGATGGAGCGTCTGTGTCCTTTATCTCCTTTTACTGTCTTAGCCATGCGACGACAGATGAAGTGGAAGCTAACTCATGAAATCCCCGGGGTCATCTCCGGAAGAATGCATTTCTACTCAGGTGATCGAAAGAAGGACACCTTCAAGTGTGTCCGGGGCTCTGTATCCTACTCTACGGGAGGACTACAACGTGGTGTCGTAGTGAACGACATTCTGACTAACCTCTATCCTTATGCCGCTTACACGCTTCACAATTTGATGATGACGGGGGATGTGTCGTATCCTGCAGGAAAGATGTGGATGGAAGGCTGGAGGTATCCATCTTCATTCTGGAGCAGCCTTACTGGCTGGGTGCTTTTCACGTAAGAAGCCACCCTGAAGACTGCTGGCCTTTACTGTGCTATTAGGGCCACTCAATATGGTGTAAGGATTAACATGCCAATGTTTGCCTCTTTGGTAGAGTAATATAACCTTCACACATGTACCTTCTTTACTTTGGGTGTGGAGATGGGATTGGCTCTCCACGAGATGCAGAAAGTGACGAATCTTCCCTCGGGCAAGGAGCCACATGAAGAGTATATGCATTGTGATGAAGAGCTCCGAGACCTGCAGAATGAAAACTCCGGGATGATTGATGTATACAAGGAATTACTCTGCCACCTCCTTATCTGTCATACGATTAATAAGAAAGGGAGGACCGAGGGGGCCAATCCTCACACGAGAGCTTAGATGGGCTACGTCTTCGTTCAAGGAGAAGGGGAAGATCTGACCTTCTTTTCAATTTTAAAGCCTATTACCAAGTCTGATAAAGAAGTCCGGATGATAGATTATGATACGACGGATACTACGAACAGCGATGATCCTAAGCCCCCGATTGGCCACTACTTCCATCAAGCCGAACATCCGTTGTTAGTAAAAGTTATGCTAGCAGCTTTCTTAATGATCTGGCTTCGTGACTGCATATTCCCTGGAGGTTCAGGGTCCATTGAGAGAATAAGCCGGGGTATGATGCTTTCGGCAATAAAACTGGCATTTGGATACTGTCTTGTATTGTTTCCCGCGATGGTCTGTGCCACTAGACGGGGTCTACGGGATTTTGTTAGGAATACGGTGACTCCTAACGGCAGGGCCAACTTTGCCCGGACCGAACTTCCGTATCATTTTCTAATGGGGTGGCTGCTACTGTATTGTCCTACCCTAATGAATGCTGGGCCGGTGGCAGATTCTTTGGCAGGAGACGCCTTTCTTTATAGGTTTCGTGATACGGATTGGACAGTCACCGATGTACCTGCTTGTAGAAAGGCTTTCAGCTTCTTGCTGAACTATAAATTTTTTAGAGTATCCCCTCCGTCCGGCAGCGGTAATGTGGGAGATATCTTGGTGGATGAGGGAGTTCATGCCACTATTTTTTACTGCTGGGGCATTTCACTGGCTTTAGTGTATTAGACCATGGCATCTGGTGCTCCGAAACAGGAATCATGCCAATATGGAGCCATATCTGCCGAGCCGTTTCGGATGTCAGTTTGGCTACAGCCAGCTCCTCTTGGGAAATGCTAGCCGGCATTTGGACTCGATAGACAACTTGATTGAAGGGGCGCGTTCTTGGATGTATTACAATGTAAAACCCCTAAATTTCTACTATTTTTTCTAATAAATTTGATACCGACTTTTTTATTTATTTTGTATATTGTACGCCGCGTAGTTGCATTGTACGTCGCGTGCGAAATTTTATTTTTCGTAATTGCTCGACGAGTGCGAATATGTGCGAGCGTACATATTTTTGAAAGACATTTTTCTATTTTTATAGTTTCGAAGTAATATATATAATAATTATTTTTAGCTATCATACCAAGATTTTCAAGTTTATAACTTTATTTATAAAAATCCGTTGGTTGATACAGTTATAATGATAAATACTTTTCTTATAAAATGACATACTAGAAAAATATATTTATGTAAATATTATTTGTGATACATATATATTACGTAATTATTTATTAGTTATTTTTAAATAATAATCTAATTTTTGAGATTATTATTAATAGCATTTTTGGAAAACATATTTTGAAATTATGGTGACAATTTAAGTCTTGATTTGAATTTTGGATTTATTTAAATTAATATCTATATTTGGGATTTGAATTATCTTTTTTTTTTTAACTAAAGGATGTAAATTATTTAGATTTAAATTGATTTCAATTTGGATTGATTTAAATTAATAGATGAATTATCTAATTGGGTTTTAAATCTTCATAATCATTATCCAACTGGGAATTCCCACATACTATAAATAGGCAGGTACTCCTCCATATAAGTATTCTACAAATTACTCCAAATTCTATAACCCAAGTTTGTGCATCGTGTCCGTGTCCCCTATTCCCATCCACAATTTATCCCCTTATACAAGTACATTAATTTATCCTGCGTCCGACAACCCCGGACGTCAAAACTATTACGTGTCTCGCAGGACACCTCTTCCGACCCTCTCAGTTGTGTCGGACACACTCCGACAAAACCAAATCCCTACCCTAGTTCTACCTTAAACTCCGCCTCCTGAACACTATCGCCTTCCCACCAAACTCTTTCTCTTACCGACTCCTTGCATGGCCACCCCGCCTAGCTGCACCATTATGGCACCCTCACTGCCATCATCCCCGACCTCACCGTCGCCACATCCATCTCCACCTTTCTCCACCGAGGTCAGCCACACAACCACCATGACCATCACCATCTTTCTAACACCAGAACTCACCACCACGGCCACTCCGGACGGCAACCCAAAATACAACCACCATCACCACCATCCCATCTCTTTGCCTACAACCACCGCCAATGACCCTGGCCAGTGTCGCCGCGGCCATAGCCAATATCCCCACCATTGCAAAACAAATATAAGAAGAAGAGAACCACACAAAAACCTTAACCCTAAAACTCACCTCCACCACACGACCCAACCGCCGCCGCCGAGACCCCTTACTTTCCCCGTCGAGCGTCGTGCCTCTGGATCAAGCGCCGGCTTCCTGCGAACCGTCCAAACGCCGTGCACCACCGACGGAGATCCAACAATCCATCGTTCCCCTTCTTCCCTCTTCCTCACTCTCTTCCCCTTTCTGTTCTTTTTACTTTTTTTTCATCTCTCTCTCTCTCTCTCTCTCGAAACGAGAGAGAACAGTAACTGTACTGATAGTTTATAATAATAATAATTATTATTATTATCATTATTATTATTATTATTATTATTACTGTTATTAATATTATTAGTATTATTATCATTATTATTATTATTTTATTATTTTTATTTTCTGATGTATATGATATAACCTAAAAACATGCATATCTTGTAATCATAGTTTTTTTAATTTATTTATTCATTTTTGAGTAACTATACTATTAGTACTATTAACATATTTGTTGTAAAAGAAATTTATACTTTCAAAAATTTGGTAAAAAATATATCATGTTTTCTTATCTAAATAAATTGTAGCTTTTTAAAACCCTAGGAAAATCTACTTTGATCTAGTTAAAATAAATCACTACTTTGGTCTACAGAATTTTATTCTTTAACATAGATGATTTTGAGATTCCCAGATATTATATATATTTTTGAGTACTATAAAATATTTTCAAAATCGTATATAAATTAATTATCCAAATTCTTCCTATTATCGATCATTGTCCATGACTAATCCTAGATTCCTATTTCCTCGCCAAATCTATACTTCTCCCTATCAACCTAAACCAATTTAACCCTTCTGGACCCAATGGAACTGTCCGTGCCACCACCCGAGGTCACCATGTATAGTTGTTGCACCGAGTCGCAGTTCATACCACCGTAATTATCGTAGTGCACCAGGCGTCCTACCAGGCAAGACACCTTGCCATTTGTTGTTTATTTATTTTAGCTCATATTTCATGCATTCTTCTTTTTTTTATGCAAAATAAACTGTGATACATGGCATAACCTGTTAGAACTTACTGTTCATTTATATTTTCTGCTATGTATTATTTTTCTTACACATTCAACCTAGATTTAAGGAACCACCTTTGTGTGTTGCATTCATGGCCTTGACACGTTGTACCACAAAGTTGTGTGTCGCATATAGAACACGGACGTACGTGATTGGCTGGCCACTAGTACGTACAAGCCGTGCGATAGGAATAACCGCTTATAGGAGTTGCATGCAAGTTTGACTTAGCGGTTATAAAGGTTTTCTGTTATGGATACAACATAGTAGGCATCGGGCGGGAAGGACAATTCCTTAGCGTATGGGCTTCGATGCACTTTTCCTTGTAACCCGAAAGCTCCGCTGGAGATACGAGGTTGATGACCCATGATTACTGACGGCCACTGACGTTCTGCGGAACGTCATGCTCTTATTGATGGGGCCTCTGGTGCCCCAAAGGGGGACCATGCCGATCCTATTTAGCCATGGCCCATGCGTAGGAAAGATTGTTCTTAACTACATTTCACTTAGAACGGTTAGGCACCTTTATCCGTTAGGTATGAGTACTTTTGGTTTGAGTACATGTATCTGACCGTGGCTTGGAACAATAACTTGTCGCGGATTAGTTCGTCACATCTTGTCCTTGTTTGGTTGTAGGTGTGACATACTACATCGATAAGAAGGTATTGAACCTTGTTGGGGTCCGGATACCATATTGGATTCTTAGCATGGAAAGATACGTCACCGTAAATTAGTTTACCATCTCCTGTCCTTGTTTGGTTGGGGGGATCTACGCTCATTCAATAGGTGTGTATTGGACCATGTTATAATTCAATTGACTTATTTATTTGAGGAATATTTATTCAGTTTATATGGCATGATATTATGTGTCTTGTTACGTCCCTTTGAGGACCTGGTTATCTATCCAGGTGTGTGCTCTTGTCTTTTGTATGTGTTCTAGCTTTAGATGTGATCATCGCTATTTCTTCGAGGATGATTGCACTTGGATCGTCTTTGCTTCGCTCGCCAAATTTATTTCACTTCTCATGTATTTTCCTTTATTATTGGTAGTGGATTTGTCTCCGCCCAATATATTGTATCAAGACAATTCATTCTTATTATATAATATCTTTTATTTATTTATTTGTTTGGATGAGATTAGTTATGGTTCTACTATATTTTACAGCTTACGTATATTTATTATACGTCTGGCATGTCTACGTTTCTAGTCCTACGTATTTTGGGACTGGGGCGTTACATACAATACCGGGTGAACGGGAGCAATCTTTACTCTGACATCTGATACGCCTGAGACCCATCTATGCTATCTTGCCGCCAAATTTTATGTTCAGATTAATACTTTTTATCTACGGTATGATCGTGAACATAGCTTGAGATTGGGGACTCAGTTTGGCCTCCTTCCTACGAAAAAGGCACAAATGGGCCGTAAGAAAGAGAGTGATGTTCCCGCCGTGAAGTCAGTCGTAGTACCGCCCAATAGTGTCTCTAAAGGAGGACACGAAAGATTATAGTTCTTCTCCCCTCAATCCTTTTCAGAAGAGGAATTCAACTGAATTAGCCCCAGGAGCCAACTTTAAAGCAGAAGAAGAAAACTGTCACCCTGAGGAGAGCCAATGAAGTGGGTGCTGGCTCTCCTCCCTTGAGGAGTTCTTCCCGACAAACTGGAAGTGGTGGGACGGCGTCGTGGGCCGTTACTAATCGGGAGGTCGATCCCTTCCGAGACTCCATAACCGTTCTGGTCAAGCCTTTAGTAGCTTTCTCACCTTTGCGTTTGTCCTTTGTACAGGACCCTGAAGTAGAAGCTGAGGTAGGTTCCTTCTCATCTGAGGAGGTGGACGTGACAACAACGTTCCTTCTTTATCCTCGACCGACAAATGATGCTCAGCCTCCCCTATCCAAGGAGTCTGAATCAAAGGATGATCAGGCGAATGCCTAAATTATGGTGATGACCAGAGAGCCGGTCCTTATTTCGATATCTCTCTGGGGGTGATATCCAAAATCGGGGCCATACTGAGAGAGTTGGACGAGAATCAAGTCCAATCGAGCCATCCTCCTACGTGTATGTTATCTTTGCGCCTCTCTTCGGATGAGATTTTTTTACTTCGATTTTGTGTGCTCCTCGTAAGGCTGACCACGACTGTATATTCCCTTGTAGACAAGGGGAAGGAACCCCTCGCGAAGATAGCCCCAGGCATTGGGGCAGGGACAAAAGTTGTTACCGGCTTCTCCAAATTTGCTACTGCGGAGGGAGCTGTTAGTGAGCCGGTATTGGCTATAGAAGGCGAGGTTGAACAGCCTGTTGAGGGGGCTGTTGCTGGATCTGCTTCTATTCTGACTGGGATTATGGAAGATGTCAGGCATGATGCCGCTCTGGGCCTTGATATTGTTCTTCTTGAACAGTCTGGGCCTGCTCTTGGTTTTCCTGAAGCCAAGACTGATTATGTAGCCCAGGCTGGTGCCAAGCAACCCGAAGGTATAAAATTAAAACTCTTTCGCATTTCCCTCTTTTTTGGTCACTGATGTATATATATATATATATATATATATATATATATATATTTTTTTTTTTTTTTGTTAGGTTCGGCTTCTTGTCAGGCATCCCTTCCTGGAGTGGAAGAAACTCTACAAGCCTCCTCCCTGATGACCTCTATTGATGACGACGAGATGGCCCAAGAAGTCGTCAAAGCTTTATACTCTGTACAAAAAGTAAAGCTTCCTGGAGTCCTAAATCGGAATGCTGCCTTTGGCCCTGTGAAGGCTGTTGCCGAATGCCAAGTGACGGCCCTCGAGAGCATTGCCGACTATGGAGTGCGGGCTAATACTCTAAAGAAAGTTTTGAATGACCTCGAGGGTCAGGTGGCCAGGTTCCGGGATGCCAAGCAACGGAGCCCGACGTCGCTGTTCCGTACAGAACACGAGGCCTTGCTTACGGCTCTCGCGGAGGAGAATACAACTTTTCAGGCAAGAAAAGATGCCCATGTTGAGGAGATCAGCAAATTGGCTGACCAGTATTGTCAGTTTAACGCTGCAAGTAAGGTGCATGCTGCTTCGAAGAATAAATAGGCTGCGTAGATCACCGATAAGTATAATCATATTGCGCAGATCCAGAACGAGATCGTCCAACTGGAAGCCGACTTGAGGACGGCAACATCTGAGAAGGAGGATTACTTGGCTCAGGCTGCCATGACCACCACCACTTTTGCCCATTTAGAAGAACAGCTGGCGAAGTTGGAGGGAGAGCATCTGAGTCTAATCCTTTTCGAGGATGAAGCCGCTCGTCAAGAAGAGGCACGTTGCCAAGCTACCGCGAAGTATGAAACCGAAGTCACGGCTCTAAGGGATAATATCAACCGTCTATGTATCCCTTAGACTTTTTGTTTGTAACTGTTGTTTTTTTGTTTCAGCCGTTAAGGCTATTGTGCACCCTTTTGTTTTCGTCTCTTGATAGACGTTCAAGTAAAAAATGAAGGATCTTTTTAAAATGAATGTGGTTTTGTGAAATATCGGAACTAGAGGTAATGTGGATGTAGTAAGAATATTTTTGGTGGGTATTCCATTATGGAATTTGATGTGGACCTATTATCCATTTTATACCCAAGTTTTTTTTAATATAGATAATAGGTTAAACGAAACTGCTAATAGATGTAATATGGACGTAATAGCAAAAGATGTTCTATATCTGACCAGAGGTGAAATAGACATGAAAAGATATGTAACATTAGATGGGAGTGGATAATTCAGAGGTAATATGGACGCGATTATTCTTGATGAATACTTTGCTCAGAGGTTATATGGAAATGGCAAAACATAATCATTTTACTGGAAAAATATTTATCGGAAAATAATTCAGAGGTAATAGGGACGTGACTTGTTTTCGTCAAACTGAGTTTGGACAGAGTCAAAAACAGGAATGATTTTGTTAGGGAAAATATTTTTAGAGGACCTATTATCCTCGGCGTATTCAAGACTCTTAAAATACGGATAATAGTTAGATAATAATTTTTTCGAATCTTATAAACGTCGCACTGTACATTTACATGACTGGTCATATGTGAACACGATTTACAGAAGGTTACACATAGTATTTCTTCAGGAATTTATTGTTGATAGGCATTATGAGCAAGTCGCCATCAGGCTTGGTTAGTCGGTACGCACCGTTAGAATACACCGATTCTATAATGAAAGGACATTCCATTTTGGCTGAAATTTCCCTTTTGTTTTGTGCGTCATGACCATTGGTCTTCTCACTGCTAATACTAGATCACTGACTTGGAAGATTCTTTCCTTCACCTTTTTATTGAAGGCTCTGGAAAGGCGTGTTTGGTATAGCTCAATACGTCGCTGAGCTAACAAGCATTTTTCCTCTAGCGCTTCGAGCTCCTGTAGGCGCTGACGGTAGCTTTCTTCGGTAGTCAACTCCCTGGCAAAGGCTAATCGAAGAGAAGGAATCTGTATTTCTAGGGGAAGAACTTCTTCGCTCCCATAAACCAGAGAGTGGCGTACTGCATGTTGGAGTCCGGACCGTTGTGCAATAGGCCCATAGACATTCATCGAGCTTTTCGTTCCAAACGTACTTGTTCGAAGACATTAATTTCTTGAGAAGTTTAATGATGGTTTTATTGAAGGCTTCTGCTAGCCCGTTAGCCGCTGAATTGTAGGAAGTAGAGGTAACATTTTGGATTAGATTTCTATCACAGAATCGATTGAAATAACCTATTCATTTGAGGCGATCTTGTAATTTGGGGCCTGGTTGATGGGCACCACAAACTCCATCGTGAGCCTCCCGAAGTTCATGTTTGGCTTCTGTGTCTGATATACATCATAGCAGTAGCCCATCGTAAGAGCGTCGATACAGCATCTTGGTAGCTGACTCGTAGTAGAATCGTAGGGATCACCTTTGGATAGACACTGCTTCCTTTGAGTCTTCGGAGAGGATTCCATAGACGGCATAGTCTATGAAAGGAAATCTCCAGTCTTTAACATCGACGTTTGTTTTCGTTGTGTAACTGTGATGAATATGTAAGACATTTTTCACACAAAATAGTTTTCGACCAGACACTATGATCGACTGCTGAGTATTGGTAGGGATGGTCCAGGAAGCATCGAGACCGGCTAGAGCATCTGCTTCTATATTGTGTAGTCGAGGCATATGCTCGATGAAGAATCCAGCGAAAGTAGATACAACCTCGATTGTTGCTCTGTGATAGAGGATGAGATCTTCGTGACGAACTTCATACTCCCTACGAACCTGACTAACTATGAGCTTGGAATCGTCGTAAGCTTCTAGGTAGTCAACTCCCAGTTGTTTTGCCAGTTGCAGACCGGTCAATATGGCATTATATTCGGCCATATTGTTGGTGCATGGTTCCATGAGAGAATATGCATGTTATATAACCAGATGGTCGGGTGACATGAGCACGATGCCTACTTCATCCATAATATTTCCTTTGGGTCCTGTCCTTGATGCACCGTCAAAGAACATTCGTCTAATGGGGATTTCTTCAGTTGCGGTGTTAGACTCCACTACTTTATCAGGGATTTCGTGGTAGAGTTTTGAAGATTCTGGCACTCGATTAGCTGCTAGGAAATTAGCAAACGCTTGGCCTTTTACTGCCTTCTGAGGGACAAATAACATATCGTATGGAGTCAACAGCATTGCCTACATAGCTAAACAGGAATTGAGAGAACCCGGTTTAGTCATGAGTATTCTAAGAGGATTGACTTTAGATATGATGTGGACAGTCTGCCCAGACACATAGTGGCGCATCTTCTGGATAGCAAATACAGTACAAGACATTCCTTTTCCACAGGTGTGTATCTGTGCTCGGCATCCACCATTGTGCAGCTGAGGTAGTGGATTGCTTGTTCATGGCCGCCTTCGTTCTTCTAAGCTAATAGTGCACAGAGGGAATGGTCCATAGCGCGGACATACAGTAGGAAGGGCTTCTCTATTATTGGAGCTACCAATACTGGGGGGCTTGTGAGGTATTTCTTGATGTCGTCGAATGCGCGTTGACATTGTTCAGTCAAGACGAAAGATACGCCTTTTTCATGAGCTGAGTGAACGGTTGACATCTTCCAGAAAGGTTCAAAATGAATCATCTGATGTAGGCTAGCCTTCCTTGCTGTCCGTGTAGCTCTTTAAGGTTTCTTGGAGGATGCATATTGAGGATGTCCTTCACTTTCTTCGGGTCAAGGTGTATACCCTTTGAAATGATGATGAAACTAAGGAACTTGCCGCTGGAGACTCCAAAAAAAGACTTGGTTGGATTCATCTTGAGTTGATGTGCACGCATTAATGCGAACAACGTTTTCAAGTCTTGGAGGTGGTTGCCCTTCAGACAACTTTTTACTGCAATATCATCTACGTAGTACTCCACTATTTTGCGTAAATAATCATAAAAGTTTTTGTTCATGGCTCACTGATATGTTGCTCCTATATTGTTTTAATCCGAAGGGCATCACCGTATAGCAGTATACCTCCAGCGGTGTTCGAAAAGATGTGTGCTTCTCATCGTCGGGGAATATCTTGATCTAGTTGTAGCCTGAAAACCCATCCATGAAGGACATCCGCTCGAAGCCGTAAGTGTTGTCGATCATTATATCGGTAATTAGTAGAGGGAACTCGTCTTTCGGGCATGCAGAGTTCAAATCATGTTAATTGATACAAACTCGAACTTTATCGTTCTTTTTCATGACTGGAACAATGTTGGCAACCCAGTCAGGGTGTTGTTCTTCGCGAATGAACCAACTAGCAATGACCTTCTTGACTTTATTTTCGATGACCTCCATGACATATGGTCGGAATCGTCGTTGTTGCTGCTTCACTGGCTTAGCTTTAGATGAAATATTTAGGCGGTGCATGGCGACTTTAGGGTCCAGGCCTGGCATGTCTTCATAGCTCCATGCAAAGATGTTGATGTATTCTCTTATAAGATGTATAAGAGATTGTCATTCATCGCCAGGTAGACTTTTACTGATGAAGATTGGTTTAAAAGATCATTCATCTCCTAAATTGACTTGGATGACTTCGTCTTCGGTAGGTGGTTCATGTTGTTCGAAGCGTAGCTCCCACCTAGTATCCATCTTTTGAGCCCATTGTTCAAGCTCGATCGATTGAACATCGTTCATAATTTGGTCAACTGAAACCATGTTGACGGACATAGTTGCTTTGAATATGTCGCCAATACTGGAGTCTGTGTCCAAAAGGCAGGAATCAGAAGAATGAGAACAACGATCTGCTTTATCATCTGATCTTTCGGGAGTTGTTGGAGGAGAGACATAACCCCAACCAACACTGTTTCTTTGATAGTAGTTCTCGGTTTTGCCGGAAGAAGCAAAGCGTCGTATTGGCAATCGTCATCCCCGGCCGTAATTTAGCCCCTGATCGCTTTTGATGTCAAATCCCATGTTCTAGATGATATTCATGGCCTGCCAACTATATCAAAAAAGTTGTATTTTCCCAGAGTCATAATCAGCTTCTGTGTTGTGTATAGGAGAAGTAGAGTCCGGAACGAACTTTCTTTCGCCAATTATTCGACCGAAGATAATTAGTTCTTCACCCTTCTTTCTGGCTGGAACGATGACGTAGTAGATATATTCTGGGTAAACTTTTTCTCGCAGGTGAGGCATCATGGCCGGCATTCAGAGGTGTGGTCTTATGCCGTGCTCTAGAGCGTAGATCGTATCTATGTAGTGGTTTACAGATTGATAGACATTGGAGTAATTCTATGATAAACCTTTACTAAGAAAATATACAAGTTCTTCTTCAGGAATAACATCATCCGTTGAAGGTACATTATTGTGAGTATTGATATACCCATTGAGAGGATCATCATCTGGAAGAGGCGCCACGGTATTGCCAAGTTCACCACGTAGGGTAATTATTCAGGATTGGGAGGATGGACTTCAGCAGGTTCCTCTCGAGGTGTCTTACGGAGAGTGATGGTCAATGGTTTGACCTTGTAAGGGTTCTTCTTTTTTATCCAGATTGTAAGAGGCTATGGAGTACTTTTTAGAGTAGTACGTCCTTTGACTCGGATAATCATGGGACCATCATTGGAGGATGAACTTGCTTCAGCTTCGTTGTCGTCATCATAGGGGGATGAGATTGGTAATGTACTGAATCTTCATAATAGGCTTCGATGCCCTTAAAAGGATCGACATTGGCAAACTCCGTCTTCACGACACCATCGCTGTTGATGTACTTGAAGCACTGGTGAGGTGTGAAAGAAACGATCATGTTCTAGTGTATCCATGGACGTCCCAACAAGATGTTATAGGATACATTGGCATCGATCACATAGCAAGAAACCTCCGTTCGAAGATCATCGATCTGGCACTTGAGACGAATCTTGCCCAGCGGGTGGCTTCGACCAGCGTTGAAAGCTATGATAGTTGTATTGGTTGAAGATAGCTTTTGCAGAGGGATTCCTAGAATTTGAAACAAACTTCTAGGAATGATGCAGAGGGAGGAACCTGGATCGATGTGTGCATGCGGTCCACCTTGATTGCCCCGATATACCTTGTATAGTACAGGGGTCTATCATGACGATTGTTTTTTAGTAGCATGTCCTATAGTGAAAAGGTGATGTTGGGCACCACTTCCATCATACTATGGTAGTGAGGACAGAAGACAGGGTCTTCAGCGGGGGCTTTGACTTCAGCAAGATAAGAGTCGGCATGTAGTAATGCGTCACTTAAGGTCTTTCGTATTTTATTGGAGAGTCGCAATAGATCGAACAGAGACAACATGGAAGGTGTATTGGCCAACTGTGCCAGTATGTCAAAGTTGTTGGGCCGATATATGCCTTTGGGTGCTGGTGCCTTCAAAGACTTGTCAAACTGCGTCTCCTTCTGCTTGGCTTTGTCGGTAGGTGAAGGCTTAGGCGGGCCGGTTTCTGTGCTTGTGGGGGCAGCATGAGCTTAAAAAGGTACTGTTTCTTCTTGTGCGAGATCGTATGTCCAAAGGTAAGTCTTTCCCGATCGCATCTCGCCAGATAAAACTTCATAGATGGGAGAAGACACCATATGGCATGACTTGTCTTTATTGACCCTTTTTGCTTTAGGAGGTACCACCCCCTGTGTCACTTCTTGTACAAGGTCCGAATGGAACCACATGATCTCACCACGTTCAGTCGTGAGTGGCACCAAGGTTGAGTTGCAAGATGGCGGTAGGTTGACGAATTCCATTATTGTCTTGGGGATCAGAACCATGCCGTCTGGGACTTCTGTGGGAGGAAAGTCACCAAACTAAAGAGAGATCATGTTAGAATATACGACCTTGTCTTCAGCTTCGAGGTTGATCACTTGGCTATCGATAAGCTGTTGTATCTCCTTCTTCAGGACAATGCAATCCTTGGTAGAGTGATGCACGTACTAATGATAAGAGACAGTATTTGGGATCGTTGAGTTGGTTTGCCTCTGCAGGACATCGAGGTGGAGGCAATGTCAGTTTATTACCCTTCGTCAATGTGTGAAAAATGGTAATGACATCGTCTTCATCAAAGGAGAAGGTCTCCTTAGGCTTGTCAGAGGTGCCCTGAGAATTGGAAGCTCCCTTGGAAGTGTCGACCTTTAGGACTTCTTTTTCTTTACCCCGACGGATAGGGATAGTTTGAGGATGCTTGCCCTTGTCTTCAGATTTGGCTATTTTCAACCCCAGTAGTTCCAGATTAGGAACATCATTTTCAGCAGGATCAACTGCCCTAATGAAAGCGGGCCATGTATCATATTTATGTATACCCAGACAGAACTTCACTGTAGGAAGGAAGTTATGTCGGCAAGTATCCATAAGCTCTGAGTCAGGTATGCCGAAGGGCAACTTCAATGCTAACCGCCTGAAGCGTTCGATGAAGGCAATGACAGACTCAGTCCTCTTTTGCTTGGTCTCGATGAGGGTTGACATACTAACATGCATTCCAGTCTCATAAAACCTTTTGAGGAACAACCTCTCCAAGTCTTTAAAAGAGTTGATGCAATCGTCAGGTAAACTGCAGAACCATTCGAAAGCTACCCCCTGCAAGGTGCTAATAAATAGCTTTGACAAGAGTGGATCGTCCCTCGGTAGGTGTAGAGTCTGTATGTTGAAGTAGGAGAAGTCATCTCGTCAAATGAATTTAGAGTCAGCGGCTTGTAGTTAGGAGGGCAAGTTACATTCCTCCATTCAGGAGGATAAGGTTGAGATATCCCCTTCTACTGAAGCTCATCTTGGTGTGAAATAGTGTCAAAATGGGCAACCAGATCGATTGCATCCTATTGATTGAGTAGGTGTTGGGAAATGGCTGTTATACGGTTATCGGGCGTCGTTAGAAAGGACCACCCCCAACATTTGTATGATTTAGAGGAGACGCACTGGAATGATACTCCTTTGGTAGTGAAAGAGAGTTGTTGCTATGAGCCAGACTAACATGAGCCGAGATATTTTGTTGCAGTGGAGGAACAGCCGCAGCAGCTTGGACCGCCATGATACTGGTAAACATATCAGTGATCTTGGCAAATGTTGTTTCAAGACCCTCAAGCCATTTTCTAGTCTGATCACTGGCTTCTTCAGGTCTTTCTCCGTCCACCATGTATATAGGTAACATGAGAGGACGAACCGAAGAAATAGTACAACTAGTACTGATACTGTCTATTTCTTAGTTGACAAGTCCCTCATCTTCAGGGAGGGGAGGCAGATAGTTGTCGTCAGACTCGGAGAGATCTTCGTCCTCTGGGAGGCTACCCCCAGTGTGAAGCTCATCCACTTCAGATTCTGAGGGAATACTAACCCCAGCTTGGGAGTCATTATCATCTATACAGAATCTCGCCTTCGACCGAGTACCCATATTGACTCCTTCAGATGTGACAGCGTGCTGGCCATCTATTGGCAGGTTTCTTCTTCTCCTTCTCGCAGAACTGAGAGAGAATGTTGGGTTCGTGGTCCATCGTCTTTGATTGGGGCTTCCAAAAGGTAGACCCCATGAAGCCATGTTGGATGAAACACACAAGGACTTTTTATCGTCAGAGAAATGCAGTCGTCGAAACACGAACTACATTCGGGGCACTTCGTTGCTTTGGAGCAGTAACAGTTGATGATAATACTGGTGCACGGAAGTGCACTATGAATTATTGTGTCCTCCTTCGCTTTACGCTTATGATTTATCATGCCGCATAAGTCAGCAGAAGGGAGTTTTGCCTTAAAACCCATGTTGCATGCATCGTTGAGCTTTGCATGTGGGTTTGAAAGGCACATCCAGACTTAGTTCACATGTAGGGGCAACCCCCACACCTAAGTTCTATTATGTCCTTGAAGACAGCCCCGTACCAAACGCGTTGGGGCCTGTCATTTTATTGTGGGTGCATAGTCCCTGGAGACAGCCTTTGGGTGCATGTTTCTTGGAAGCATGTCTAAGCTTCCTCGATGTGGGCGAATAGTATGGATCAGTGGAGCCTGGGCGCATGAACCTGAATGCCCAATCTGTTGAAGATAGAAGCCTTCTGACTAGGGTTATACACCTACACACCCTGTTGGGCGCATGCTTGCTAGAGCAGGGCTGTTTTCTTCCAACTTTGCCTCCTTCTTTTGCGAGCCTCGCTGGGTTTGCCCAGAATGTCGAACGCTCTGATTCTTGGCATTGTAGTGTTTTTCTTTGCCAAGTCTCGACTGTTGAATACTCTGTTGTTGGTTGTACAAGAGAGAAGTCACTGTGCTACTAGAGCCCAGAACGGTGTGTGCCTTCTTCATTTGTGGAGCTTCTGTGGCAGAGCCATGCGCCCATGTGACAGAGTCCTCCAGTTGTATATCTGCTATGACACTAGCAGGATACGCACAGCGAGCCTTCGGAAGCCAAATCTTGTGAGACTTGTTTGGCTTCGCTGACTTTGAGGGAGTAGAGCCGTCCCTCGAGAGCATCTCTTCGATCGTCTGTTGATCGAACTTCACGATCAACATCTTCTGGGTGCTCCCCACTTTGTCGGTAACGGATTACGTCACCACCTTCTCGTCAGAGAAAAATATAGTCCCCAACAAAGTCGCCATTTTTGTGGATACACACAAAAAGAAGAAAAAATGTTGTCTTTTCTTTATTGGCGCAAGGCACCACAAATCGAGTACGCCTGAGAGATCCTGCGCTGAGGATTCCCGAGTACAAAAAAGAATTCTGGAGAATGGGACAATGGAGACCAAGAGGCAGTTGCTCCTTTATTCCGTTGACACTCTGATTACAAAATATGAGAAAACCTAAAAAAATTGCTAACTCTCGGCTCACTGGTAAGAAGTGCAGCAATTTGACTTATGAAAATGCCCTCTGTTCTGTCTTTTGAAGAGGGATGAGACCCTTTTTTATAGACGTTCTTGAGCCGGAATGATTTTATGCGCCCACATGAGGAAACACACTAGTATTCATGTGGGCGCATGGTCCTGCTTTGGGCGCAGAGGATGCAGGCGCATGCAGGCTGCATGGTCGTTGGCTGGTCGTGGTGCTGACGTAGCCGCATGCTTCGGTGCACGACTGCTCGTGGAGACTAACATGGCCGTATGCTTCGGTGCACATTTTGATCGTGGCTTTGACCCAGTCAGGGGGTGTTCTGGCTTAGGAGCATAGCCTAAAATAGGACTATGTGCCCTCCTTCTGGGGGAGCTTGTCTTGGGAGCATAGAACTTCATAGGGTGACTTGAGCGCATAGAGCTTCACAGGGTAACTTGGGCGCATAGAGCTTCACAGGGTGACTTGGGCACATAGAGTTTCACAGGGGCGCATATGTCCTCATAGGCTTGGGTGCATAAGCCTTCTTTGCTGAAATTTTCATGCTTCTAAAGTCCCATGAAGTTAAGGTAACCGTTCGCATGAATGGGTAATATCATGCCAAACAGTATATAATTAGCTATTCCAAAACTCTATAAATGGGACTTTTACACTGTTTGCCAATTGTGGTAACTACTTGACAGTTATTCCAAAACTCTAAAAATGGAGTTCATAATCACTATTCAAATAGTCACTAATTATCATAATCTTCTGAAAACTTGATGCAGCAAGTTCAAGTTCTTTTCTTCTCTGACATCACATAGTCCACGGGATAAAGTAATCTCTTCTGATCAGTTTCCTAAAGTTGTACTTTTATAATTCAATTGTACTCTTATACTCTTTTATTTCTTACTTTGTAGTTAAAATTTTGTTTTTGCAAACAAAATGGTGACTCTGTTGGGAACGACTTTTTCTCTGACGAGAAGATGTTAACTCAATACGATGCTACGTCGATCAGCACGACGCAGGAGACTTCGTCGTTGAATTCGATCAAGTTGCTTATGAACATCTGATTGGCGCTGAGGGGGCTATGCGTTCTTCTTCCAAGCATGCCATCACCACTGTTGCTGCCAAGAATAAGGCACGTGCCATTTGGACTCCAATGCTTAATACCACGCCAATTGCTGCTGCTACTAACCATGGCAAAGAAAAGCGCCCTTTGGCCATTCCCCACTCTTCACCAGCCCTAGACTTGGCAGAAAATCTACATGATTGTGCCTCAGTGCCAATCAGTGCCAAAGCTGCATCTCTGAACAAGAACTTTACTTCCCAGAAAGTAGGTTCTGTTCAGAGCTCACTTCCTTCTGTCCATAGGCTCCCTGTCAAATGCACCATACCAATGCTCGTAGAGAACCAAGGCATCTTGCTTACTCTGCAACAATTTGATTTGTGCCAGGCTACTCAATGCCAACCAGGGTAGCGCCAATACTTCGCTAATCTGTGTATATCAAGGACAGAACAGGGAAGACTGAAAGTGTCACAGACCGACAACCAAGTAGGGCAGATGCTGACATGTGTGCATATGTCAACAGACGTCGAACATCAATGAGTCAGATGGCATGCCAAAAGGCTCCAGTAAAGTTTGCGCCAATCACTTATTCAAGCAGAGTGAAGGCTTCTAAGTGCCAGAATCCACTCACCTTGGGCAATGAAGTTAGCACCTCCAAATACACGCAGGGAACTAGAAAATTAGGAATATGCATCATATTTCTAATATAATCAGATAGAGTGTAGCTCCTTCTTCTTCTACTACTTCTTTTTCTTTTTCTTTTTCTTCTTCTTCTTCTTTTTCTGCTACTGTACCAGATCTCTACGAACTTATTGTACAAAAGCAGAAGATGGCGAGTGCATCCTATACATCGATGTCTCTACAGATTCAACATTATTGTAACCAGTATCGTGAGATTGAAATCAAGTGCTTCTGTAAGACAACCAAACGATCTGTGTTTGACCGCTTGAATTACCTGGCCTTTCCAAGAATGATATTGATAGTTGAAGGCAACATGATCCTATATGAAAAATATCGTTGTCATTCACATGAAGTTGACGTCAAGTATTGCAGCATGCTAGCAAAGCGAGTGGTATTCAACTGTTTGAATTACTTTCGATCTTCCGATCACTCTTAGTTTCCTAACGTGATCTTGGCAGATGAATATGAGCTGCTATTTGTTTCTGTTGAATATGTTAGGGGTTGGACCTATTTCGGTAAATAGTCTAACCTCTATTTGAATTAATTGTTTATGACTAATGAGTCTAATTTGGGTCTAATCAAATGAGTTGGTTCATGAGTAATGTCATGCTAATTATTGGACTTTAGTCAATTGTCTAGGCTAATCGGTTCACTAACACAAGTCTAACAATTAGGCTAGCCACTAACCATAATAACTAAAACAATTTAATAAATAAATATACACAATATAAGATAAATAATTAGGCACAATATAATATAAATATAAAATTACAAAAATACCCCTCTTTCGGATTTAGGCAGTTACAGAATGAATGAATGATTTGGAATAAAAACTTCACCTCTATTTATAGTTGTTTTTGGGATAGAACTCGGCATGAGTTTGGGTCCTCAAATTTTCTATTTTGAAAAGTGGTTACAGATATTTAGAAGGACCAAAACATTTTGGAAACAACATGACCGAACTTGGACAAAGTTTGGACCGATCTCGGGCCGAACTCAGTATGAGTTATTTCATAAATATATGCCCATTTTGTATGTTTTTTATATGGATATTTGAATAGTATTGTGTATAGGTTTAGTATAGAATGTGGGGTGTATAGGTAGGCTTATTTTGGACAGTAGAGTTCAGTAGAATGCTAGTTGCCAATCTGATGAACCTCACATTTTCCTAGACTCAAGAAAAAAATAGAGAATAAAATATAAAACAATTCTTTATCTGCATCTATATTTTTTGTATGAAGACGACGAGTAGTAGCTTGTTGAAAGTAGACATTTTGTTCTTCTACATGTAATATATTTTTTGTGTATCGACCAAAGCTTATGTTGATTATCAAAATCAAGTGTGACTATGACCAATAGGCTAATATATGGCACCTTCGACCATATAGAGCCTCAAATGGTGACATCTCTATACTGGCCTATTAGTTGTTGTTGTAAGCAAACTCTACCAATCGGAGATGTTCCTCCCAAGATCCCCTAAAATATAGCACACAAGTGTGAAGCATATCCCTAAAAGTCTAAATTGTCCTCTCTGACTGCTGATCCGTCTGAGGGTAATATACAGTACTAAACTTGAGATAGATGCCCAGGCTTCCCTGCAAACTCCTCCAGAAGAAAGAAGTGAAACTACTATCCCTATCCGAGACTACGCTCTCAGGAACCCGTGCAACCTGATGATCTACCGCACATACATCTCTGCCAGCTTCTCCGTGGACAAACCCATTTTAAAAGGCAAAAAGTAGGTCGATTTGGTCAACCTGTCAACGGTGAACCAAATCGCATCTTTTCCTCTTGGAGATCGTGGAAGTGCGGACATGAAGTTTATAGTAATATGTTCCTACTTTTACTTTGAAATGGGTAATGGCTGAAGCAATCCACCTTGCCTCTGCCTCTCTACTTTCAACTAATTGTACACAAAGTATCTGGATACAAATCGTGTTGCCTCTCACTTCATGTCATACCACAACATATTCTCTCTCAGATCCCTATACATCTTGTTCGTACCAGGATGCATAGAATACTTAAAGCGATTGCTTCCTGAAGAACCATCTTGCGTAGCTCCTAACTAAGCACACATAATCTAGCACCGTTCCTCTAGGATCCATCCTCAGCAACGGTAATGTCATCCAACAATCTTGCCTCTACGTAAACTTTGATGCTCCTTAGAGCCACATGTTCATACTGTGTTGACTTGATCATGTCCATCAACTATGACTAAATCTGTAAACCCCACATCTGCATCTCAATCCTAAGAACCATACCTCGATACCCAATCTCTCCACATCTTCTAGTAAGTGACGGTCCAATGTTAAGCACATAGCTATTAGATACCTGCTCAAGGTATCAGCGACGACGTTGGCCTTCCCTGGATGACACTACAAGAAAATATCAAAGTCCTTCATCAGCTCCTATCTCTGTCTCATATTCAGCATTTATGCATAAATACGTACTTCAAGCTCTTGTGGTCTGTAATGATCTCCACACACTTTTTGTACAAATAATATTTTTACAACATCAGAGCAAAAATAACTGTTGTCAACTCCAAATCATGGGTCGGATAGTTCTTCTCATGAGGATATAATTGCCTGGATGTATAGGCAATCACATTCACATGCTGCTAATGTACACAAACTAAAAAAAATCTAGAAGCATCACTATAAATAGTGAAACCAACTATCTCTAGTGGCAATTTCAAGATAGAAGCTGATGTCAACCTCTTCTTCAGTTCCTCAAAGGCATCCTGCCACTCCTCAGACCACACAAACTCCATATCCTTCCTGGTGAGTCAGGTCATCGGCTCTGCAATCCTAGAAAAGTCTTGTACGAACTTTCGATAACAACCTTCCATACCTAAGAAACTTTGAATCTCTGCAACTGAGCTCGGAGTAATACAGGACTTTACTGCTGTGATCTTCTTCGGATCAACTAAAATCCCATCACCAGACACAACATACCACAGAAATTCCATCTTTTTCAGGAAGAACTAACACTTTGACAACTTTTCGTACAACTGCTCCTTCTTTAGGGTCTGTAATACAATCCTCAGATGCTCCCCATGTGTCTTCGAATAGATGAGAATATCATCGATAAAATACCACCATAAACTTGTCAAGGTACTGGTGAAAAATCTTCTTCATCAAGTTCATGAAAATTGTCGAGACATTAATCAACCCAAACGACATCACAATGAACTCATACTGGCCATAACGAGTCCAAAAAGTAGTCTTCAGAATGTCCTCCTTATTCAACTTTACCTGATGGAGGCCGGACCTCAGACCAATCTTCAAAATATCTTCACACTACTCAACTGATCAAATAAATCAATAATCTCGAAAGTAGATGTTTATTCTTGATAGTGAGGCTGTCCAATGCCATGTAATTGATACACATGTGCACCAATCCATCCTTCTTAGGTGCAAATAGTACTGGAGCACCCCAAGACAAAGAACTGGATATGATAATTCCTTATCTTATAACTCATCCACCTGCTTATTCACCTTAGCCAACTCGTTGTTGTACACCCTATATACATGCTACAAAATTGGCCCTGCACCTGGCACCAAGTCTATATTAAAAAAAACATCTCGTCCGATGGTAATACCATTAACTCATCTGTAAATATATCCATAAACTCAGCTATTAATGGATGAGGCAACTTCTTATCTTCCACCAAAGCTTCACAGATAATACCATCAACCTGCTCTTCGGCACTTCTTACAAACTCAAACTCTGGCTCTCATGGTGGGCTAAAGAAAACTCTACCTCCTCTATAATCTATGCTAGCAAAGTGCATACTCAACCAATTCATCCTAAGCACAATTTCATAGCTCATAAGTGGCATTACAAGTAAACACGCACTTAATTCCCGGTCTCCCAAAGAAACTCTTCGCCTTGCAAATATTACTAGTCAGGATAATGCCACCTTCGATCATGATCTTGAAAGTCCTACCCAAAGGTTCAGCAAAAATATTATGCTTGAGAGCAAATAAAATATATATAAAACTATACAAAATATCACGATCAAATAATGTTGAACGTAGAATGGACTCAAGAAGAATAGAACCTACGATGATATCTCCAATGGGCTCGGCCTTCTCAACCGCCCTAACAAAGGCCCTGCCCTGAGCACCCCTCTACTATTGATGCTGAGAAAACCACAGCTACTGGGTCGGGAGTGGAGGTCACCTCGGTTGTACTGCAGGTGATCTTGTTGGTGCTTTCTAAGCTTCACCTGCTCCTTGAGCTGCATAATGAGCGTTCGAAGTACAATCGCTCAATTGATGCCCCTTGATGCCGCAATATAAGCACACTCCCAACAATCTCCTGCAAACCTTTTATATATGATCAGCTTCTTGTAGTAATGGCAAAAGAAACATGTTGCGCCTGTCTCTGCTACTGCTGTGGCACCTGCTGAACTGGCACCCTACTTGGAGCTTGAAATTGTTGCAACAACTGGAAGGGTCTCTTCTGAAGCTGGGGACGGTTAGCAGGCCTTGCAATGCTACTATCCCATGCCAAGAATCTACTAGTATAACCTATAATGTGGCAAATTGAGGCTGATATGCAAATGTCTATCCCAATACCTACTAATAATCTTTCCATCCCACGTCTTGAACAAGTCAATAACTAGACTTAACTAATCAATATATGTACCGATATACGGACCTCTCATATTGATGATCAGTTAAGTGTGTAAACTTGTGCTAACACCATGTAATCTCACTCACTGTGTCATATATGATAAGTGACAAGGCATATAAGTTATTTTGAAACAACTTTGTACAATCTGGTACGTCTCCTTTATACGTAAGTCAAACACATACAAATAAAAATTGATAACCATATCGATGGCACCCAAGTCATACATGGACACACACTAATAATACGTCTAATTCTAGCACCATAATGAATCATGTATTCAATAGTACAAGAGAAGTAACAAGGTATCTTGCCTGAAATCACCGTCTATAACTTCCTTTGTCATGATCTCACAAAATCCTATGAACAATAATAACTAGCATTAATAATTAGACTAACATTATTAATACCATTTATATATAATTATAATATATATGATCATCTATTCTAAATACTAGACATGAATTATATAACTAGTCATAATAATCCTTCAGGCCAAACACAAAATCATATCCAAATATATATATATATATATATATATATATATATATATATATATATATATATATATATATATATATTCAGTTTTAACACTGAAATAATACTTTTTTATTTTTGAAAATATATTTTATATCACTATATTTATGAAAAAAAAAAGTTTTTCAACTCTACCATGATAAACTAGTATCAATATTGTTAAATTAATGTTTTTTTGAGACCTTGTTGACCATAAATAAAATACATTAAAATTCTTAAATAAATAGAAAATAAATCATTAATTATTAAATAATATGATCATGTGTTGAGGACCACAATTTATTTAGCCATGGATGTGTTAGCCAATGATTATATCATATTTTTGAATATGGCTAATCAATTAAGTTTACCATAAAGACATCACTAATATTATGTAATCACTATCATGTTACTACTTAAACTTAGCATTGTCCTAAATGTTCTATATCATATTGCTATGATTGTATCATATTGTTTTGTTCGTCGAAATATGTTCTTATAGACATGCAGTAAGCATGATCAAGCTTTGTCAAACCAGAACATATGCAATTGAGAATTTTTGTTGGGACAAAGACGACGTCATACAAGAAGATTTCTCTGAATCGCCTATTGACCTATCCGGGGCCTCGTATCGGTGGTTCCGCTACCCTGTCAGCGGACAGGGGTCAAGGGGATAGCGCCTCCGGTGGGGGTTCAAGGGCGAAGCCACCGAAAGGTATTTAGATTGTCATATCTTTTTATCTTTGAATGATTGTCATCAAGAAAGAAAGGCGTCATCAAAGAGCTCTTAGTTTTTCTATTTTATCAATGTTTTTTATTTATTGAGTCTAGGAATACGATGTACACTGCATCGTACTGGCAAATAGGCTACCTAAGAAATATTTTTAAAATATCCTTTTAGTTTAAAAATATGCCCACTTACAAAAGCCCAAACTACTTCCTAACTGCTTGACTTTTCAAAAATCCCAAAAACTAATTTGCATAAACCCTTACAGAACTCCAACAGAATTCAGCCCGAGTTCGGCCAGAGTTCGGTTAGTGGACGTTGGATTTTGAACTTGGTCTTCTTGCAGTTACGGATCTTGCCGAGATTTACTCAAAGATTTCTATCCAAATTCTGACAGAGTTCTGCCTTTTGAAAAACTATAAATAGAGAAAATTTTTGATCATTTCAACTCACCAATTCACTTTTATATATCTTCTCTATAAGCCTACTACTTCTTCTAAAGTGTTCTAAAGCTTTTATTTTCGAACCCAAGCCAGTTGCAATCCTCTAGTCGATTTGCTAGTACAATATGGTTTAGAAGTTTCAGAGTGATTGTAATCAGAGGCTTGATTGAAGATAGACACTCATAATTGAAGTTGGTTGAGTACTTCAGATCAAATCTCGCATTGTAGAAGTTGCAAGAACTTCGGATGAAAACTTGTGGTGATTTTCCATAGTAGATTCAACTGGAAGCTAGAGATCTTCCAACTGGACTAGTCCTCACAAGAGGGAAACCAGTATACATCCTTGTGTTTGCGTATGCTCTCTGCTCTCTACTTTTCATTTACTTACTTGTGATATATTATCTGTGAACTTGTTGCTAACATTTTAATTAGCTAAATTTCGCTGCCTACTCTATTCACCCCCTCCACCCTCCACTAGAGTATTGTGCTTTACAATTTGTTCCTACAGGATGCACACAAAATAGTTTTGGGTTTACAAGATAATAATTTCAATGATCGAGATTACGACAGAATTTGTTCTTCGAAGATTCGAGAAAATATACATCAAAACAGTAAAAATATAAAAAAGTAATTGAAAGGATTTGTAGATAATTGAATGACAAACGTTTTAATAAATTTCTTTGATACCAAAAGTCGGCTTCCATAGATCAAAACCTACTTGCACCAAATAGTGTCTATTCTGGACACACTATCATAAAACGTGTGTCTCGATCAAACAAAATATAGTTTTCGCATGAAAGATTGTAGAACTACATTATACTTGTATAGGAATCCATTTTATTTGTTTCATGAAATGTGGATCTCTAGAAGTCATAAAAACACGCTTACAAAATGGGTTACTTGCTGTGATGAACGACCAAGGGGACGACATGACTTGGGGAGTTGTTCCGACCTTGTAATGGTTGTACAAGGCTATGGGGTGCCTTAGGATGATGGAGGGGGGTCTTGGCTGTGTCGGAGTGAGGTGGTTGGCTTGGATAGCGCAATAAAGAGGTCGAACAGTAGCAGTAAGAAGAAGAGGCTGCAGCAGCAGTCGGCAGTAGTAGTTGGTCGGGTTCTTAGGGTTTGAGGGATGGGTGGTCTGCTAAGGTAGGTTATATATATAGTGTTTGATAGGGGGTCGGGTAGAAGATATAGATAACAATTGTAGGAACGAGATATAAAGTACTATACTCTAGGGGTGAATAGAGTAGGCAGCAGAAATTTAGCTATTAAAAATGTTAAGTAACAAGAACACAGAATATATATATCACAGACATACAAATGAAAAGTAGAGAGCAGGGAGCAAATGCAAAAACAAAGATGTATACTGGTTTCCTTCTTATGAGGACTAGTCCAGTCAGAAGAACTCTAGCTTCCAGTTGAATCCACTATAAAAAAAATTACTGCCAAGTTTTATCTGAAGTCCTTACAACTTCTGCAACGCTAGCTTTGATCCGATGTACTCGACTGATGAGAACATAAAATGTTATATTTTCATCCCTTTGTGTTGACCATTTTATGCTTATTTTATGGCAAAAGGTACTCATTAAATTTATATTTTGCTTTAGGATGCAGTTGTAGACACTATGTGCAAAATGGAGCTAAATTGCAATTCTGGACAGTTTTGACACCTTTTACCAAAATGGGCATACCTTTCTCCTCTGAAAAGCAATTAAGGTGATTCAAAAATATTTGGAAAGATAAGACAAAGGGCTAGAACTTTTCTATTTTAAGGTTTTCGATGACTTATCTCCTACATGTTCTATGACTTAGTTTTTTTGGTTTGAGAAGTTGTAACTTTTAGAGGAAATGTGGGGAAATATTTTAGGATTGAAACAACTAATTGAGGGTGTATAAAAGGGGTATAAATCATGAGAAGATAACCCACAACTCTTCTCCAACTTTTCTTTCGAAGTTTTGATGAACATGTTTGGCTAAAGTCATGTTGGTCGAAGGAAACGGAAGCCTCGGAATAAATAAAAACTAGTTAGATCTAATTTGTGTTTATATGTTTGATTTGTACTTTGAGTATCAAATGTTTTCTTATTCATATTTCATGATTATCTTGTTTAATTACTAGGATGCATACTAGTTTATTATTCTTGATAATCTACTACTAAATTAGATATCGAATCCGGAATTGTTCGATCCCTCTAATTTGTGAAGCAACCAAGATTTAATAAATTACTGCTTTGTATTATTAAATCCTCGAAAGAGACCATTCGGCTAAATTAAATGCAACCTCTTGTGCTTGTGTTATTTTTTTCATTAATCCTATTGAGTTTAATACGCTACTTGATTAAACCTTTAGTGCTTGTATGGGATTGTTTAGTAGTTAAGGTTAATTAGGTCGCTTGTTTCTAATTAAATGTGGCTAAAAGAAAAAGGAAAATAATTCCAACGATGAATGTTTATAATACATATCAATATTTGTTTGCATCTATGATCGGTTTCAAGATTCCAATGGTAGACGTAGACTTAGACCAACGTGTGTTATTTTGATTTATTTTCATATTCTACTTGCTATTTTTTATTGACTTTCATTTTATTCATCACCCCATCCTTGTTCACATAGCATAAAATTATACTAATTACTCTCCTTGGGATCGATCCTTACTCTCACTTCTACATATAATCTTAAGAGTAAAGGTTTTATTTTGGGTGCCTGCGACAGCACACCAAATTTTAGCGTTGTTGTTTGAGAGTAATTTTAGTTAATTTTTGTGCCTCTTGTCATATTTATTTCATTCTTGTAATAAAATAATTTCTTTTTGTTAGCAAGAAAAAAAAATCATGAATAGGACATGGCGACCAATTCTCAAGAAATTGTCACTTGGCTAGATCTTCCATCTAGGCATGTCAATGAGGTAAATATTTCTTCTGTTGAACAAAAAAATGCTAGTTTAACTTCTCTTGTTCATCAAATGGTTGTAGGTAGCATGCAAACAACAATAGCTTGTAGGATTTGTTTAGTAGCAGGGCATACAACTGATACGTGTCCAACTCTTCAAGAGGACCCAAATGAACAAGTGAATGAGAAATGTGGTTTTCTTGGACAATCACAAATGAAGTTTGATCCATATTCAAACCGCACAACCTAGGGTGGGAAGATCATCATACATTTAGCTATGGAAATCTACAATCAAATCAGTCTGCAAATCAAAATTGCCCAAGTTACCAACAGTACAAGCATTCATACCCCCGTGAACAACAATTGGACCAAACTTCTAATTCTGGTATGTATTTAGAAGATATTGTTATGTCTCTTGCCACTAATACCTTGAAATTTCAACAGGAGACGAGGGCCAGAATCCAAAGTTTGGACAATCAAATGACTCAAATGGTTGCAATTAACAAGCTGGAAGCACAAAGTTTAGAAAAATTATCATCTCAAGCGATAATAAATCCGAAAGAAAATGTAAGTACACTTGTTTTGAGAAATGGTAGAGAGGTTGACAACCTAGGAAAAGAAGCACCTACATTGCCAAAACAAGAAAAAGAAGAAAGAAACAGCGTTGCAGATGCAAACATTTCTAATGACGACGTGGTACCTAATGCACATGAAGTTTTTGAACTTAATGACAAAGATGGATTTGATATTGCCATCAGCGAACATCTAAAGAAAAAGAATGCGGAGCTAGCCTTGAGTAATAATTAGCATAAAATTGTTGCAGGGGGTTGAATGATTTTATAAAAAGACAAACAACAGATAATATTCCTTATATTTTATTATCAATTTCTGACAAGAGACCTTTATCCTCTGTTTTCTAGGCCTCTATTCAAGATGTGAAACCCTTCCATAGTTATGTCAAGTGTGCAAAGAGTCGAGCCAACGACATATAAAACAAAGGCGCTGCTTGGGAGGCAACCCATGTGGAGTTTGTTCTTATTCTTGCATTTTTATTTTTGTTTGTTTTTATCTTTTCTTTGCATTTAGACTTTCATTGGTGACAATGTCAATTTTAAATGTGGGGGAGGAGATTTATGTTTGCCTATATTTTTAAATGCTTAGTTTTTAGAATATAAATAAATTTAAATAATAAATAATAAAAAAGATTTGTTTTTTTTGGTTCTCAATATTTTTTTTTTATGTCATGAGAAAGATTCAACTAAGTAAGAAAATTCATAACACGATTGAATAAATATTCTTTTCAACTTAGAATTAATTAGTCTTGTTATTTTTCTTAATGATGGTAGTGACTAAATTTGGTTGACAAAAGTTGGTGAGATCTTTGTAGAAGTATGAAAATTTCAGCAAATTAAGCCTTATGCGCCCAAAGCCAAAGGATGATATATGCGCCCAAGTGAAGCTCTTATGTGCCCATTATCCTGTGATGCTATATGCGCCCATCCTGTGAAGCTTTATGCGCCCATCATCCTGTGAAGAAGGGCGCATAGCCTGAAACAGGGCTATGCGCCCAAGCCTAACTCGGTGAAAGCCATGATCAAAACGTGCACCGAAGTGCACGGCCACGTCACTCTCCACGAGCAGTCGTGCACCGAAGCATGCGGCAACGTCAACACCACGACCAACCCACGATCTCACAGCTTGTATGCGCCTACAACCTATGCGCCCAAGGCAGGGTTTTGCGGACACATGAAAACCAGAGTGTTTCCTTTATGTGGGTGCATAACATCATTCCAGGTCAAGAACGACTATAAAAGGGGGTCTCATCCCTCTTTAAAACACAGAACAGAGAGCATTTTCAAGAGCCAAATTGCTGCACCTCTTACCAGTGAGCTGAGAGTTAGCAATTTTCTTAGGTTTTCTTCCACTTTTGTAATTAGAGTGTCAACGGAGTAAAGGAGCAACTGTCGTTCGATCTTCATCCTCCAATTCCCCAGAAATCTTTTTTGTACTCGGGGATCCTCAGCACAGGATCTCTCAGGCGTATTCGATTTGTGGTGCCTTACGCCAATAAAAAAAAGACAACATTTTTTTTCTTTTTGTGTGTGTCCACAAAAATGGCGACTCTGCTGGGGACTACCTTTTCCTTTGACGAGAAGGTGGTGACGCAATTCGATACCGACAAAGTGGCGAGCACTCAGAAGATATTGATCATAAAATTCGATCAGCAGGCGTTCGAAAAGATTCTCTCGAGGGACGGCTCTACCCCCTCAAAATCAGCGAAGCCAAACAAGTCTCGCAAGACTTGGCTTCCGAAGGCTCGCTGTGCGTATCCTGCTAGTGTCATAGTAGATATACAGCTGGACGACTCTGTCACATGGGCACATGACTCTGCCACAAAAGTTCCCCAAATGGATAAGGCTCATACCGTTCTGGGCTCTACTAGCCCAGTGACTTCTTCCGTCCATAACCAACAACAGTGTTCGACACTCGAGACTTGGCAGAGAAAATACTATGATGCCAAGAATCGGGGTGTACGACACTCTGGCCAAACCCGACGAGGCTCACAAACGAAGGAGGCAAAACTGGAAGAAAAAAGTGCTGCTCCACCAAGCATGCGCCCAAAGCCATGCGCCTAATGGAGTGTTTGGGCGCATAGCCCCAGCCAGAACACTTCTGTCTTTAGCAGGTTGGGCATCTAGGGTCATGCGCCCAGGCTCTCTGGATCCATACTATGCGCCCACATCAAGGAGACTCAAACATGCTATCAAAAAGCATATGCCTAAGGCCAGTTTCCAAGGCCTATGCGCCATCAATAAAAAGATAGGCCCCAATGCATATAGCACGGGCCTGTCTTCAAGGACATCACAGAACTTAGGTGTAGGGATTTTTCCTGCACATAAACTAAGTCTGGGTGTGCCAACTCTCCTTACGAACCAGCATACAAAGCTTGGCGATGCATGAAACATCGATTGTAAGGCACAACTCCCTTCCACTGACTTACGCAACATGATAAATCATAAGCGTAAAGCGAGGGACGACATAATAATCCATAATGCACACCCGTGCACCAGTATTGTTATCAACTATTATTTCTCCAAAGTAACAAGGGTACATCAGAGAAAGTTCGTATTTTGACGGCTGCACTTCTCTGACGATGTGAAGCCGCTATGTGTCTCGTCCAAGATGGCTTCATGTGGTCCTCCTTATGGAAGCCCCAGTCAAAGACGATGGACCACAAACCCAACTTTCTCTTTCCGTTCCACGGGAAGGAGTAGACTAAGTCTACCAATGGATGACCAACAGGCTGTCACATCTGAAGGAGTCTATATGGACACCCGGTCAAAGGCGAGATTCTGTACAGAAGAAAAGAATCCCAAGCTGGAGGTAGCATTCCCTCAGGGTATAAACTGGATGACCACCACACTGGGGTAGCCTTCCAGAGGACGATGATCTCTTCGAGCCTGACGGTGACTATCTACCTCCTCTACCTGAAGACGAAGGACTTGCTCACTCAGAGACAGACAGTATCAGCACCTGTTGTACTGTTTCCTCTGTTCATCTTCGTATGTTATCTACATACATGGCGGACGGAGAAAGACCTGAAGTGGCTAGTGACCAGACCAGCAAATGGCTAGACGATCTGGAAACAGCATTCGCCAAGATCACTGATATGCTTACCAGTATTATGGCAGTTCAAGCTGCTGGGGCTCTTCCTCCACCCCAGCAAAATATCTCGGCTTACGCTAGTTTGGCACATAGCAACAACCCTCCTTCCTTACAAAAGGAGTATCACTTTGTTGTGCCTCCTCCAAATCTCATAAATGCTGGTGGTGGTCCTTTACCAACGACACCTGACAACCGTTCATCAGCTATTTTCTAACACCTGCTCAATCAACAGGATGCAATTGATTCCCTGGTCGCCCGTATCGACACCATCTCACACAACGACGAGCTACAGAAGATGGGGATATCTCAACCTTATCCCTCTGAGTGGAAGAATGCTAAATACCCTCCGAACTACAAGCCGCTGACATTGAATTAATTTGACAGCCTGACTTCTCGTCAACACATGACGTACTTCAGCATGTAGACTTTACACTTGCCTAGAGACGATCCATTCCTGTCGAAGTTATTTATTAGAACCTTACAGGCGGTAGCTTTCGAATGGTTCTGCAGTCTGCCTAAAGGATGTATCAATTCATTCAAAGACTTGGAGAGGTCATTCCTCAACATGTTTTATGAGAGTGTCATACATGTTAGTATGTCCACCCTCATCGAGACCAAGCAAAGGAGGACCGAGTCTATCATCGCCTTCATTGACGCTTCCGGTGGCTAGCACTGAAGATGCCCTTCGGCATACCAGACTCAGAACTTATGGATACCTGTCGACATAACTTTCTTCCCACGGTAAAGTTTTATCTGGGTATACATAAGTAAGATACCTGGCCCGCTTTCATTGGGGCCATTGATGCTGCTGAAAATGACATTCCTAACCTGGAACTACTGGGGTTGAAAATACCCAAATCCGAAGATAATGGCAAACATCCTCAAACTATCCCTGTCCGTAGGGGTAAAGGAAAAGAAGTCCTGAAGGTCGACACATCCAAAGGAGCTTCCAATTCTTAGGATGCCTCCGACAATTTCACCTCTATTTTTCGTTATACATATTTCTAATATACGTGTACAAAATCCCAACCTGTAGTTAGACTTGTCTTGCTTAGCTTGATCCTGGTTTAATCTTGCCTTAGTTTATCTTGGGTTCATCCTGGTTCGGCTTAGCTTGTCTTGGTATATTTGGTTGGGCTCGGTTTGTTAGGACTTGGCCCAACATGCTAACCCCCTCTTTATAAGCCACCAACCCCTTTCTCTCTCCTCATTCACTTCATCATTTACTTCTTCTTCCTCCTCCATTAACTCTCTCCACCTACCAAGAGCTTAGGAAAGTGCAACTTGCTTTATGGAGGAACTCAATTTTTATTGTTCTATTGTCTTCCTCACGAGATTCTAAGACACTTTAGTACTTAGCATTTTTGATTTTCATGGTTCATTTCATGTAGATCTAAGTTTGTTGCATTTTTGAATTTCTTGGGTTTTGATCTATCAAATCTTGTTATTTTCAAGTTTTGATGGTTTCATGTTGTATGGAATTTTATTCTACCCTATTTTGACCTATGGAAGTCCAGATTTGGGCTTGGATCGAAGGTTGGAAAGTCTGGGAACCCCCAACTTTCCAGGTTCTTCTTCTCGAAAAAGTTAGGGAAGAAGAACAGTGCTTCCCGTCTGACCCTGCCGCATAGGCCTTGCCGTATAGCTAACCCTAGCCTTGCCGCATGGTCCTGTTTTCCCTTACCGTATGGCCTTATTCCCCCTTGCCGCATAGCTACCCTTAGCCTTACTGCATGGCCGTGTTCTCCCTTGCCGCATAGCTACCCCTAGCCTTGCCGTATGGCCCTGTTCCCCCTTGCTGCATGGCTTTGGTTGACTTAGCCGCATGGCTTCGGTTGACCCTTCTCGCATGCCTCATGTTCCCCCTTGCCGCATGGCTTTGGTTGACTTAGCCACATGGCTTCGGTTGACCCTTGCCGCATGGCTCCTGTTCCCTCTTGCCGTATAGCTACCCTTAGCCTTGTCGCATGGCCATGTTCCCCCTTGCTGCATAGCTACCCCTAGCCTTACCGCATGGCCCTGTTCCGTCTTGTCGCATGGCTCTTGGCAGCCTTGTCGCATGGCCATGTTTATTCCTTGCCGCATGGCCCCTGTCCCTCCTAGCCGCATGTTGCATGGCCGTTCGGCCCTTGCCGTATGGCGATCCTTGTCCGTATAGGGCATGGCCCTTGGCTCCCAAGATGCATGGCTCTTCCTACAGCCTTTGCACCCTTTTTATTATTTTGGTTGTTACATTTATGCTTATGCCTCATGACCCTTTGGACAACTTGGGTTCTTGATGGAATTGCTTATACCAGGTTAATCCTGAGCACGTTCCATAAACACGATAGGTTACTGTAACTCACATGATAGTGACCTGTCGTGGTGCACTCTTGACAAATAATATGACATGATAATGGCCCGTCGTAGCGTACTCTTGATAAGTAAACCTAACATGATAACCTCGATATGCTGTTGCGATGGCTAGCATGACATGACAAGAATGAATGGCCTGGACACCGTGGACGATTGTGTTTGTACAAATGAACCAGTATTGTCTTGCATCATTTCTAGGGCAGGGACCCCTGTGTACCACGGTCAGGGGTACCTACTAAAACTGGCTAAGGCTAATAAGTAGAATAATCCAGTAGTCATGAAGAGATTTCCCACCTACAGGCAATCCCTTTATCTGGGTGCCTCATCATGGGATTTGTAGCCTGCCATCGAGTAGGGCACATTTCCAGCACACTGTCATATGTTGCGCCCTCCAAGCTACTTAAGGGTACATGCATTCCTTGGATGATGTACCATATGATCTCAACCCCTAATTGCGTACGGATAGCCTGGATGGTCCGCATGGCTTATGGCTATAGAACAATCCACTGCATCTTGCTAGTAACTAGGCATGTGATAACCCTAGTTACTTAAAGTATCAAGCCGTACTTATTGTTTGGCTGTGAATGATGAATGGAGTCTAACCAGTTAAGTCTTGTCTTGTTCCAGTACCTAGCTACTTCAGAACATGATTGCTTATGCTTATATATAATTGATCGAAATAATTTCTTATCCTCTTGGCATTTATTGCTCTATCTATATTTCATGTCTTATTATTATCATTCTTATTATCTATTCTGATATGCTGGTTTTAGTTCTTAAGTGAAGCCTCATTTGTGGCATTTGCTCTTTCTGGGATCTATTCTAGCTGGTTTTGCATGGCCAGATACCAGAGCAGCTCCAACGGATCTTCTTACCTTCCAGCCAGATGGTGACCACCAGACGTAACCCTGGCAACGAGTGGGTTTTACTTTGGCTCTTCCACTCTATTGTAAAAGTATTCTTTTGAGACATTTAGCCGACGAGCACATGTTAGCTCGATTGCAATTTACTTACTGTCTGCCGACAGGTTGTAACATGATTGTCAAATCCTAGGGTTGATCATGTATGACTGAAACACTTGCTAGTCTTCACATTTTGTATGACTAGCTTCATGATCATCCAAATATGTAATGTATGGGATGCCTTACTATTGTATATTTGGTGCTCTAACATCTTGTAACTGCTATTACTTGCTTGAGCTTGAGACAAAGGCTTGTTCATGACCGTAAGAGACTGATGGCTTGTAGTTAAACCCTCATGTATGTAGACAACTGTAACCGTATAGCGAGGTGGGTTGCACTTTATTATACATAGATGGTTGTGTCCGCTCCCGCTCTCCATTATTCTGGTTCTGGGGCATGACACGGTTTAAGTGGTGGCCCATGCAGGTCTTGTGAATCAAGATATGTGAGGGTTTACTGAATAGATGTCTCAATCAGCACTCGCCCTTGATCTCCGTTCGTACCCTCTAAATTCCTGAAATCTAGACCTGATCACATGCTTGTATCTTTGATCTGTCCTGGTCTTTCCTTACTGTTTTCTGTGTCGTCTTCTTCGACGGCATCGTTCCTTGTCCTGCCAATCAGCCGGATGGAGCTCAATGAGTACCCCCATAATAAGAGGATCAAGCTCAGCACTCAGGAGCAGCTTTCCGAGTCATGCTTCCCGGAGGTCCAGAACCCCAAGTACAGCCAGCCCAGCCTGCAAGACAGGATGATGAAGTCTTGGTTGGACTCATCAGGGAGTTGCTTGCATCACAGGATCGTCGAGGTAATGCATTGCACCAGACAGTACAAGATGCTCTGAACAGAGGTGGTCATCAAGGTAACAGTACGGCCAACAGCTTCAAGCGCTTGAACCCTCCCTTCTTCGATGGCAACTAAGATGCTATTGCCACAGACGCTTGGTTGTAGGACACTGAGGTTATTCTAGAAGCAGCCAGGACCCCAGAAGACGAGAACGTGGCCGTGGTGCACCTGCAGTTATTGTATCTAGCCTGCAGCTGGTGGCCGCCGCAGGCCGTTGGATTAGTGGCACCTATTGCCTGGACAGTATTCCGTGAAAGATTTTGGACCAAGTACTTTGACGCTGTAGCTCGGTATGATCTACAGAGGAGGTTCACTAGTTTGAAGCAGATGGGCAGAACGGTCGATGGATATACGGCCAAGTTTTTCAGGCTTAGTCGGTTTTCTCCCACCTTAGTGGCGACCGAGTTCGACAGAGCTCAGTGGTTCCAACATGGACTCCACCTGGAGATTTTACTCGCGGTGGAGCAGTTTCAGCATCAGACTTTCGATGCAGTATTGAGAGCAGCTAGGGGGCATGAGTATACCTCCCAGAGGATTGTGGACCGGATCAGAAGTCGGAAGTGGTCTCACGGCCAGATGAACCAGTCTTCAGCACCAGCCCCGGCAGCTAGGGCTTTGACTATTGCAGCTCCGAGGCTGGCGGATTCTGTTACGTCGATTCAGCATTCGACCCCGGCATATCTCCAGCAGCAGAAGCAGAAGCAGTCTTCCGCAATGGGTTGTACTCATTGTGGAAAGTCAGGGCACCTGGTGTCAAAATATTGCAGAGTACAGGATTTGTGCTTGGTTTATGGGACACCGGACCACAGGGTTGGGAACTGCCCGAATAGGGGGTGTTCATCTTCTTCGACCTTTTCTAGTCCCCCGGTTAGGGGGCCAACCCCAGTACCAGTCCAGCAGCAGCAGCAGTACCCGTCTCCGAGGCCCTTGCCGTCTCAAGCCTACGCATTTCAGCAGCAAAACCACCAGCAGTATGCACAAGTCCAAGCTCAGACCCAGAACCGCCAGAGAGGTTTCCAGCAGAGGGGACCAGCACCGCGAGGGCAAGTTCAAGTGATGGCTTCGACCGTAGAGGAGGAGTTAGCATCAGGTGAGGTAGTGGCAGATACTATTCTCGTCAACTCCTTTCCAGCATAGCGTTATTTGATTCGGGTGCATCGCATTCATTTATGTCTGCACAATTCGCGACACGGATAGGACTGGAGCCCGAGTCATTATCAGTAAGATTGAATATACTTACTGGTAAGGGTCTTGAGGGAGTAGATAGAGTGTTTTCCTCATGTCGGATCGTAGTTAGCGGTAGAGAGTTTCTCGCTTTGATAGAATTCCCGATGGTCGATTACGATGTGGTCTTAGGGATGGATTGGTTGAGAGACCAGTATGATAAAATAGATTGCCATATCAGCAAGATTATTTTTAGTATTCCTGGTGAGCCGGAGTTTTTATTCTTCCGAGGCAGAGTAGAACCTTCACCTCCAGTATTTCGGATTGCAGTAACAGAAGTAGTTCAGTTTTCCAGAGTTGTAAAAGAGTTTCCCGATGTCTTCCCCGAGGAACTACTAGGTATGCCACCGGAGAGGGAGATCGAGTTCACCATTGATTTGATTCCCGGATCAGCACCAGTGTCAGAGAGAGTCTACCGGATAGCGCCGTCAGAATTAAAGATCTTGTATAAGATAATTGAAGAACTCTGGACCAAGGGATTCATTCGTGCTAATGGATCGCCTTGGAGAGCCCTGATGCTTTTATAAAAAAGAAGGATGGTACGTCCAGATTATGTATTGACTATCATACCTTGAGCTCAGTGACAATCAAGAATAGATATCCTCTCCCGAGGATAGATGACTTGTTTGATCAACTCAAAGGGGCGACCGTATTTTCAAAGATTGATTTGCGGTCAGGATACCACCAGATCAGAGTCAGAGAGCAGGACATCCCGAAGACAGCATTCAGATCCAGGTATGGGCATTGGGAGTTCCTTGTTAAGCCCTTTGAAGCAACCAATGCGCCGGCTGTATTTATGGACCTCATGAATGGTATCTTCATGCCTTATTTGGATCAGTTCGTGATTGTGTTCATAGACGACATCTTGGTTTACAGCAAGAGTGAAGCGGAGCATGAGCAGCATCTCAGAGTTATACTCCAGATTCTCCGAGAATACCAGTTGTATGCAAAATTTAGTAAATACGAGTTCTGGATCGATCGTATTTCATACTTGGATCATATCATCACTAAGGGTGGAGTAGAAGTGGATCTCCAGAAGATTGTGGCCATTGAGACGTGGCCGGTACCCAGCACAATTACAGAAGTTCATAGTTTTCTAGGCTTGGCTGGCTACTACTGGTGATTTATTTTAGACTTTGCTCGAATTTTAGCACCAATGACCCAGTTCACCCGCAAGGACGTACAGTTTGCTTGTACAGCAGAATGTCAGGATTCTTTTGAGAAGTTGAAGTAAGGCTTGATGACGGCACCCATTCTCACGCTTCCAGATGGGACCGGAGGATTCTCAGTATATTGTGATGCTTCATGCAGAGGTTTAGGATGTATTTTGATGCAAAATGGGAAGGTAATAGCTTATGCGTCGCGTCAACTTCAGGATCATGAGAGGAATTACCCAACCCACGACTTAGAGCTGGCAGCAGTAGTGTTTGCACTAAGCTGTGGAGGCATTACTTGTATGGAGATCGGGTGGAGATTTTCACCGACCACAAGAGCCTGAAGTATGTGTTTACTCAGAAGGATCTTAACATGCGTCAGAGGAGATGGCTAGAGCTACTTGTAGACTATGACATCAACCTGCAGTATCATCCTGGGAAGGCCAACGTTGTTGCAGATATATTGAGCAGGAGAGCCGGAGTTTATTTTCTAACAGCGCAACCAGAGTTGTTAGCAGACCTTCAGAAGATGGGTATAGAAGTTGTCCTTCCTACCAATGTGGCATTGCTTGCCAGTATGCAAGTTCAGTCCAGTATAGTTGAGACGATCAAGTTAGCTCAGTCGACGGATTCTAAGCTTCAGCGGCTTAGGACAGAATGTATAGCAGGACGGAGACCAGAGTTGTGTATCCATGAGGACGGTACACTTCGACATGAAAGGCATATTTATGTACCTAGTGGTGATATCAGACATGAGATCATGGCAGAAGCTCACAGTTTACAGTATTCGATTCATCCCGGCGGTACGAAGACGTATCGTGATATCCGTCAGCATTTTTTGTGGAATGGCATGAAGAAGGAGATAGCCCGATTTGTCTCTTGATGTTTAGTTTGCCAACAAGTTAAAGCTGAACATTAGAGGTCGGTTGTACTTCTTCACCCTTTACCGATTCCAGAATGGAAATGGGAGCACATTACCATGGATTTTGTAATTATGTTACCTAGATCCCCAGCTGGAAGAGATGCAATCTGGGTTATAGTCGACAGACTTACCAAGGTAGCTCATTTTCTTCCTTTCAGGGTTGGTCAGTCGACGGATCAGCTAGTAGAAATGTACCTCAGACAGATAGTCAGGATGCATGGAGTGCCTGTCAGTATTGTATCCGACAGAGATTCAAGATTCATATCGCACTTTTGGATGAGTCTTCAGAAAAGTTTGGGGACTCGTCTCAAGTTCAGTTCAGCTTATCATCCGCAGACAGATGGTCAGTCAGAATGCACTATCCAGACTCTTGAAGATATGCTGCGGTCATGTACACTGGACTTCGGTGGTTCGTGGAAATATTACATGCATCTCGTTGAGTTCCCTTATAACAACAGTTTCCAGGCCAGTATCCAAATGGCACCCTTTAAGGCCTTGTACGACAGAAAGTGTAGATCTTCGTTAATATGGGATGATATAGGCGAGAGACAAATGCTTGGACCAGAGATGGTAACACGGACTGCTGAGGTGGTCAGGCAAGTCAGAGATCATCTTTGAGTTGCACAAGATCGCCAACATCATTAGGCCGATTCTCATTGGCGTCCCCTTGAATTTTTTGTCGACGACCATGTATTCCTTAGGATCTCGCCTGCACGTAGCGTCATTCGTTTCGACGTATGGAGAAAGCTTAGTCCTAGGTACATAAGGCCGTTTGATATTCTCGAGCGAGTAGGTGATGTATCCTATCGTCTCGCTCTTCCGCCGTCGTTACGTAAGGTGCATGATGTATTCCATGTATCCCAATTACGACGGTACATCCCGGATCCGAGCCATGTCTTTGATCATTCGGAATTGGTTGTTGGTACCAACCTTAAAATAATGTGTAGGCAACTCTAGAGGGGGGTGAATAGAGTTTGTGTCGATAATCACCAAATAAAAAGTTAACTCTATATCACCTCCACAAAACAACTATCAAGATAGTAAATAAATAAATCAGAGAAAAATGCGAAAGTAAATAAAGACCAGAAGAGCATACGCAAACACAGCAGTTTTAACCTGGTTTCCCTCGTGGAGGACTAGTCCAGGCCTGAGAACTCTAGCTCAGGATTGAAATCCACTATTTGTGAAATAGTGCACAACCACGTGCCTTTACTCAGAAGAGCACGCCAACTTCTTGCAGATTCGCAGGTGGCGAAACTTAGAATTGTCCAAGTAACTTTTATTTCACTCTTGCACACAATTTCTAGCTGATATCGCACTGAGCACCTTGGGCTAAGGAGAGTTGTGGCTTTGGAGATATAAAAAAGTGAGGCTTGGAGTAGTAGAGCTTAGAAAGCTTGAATATTTGAAGGTAAGAGATGATTTGAAATGAAAGAATTCAAGCTCTATTTATACTACTCTGGGGAGGCAGAATTCGGCCAGAATTCTGCCCCAAGAATTCAAATTTTTGAACGTTGGACAGCTTGTAGCTAGCATGTCCTAAAAATCAGGGTGTTGGAAATCAGGGGACAAAGTTCGGCCCGAACTCTGTGTGGGGGCAGAGTTCGGCCCGAACTCTGCCTCCTAGGTGGCCTTTGGGCCTATGGGCTTTGTGTAGCTTGGGCTTGGTTCAGGAATTGGTCTGTTTGTATGGTAGAGCTTGGAGAGATATGTCTAGGGGTTGAGATGACTCAGTGCCACTCAACGTAGATATTCTCCTAGACTCAATAAAATGAAGATTACAGACTTGGAACAAATAGGAAAACCAAGAGCCCTTTTGATGACGTCTTTCTTCTGATATTTGAGCAGACATGAAGACGTCTTTTTCCTTTTGATGACGTCTTTCTTCTGATATTTGAGCGGAACCCCCGATGCGAGGCCCCAGATAGGTCGCTAGGCGGTTCGGAGAAATCTCTTTGTATGACGCCGTCTTTGGTCCAACATTAATTCTTCATTGCCTATGTCCTGGTTTGATCATGTTTGATCATGCTTACTGCATGTCTACAAATACATGTTAGGCCAGCAAAATATGTTGCAGTACTATGTAAGCATAGCAATATAATATAGGACTATTAGGACAATGCTAAGTTTAAGTAGCAACATGATAGTGAGTATATGAATATCAGTGACATCATTCTGTTAAACTTAACTGATTAGCCATACTCAAAAATACGATGTATTCATTGGGCCAACAATCTCCCCCTTTTTTATTATGGCAAATCAGTTAAGTTTAAGACAGATACGATAGATGCATGTATCACTAATAAACACATATTGTGTGCTAACTTAAACTTATTTTTCCCTCTTTGACATGATCAAAAAAAAGCTCCCCCGTAATAACATATAAACCGAACTCAAGCATAAATAGAGGAGGAAGGCATAGACAATCATGATCAAGATATATTAAATGAGGAACAATGGAAAAAGTGTGTAAAGACAAGTATAGAAGCTACATACCAAATTTAGAGTTCCAAACAGAAATTAGCTTGTCAAAACACAAATAGTTGGTAAAACTTAAAAGAATTTGAAAATAATCAATAGATAGTTTACCAACTTGAAATCCAAGAAAGATGTCCAAAAACATAGTATGATATGAAATATTGCTCTAGTTTTGGAAGAGAATTATGAAATAAAAGATTTCAGTCAAAAACCATAGGGATTAGATAATTGCAAATAATAGATATCAAAGAAGAAAGATACCAATTGATGATATTGAAATATATAAACTTGATATCAATATAAATAAATAAACTTAAAACATTGATCAATAAAACTATGATAGTCACAATTGTCCACAGATAAATAATGGAACAAAATAAACGAATGATCAATGTAAAACGGAGCAATTGATAAAAAATGATCTCATTATATGTAAATCTATTTTCTTATCCAAAATTCATGCATTTAAACTCAATTACCTTATCATGCTATATGAATACCAATTTAAATAAACAAGAAGGTAAAGGAGAAAAATGTTTGAGAAGGAGAATTTCAGTTGACTTGAATGCTCCCCCTCAAACTATTACCAATATAGATGAAATCATAAATTTTGGGTAAGCCCTCAACAAGGAAAGCCAAATCAATTAAACATACAAGGAAAGCCAAATCAAAGAAAGTACAATAGTCATCAAGATAAGATGTGAAAGTTAATATTAACGAAATGACTCATATAAAAGATTGAGATAATATTATGAAAACAATTGCATATACTCTCATAAACTTAAAAAAACAGTATCATAACCTCAATCACTAATATGTAAATAATGATAAAAAATATGGGTCAATGATGAACTAGGTATACGACATATTAAAGGGAATAAATGAATTGAACCAATTTATTTGCTTCCCCTTAAAATATGCGTATCTAGTTCCAAAGCACTTATAGCAAAAATAAAATAATAACTACAAGATCTAGGGGTAAATCAACTATAGATTTCTTCCCCTTGTTCGATGCATATAAGGCTATAAAAACATCATAGAATGAATAATATCATCTTTAGAAGAGATATCTAATTAATAGTCACTAAAGATGAATGAACAAAAATAATATTTTAATTAAGCACATGTAATAAAAGATGACATACACTAACCTATATAGAAGAATCTCATATTTAAATATGATAGATCAATGCATGTTACCTTTTGAGAAGAAGATCATTATGAAAAGAAATAAGGTCCATTAGAAAAATATCATCACGAAAAGGAATAAAGTCAACTAAATCAATCATGAATATAAAAAAAATAAAACTCAAATAACATGTCCATGATTATCTAATTAAGAAATGATCAACCAATGGACTATGTGTGTTTTACCACATATGTACACATCAATGGGTAATAATCCAACCTTGCTAATACTAAATGAGAAACCAATGAAGTTCAAATAGCAAAGAGCATATGTGATAATCCACGAGTAATCAAAGTAGAGTAATAAATTAACTTGATAACCACATAATTAGATAATATATGACTACTCAATCATTAGGATCATTTGTCAATAAAAGTAAACATGATCCAACGAATCTCATCAAGAGAAAATTCCAAATCCATATTTATAATAAAATCTTACAAACCGATAGAAAAATAGAGAAAAATCAATCTCATTTAAGTTATTACAGATTTAATCTAAAGAGATGTAATCTGATAATATGATAAAATCATGACTCAAAAGATGAGAGAAATTTAAGAGATGCTTTCCAATGACTAGTATGGAAGGAAGTTAAAGCGTTGAATCACAAACCTTAATGGAAATATGATTAAAAAATTTGTCAAACTAATTTTAGAGACCAAAATATATATCTAAAATAGAATACAAATCTCATCAAGAAAATTCATAAATCTTGTTTTTGTAAACTAGCATATCACATATAGATTGAAATTCAAGAAGATAGCTAGATGAGTGAAAGTGAACAAAAATTATGTAGCTTAATAATGCATCGCAAATAAGCAAGCTACATAACTAATTAAGATTAATGAGGTAGGCCATTAACAAGATAAATGTGCTCATTAAATCTTAAGTCACTAACACTAAAAATACATGCTTAAGCATAGAGTTCACAATAAGGGCAATACATTTTAAATGATCAAAATGATTTATATACTCTTTACTAAGCAAGGATAAGAGCAAGAGGATAACTTAAATAAAAGAATTATGCTCTTCTCAAAATGAGGCTAAAAAGATATTCATGAAAACACAATGAAACGAATCTCTTTGCCAAGTATTGAGATTAACCCAAGATAATGAAATAATAGATTGATCTAGAGAATGCAAAATATTATAGCCATTTTGAAATAAGTATATTCTCTAGAAATGGAAAATCTCAACACATAAGCTGAAACCATAGTAGCTAAGGACATGAGAAGTACGATATATCAATTACATGTATTCTCATGTGCTACAAAAATATTATTGGGCAATAATAATAAAATATTTATAGCTCAAAATATAGGGCTAGATATGATGATGTATCCTGGAGCTTAGGGGTGGATCCAAAACTAGATAATGATTACAAGTAGACCTTAATAAATCTTTAAGTGTATAAAGTATTGATCACTTTGGGTTAGCTGTAGGGGCCGGTTCCCAGCTAACGGTAGTCCGAAGACTAGTGCACCGTGTCGCTTCAGGCTATTTACACCTGTATGACAGAAGGACCCTTTCGGCTTGTTCCTAAAATGTTCTTTACTTTTAAGAACTTAGATTTAAAGGAATTTACGCAGTATCATCAAACAACATCAAAATCCAAAAATTTTAAGTATAAGAAAGGTAAATACCCAAATAATAATCAAAGAATGATCATCAAAATTTGCTAAGAATATTTTTAAAACAAACATTTTCATAATAAACTTGTGGATAAAAAAATATAGAAGATACATGCTCAAAATAAGTATGGTAATTTCAACAAGTAAGGTAAAGCACAAAACCAAGAAATTCTTAAAAGAACTTCCATAAAAGTCATGAACAAGACACTATTAAACATTTTCTCTCAACATCCTAACTTAAAAAAGTAAAACAAATAAATATCAGAAGTTGGAAATCATTAATATATTCATATATATCACAAATAGGCATATATGAAAAGATCAAAAATCAAATAAAAGGTATGTATCCATAAAGTCAACAAATAAAAACCAATAAGATATCATCAAAAGAAGACTTTAAGGAATAAGCTAATTGATTCAAGTAGAGATAACACAAATTTGGTCAAAAGAATCAATAGCTAAATTATAAGGTAAGCGCAAGTATGAATAAATACTCTTCAAAATAATATGAAACTTGAGCTCAACTCATATGCCCACATAAAGATATTTATACAAAAATAGACGTCAATATAATGAATACATGATCTACATAGAAATGGAGATAATTATAGTCATGTATAAATAAACTTTATTAGGCAAAGACATAATTGATTCTCAAGAGGATAATCAAAATAAAATATGAGAATTGATAATGAAGATATTATGCAAGCACAAGATTAAAAAGAAGTATAAGTATATACTTATCAAATTATAAGTAGCTTGTGCTAAACACATATATTCACAAATAGCAATTAAGATAAATATGACATATTAAATACAAATCGGCAAGAACTAACTATCTTAAAACTTTAAAAATGGAGAGTCAAACTTTAAAACAAAAATCAAGAATCAAGCTCTTGAGAGATATACATGATTTTAAAAGACAAATAATAGTCTTCCTTTGGGCGCATAGGGTGTAGGTGCATAGTCTTCCTTTGGGCGCATAGGGTGTAGGTGCATAGAGACTGCATGATCGTGGGGTTGACGTGGTCGTATGCTATGCACGACTGCTCGTGGAGGCTGACGTAGCCGCATGCCTCGACCCATGATTGATCGTGGATGTTGACCGGGTCGTGGGGTTGTTCCTGCCTTAGGCGTATAGTGTTGGGAGCAATCTATGCACCCACACTTGGGCCCATATTTTTACTACAAGGAGAAAATGCTGTAGGCGCATGACCCCTTTGGCCATGTAGGCGCATAACAATTTCTGACTTTGGCGCATGACTATTTGTGATTTGGACGCATGACTACTTCCAGACTTGGGTGCATAATGCTGTAATTTTCATGCTTCAATACTAATAAACACATATTACTACAAGATTGAGTGCTAACTTAAACTTATTTCTCCTCCTTTGACATAATAAAAAAAATAAGCTCCTCTGTAATAAGAAATAAAAGAAACTCAAGCATAAGTAAAGAAGGAAGGCAAAAATAATCATGATCAAGAATTAGGACCAGTGTAACGACAAATTTTAAAAAATTACAAAGAACAGAAAAATATGTCAAAACACAATATAGTTGGTTGATTGTTAACAAAGAAAACTGAAATCAAGCAATACATATTTTACCAACTAGAAATCCAAAAAATGACATTCAAAACACAATATGATGTATAAATGTAATTGTAGTTTTGAATAGACCAATAAAGGATTAATAAAAAGTAGATATCAATATAGTAGAAATCAACCATTGGTCATAAATAATCCATGAGAAAAAAATTCACAGGTCTAGTATATACCAATTAAAAATATAAAATGAGACTTTTAGCAATGGTCACCAAAAAAGATGATTCATAATTTGTCCATACAAATTAGTGAATCAATTCCATAAAGAATATAATCATCGAAAAGAAATCAAAATAAATATACTAGAATCTATGCAAAATCTATACCAAAGTTCATGCCTTTGAATTCAATTACCATAGCATGATAAATGTATATCCATTACATAAACATAAAATAATGAAGACAAAATACTTGAAAAGAAAAAATTCAGTCGACTTGAATACTCTCCCGCAAAGTATGATCAACCAAATATAGATAATCATGAACTTTGAGATAAAATCTCAAGAAAAAATGCCAAAATTAATTTGAACTCAAGAAAAAATCAAATAAGGATAACTAAATATATTTGGCAAGATAACTTTTAGAAACTCAAATAAAATAAGAGAATTAAAAATAAATAAATAATCATCATCATTTATTCTCTCATAAACTTATTAAAATTCAAATAGTGAACAAATCAACAACATATTTTAAATAAAAGAATATATATCCATGATGAACTAGGTATACCATATATTAAGGACATAAAAGAATTGAAACAATTGATTTGCTCCCCCTTAAAATATGTGTATCGAGTTCCAAAGTAATTTATATGCTAAGGTAGATAAATAATCAAAAGATCTAAGGAATATCCAAGATATGCATCTTTCTTTCCTTTGATCAAATGCATATAAAGTTTCAAACTTAAAACAAATATCATCTTTAGGCAAGTAAAAGAATATCCAAAAAATAAATGCTTAAAGATTAACAAAAAAATATGTCTCCAATTAAATAAGTTTAATAATTTCAATAAATAAATGCTTAATAATTTTAAGATAGTAGAAGATAATACAAAAACGGACAGATTCAATAAAGCAAAGAGAAATCAAAAAGACTTTTGAAATATGGAATTTGTTATGAAAATTTGTATTAATAAATTTTTGAATGCGTCTGTTTAGCCTTCAGACTGACAGCTGATAATTCAAATCTTATATCACGGAAATAGTTTTAATAAAAGAATCCACAAATCATAAATAGCCTATTTTGAACAAATAAACATAATTAGATAAATGTCCAAACAAAAATGTATTCTAGATATATGATATATCAAGCGGATAATTGATTTGAAATAATTAATTGCTCCACCTTTACAAGATTATATCCAAAAAAATAATAGTATTGACAAAATTTAAAATTTTCATAGATATATTTTCAGAAGTAGGAAACTAATTCAAAAATATTAGGTCTTCTAATCAAAGTTCATTTTTTCCCTTTTAAAGCCATTGTACGGTGTCCATCAGATAACCGTAGGGTTAAAGAGAAGAAACACTTTGAGAGAGAGAAATTCAATATGTCTGACTTCTCCCCTACAAAGAGTTGCTATTGTATATAGTAAATAACTGGAATAAGAATATAATAAAAATCTTAAAATCATGAATATTACAAAAGCTAAATATGAAATCATAAGACCATAATATTCAATAAGTAGTTATAAGATCATCAAATCTGAATATCGAATAGTGTCACAGAAAAATAAATATATCAAAAGATGATAGACATTAATCTATAGAAGAATAATGTATGTTACCTTTTATAAAATTAAATAATATTATTCATCTAGGCTAAAATCCAAAATCCATCAGATAACAATTACAAAGATCTCAATAAATCTTTAATTTATAAAGTGTTGATCAATCTTGGATTACCTGTAGGGATACTGTCACAGCTAACGGAGGTTTACCGAAAAATACTTAAGTATCGCATTACTTTAGCCATAGCCGTGGTAACAGATAGACTCTTTGTAGGCTCGTACCCGAAATAAATTTTTTCTTTAATAGTTGAGAATTTAAGAAGAATTTGTGCAATATAAAATCAATTATATTCTATGGACTTAAATAATCTTATAACAATGTACAATACGGTATAAGATGTATCAATTACATTTATTCATATGTACTACAAAATTATTGGGTAACAATAATATATAAAACATTTGTAATTAAACTGTATGACCTAGATACACTGATGTATTCTGGAACCTAAGGGACTGGGTTCAGTACCTTAGATCCAGAACTAGATACTGGTTGCAAATAGACCTTAATAAATCTTAAGTCTATAAAGTATTGATCACTTTGGGTTAGCTGTAGGGGACGGTTCCCAGCTAGAGGTAATCTGAAAACTAGTACACCGTATCACTTCAGGCTATTTATACATGTATGACAGAAAGACCCTTTCGGCTTATATCCAAAATGATCTCTGTAGAAGCATGAAAAATAACAAGAAAAGCCCATGTGGCTCAGACAGAAAGAGCCTCATGCGACTCAGGAATCCGTTAGACATTCATGCGATTCAAAAGTCCTTTAAAGCCTCATGCGGCTCAGGAAGGAGCCACGTGAACCTAAGTAGTTCGCCTGTACAGTTGGCCATAAAGCAACTGCCTCATTAAATGTCATGACGGCAGCTCTGACAGAAAGACGAAGTGACAACTCTGACATAAAGCTAAAATGATAGCCCTGACATGATGGCATGCTCCTAGGGAAAAGAAGAAATCTTTTATAGCTGGCATGATCCGCCAAGTCCAAAGCTCCTTATGCGGCTGCCACTCCTATGCGGCTATCACCCCTGTGCGGTTGCTCTCTTCATGCGGTTGCTCTCTTCATGCGGTTGCTCTCTTCATATGGCTGCCACCTTCATACGGCTGCCACCTTCATGCGGCTGCCACCTTCATGCGGCTGCCCCCGTCATGTGGCATCCACCTTCATGCGGCTGCCTCCTTCCCGAGGCTGCCATCCTCACGCGGCTATCCCCCTCTTGTGACCGCCATCCTCATGCAGCTGCTACCTTCATGCGGCTAGGAGTGTGGGGCCACCCATATACGGTTTATTTAGAGACCCCATTCATGCGGCTCTATCAGGACGTCCCACTCATGACAGTTGAGACACGTGACGGTCCTCATGGCAGTTGAGACACGTGGCGATCCTTATGACAGTTGAGACACGTGGCGGTCTTATCCCCTCAGAGTTATGGCTGCTAGAAAATCATAACAACCCAGATTTGTTATAATCATCATAATTACTCGGATCAAATCAGATTTGTTATAATTAAGCAAATTGAACACGTGGCGGGAGATCCAAGCTTGTCATAACAAATTATGAAGATTCATTGCAATCAATATTAATTGCCCATATGTATTTTGTACAATCAAAAATTAACTGCCAGATGTGATGCAGTCAAGATTAATGGTCCAGATTATTGGCCACCGAACTTTTCAAGGGGCAATCATTACAAATCTTAATGATCACACCCCACTCCTATAAAGAGCAAGGTGCCATTCCCTTGCAAAAGAGACTCTCTCCACCCGGCTGGACACACAGAGAGACAAAGGCACGTACAGAGGATTTTTTCCATACATCCCGAAAGCATTTCTTCATCAGAGTCAAGGCTACGTCCGATCGTCCAAGGAGTAAGGCAGAGCTGTCGTCGCTTTCGCGAGTGTCTATCATCATCCCCCAGAATAAAAAATAAATAATCGTACTTAGATTGCTGTACCTAGGTTTTCATTCCTAGGCTTTCTTTGTACGAGTGAGTTTGTATTATGAGTCTAAGTTCAGTCCTCCTATAAAATTGTTCTACACTTTTATAATCAATGGCAAACACGATGGTGACTCTGCTGGAGACTAACTTATCACGGATGAGGAGTTGGTGATGCAATCAGATGCAGCCAAACTTGGCTCCACTCAACAGATGCTGGTCGTCCGGTTCGACCAATAGGCGTTTGAAGAAATGCTCTCCGACGAGAGCGCTAGCCCGGTCCAGCGGCGAGCCCGCACGAAGAAGTTCCACAGGGAGTGGAGGCCCAAATCATTCGCTCCTCCCCAAACTCTCGAAGAAGTACTCTGTTGCTCAAAACGGCAGAGAAAACTCTCATGCAGCCCCGCTTCAGGCCATAGAGGACTCTGTTGTCCCCAAGTCCAGCAGAAGAAAATATTATGATGCTGGACTTGCAGTGGCAAAGAGGGACTCTATGCGGTCCAAGCCGCATAAGGGTGCCAGCCGCATGAAGAAGGCTCATGCGGCCGCAACCACCAGCCGCATGGAGAAGACTCATGCGGCCACAGAAGTCAACCGTATGTAGAACGCCCATGCGGCCGAAACTGCCAGTCGGATGCAGGCAACCTGTACGATCACGACTTCTAGCCGTATTTCGAAGGTTCATGAGGCCATACATGCCAGCCGCATACAGACAACCTGTACGGCCACCAAACCCAGCCGTATACCATCTCCTCCATACGGCTCACGGTCAGTCTTTGATCGCCTCTCATGCGGTCCTGACTCCAGATGCGCCCAAGAACATGTACCAGACTCTCTGCGGCACCATTTGGACTCTTCCTACTATGCACCCTCGGGTGCTAGAGAGAAGAAGTCTAGGACAGCACTGGCTCGGCAAGCTCAGTCAGCTATCCCAACCTCTGACTATCCGAACGCTCCGCTTACTGTTATGCGGGCCTCTGATGGAAAGTTGTACCGAACCACTCGAGTACAGCCCTTGACGGCAAACGGACAGAGTGGTTCCCAAGAGTCTTCCAACAATCAGGGAGCAAACATGGTGCTAACACACTCAAATGCTCGGGATTCCTGGGCCTATAAAACGGGTGTAAAGGTTGCTCGAGGCGCACCTGACTTGCGTGATGTTATCCTTCACAAGCGCAAAGAAAGAGAAAAAGCTTTGTTGTACAGAGAGTCATTCCATAGACATCACTGCACCCAAGTCATTGTCAATTGCTGCTGCAACAACGCGGCAGTACAAGAAGACCGGCAGTTCGTCTTCCAACGACTGCAATATCCAAGCACAGAAGATGAAGCGCTTCTCGTCGCCTCTTACAATTGTGCTCTGAAGATTCTTGGCAGCGATAGAAGGAAGAAAACAAATGTCTCCAGTCCAAAAATCTCAACCGGCATAACCAAGAAACTCTCTTCTAAGTGGTTGTCTACCATCGTTACAGGAGGAGTTTACCAAGGTACCCGCTCAAAGATGAAATCTGTGACACATGGAGATTCGTCGTCCACATATCTGTGATGGACTGGAGCCGGGGGTAGCATTTCCCCAAATATCCATGACAATTCAGTATTCCAAGAAGATAATCCAGAGGAAACGATTCACCCTATAGATGCAGCAGATCCCGATGTCCCTGAGGACGTCCACAACTCTTAAGACGAGGCAAGCTCTGAAGCTGGGGGTACCACTCCTTCTGAGTCCGAACCAGAGGAGAACATTTCCATATTCCCTAACGACTTCTCTGTACAGGGGTATGACTCAGAGGGCGCGTCCTCCACCGTTCCTTCTATCTCTCCTCATGTAAGAACGGTGTTCATGACGGACAGCAACCATGACGGTCCCAGTGATTGCTAACGCATCGATACCCTAGAGGCCATACTTCTTACCTTAGTCAAATCTGTGGACGAGATCAAAGCGGCCCTTCCAACTCTGCAAGGAAGGACACTTGGCCAAACAAACGTGGGACCCGCGGTCAATGCATAATCGAACTTAGTCGCACCAAACCCGGGTGACAATCTTCCTAAAATATCGGCCCCCACCACTGCAGACGAGGCCAGGGAAGCAAGAAAAGAGGTCCGGGAGCTCTGGGCCATGTTCTACGCCTGAAAAAACTGCCAAGACCTCAGGATACGACAACGGTATCCTGCTGCATGGAGAGATGTTCCCTTTCTACCAAGATATAAACCATTTAACATCAATCCATATGATGGGAAGACATCTGCAAGCAGGTACATCACCTACTTCGAAGTCACAACCGACCATCTGCCTCATGACGACGCTATCCTTATACGGTTGTTCATCGAGGCACTAAAGGGGGTCTCCTTCGACTGGTACCTCAACTTGCCGGACAACTGAATCCATTCTTTCACCGGCTTCAAATGTATGTTCCTGGAGAGGTTCTACGAAGTAGGACAAGACGTGACAATGTCCACCCTAATGGACGTTGTCCAGGTAGAAAAGGAGCTAACAAGGAACTATATCGAGCGGTTTCGTCAAACCGCGATGAAGTTGCCTTCCGGTAACCCTGATTCCTCCTTAATTAAAATTTGCCAAAAGCGGCTGCTTTCCACGATCAGCCTCTAGATGGGCGAAAGTTAGTTTAAGGATTGGAAGACTTTCATTATCAGCGCCACTAGCACAGAAGACAAGTTGAAAAAAGCTCGCCAATTGGGATTGCACATCTCGGAAGGAAAGGACAAGGGCAAACGCCCTATCACCAGCAACAATGGTGGTAATCCCTCCAACAATCGAGACAACAAAGGAAAACAGGCTATGGTGGCTGACACAGCGCCAAAGCCTGAACTAAAGCCCGCAGAGAAGCAGTAGCCTCAGATGACATATTCCTTCGAGGACGGCCATGTCAAGCCCATCTTGGACATGCTCATACAAGGAGGTCGAATTCAGCTCCCTTCTCCAAGACATGGACCTCGTCCTGCAGAAATAGAGAGCCCCAAGTACTGCCACTACCATCATTATGTCCACCATGCTACATATGACTGCTACCAACTGAAGCGATACATCCAGCATCTCATCGATTCTAAGGCCCTGGCCATTTATTTCGAAGAGGTGACCGTAGCAGCCAATATGGTGTCAGTACAATTCGAAAACTTCCCTTCGACAGAGACTCCAGATGGAGTAGTACATGTCCCCAGAGCGAAGATGGAGGTCGCTAACCTTCCACTTCCCCGAGACCAGGCTGCTGGTCTAGTGCCCCTTACCACATCACGGGGGGAGATCATGTGGGTTCATCCAGACCTGGTACCCGAAGTGACTCAGTCCGTACCTTCCTCCACCATCAAGAAAAAGAATGGGAATGTCAAATCATGCCACATAATCTCGGAAGAGGTCGAAGAAGCTACTGCCGTTGTTACCCGTTCCGATAACTCGGCTGAAGACCATCAGCCGACAGCTGCTGATGCTCCAAGACCTTTGCAGCATTCGATGACCGACAAGCCTAGCCCGAAGGAGACTCGCTTCGACAAACCACCCCGAAGGGAGACGCCTCATGGGCTAGAGAGTCCCTACAACTTTGACATCTTGGCGTAATTGGCCAATACACCGGCCAAATTATTGCTATACGAGCTCCTGAGGCTCTCCAAGGATGTTCGCGTCGCATTAAGCGAGGCATTCCAGAATGCTGATGCATATCTGGCTCAGTCGAATCTTACTAAAGAAAGCTCGCCTGCAGATCTCCAAGACAGTGCTTGTACGGGTTCAATGACGAATATTGTCTTCATTTTGCAAGATATGCTTATCAAGACCAACCTGCACGATCGCCCTCTGTATTATACTGGGTATATTGGCGATATCAAGGTGGATCTGATGCATATTGATCCCGGTTCTTCCATAAGCGTCATCCCGAAGAGCTTACTACACCATCTGCGTATCCTAATATATTATCTGACACCGACAAGCACCGCCATCAGCGGTTTCAATTTAGGTAGAAGCTATCCGATTGGAAAGATTCACTTGAAGTGCCAAATTGGCGACCTTCAGTCAGAAGTGACCTGTTATGTCATAGATGCGGGCACTTCCTACAACATTCTTCTGGGGCGTCCTTGTATACACGACTACATGATCGTGCCCTCCATACTGCACCAGTGCTTCAAGTACGTTGATAAGTACGGCTTCATAAGGACAGAATTTGTCGACATCGATCCCTTCAAAGGGGTCGAATCCTACTACTCAGATTCATGCTTGTACGAGAAGTCAAAAAAGTACCTAGCCGAAGGAGATACTCAAGCTTAAACTGAGATAGCAACTGGATCGGAAGAACCTCTGACAATCTATCTTCAAGCCGCAAACCTGGCAGAACTACACCACTTACAGCCACTCTACATAAAGACGCAATCAGCCTCTCTGCACAGAAGGAGCAGATGATAATCCGACTGCCAAGGTCTGGCCAAGTGCCAAGACCCATGACAGAGCCACTAACAATCAGGATGCATAAAGCTATCCAGCAACAAATAGGGGAGCTCAATCCCTCTGTCAAGCCGATGACGATTCATCTTCTCAGAATGAATCGGTAGCCAAGTGCTAAGCCGGGAACCGCTAGCCAGCCAACAACCCCCCGTCCAGCACCGAGCACCAAACTGGGGATGGCTAGTACGCCAACGATTCTACGTCCTACTCCACCCATGGATCCCTTGATGATTAAGCTGCCCAAGTCATCCTCCAAGTCATCATTGACACAAGGGGTGGTTGAAGAAGAGCCAGAGCTGGCCAAGTATGTGGCTGCTCACACTGATGTTCCATCCACAGATGATGTAATCCTACTAGAAAAGATACCTTATTTTATCGATAAAGGGCTATCTTTGAACTACCTCGAGCTTAATAAGGTTTGTACAATATATGCTATGGAATACGGTATAGGCACCCACCTGCACACACAGGTGACAAATGTCTACGCCGCGAACCAACTTACTCCAGTAGAAGACGCTTACCGCATAATCGAGGGAAAGGATCATCCAATCATCTTCGGCTGGAAGAATAATCTACAACCCTTCAGGATAGAAGAAGTTCACGATCCAAGTACCTCATGCAAAAACATGGGTATGATCTGGAAACTATGCCAGGCTTAAACTACGGTACTGGACGGCGATTACCCTTACAATTGCCTGTCCCAGCTGGAAAATCACAAGATTATTACAACAAAACAGATATGGGCTAGGTTATGTTACACCACCAACGACCTCTGAAAGCTCAGATGAGGAATGTGACTGGCACTCACACTCAACTGAATCACCCACTTTCGACTCAGATGTTAGCATTGGGGACATGCTCAGACAAGTCTGGTCCATCCATATGGCATTGGCCGACGCCTACGAAGAAGATGAAGACATTCTTGAACTTCTTAAGTTAGATTCGTGGGCCCAATAGCTAGATACGCAATAGGAGAAGCGGTTCGAACAAAGAGATCCTCCTACTGAAGACGAGGTCATGCAAGTTGACCTCGGCGATGACTCTTCTCCAAAACCAATCTTCGTTAGCAAAAGCCTAACAGACGGTGAGCAGGAATCGCTACTACAACTCGTCAGAAAATACATCGATGTATTCGCCTGGAGCTACAAAGACATGCCAGGACTGAACCCCGAGGTTGTACTTCACAAACTCAACATTCGTCCGGACGTGAAATCGGTCAAGCAACAGCAAAATCGGTTCCGCCCCAACATCATGAATGCCATTGAAGCTGAGGTTATTAAACTGATAATCAGTGGCTTCATCCGCGAGGAACAGCATCCAGATTGGGTCGCCAACATAGTACCAGTCCTCAAAAAGAATGGAAAGATTCAAATCTACATCGACTTTCGCAATCTGAATGAGGTATTTCCTAAGGATGAGTTCCTCCTCCCTATCACCGATATCATGATTGTCAACACCTGCGGCTTCGAACGTATGCCATTCATGGATGGTTTATCTGGGTACAACTAAATCAAGATGTTCTCTAATGACGAAAAACATACATCATTCCGAACACCAATTGGCATATACTGCTACACTGTCATGCCTTTCGGTTTAAGGAATGCTGGTGCCACCTATCAAAGAGCTATGTGCATCATCTTTAGAGACCACTTGCGCAAGACAGTGGAATGCTACATCGATGACATTGTCGTCAAGAGCCGCTCTAAAGAAGATCATCTGTATGATCTGAGGATAGTGTTCGACCTGATGCGAGCGCACTATTTGAAAATGAATCCCACAAAATCCTTCTTGGGCGTATCCAGCGGGAAGTTCTTGGGATTCATCATTACTTTCCAGGGTATCCATATAGATCCTGAGAAGATGAAGGCAACCATGGAGATGTGTCCCCCAAGAAATCTCCGTGAACTCAGAGGGCTTCAAGGTAGACTAGCTTACATCAGGAGGTTTATCTCTAATCTCTCCAGACGATGTCAACCGTTCACCCACCTCATGAAGAAGGGCGTGTCATTCTTCTAGGATGAAGAATGTCAGCGCGCCTTCGACAGTATCAAAGAATATCTGTCAAACCCTCCAGTCCTGGTAGCCTCGGTTGTTGGAAGACCATTTCTGCTCTATGTAAGAGCGATAGAATATTCTCTTGGTGCTCTGCTAGCGTAAAATAATAATGCAATGTGACTACCATATTTTTAGTTTGATGGTATTTTTGTCATTTTTGGGGTTATTTGAATTTATTATAGTTTATTTGAATTTATGGGAATTTTTAGAATTTATTTTGGAATTGTTTGAATGAGGGTTGACTAGGTTGACTTTGACGAGCAATGACCATGGTAGACTAACCTAGGAGCTAACCCTAGTTGAGTTTAGACTTGGTTAAGTTATGCAACCCTAGTTAGACTAGAGTTGACCCATGGTATGGTTATTTGACTTAAGTTAGACTTTTAAGTCATAAGCCATGACTTGTGATTAACCCTTAACTCAATAACTAGTCATAGAGGCCCAAAGCCCATTAACTAGTACCTAACCCTAACCCTAACTTTATTGTCCAGCCATTACACCCATTGGGAACCCCCCTCCTATAAATATTCTCCTCCATTTAGGGCTAGACTCATTAGGAAAGAGCAAGTTTAGAAAGAGGTATTTTCCCAACTTCAAAAATCCCTAGAAAATCTATTTTAACTCCTTTTTAATCCAAAAAAATTACAATAGGTTCTAATTGATGTTTTCTTGCTGTTGGAATTTATTATTCTCAGTTTTCTACCAATTTGAAGGAGTTTGGTGGCTTTTGGGAATCCTCATTCAAAGGGTTTTTGTGTTGGAGAACACCATAGGTAAAATCCTAATCTACCAATTTAAATTTGATTTTAATTGCATGGATGCTTAGCCCTAAGTATCCTGACCTTATAGGAATAGGATTTGTAGAAATTTGTGTCATGTACGTGTCCGTATCGGACACGTATCAGTGATGGCCATAGGTGTTTGACGAAATGTCTCAATGGATATTTCCTTCTGTTTTTGTAAAACTAATTGATTGGAAAAATGTATTTTTGTGTCGCTTACATATTTTTTTACTCTGAGCTTGAATCCAGTTTGTGTCGTGTAGTTTTGATACTCGTACACGCATTCTCGGACACGCACGTACGGCCCAAGCGAGTCCCCTGCTGCTCGGGGCTCCTGCAGGACACGACACGGCTTGGTTGGACACGAAATTGGTGGACACTAGGGGGCATGTACTGACATCATGCCCCCAAAGTTTCATTGGGTTTCGTGGTCAGGTTGCAGAGAAATCAGTCGTGCACTGATTTTTTACTGATCTGTGCACAGTATTAATTAGCCACTGATACGGCTCGACACAGCGGACACGGCGATACGAGGACACGATACAGGGTGACACACACCTAGGTCTACCCTAGGCGTACCCACTTACACGAGCACGTGTCCCAGTTCGCGTCGTGTCGAGTGCACGACACGCGAGCACCGATGCACGATGTAGTGCCAAATTGTTGTGTCTCAGTGCACTGTTTCGAGCTTATTTGTGTTGGGCACGTCGTGACATTTCGTGGTGGACACAAGGCACACTCTAGGACACGAACACAATGTTGTTAATCATTACCAACCATTGATAGCTTATTTTAGTTTGATTTTAATTATCAATTCCAAATATTTTCCCAAAAATCTGATACCTATTTTCTTTACTATTTTCCCAGTTTTTAAGATGGATTTTGCCATACATTTTTTAGCTAGTTTAGTGCTATTATTTACCTGTTTAAATCCCTGACATGGTTCTCCTATTAGCCATCTACTTGTGTATCAATTTTGGGCTGAAATGGTTATGAACTGATATTGAATGGGGGCAGTGATGTGTGGTTGGACTGTTATAAGAAACTGGAAATTGAAGTTCTGAATTTTCATAGTGTTAAGAACCCAAACCTAAGTTCTTATAAATAACTGAGATTGATGGGGGTTTGATGTAATGATTTCCTTTCTTTTCTTTCTAAAATTTATATTAAAATCTGAGTTGTTTGGGATTGGAGTGTTGTACATACCTGGGATGTTTGATTTCAATTTTAGTTATTGTCCTTGCATTTACTGTTTTGGGATCTGAGTTTGAGGTACACATATGTGGGCAGTCCCCCTCACCTCTCTTACCCACATTTTACTCTCACACACTTCTTGTTTTTCTGTCACTTGGTTGGATTGAAACCTAAGTTTGACACACACATGTAGACACCCTATCACACACACATATGTAATTTCATTAAACACACTTTGCTCCTACACACATTGTTCTCTCACCATCACACACACACACACACACCCTAGTTCCTGTCACACAGGGACAGCCCCCCTCCCTCACTCACAGTTCACTCTTTCATTCACTCACTCTTCACACTCTCTATTTTCTATCCCTCTCTATTATATATAGATGTATGTGTCTAAGGATTTGGATGTATAATATAATGTATACATTAATATGTGTATCTATATATATAATATAAGTTTGTGTATTATATATAGGTATCTAAAATAGATACTTGAAATGGGTGTATAGGGTATGTATACATATATGTATTAGTATCCAATATTATGTGTATGTGTGTTTACTAAATATATGTATTATACATATATATGTGTTATGTTTTAGATTATATAAATATATCAAGAGTGTATTGTTTAGATATAGATTTGGCATGGTGTATGTGTTTGGGCTGGCCTATAGGCATGATATAGCCTATGGCCTGTATGTGCCTGTTTGACTAGTGAGCCTAGATTGGGCTTGTATAGCTTTATTAGACCTAGAATAGACTTGCTAGACTAGTGTAGACTTATTTGACCTAGTTTGACCACAGTTGACCTAGTCTGACTTATAGGGTTGACCAGAGTTGACCAAGAGTTGACTTTGGCCTAGTTTGACCTAGATTCATGTAGAATGCATTATAGAGCTTCATTTTACAATTCTGGACTTGTTGTAACTTGTGCTGTTCTGAATAGGAGCCAGACACCACTCCTCGGACAGTACTTTTCAGTTGGACACTCAGATACCAGGCGAGTACATTCTTTGATCATTTCATATCCTGCTTAAAATTATTTCCCTGCTTTGGATTACTTTACTTGATACTGTCACGTTGGTAACAAGGATTAGTACTATATGGATCCATTCTTGAGATGTTATTCCCTCAGGGAGCATCGTATACAACATGTTCTGTACGTTTCACATACATTGTGTATCACTATGCTTCACGATTCTTCGATCACTTGTGACATGTACTCTCATGATCACAGAGTCTTCCCAGAATCACTCCATTTATGGGTATTCCCAGAATCACCCATTTATGGGCTATCTATGTATCACCCCTTGTCGGCCTTTGCATGGAATCATAACATAACATGGCTGGATCCTTGTGTATTGATTAGGGGTACGGGGGAGTAGAAGTAAACATGTGAATAATATCCAAGTAGTGTAGTTCCCAGAATCACTCTATAGTATAGTTCCCAGAATCGCCTATGCCATTCACATGTTTATATTGTACTCTGACTTATTAGCCACAGTTAGCTCTCTATTTACAGTATATATATTTCCATTACTGTCATGACCCACACCCTAGAATAAGGGCACGAGAAGTGGGTACGTCCAGCCTACGCCGCAGTGTCAGCGGTAGAACGCTGTCCTAGGTCTCATGCATCTAACTGTATAAGGCTAAACAGTTTATACTCCCCGAATGGGGGTGACATAGCAGAATGTAAACTCAATCACATCTAAGGTAGAGCATAATGGAAAATAGACAAAACATGAAATCCAAAAGAGATACAGCAGATAGAAGTCTAAGTGTCTAATATACACAAACCCAGAAAAATATCTCAAAGCTCAAATACAGTAATCCATAATACAACTCAAGACAACTGAAAATGAAGGAAAAACTCTAGCTATCTACTCCGACCTCTACTGTGTCTCCTCTAGGCTAGCAATAACCTCCAAGCTATCTGTAAAATTTATCAACAGGTCCAGTCAGGACGGAAACGAGTACAATTCATCAAGAAATCCCAAGTAAATGACAGAGAACTATAAAACAGTTATAGACAGTTATATTAATGAATATGGCAATTTTATACAGGTAGTGATGTAGAGAAGCAGTTAAGGTACAATGAAAGTAAGGTAACTAAACAAGAGGAAAAGCATAGCAATGAAGACTGTAAAATATAATCTAGCTGAACTAGAGTAACATGATATAAGTCCAGATGATATAATATGAGTCAAGTGTAATCCCAGTGTAAGTCTAATACAAGATGAGTCGAATGTGATTCTAATCATTGTTATAATAAGGTGATCCGAATAAGGTAATGCGAATAGTGATTCGAATAAGGTTATACGAATAGTGATTCGAATAGTAGTCAAACAATGATTCGAATAAATTCCCTAAGTGTGTTTTAAAATACCGAGTTCGACATGTAAACGGCTGTAGGTAATACGGCACACCACACACTCGCGAAGTGTGGGATGGCTATCGTTCGAATATTATTCACGGAGGGGTGATTCGAATAGGGGGATATGTCTACAAGTCTAATCAGTATTTCCCCACCCAGTCTAATACAAATGAATCCACAATCCAACACATAAGACGAATACAAGTCCAACCAACATATGAAGATACGAATAGGGTGATTCGAATAGTGATTCGTATGGTAATTTGTATGGTGATTCGTATGGTGATTCGAATAATAGAGGTAAGACGAGTAAGTATGTGTGTCGCATACATGGATTCAGAAATAAAAATACATGTTTGTAACAGAGAATCATATACAGCTAACTAGAACTGAAGTACAGTAATTGACAAATAAATGAGAGAACTATCAGAGAATGTACTCGCCTGCTATCTGAATGTCCAAAGGAAATGTACTGTCCGAGGAGAGGTGTCTGGCTCCTATTTAGAACAGCACAAGTCACAACAAGTCCAAAATGGTAAAATAAAGCACTACAATGCATTCTACATGAATCTAGGTCAAACTAGGCCAAAGTCAACCCATGGTCAACTCTGGTCAACTGCACTAGTCAAACTAGGTCATGTCCTAACCCAGCAAGTCTTACTAGGCCTAACCAAGACTATCCTAGCAAGCACACATCAATACAAGGCTATACAAGCCAACATACACCCAACTCTATATAGCATGCAATTATTCAATACTCAAATAGGCAAGAATTCACATTGGATATACACTAGGTAATCTATTACTTTAAGCTATATATGTCTACACATATATACACATGTATATATTGGTATTCAATATTAGGTCTATAATTATGGCATTTCAAATGGTTATATAAACTTATATATTACAACTCAATATGCTAACATATATATAATATACATACATAGCTAAGTTAACTATATTCATAAATACTTATTTAAGAGGCTATGTGTGTGTAGGTGAACATGGCAAAGGGGCAAGTGAGGGTTAAATGGGCATACATAGTGTATACATATCAAAGAGTGTCAAAGTGTAAGTGAACAAAGTGTCAAGTGTGATAGTGTCAACATAGTGTAAGGGGTACATGAGGTAATATAGGATTTGTGTTAACATAGAACATTACATCTCATTAACTTGTATGTTGCATATATTACATCTATTATTACATTACATTCATGCTTGCATTCATTCGTCATTCATTTATTCTCTTGCACTACTATATGTACCATACATTACATACTATAGAACCTACATATTCATTACAAGCCATACTTATACATGCTTACATTAGATAGGATACTTACACCTCATACATTATTTATTTAACCATTTACTCATGCTTGTATTCTATATTTAATTACATAATGTATATACATTAACATGAGTTAAAATCAAATAGAACATTATATTACACACAAGGGTGCACAAAATGCATACGCCGAATAGTAACTCCTACTAATAATCAATACTGTACCATCTCAGTATGAATTAAAATCTAGGATTAAAGTATGTTATAGATCTATGTGTTAGCTTTCCGAAACTTCAAACGGATCGCGTTTTCGTTTCCGGAAACTCCCGGAATCGCGAAAACACCGAGAACGCATTTGTCTTTCGTATAGCTGACACTCAAATAATTCTCCAGAAAGTTACAGGAAGAATTAGGCCTACTAATACATCTTTTTGGAAAGCTAACTTCAATACGCTTCTTTTAAAAAAACAGAAAATTAAACCGAGCTTTGAGCTAGAAGTTATGACATTTCTAAGTTAGGGCTGAAATTAAAAACGTGGATAAAAATCATGACGGATTTGGGTAGTTTGAGACAAAAGAACACAAGTATATAACATAATATATCAAGAACTCACTCACTACACTAATATATATATATATATGAGACACTATAGAACACATCTCCAATTCAAAAATATGAGATTAAACATGTAATAATTCATTCATACATAACAACAACACATAGTGTGTCCAAATTTAGGATTTTCCCACATGGACACAACCACAACACAAAGGACACTCCTATGACCTCCAAATGGAAACGAAATGGACACAAATGGAGATACAACCATGGGGTCATTCCTATGGGTTCAAAATAGACCTATATGCATGAGGGAATGAAAAGGAAAAGGGATTTATACCTACCGGTAGATCGAATAAAAAAAAGCCTTCCCGGAGCGACACCGACACGTAGAGATTCCAAAAGGACACGAACGAGCTCCGAATCTTCCCAAACTTGGGTAGCTTCCTTCTTGGCTAGAATGGAGAAGGAAAGAAGAAGATTTGGTGGCGAGATGAAAGGATTTGGTGGAGAAATTGCTAGGGATTGCTCTCTAGGAATTTGGGGAAGAACAAGAGAGAGAGTGTGGATGAGAATAATGAAATGAGCTTGAGCCTATCCTCTCCCAAAGTGGCTGGCCATATGGGGCTATTTGTCCTATTATGGTAAGGTCCAAAATGCCCCCACTAACCAATTCTATGAGTATTAGGAAAGGGCTAATTGGTTGGGGCTAAATTAGTCATTCTAAAGTCTCTAATCACACTAACCTTATCCATAATAATTAGTCTAACCTCTAACTAAAATATTTCTATCATATGAACTAAAATTAATATCATGTAGGCCATGCCTAACTAGTGTGTGGGTCCCACTAGAGTCAAACTACCTCCCGGGTCCCCGTTTCAAGTCGGATTGAGTTAAAATTCGAACCCGACTCAAATAACCCCAAAATAATATCATAAATAATAAAATAAATTTCAACCCCAAAATAATATCATAAATAATAAAATAAATTTCAAAAATATTCAAAAATGTAAAATGACAAAAATATTCCTGTTTCAGAAAACTGGGTGTTACAATTACAGTTCCTCTATTTACATTCCATATTTTATTCAGTTTCCTGTATCTTACTCTACTGTATGTCTATATTTTCTAACCTGCTATGAACTGTTGAGATGTATTGTGCTCGCTCATGTCCTGACTGGACCTGTTAAAAATATTACAGAGGACGAGGAGGAGGCTGGTGTGGATACGTATTATGGTGCCACCTTAGATGAGTGCCTGGACCTGGACCAGCAATAGGTCCCACTAGCTGTTGATGACACACCCTTAGACTAGGATGTTTTCATTTACAGTATGTTATGGATGATTGTATATATTTGATTCTGGAATTATGTATTTATCTTAGACACTTAGACTCTCTATTATACTTGGGATTTCCCTTTTATTTCAGCAGTTTCATTTATCTATCTATCCGCTATCTTATCATCTGCCTTAGTTGTGATTGAGTTTATTTTCTGCTATGTCACCCGCATTCGGGGAGTATAAACTATTTAAGCTTTATATTGTTATATGTTGTGATCTATGACAACGTTCTACCGCCGACACTACGGCGTAGGCTGGAGGTACCCACTTCTCGTGCCCTTACTCTAGGGTACGGGTCGTGACACGTTACTAGTGGTGGCCCATACAGGTCTAGATTAGAAGTGTAGTGGTATTCGAACTAGAATATCACTGCAGCCTGCAGTAGAATTAGGAAAAAAATTTGAAAGTACTCAATTACATTAGGACAAACTCTTTATCAGATTTCGTATATCTAAATTTTGTTGCTTATTGTCTTCCTTTGAATTTAAACTGTCCTCCTTTGATATTTCGACTCATTCTCAGCAATTATTTCTTTTTGATCTGTGTCTCCAGGATGGTCAAGACGCGATTGCATCGCCAGGGCCAGGGGTATGCCGAGGAGAGGTCTGCCACCTCTCACACTCAGCAGCCAGCCTCTGGTACCGCAGCCTAGTCAGGCCAGCTGGTGTAGGTGTTTCAGCAGCTTTTGGAGGGCCCCACCAGCTGTGAGGTATCAGCAGAGTCCGATGATTTCGGATGTACTCCAGCAGCAGCAGCCATCTACAGGGACAGTTGACGCCGTTCAGCTGTTTGCCTTCTTTCGGCAGTACATGGAGGGTCAGCAGACACAACAGCAGAGGCACACGGCAGAGCTCACTCGAGGCATTGAGCTAGCAGTGACCGCAGTAGAGAGAGTCGTATCTCAGCCAGCGGCAGCCCCGCAGCCACACCAGCCACGGGAGAAGGGCATCCAAGATTTCCAAAAGATGCACCCTAGAGACTTTCGGGGGACAGAGGGGATCTTGTATGCCGATGAGTGGATCGAGCATATAGAGGAGATTTTCAGATTGGCTAAGATCTCGACGAGGCTCCAGATAGAGACAGCGGCCAGCATGATGCAGGATCTGGCCCGTACCTTGTACCAGACCGACCCGAGGGTTGGCACAGCAGGACAGACTTGGGCAGCATTCAAGAAGCTGTTCAAGGAGAAGTTCTTTCCAAACACAGTGCTGGGAGCCCTCGAGACCCAGTTCGAGGCCCTAGTCCAGGGGAGCCAGTCCGTAGAGGAGTACGCAGGAGAGTTTTGCCGCCTGAGAAGATTTATGGATGACTTGTCAGAGACGACGAAGGCCCGGAGGTTCCGGAAGGGCTTGGTAAAGGAGGTCAAGTCCTACACCAAGAACGCCAGTAGTACTATATTTGAAGAGATCCTGGTGGACGCACTAGCTGTAGAGGATGATCTTGAGCTTAGGCTCAAGAGGGGATGAGACTCCCAGGGAGACAGCAGTAGCGGAGGACCGGCCAAGAGGCTGCACTTTCAGCAGTACCACCAGCAGCAGAGGTTCCAGCTGCAGCAGTTTCAGCAGCCAAAGCACCAGCCAGTGCAGCATCAGCAGCAGAGGGTGCAGCAGCAGGAACCGAGGCAGCAGGCCACCACCTATGCTTATTGCAAAAAGCCAGGGCACGGATGGAACGAGTGTAGGAAGAGGCTGGGCAAGTGCCTGGTATGTGGCTCAGGAGATCACCAGATGAGGGAGTGTACCTTGACCACGGGACGAGCAGCTCAGGGAAGAGGAGCCAGGGTAGCAGCAGGCCAGCAGAGGGGACCATCCCTGCCGATCCAGCAGCAGAGATTTGTTCAGCACCAGCAGCAGGCCAGGGGAGGCCAGCCGGGGCGAGCTTTCGCCATGGCGGCTGAGGATGCAGAGGTGATAGGAGAGCTGATTGCAGGTTTGATTCTTCTCGACTCCAGTCCAGCTTTTGTATTATTCGATTCCGGTGCTTCGTATAGTTTCACATCAGTATCTTTTACGATTAGACACGGTATCATAGCTGAATCGTTGCCTAGGACTTACAAGATCATGATCGGGGGTGGCATTATCCTCGTACGTGATGTTTGTAAGGGTCAGAGAGTTTTTTTGGGAGGCCGTGAGTTGGAGGTGAGCCTACTCGTAATGCCATTGCCGAACTATGATATAGTACTCGGCATGGATTAGTTGAGCAGGTACCACGCCAGCATTGATTACAGAGGGGGTAGAGTTCTCTTCAGAGCGCCGGGGAAGCTAGAGTTCGAGTACTCCAGACGTCATACGGAGCAGAGCAGCGGAGTTTTCTGCGGAGTCTCGGTTGAGGAGCAGGCGATTCTACACCCCTTGATAGCAGAGTATATGAATGTTTTCCCAGAGGAGTTGCCAGAATTACCAGCAGACAGAGACATAGAGTTCTTGATAGACTTGATTCCAGGAGCAGAACCCATCTCTCAGCATGTCTATCGGGTGAACAACAGCGAGTTGGTGGAGCTGAAGAAGCAAGTGGATGAGCTGCAGGACAAGGGCTTCATCCGCTCGAGTTCGTCGCCATAGGGTGCACCAGTGTTGTTTGTGCCAAAGAAGGATGGGTCAGTACGGATGTATATTGACTATAGGGCACTCAACAACCTCACGATCAATAATAAATACCCACTGTCGCGGATCGACGATCTTTTTGACCAGTTGAGCGGAGCTCGGGAATTTTCCAAGATTGATCTGAGGTCGGGATATTACCAGGTGAAGGTAAAGGTGAAGGGGAATGACATTCCCAAGACCGCTTTCAGGACGCGGTATGGGTAGTTTGAGTTTTTGGTTATGTCGTTTGGGCTAACCAATGCACCAGCAGTGTTTATAAACCTAATGTACATGGTGTTCCACCAGTACCTGGATCAGTTTGTGGTGGTGTTCATTGACGACATCTTGATATATTCTAAGACTGGGGAGGAGCACGAGGAGCATCTGCGGATAGTGTTGGAGACTCTCAGGTGGTAGCAGCTTTATGGAAAACTCTCCAAGTGTGAGTTTTCTTGAACCGGGTAGACTTCTTGTAGCACGTTGTGACTGGAGATGGTATCTCAGTTGACCCCAACAAGATTATAGCAGTTGAGGCATGGGCAGCGCCGACTTCAGTTGCAGAGATCAGGAGTTTCCTGGGGCTGGCAGGATATTAACAGAGATTTGTGCAGGATTTCTTCCGGGTTGCAGAGCCGTTGACTCGGTTGACCCGGAAGGATGCTGAGTATGTTTGGTCAAAGGAGTATCAGGCAGCTTTTGATGAGTTGAAGAAGCGGCTTACGACAGCTCCGATTCTGACATTGCCTTCAGGATCAGGTGGTTTTACTATTTATAGTGACGCTTCAGGGAAGGGACTAGATTGCGTCTTGCAGCAGCATGGAAAGGTGATTGCCTATGCTTCCAGGCAATTACGTCCCCATGAGAAGAACTACCCTACCCACGACCTGGAGCTGGTAGCGGTGATATTTGCTTTGAAGTTATAGAAGCATTATCTGTATAGGGAGAGGGTGGAGATCTTTACAGATCATAAGAGCTTAAAGTATGTGTTCACTCAGAAGGAGTTGAACATGAGGCAGCACAGATGGCTAGAGTTGATGAAGGACTTTGACATCCTACTTCAGTATCACCCAGGGAATGCCAACATGGTTGCCGATACCTTGAATAGGTATCCGACAGCCATGTGTTTGACCATGGATCGGCATTTGCTTGCAGACTTGGAGAGCCTTGGGATTGAGGTGATCGTGCCCGAGGTACAGATGCAGATTCAGTCAGACTTGGTGGAAAGGATCAAGTCGGCACAGTTTGAGGACGTTGCTCTGCGGTGTCACCGAGAGCAGGTTCGAACAAGATTGGTGGACGGCGAGTTTTCTTTTACAGAGGATGGTACCTTGAGGTACGGTTCCAGATTATGTGTGTCCAGCGGAGAGCTCATAGAGCAGGTTATGTAGGAGGCCCACAGATCTCAGTACTCTATACACCCTGGTGCCAACAAGATGTACCGAGATCTGAGGGAGCATGTTTGGTGGTCCGAAATGAAGTAGGAGGTGGTTCGCTTCGTAGCTAGGTGCTTGATCTGTCAGCAGGTCAAGGCAGAGAGGCAGAGGCCCGGTAGATTATTGTAGTCGCTGCCTATTCCCGAGTGGAAATGGGAGCATATCACTATGGACTTCGTATCAGGATTGTCGCATATACCGGAAGAAAAAGACGCGATTTGGGTCACCGTTGACAGGTTGACCAAATCGGCCCACTTCTTGCCATTCAAGGTGGGTACGTCTACAGAGAGGCTTGCGGAGATGTATATACGGCAGATAGTCAGGATTCACAGAGTTTCGGTCAGCATCGTCTCAGATCGGGATAGTCGCTTTACTTCCCATTTTTGGAGGAGTCTGCAGACTAGCTTGGGCACTCAGCTCAAGTTTAGTACCGCATACCACCCCCAGACGGACGGACAGTCAGAGAGGACTATTCAGACACTTGAGGATATGTTACGGACATGCATCTTGGACTTTGGAGGCTCATAGGAGGATTATCTTCATTTGGTGGGGTTTACTTACAAAAACAGTTTCCAGGCCAGCATTGAGATGTCACCTTTCGAGGCTCTGTACGGGCGTAGGTGCCGTACACCCTTATCTTGGGATGATGTTGGTGAGCGAGCTTTACTGGGGCCAGAGATGGTTGTTGATGCAGCCGAGAAGGTGAAGCTCATCAGGGACAGACTTCGCATAGTGCAGGACAGACATCGGCACTGGGCTGATAGCCACCGGAGGCCCTTGGAGTTTGAGGTACAGATTAGAGTAGGATTAGATTTAGGTTTGATTGTTGTGTTTTAGTAATCATGTTTGTTTATTATAATTAATTGAGACCTTGCTTGTTATTAGGTCGGAGACCAGGTTTTCTTAAGGATATCTTCGACTCGTGGTACGATACATTTTGGTGGAGGCGGGAAGCTTAGCCCGCGCTTCATCGGCCCTTTCGTCATCAGTGGGAGAGTCGGCGACATGGCATACAGGCTAGACTTGCCACCTGCACTTATGGGGGTCCACAACGTATTCTATGTATCACAGTTGAGACGGTACGTGGCTGACCCTAGCCATGTGCTCGATCATTCAGAGATTTAGGTTGGGCCTTCTCTCAGCTATCCAGAGCAGCCAGTGGAGATTCTGGATCGACGGAAGAAGGTTCTAAGGAACCAGGTGATACCGTTGGTACGTATCGCATGGAGGCATCATTCTCCAGGAGAGTCTACCTGGGAGCGGGAGGATGAGATACACGAGCGTTACCCTTATCTTTTTGAACCGTGAGGTATACTTTCTGTCTTTCTCATTAGTTGTATTTCGCCTTTCAATTTCGAGGACAAAATTCTTTTAAGGAGGGTAGATTTGTCACTACC